>CM022534.1:6417859-7617859 GCA_012273795.1 Dendrolimus punctatus | reverse complement strand
GTACTTATTTACGGCCTTGCGAATTTATTCAATTTTTAGTATCATAATGAACCGGTTATGAACTTTAGAGTTATTCTTGATTCAATACATGACTGCATATAATAAAATATAGCATATATGTGTTTCGAATATGGGATAAACATGAACCCTTTTCATCTTCGAAAATGGTACGGCACGGTACTTATGGCAAAGGTACAAAAGTTTCCGTTAATTGAAATGATAATTAACAAAGTAAAGTCGGGTAAAAAGTCCTATTTGCCAATCATTCAAAATATTTTAAAACAATAAGCTAAATGTTGATTTTTCATCCAGAAAAAATGAAATATGAATAAAAACTTTCCCCACAAAACACACCTTGAACAAATTCCATCCTAATTATTTTTAATTTAGCACACTTACTAATCAACTTGGTTTTATGATTGCAGGCTGCGTGCGAGGGGGCTGCGTATACGCAGCTAGTCGCGCGGCGACGCGTGAAGATCCCGAGATAGCCAACCGCCCCGCCAGATGGCGCGACATAGTGTCTGCATGTAAGCCTATATATTATAGTATGTAAGTCTCACGCAGCCAGTTTTGCGTGGATATTGTGAATCATGCTTTTATTCAAACAAAACCATCTGAAAACGATCGCGAACATCGGAGATGATGATGATGATCCTGGTCAAGATATCAGGACAAAGTTATAAGATTATTATATTGTCATTGGTTCTTATTATGAGGCAAAATTATCTAATCCATCAGACGTCTGGAAGTGGGTGAAAATGACGTTGATATTTTTTGTTACATAGAGGCCAAGCTAATAAAAGCGTGCTAAAAATCGGTGAGCGTAGGTTTTCGCTCTTTTACCCATTTATTACGTTGTCTAGGATACTTTATTGTTGGATTACAGTGGAGAGGCTAATTGGTCCGCCTCATGGAAAGTGGTTATCGTATAATAAGTTTCGATTGCATATCTTTTGGAAAGTAATCCTTTTTTCGGGTTAAATAGTATCTTACGGCCATTCCTCGTATCGTACTTGTAAACACTACATCTGTTTTCGTATCTGGAAAATCTGAACCCTTGCCCCGCGGAAAGTGTAGCATATCTAAACACTTTTCCTTATCATTATTTTATACCAATTGCAGTAAAGAACAGAGAAACTTACTTCCTATAAGTATCTAAATAGTCAACTTTACACTTACTTATATGCATGTTTTCAAAAGCCATACTATTTCCATTTATCACTGCATTGCAAGTTCAGTCTTAGTTTAGAGTAGCCACTCTATAATAGTATTATCCTCATATTATTAGGCATCAAAATACATAGGGCCCAGCTATTTAATACTTTGCTATACTTACTTTTTCATCATTTTTTAAATAAAAAGATATTATGTATAAAATTTCATTTTATAAACGAATTTGTGATTGCATTAATAAAAATGAATTTATAATCGTTGATTTGAAACTCGATGAAACGAAAAAGCGATACTTAAATGATATAAAAATATAAATCTATACTACTAAGCCTGCGAGAGAATGAGGTGCGAGTTTTTCACATTGTGCAGCACAGATTAGAGAGTCAATATGAACGATGATTTAACATAGGTCCAATTCGGACCGAAATAAAACTGATAAGAATATTTTTAGACTAAATCAGTGAAAAATTGTAAGTGATACTGAAGCAGTTTATTTCGAATTGAAATATGTTGACGAATGAAGGCTAAAGGAATTATATTTATATTAATAAAAGTTAGAGAAGAATTATCTGTAAGTATATTCTCTGAAGTTTCACTTCACTGCGTGTGAACTGCACACACATATATCTTATTTGATCTCTAGAAATTGCATAAAGATGTGGTCCGACCATATAATACAAAAAGCACAATACATACGCGCACATGAATTAGAAAACAATTACAAGCCTATTCATAGGCTGCATAGTAAATTGAGAACAAGAGAGCAATCAAACATCGAGGTGTGTCCATACACATGAGGTTTGGTTTTGAATTAACAGCGTAACACACTGACCGGCAACATCCGCGCGTGTAGGCGGACTTTGAAACGCAGAAACTGATGATTGCCTTCCGATACGCGTCTTACGAAACGCGCACCGTTAGTAGACAAACTAAAAATTAAAATAGCTAAACGGGCGGTGGTGAGGCGGCTAAGCAGGGCAATTGTGGCTCGCAGCGGGAGGCTCGGCTTTCATTATTTTATAATAACTCTGTGTAGAGGGCGAACGAAACCACCGTGTCATGCTGCGGCTGCGGTCCATGGCAAATAGCCAGCTCTTACCGAATTAATTGGCCCGGCCTGGGCGGCGACGTCACTCCAACCTCTCCCTATCAATCGTATTGTTGTTTCCCCGAGCACCTCGACTATGCTACTTGGCAGTCAGTTCGCACTATAGCTACAGCATAATTTCTAAATGTTTCTACGGCTCTGGTTACAAAGCCTTTGCGCCAGCCTTTTTGATATTTATTATTAATCACGTAAAACTCACTTCACTTATTTGAATTTCTTCCCTATTTTGTCAACGATAAAACTGGTATGACTTACCATCAAGTACATCTTCTGACAGTTTTGTTTACCAGCTTATGTAAAAAAGAAGGTTATAGACTATATTCATATTTCCTGACTATGGAATGTTTATGAACGATGAAAAATATTTTAAGCTCTGATAAAGATATACAAACAATCTATAGATATGAATTAAATATGTTAATTATGTGACCAAAACCTAATAGCGGAAAATGTAACATAAAACAGCATTATCGTTTAGGTTTTCTTTTTAAAATTTGGAAGTGACACTTCTTTAGAATCGTTGTGATTTGAAACTCGATGAAACGAAAAAGCAACACTAAAAAGAGATAAACAAATCTCTAGGACTACGCTTCCGAGAGAATGAGATACAAGTTTTACATTGTGCAGCACAGATTAGAGAGTCAATAAAACCGTCGATTAAACATAGGTCCAATTTGGACCGAAATAAAACTGATAATAACATTTTTTAGAATAAAACAGTGAAAAATTGAAAGTTATAGATACTTGCGAAGTTGATTTTGAACTATAATATGTTGACGAATATAGGCTAAAGGAATTATATTAATAAAAGTTAGAGAAGAATTATCTGTAAGTATATTCTCTGAAGTTTTACTCCTACTGCGTGTGAACTGCACACACTTTTAACTTTTTTCTATAAGTGTTATTTATAAAAAATAATAATGTAAACATTTCTTTGTCAGTGTGTTTATTCCTTGGTCATAGCCTACACCGCAAGATATAGTAAGAAATTGTTATATTGTACCTATTGTGGTACATCCTTTTTGATGTAATCATAATAATAAAGATGAAAATTGTCGCTAAATAAATGATCATCTAAATGTAAATAATACCTACGAATAAGTCAATGACATAAAATTCAATGTGATAAAAATTTATTATATAAAAAATATTAACAAGCAATTTAGATTAGCAATCTTTTAAAACTATGACAAAAATAAAACTATTAGAACATTTATCGTGTTTTATTGGCTGCTACATCAAGATTGGGCTTTACAATTATCTAAACGAAATTCGATACAACTTGACTCGATTTCGAAAACAGTAGATCTTTATTCGATATCTTTCTAACGGAATTGATATTTCCTAATGCGATAAGAACAAGATATTGTTTTTTGTAGACGCCGAATTGGTCTTTCCGTGTACCCATGACTACTTGTGTCAACTTTTTCTTGGAAGTATATAATCAATGTTTTCAAAACAATTGTTTGTGGCTGGGTTTACCTTTATATCTGTGACGCATAAACATGAGTTGGTGGATTGATGAACTTTATATGCAAAGCTTACATTTAGTAATAACAATTTCGCTACTTGGTGGCTAACGCACTCGAATCTTAATTTCGCGTTACAAATATCTCGGGTTTGAATATCTTGCTTACGCTGCTTCTGTACACAGGCGGATTTTGATCGATGTTCGTATTGTTACAATTACCATGTGCTAACGAAATCATCGGACGAAACCTACACATCAAAATAATAGATGGGTCCATTCCACCAATAGTAATGCCAAGCGTCGCGGATATACTTTTCATTTCCCTAAAAATTGAGAGACCAGAGCTCATTAGGACATTCTGTCAGGATAAATATCACTGATAGCCCTCTAAAGGGATCTTGCCTTACAGCAAAAGAAATATACGCTCATGTCCTGCTAGAATGCGGGCAAATTACATATGAAGTATTTGGACGTTCTAGGTAGTCTTCACCTACTTCAAGAAGCTTGTGAACTTCCTGAAGGAGCTAGGCTGGATGGACTAGTCCCTAATCTACCGTCAAACGTAAGATAAGCGCTACGTCATCGAGTTGCGGATACTGCTTGCAGAAGAAGACTATCAGGATATTGGTTTTTATTTATTTATAAATCGCCCTCCTCTATTTCAAGGCCAGAGCTTTAAGTGGTGTTCTACTTATCTTATTTCTACCTATGTCTATTATATTTACTACTATATATATATATATATATATATAAAATTCTTCTGTTCGTTTGGATGATCTGTCGTCTGTGGATTTTGGATTTATTCTTACTACTAATTACATATTATATACTGTCATTATATACGCAACATACATGCTTTGTGTTCTAGGGTATCTGGTTCCAGCCAGTTCACACCTGAGCACTCGGCGCAACCGTAACATCTGTACCCCGTTACGATATAGCACTCGATCACAACCGAAGATTATGCTAAAGCGATGTTGAGACGTGTCGAACTAACCTATCTCCGATCGATATAAATCATCTTATTAACTATTGTTTCGGGAGGTGTGGTGTGAACGAGCCCCGATGTTATCGCCACACTGATGTGTTTTGAATTAACATAATAGGTTTTGTGAATGGATATAGCCTTTGCCATGTTTGTTGTTGGTGTTGAACACCTCTGTGGGAACAGTTTCGTGTTTTTAAAACTCAAATCACCCTATGACAATTAATAGTGCTGTGTTGCTAATTAAAATTCAAATTGAATTAAATTTAAAGCAGCATTTAGAGATAGGTACTACCAAGATTAAATAATGCTAGGAACATTAATCGCTTTGTAAAGAAATAACTACAAAAATCCTTAACCTTATATTTCCAGGAATACTTCTATTGACTATTAATGTAGAAAAACATCATCAAATTTTTCAAGTATCGTTCTTTACTGTATACCTGTGTATCTTTAGGCCAAATCAATCAAATCATAAATTTAAAGTAGTATTAAGTTTCTTTTTAATTTCATATTTAAGCAGAGTTTCTAAAGAAGTTCAGGTCATGTTTTGTCGTTTATATAATTATATAATCGGCAGACAAACACACATATTGTATATCCCCAAATTAAGCAAGTTACACTTGTGTTATGGGTAATATACAACGGACTACTCTGGGGCCGATCCCAGATACCCAGACCATAGTAAATAACGGAGAAAATACGTTTCCGAAATTTACTATACCAGGATCGAACCCGGAGCCTCTGTATTACAGTGAGGTAGGCCGGCAAAGGCTTAGCCCGCTCAACCACGGAGGCCGTCAAATATACATATCACGTGAATGAATCTAAGAAATAAGAATGTATTTTTAAGTGAAGAAACTCCTATGTATATATGATATGTGTACAGGCGTTGTCAGCGAATCACTGTACTGTTGGATATTGGCCTCTCCAAGTTACTAAAGCCACAGATCCCGGCCCTGCACCTTCCTAAACCAGCGCCTGCTGGAGGGCGATTAAACTATGATTACCGAGACATGATCTCCATTTCAGGACTCGTCTGCTCCATCAACCGTCGGCCCCACGACAAACGTGACCAGCCCACTGCCACTTCAACTTGCTAATTTTACGAGCTATTGGTCCTCTTTCGGATATTCTCGTTTTTGATTCTTTGCATTACGGAACTGTAATTAATTATATCGCCTATGTTTTACCTATCAGAATAAATACACGTAATTGAAAATGAATTGATGTTATGTAAATAGGAAAAATATCAGTTATTTATAAAATACTCGAGACATAACATACCTACAAAGTCGAATTAGCTCTCAACATGAAAATACTGGAACTATGATTTTCTTCTCTCATGCTACCAGTAAAAGTTTCTGTATGAACAAAATTAGCCTAACCTTGTCAAATAGTTCCGGCATGTTTGCGGTTACCAATTAAATGGGTCGTTGTAAAAAACGAAGTTGAATGTACCCGTAACATCGAATTAGTATGTATAGTACGAGCCTCTAGCTGCGGCAAACATGAGAACCGAGTGCGCTGACTCATCTTGGTATCATCTCAACGGAATAGGACGATACAGATGTTCCGTGGAATATAAGCTTAAGGACAATTTACATCTTTTGAAATTGATTTTCATCATCAGGATATTTTTATAGATATTTTCAGGAAAAGAAACTGACAGCTGGTCCAAGTGATTGCTAATTTTTACCGCCACCCATGGACATTTGCAAGTCTGTTAGAATTGATACCTACGCTTAACTCGTAGGAACTTTAAAAAAATATTAAAGCTCAGTTCGAACATCTATGAGACGGAGCATCCGCTTACCAGACAGGGCCTGTCTGATAAGCGGGTGCGCGACTCCATCCAGCGTCATCCCTTTCGTACTTCAAAGATCTCATACTAACAGGCGGCTTAGAGTCCCTTAGTCTTCGGAGAGACTGCGTCCTCTGCGTATTTTACCGCCTGTACAAAGGAGCGTGTTCCGAGGAACTGTTTGATTAAGTGCCATCGCCTCACTTTTACACAACTCGCCAGCGACGGGATATACGTCCATAGGCGACGATAACCACTTTACATCAGGTGGGCCGTCTGCCTGTTTGCGTTATTCAGGTAATAAAAAACCCAGGAGTCTGAAAAAGCAAAAGAAAGATCATTCAAAACATAAGTTTGAAATAAAAAAGTGAGCACATTGGACGATTACCTAGTGTCGAGGAGGTGTGGATGAACTCCTACCGCAAATCAAAATGCGAAAATAGGATAACGACGTAGGCGTGAGCTGAAAGAGGTATTCAGAGCACTCATAATTATACAGTCGGTGAGAATTATACACTTTACTACCGACTCTTGGATCAACAACAATTCAAATGGCACGGTACTGTACAGATTTTTCAATATTCTAATTCAAATGTTTCAACGAACTAAATATCACTGGAGGATATTTTGTGAAGTTCATACATATTATGTGGCGAACAAATGTCTAGCCATGCCACCTCCGCCAGGTCCCGGTCGAAGGGGAAGGCCCAAGAAATGTTGGCTTGACGTCGTGAAGGGTGATATGCGTGCCAATGGTTTTAAAACGGGGGATGCCGAAGACCGCGCGAAGTGGATTAGAAAAAGTAGGAAAGAGGACCCTGGGCGTCGGAGTGAACGCTCCGAACGCAACTGGGATTTAACGCTGGATGATGATGATAATGATACATATATGTTGAAAATTAAGGTCACCTCTTATTCTGCTTATGACTTTTATGATGTGGTTTACTGATATCCAAATTTATATCACTGTTTAAAGAGAATAAACAGCAAGAAAACTCCCCTGCAACGCGTATAGCTAAACATTCTTTTACATCATATTCTTCTAGAGCATTAAGACAGTAAAGTCAAACAGAAGAAGATATTACAAATGTGTTTTAAAAACCTTTAAAAATATTTAGTTATTACCTAAACTTACAATATTATCTCGCAAATGGGAACAGATATTAATAATAATTTAATCCCATCCCTGTACTGTTTTACTGGTTAGTTACAGCTTGCTAAACACTTTTTGTACACGTTTTTAATTGCTTCAATTTAATTCTATGTTATCCTTATTCGTTTTTTGGGCCACAATGATGAGGTCGTTTTGTTCTGTCGTAGAATTAGCTTCTCTGAAAGAGACAACGGTTGTAGGTTACCGACTCTATGTACGATATAATTTTTAATATCAGTATCAATATTAGCAATATTGCAGTATCTACAAACTTTTCATATTAAATGGTCACTCAAAATTTGTAGTAGGTATTATCTTTATTTTACTACATCTTTGTAGAATGGTATAAAGACGGCGTTTACTTCCCAAACATTGTAGCTATAAAGCAGTCTCAAAGTTCAGCAGACAGGTAGACGGCTCACCTCATGGAATGCGGCTAACATCGTCTATGGACATTTGTAACACTAAAGATGCTACAAAAGGGCTACTGGTCTCTAAAGGGAGACTGGAACCTGGCCACTTATGCGGGAACACAACCTAAGATTTGTTAAGGCTGTAAAGACTAAAATTATATGTGGTTATGTACAAAGTGCGGTCTTATTGCTAAATAGCGATCTCTTCCAGACAACTCCAGGATTGAATTAAGATGTAATGGCGATTGTGGTATAGCAGCATTAGAGAGATTGCAAGTTTTTATTAAAATTAGTTTAAGTTTATTTACAAGGGCTTTGTTATTTACTAAATTGTTTACGAAACCCTGGAAAGTACTATCAAGAGTGCGTAAAATTGTAAAGAATTATGATTTATGCAAAGCTCAATTCCTAAATGTCTAGACAAAACATAACAACTTAAAATAACCGTGAAACGAGTCAGTTCTAGAAACTCTATCAAAATTCTACATCCGTCTTTCAAAACCTTATTAGGGAGTGTGTTATGACGGGAAGTGATTGTCGTAAATATGATTAAAGTAAGGAAAGTTACTTGGCAAATATTATTTTTAAACAAAAAACTTGTTCAAAATTCATTTTTGTGTGCTTGTTACTGAGGTTATTGACCCTATATCTTTTAAATAAATGGTTGCATTATATAAAAATAGTTGTCACATCTGCCTCTCATGTTATAATAACGTGGGTTCGAATCTGAGCCGGGAAGCGTGCACCACTAAGATAATATTTCTGACTAAATTATTAGAAGTTTATTTTCTTATAATATATGTTTAATTGCAGATGAAGAAAGAATACATCGCAAGGAAATCTACATATCGGGATAACTGATATACGAAAACTCTGTCGCCTAGAACGAGTATGTGTACGGTCTATTATCCTACTAGCTAATACTATAGTGTCATTATATGAATTTTTTTGACTTTGTTAATTTACTTAAAATTTTAAAAAATACGCTAGTTTTTATTCCACATAAATTCCTCTGGAGAACACTTTTTAAAAGTCATACATGTAAGTCACCATTTAAATCTACTTTCTATTCTACATATACCGCTTCGCAATGTGCTGTCGCTGTTCAAAGGAGAAGAAGCGGCAATAAACTCCTCAATTACACGTCTAGCTAAAAATTTTTTTTTCATCATAATTATTTACAATACTTTTTAATACAATAAAATTATGAGCTTTAACTACCTTAAATGTAACATTTTAAATTACTTAATTTTGCGTTGGGAGAAGAGTCAGTTTCTCCTCCTTGGCCACAGAATAGTTTTAGGTGGGTATATGATTATACAAGCAACAAAGTATATGTATATGTATGTAAATCATCTGCTCCATAACAACTGGTAGATGTGTTAAAAAGAAATACACTGGTTCTAAGATACCTTGGAAACACTAATAATTTAACAGGTGGTGTCGTGTATTCGAACTCTTTTATTAAGCACTAAAAGGCTAAAATACGCCCTATAACTATACCACACCCAATTTAACAAGTCGAGTATTAGCTAGAAGGTAGCTGACTGCGCGTGAAATATGGTTGCAAAGATTTCTAGCAACAATTTAAGGGTAGCCTTGTTCGTGGAATGATAGACGGCGAAGAATACGCCATTAGATTCTATACTGTGTCCTCCGTTGGGAAATAGTATTCGTAAAAGAAATAATGATAGTTTAAAATTTTAATTTTGGGTGAGAGACGGTGAGTATCCGCCATCCTATCTTTTTTTTAAGCTTGACAGTAATAATATGCTTTGAAAGACATCAGTCGTGTTACTCGCCATCTCTGTTTTTATTATACCGGTGCAATTGCAACGTTACATAATAAAAAATATTATAAACATATTTACGGATAAAAATGTGCTCCAGATCGCTGTCGGTGGGGAGCGTTCCAAAAATGCTCTACACATTTTCCAGTTGTGTGGCAACGATGATCCGTTGCCTAAATATAGGCCAGCCCTTTGGTCGAACGAGACTTCTTTCAAACGCCATAAACGTTCTATATAAAATACATAAGCCTCATGTCCCCATGACTACAAAATCTCAACCCTGAAAGGCACAAATATGTATCCATCACCGATGGATGCATATTCAGGATTTCTTATCATGTGGCAGTTAGTATGTTTGAGGAGATGCGAACCATAAAAACCTGCGTTATACTTGTTGGTGTGCAAAGCCGAGCAATTGCCCGCGGGTGTATCTCTGAGGGGCCATTTATCTGCGCACGCGCACTCACCCCGCGCCGCCCCGCCCCGCGCCCCCGGCTGAAACACGACCACCACGCCCCAGTGGTACGGACCTGGGAAACGGACCATTTTAAAACAGATAATATCTATCGAGATCAACTTTAGTGTAGAAAGACAAGTTGATTGATTTATTTCGAAAAGACTATTCTATGATTCTTTTTCTGTTTCTTTTTTTTGGCATTTCCTATTCACGTTATACAAATATTTATTTGTTTTGCACGCTAAACCCAATCTCACATAGAGAATTTAATCGTAATCATTTAATTATTCTTCTCTTTAAATCTGCATACACATAAGGGGAAACATTGAGTTAAGTGTTATCACTTGTATTTAGATACCGACTTAATTTGAACAAAACTTTAGAATTTGAGTTGTATATAGTTATGAGTGAAATATACAATTTTGTTTATATGTAACATTTATATTACTTATATAAATGTTCACACGCGATGACCTATACAATGAACTTGGAAGCAGTGTTAAAACAAAGTGGAATATTATGCATTCTTACATCTACCAGTGTATAATCTGGTTACTAGATTCTAGTATGTATTAATTTCATTAGGAGATTCTCTAAAAGTAGTCAGTTTAGTGCCCCAGAACTCCCTCACGTCCAAAAGTAGAACTTGGTACTTGGGGTCTGGGAATATAGAGAGTATGGTGTCTGCCCGTCGCAATGTTCAGGGAACATGGAAAAATGGGCAGACGGTGACTCGCCACTCCCTGCATGGGCTTCAAAAAATAGAAGACAGGGGCAACATCGGTGTGAGTGGCTAAGAGGTGTAAAGAGGTGGGCTTCAGGTTTACAGAAACTACTTCTGGCTTGATGCCATTTATTTATTCTAACTTAAAAATAATCTCTTACATAAAATATTACATATATTTTTCAGTGCTGTGTTCTCCAGCAGGACGATGAAAACTACCCATCACCTCGTCTTATTGCGTTGTATCGTCTCCACGACAAGCCGCATTAGGGTATAGACTCCCATCTTATATTACCGAAGTCTATTCAGTGCCATAAATATACTGTTTAAAATGCAACCAAATCGTAATCTAGCCGATAATCCAGAATACACACTCACAACAGTCTTTACGATAATCGCACTTTCTCCAAGTACATCCCTGGATTTGAGATTGCGTTGAACACAACACCGCGTGAAATAGAACTTGATAAAGTCGCGGTGCGGCCGCGAGCCCCCATTATAATGAGACGTTATTTATTAAACAATCCCATAACTAATCACTTCAGACGTGTTCGTTCTTATATTATGTAAGAAACGCCCCACTTTGAGTGCCAAGATCGATATAACCATACTAGCTTACGCCAACGAAATGCGCATTCAAAAATGCAATAAGATCATGGAACAAGTTGTAAGAATATGAAAATTAAAATATCGAGCCGTTTATGAAAAAATGCGTAGGGCTATAATTTAGTATTTCACTTTCTTATTGTAAAACTAATTTAGAACCAAATTGAAAGATGCCTAGGCACATCTGTGATAATAGAAAAATTATGACTTAAAAATCGTAAATCTATGAAAATGTATTAAAAAATAACTAAAATAGCTCTCCTTTAAAATTTTGTGTATGTGACTTACGATGTTTTTCCATGACAGGAGAAAAATACCCACGAATCCCTTTTAACATTTCGTTTCTTTTTTGAAGTAACATTTCTCTTAAAGTTTTCAAATAAGAATTTATACTAAAATGTAACGAATCTCAAGGCCGACTTTAAATCGATATTTTGGAATTTAATAATGATTTAACTTGTCTTCTTAAAAAGTATTTATGTATAAGCTGGATAACTTAACAAAGTTTCTCGTCGTTATTTACATTTATTTGCAGTAATAGAAAATACCTAATAATCTGTTTAACAATAGAGGCTTAAATAGTAGAATAATAATTCAGATAGGTTTGATATGATAATCCATTCTAATTAAAAGCATCTCCAAAAAATATAGGAAGCATCACTTAGCGATTTTTTAATTTTACCCTATTGTATTAAATATTTATTCAAGTCAGATTACTTACCGTTTAAGAATAGGGACCTGAGGATCTATATACTGATCGAAGTCGTCGTTTTGGCTTCTGGCATTTAATTAAAACAATTCTCACACAAATCTCAGATTTCAATTTCATCTCTCTCTCTCTCTAAATTGCACAATTACCACTTCCTATGATACCATCTTTGATTCCTAGACTGGCATACTAAAGGACGAAATTCCATAGCAAATAGCTGGGCCATGAAAAAGGTGCTGATACACTTGATATCATTAATAAAATTACATATTTTAACAACTTCGTTCTTCAAAATGTAAAAACTTATATTATTTAAAAATTAGCCATCATACAATAACTAAATATAGATTTTGAGTCTAAGGTCGTATTATGAAAATAGTAACTCAAAATATTTTAAGCATTATTAGTAAAATAATTTTTTGGAAAGATCTAATGAATATTCGATTTTTGGTTCGCTAGTACGTTTAAATTGTCCAAAAGTATACGATCTAGTCATTTCACGTATTTCTGAAATCTTTAGTTTTTTATTGCTGAAGCATCTAAGGCATAAGGACAACGACCCACTTGATGACAGACAGTTTTTACCATCACATATGAACAGTTGAACATTTACTTTTATTGATTTATCTTGTTAAAAATGTATTTTTTTGAATATTCTCTGATTTTAAACACTGACATTATAACTTTCATGTTTGCTAATTTTGGAACGCGGATGACTTCAATTATATAAGTTTTATACAAACTTAGAATGAAGAACTTCTAAAAATCCATTTAGAAAAGTGTCGAGCAATATTAACACATTATATCATTAGTTCCGCATCCTACTTAATTATTTTATGTAAAATAATGCAAGTAATGCAGAATGCTCTATGAAATGCAATTTTATATCTACAGATTCCCCTATGAATGTTAATCACTCACATAAGGTAAGCACCAGTCGTCTGATCACATGAGGAGTTGATGAAGTGTAATAAAGCTTCTCACCAATTCAATATTAATATATAAGTACCCAAAAGTTTAAATATATATAATATAATTAATAATAATATTTTACTGAAATAATCTATAAAAAATACATAATATATTAATATTTATTACCTATATTTAACAAATAAAGGTAATAAATATTGTTCTAATAACATAAAAGGTACTAAATGAAATAAATAAGAACTATTTATTTCAATAATGACGGTTAAGAACCCGCTTACTTGCACACCATTGAAATTGGTAAAATTTACTGATCCATGTATTTGTAGGAATAATACCTGTATACAATTACATTTCTACAAGAATAAATACTTCGATTTCAATAGCAAATTAAGTAGGAGATATCTTGACATCAATACGAAATAGTTTCAAAAGCTTTATATGACCATCTGTAAGTGCCTTAGCAGGAGCTGTACGTTAGCAAGGCGTCCGGAGCACGCCCATCGCAGATAGTGCTAACGAGGCTGCATATCCGATGATCAGAATAAAGAACCATTAACTTCCTACTATTAACATTGAGCATGACTTATTAGTCCCTGTTATTCGTAGCAGCACTTTGACAGACGCCCTTTTCAATAAATCTTTGAGTGAAAAATTACTTCAGTGCTGTCAGTGCTCCATATTGCTTAGGTTTCAATGGCATCGTTACGTGCTAGGCTTATCCTTGACCTCATATCTATTTTTACTAATAATACAGTGTTGCTGTAGAAATGTTTTTGTAAAGTTAACACAGATGATAATAGCTATACTAGAAATGATAATAATAGTACTTTGATGGATAACCTTAATTATTAGTTTTACTGTGCTCACTAACTGTCATCAGTACTAATTTGTCTTAATTTATACATGTATGTATGTATTTATACATTTATGTGAAATAAATCAGGGGTATAACTTGGACCAGAACTTTCCAAAAACGCATTTCTTTTTCCTTTTTTCTGTCTGGATGTTCCGGATAATCTCTGATACGGTTGAACCAATTTTGACGGGAATACTACTAGCTGATGTTAAAAAGGAGTAACTTAAAGTACTTTTTTTAACTTTTTGATCGGATTCCGCGAAAACAATTCACGCGGACGAAGTCACGAGATATGCTAGTTTTGTCTATGATTGGCTATCAGAGTTCTTTGTCACCGTAAGGTCGAATATCATTGGGATGACAAGGTCTATTTTAGTTTGTAAATTCTATATATGATAGCTGATAATAAGAATAGATTCAAATAACGAATTATTGTTAAAACTGGAAAGAAGTTTCTTGGGTGACTAACAAATATTTAAAATATGAATTTGATAACAAATTGAAATATAGATTTTATTTTAATCAATATAAACGAAAATTTATCTTAAAAAAATATGCTTGAGAAGTTATATTGCATTCTATCTATAATATCTTAACTACAATGAAAATACTGAGACCACTTCTTACTGTCGTACTGACGTACTGTCTTCTTTGTGATCATTTTCTACAAAAAAATATTTTACTGATTTAATATATATTTTAAACAAACTGGTAAGCTTTAGTTCTGTGCTTAGTTTCTATATCAAAACCGACAAAAGAATGACTTGTAGCCCCTAATCAACAATAGGACTATGGGTTTTGGAGCTGAATCGGATTTTTGATATAGCTATTATCGGTCCTTATTAGTCCTTCCATTTTGTAAGACAATGTTTCAAAAGTGAACGCGCCATCCAAAACAACCACACGAACCCTTCAAATCAAATCTCAAAATTGACCTCATCCCGTACCGTTGTCAGTAGGTGTTAAAGATAATTTCTTTCTCCATCGTTACAAGAGTTTTATCATTCAACAATGATTCATATCGGTCGGTTCGTTACCGAGGTGAGTCTTTAATAAACAGTGATAATTAAATGTTGTACTTGGCTTGTTTATACCGAGAGCTGGTCGTGAGGCGCTAGGTTCCCGCCCCCCGGCGCCCGGCCTGTTATAACCGTATGGGATTAACGAGTTGCGTGTTCCTGCCTTTGTGTTATGTGATGTATGGTATATTACAATTGTATGGGGGTTTTAAATATGTATGTATGCTGCTTTGGTTCTTTTAGTTATTGCATTTAATAATGTAGATTTCTTATTGTTGTGTGTGTGTATTATGACTTCTGCGAGAACAGCATGTTATCTAGAAGATTATAGTTTTACAAAATGCTACTACATATTAAAAAAACAGGCAAATGCATGTCAGGTCGCGTATAGTGAAAGATGATAGGTAAACATCTACTGTTTTTCTTATTTTCCTGTGGGCCCTTAAAAACGTTACAACTAAAATACCCCACACCTCAAATGTACTCAAGAATTTTTCTCTAATCAATTTTCGTTGAAGTATTTTTAAATTCTACCACCTTGAGTTTTGCAGGTTTTCCATCGTAATAATTCACAAGTTAAAAGAGTAAAGACACTTTTAATGGCTTCGGAAATGAACATCATTAAGAAACATCATGCCGCGGAACAAAAATCCATGATAGATTAGCGCTTAGAGCACTAGCGTTTCAAACTTAAAGAGCGCGGGTTCAAATCCTGACCGGGAAGTATGCACAACTTGGCTGTTTTTCTGAACAAATGTACATATTGTTACAATTAAACGTGTTAAACGAGAACATTGTGATTTAACTGGCATACACATCGAGATATCCAATGTGTGAAACCTACCAAGCCGTATATCCGTTCCTCTAGAAATAGGAGGCCCGAACCCAACAGTGGGATGGATAATAAGATTTTCTTTATGATTTTTGAAAAGGTTAAGCACATAAATCATTTAAAAAGCAAAAGAACATGTTTATTGTGTCTTTCGGCCAATCACAAGTGAGGCTACCCGCAGTGAACCACAAATTATCTCAACAGCCTCTCTAGCCGACAGCTCAAATTTAAAACTTGAATTAACACCTCCATAATAGCCACCATTAGCAGTATAAAGTGCGAACGGCAAACAAAAGTGTGAATACCACGAAAATGGTACAACAACGAATTTTAAAAGCGTTCCTGTTCCAAATCTCAAGCATATTGCTAACAAATCACAGGCGAATGGGTCGTTTAGCCGCCATTTGTTGTCCCCTAGTGAGAAAGGGGGGGTAATTGTGTTTACCGTTCGAAAGGAAGCATTAAACTTTAGGCATGAAACTGGCGGTTTTTCATGCCTAAACAATAAAGAGGGTAAGACCTACCTGTTCTTGTATCTTCTGTTCTATAATAAACATAAAGAAAATATGCCAAGTGCGCGTTAGTTCTTGCAAGATTAAGAGTCACGTAGATGTGAGGAACGTCAGCTTTTTTTGTCGTTTGGCTACATAATCCTTTTGCGAAATAATTCACTTCTTTAAAAATGTAAGGATCGTTTTGGCCCCGGTATCCTTAAGCCAGGTTTGTTTTCTGTATTCAGATGTCATGAAAAAATATTTATACAAGTATTTACAATAACTCAAGTACGTACTTACTAAGTATAGCAGCTCAAAAATAAAAAAAATACAGATTGGACTCATAATAATTTAAACTTGCTGTGCCCGCTTCGTAAGCGTGGTTTTTTCGTGGAAACCCTGAAAAAGTAGCCTAAATTACTCCTTATAACATCAGCTTCAGATTTTAGCCGGATCATCCAGACAGATACACAGATAAAAAAAAATGATTATGATTTGATTTGATTTGAAAAAGTGAGATCAGAAAATCTTTAAGGACGAAGCTTTTTAAAATTATGTACTTATTTTACTGGGCGTTTCGCAAGCCTGATAAAGTTCTTCTATGGTACGCATAAATTAATAAGATAACAATGACTGCAACTTATTTTATTATGTCTAAAGTATTAGACGCTCCGGCAGACGTTACCCTGCCCTGAAAAAAACAAAATATGGGAATCGATGCCAGTGCCACATATCGGTTCCAATTGTGAATCTAAATTCTTAATCATCTGGGGATCCACTACTTAAATACACACAAAATTGGTAAAGTCGTTCTTATGTTCCATTTCTGCGATTCGTTTTTATTTATACAGATTCGAAATCAATATTTTAATAAATAGGTAATAAAGTACGATCCAACGAATTTAGCATTCATGACAATACAAACTAAGGAGTGTTTCTTCTGTGACTACTTTTCAATAATTCTAGCTATTCTTTGGCAACACATCCCCCGCCATTCCTGCCCCCTTTCCGCTCATTTCTCATATTCAAACATCAGTGAGACGCTTAACGGTTTCACCTCGGTAAATCTCTAGAAAAGTACAAAATACGAGGTCGCGTTAGGTAACGATAGCTAAATGGTGACGTCTTTAGAGGTTCATGTGTAAATAACGTCAGTTCGGTTACTCTACAGTGACATTTTGTAATATAAAGCTTCATTTACAAGGTAAAGCCTGGTTTACATTTGCTACACAATTACTTAAATTGGGTAACTTGCGAGTCTTTATCATCGTTAAGACTTTAATTTTTTTATAGCCTGAAGCAGGCTAACAGGCAGACGGCCCACCTAATGAAAAGTATTTACTGTCGCCTATGGACGTTTGCAAGACCAAGTGTGTCGCCAACGCGTTGCCGACCTCTAAGAAATTATATAAAGAACCCCATGTCATAGCGTAAAACCGTGACGGGAAGTTCTCTGCAGATCATTTTTGTACGCGGAATAAATATTCTAGAGAACCGTTGCCTAGTTGAGCGTGGGAGCTCAAGAAAATGAGGGTGAATGAGCGCTGGCGAGCAGTGCGGTTCTAAAAGTGAGGTGTTGGCATCAGATCAAACAGTTCCTCGGAACACTCCCCGTTATACAGGAGATAAAATACGCAGAGGGAAGCAAAGTCTCTTCGAAGGCTAAGCGATTCTAAGCCGCCTGTCAGTATGGGATCGTCGACGATACGAACGGCGCGACGCTGGATGGAGTCGAGGGGGTCAGTCTGGTAAGCTGGTGCTCCGGCCCATAGATGAGGGCAGTACTACATATGCGGCCTGATTTGCGCTTTGTACAGTGCAAATCGTTGACGCGGAGTAAAGTAATTTTTCACTTAAGTAATAAGTTGTTGATTAAGTAGATGTCGCAACTTGACTTACTATTTAACAAATGTAAATCAGGCTTTAATTAAGCCTTTACTACTAAGGTTTATCGCAAGTAACTCGACCTTGTGTATTTTTTATGTGCGTTGTAGACGATTGATGGAGGAGTCATGGTAGCTTCGTGGTTAACGTACTAGCATCACAAACCCGTGTCCCAAATGACGTGGGTTCGAATAAAAACCTTGCATGACTTAGGCAGCTTTCTGACTTACTGTGCATATTATTAGTAATTGTAACTACTACGTAGTACTATAGCACGTGCTGGAAGTGAAGGAAAACATCGTGATTAAATCTGCACATCAAGACACCGATGTGCTAAACTTGCCAAGCCGCCATTGTAAAGTTTGACAAAAATACCTACTGTCCGTTGCCCTAAAAATTTGGATACAGCAGTGAGACTTTTATGAGCTTTTATTATGTATAATATTGTAAAATTCTAAAAATGCCGTGTCTGTACATTGCAGCTATTTACAAAAACTTATTATTTTATATAAAGGATGAAGAATATGATGCATTTTTTACATTTCTTGTCTGTTTGTGTGTTTGTTTCTTTGTTCGGGATTCAGTGTACAAACACATACGTACGTGTACAATACGAAAAACTGCTGGGCCGATTTCGATGCGATTTCCGCTGATCGACGGCCAATTCATGCACTTACAATCTGCACTTTTTCCTCTAGGAATCCCGCGAGAATTTTACTAAGAATGATTTAAAATGATCAGACTAAAACAAACAAATTCTAATGTCATTTTTCACTAATCGATACCAAATTTTAGGTAGTTATCTAGTACATAAAAAATTGCTTATTCCGACACAGTTTTCACTCCAAACTATAGACAACATTTTTAGTAAAATACTGGTACTTTGTGTCCTGGGAATCCCGCGTAAATTTCAAGTAAAGCGTGGACAAAGTCGCGGGCATATCCTAGTTTATTATAGATGATCAGGTGGAGATAGATTTAAATTCTACGAAAATGAACTTGTACAAATTTGCACTACTTGATTTTGCACTACAGCATAATGTGAGTTCATTACCAGAACTCAAACAAACAAAACTATTCACCGTCCAAAGCAACAAGTGTACAATTCTCGGAATACCTAACAAATGTTAAGTTTTTTCCGTTGTCCAGGCGACATGGCCCAATTAAGGCTGGGGACACGGCCAGTGCCTCGGACGCAACATAAGTACGAATACAGTCTTAAAAAGCCGTTCAGTTTGCAAAAGGTGGTAAGTGTAATTTATCACGTTTTCGTACAAATATATGGAGACATGCAAACCCTATAGTAGATACAATTTAGAAAAAACATCGCTTGCTAAGGTTCATCATTTACTGAGTCAATATGGAGAAATATTGCAAAATATTGTATTCTCTATGGCGCTACGTAAATGTGTAGTGATTATTGCGATAAACCTAAAATTCGATGTGGAAAATAAACAATAAAACTGATATGGCATATGGTCAAACAAACAAAGCGCAAATAAATCACGTCATTTACAATGTAAGGTAGAATTAACAGAACATAAAAAAGTTTGCGCACAGACAATTTCCATACTTAGGGCCGCTTGCATAACGATTGCCATTAAATAAATTTAGTTAAATATATTAAACTGCCTAAATACGTTTTACACAAAACGTATTGACAGTTCTTTAAACATAGATAGCTCTTAATTTTACGTTGTGCAAGACGCTAATTGTATTTTAGAGAATTAAATGCGTTTTGTGTTTCTTAAATAAATTTAAGCAACTTTGTGCAAGCGGCCCTAAAACGGCAGCCTAATCACTGTACCCGATCACACTAGTAGTCGTGTAATCATTCATTTTTAAAATTGTATGCTAGACTACGATAGGCCATGAACGATAAGGATATACTTATCGTTCAGACACTGGTCCAGAGATGGCACTGCGGTGAGCTTGCACGCGCAACGTATCAATAATGGTGGTGGACCAACATTTAACTCTATGCAAGGGGCTCTATAAGCCGTCACTGTCAAAACTATTGGATGTGTCTTTGGTTCTCAAGGTCCTGACATACAGCGACGAGACGGACTAAAGAGATGGTTTAGTCGGTAAATCCGAGCATGCCATCAAGAGTCCAATACTACCCTACTATTGTCCCCGAGAGGTAGGATGTCCATGATGGATTACACCTCGTAAAAAAAGGATATAACCGCTAACTCATCCACGCTTGACTTCAAATTCCCTCGGGATTCCCGGTACACAAAATTTTGCAGTATT
This sequence comes from Dendrolimus punctatus, assembly GCA_012273795.1. Classification (NCBI taxonomy): domain Eukaryota; kingdom Metazoa; phylum Arthropoda; class Insecta; order Lepidoptera; family Lasiocampidae; genus Dendrolimus; species Dendrolimus punctatus. Next base: position 7,597,192 of record CM022534.1, on the reverse strand, counting down.
TAAAAAAATATGTAAGAACTACGTCGGAATAAGCTAACTTTTACACACCCAGCAACTACAAACCACTGCCGGTTAAATTCCCGCGTGATTCCTGGAATAAAAATATTAAACATTTTATTAAATTAAATTTGCTATCGATCAGTATGAAAATCATATTGGAATTCGATTTTATTTAAATCTGGCCGTTCTCAGAAAAATATCACAAGACAAAAAGTAGCGCAGATTTGAAGTCTAAGAATTTGATGTCGATCAGCGAAATCCGCATCGAATTCAGTTCAATAGTTTATACGTGAATCCCGAACAAACAGACAAAATGTCTAAAAAAAGTTCATCATGTTCGCCGTCATTTCTATGGTCAATTCCAGTTGTTTGTTTAATACATTTAATGAACAGGCACGGGGTATTTAGAATTTTATAATATTATAGATATGTATATGTACTAATCATTAGGTACATCAATATATATTCATATTTAAAGTTAGATTGTCTAAGACAAGGGACGCTCTAGAAATGGACTCCTACATGACTACTCTTTGGTTTTCATAAAAACTCTTAATTCTTATAATAATATTAAACAATTATTTCAATCGATTCATGATGAAGTTAGTAGAACCTATCCTAATATTTAGTAAGAATTGGTGTGCTAGCTTTACACTTGCTAGCACAACCATTGAGTATTGGCACATCGTACCTGCCAGCTACTTTCATGATGTGGTTGGAGCTAGCCCCAATTCTGCCCAACGAGTTATAAACCTCCTCGATTTCAATATACGTATAAACATAGTTATTTCACGTCATGTCAATACATGTCAAGTCAACGTCAATATATTATTAGAATTCTCCAATTATTAAAAATGACATAAAGTGCGCTTAACTCGTTTAGGAAACGAACGCAGATATAATTTATTCGCAAAGAATTCAGTTTTGTAATACGTTTTTTATCGATTGAAATCAGCGTCGTAAACACCTTGTTTAGGCGAACCAGAAGTTTGTAGTCCGCGATAACCGATTCCGGAGGATTAAGCGTAATTGATATTGATCTACTCGCTATATTATGAGTATCCCAATGATTTTGGTAAGTTATCTGTAAATAATAAATCGGCAGACAAACATATAATAATATCGACCTATGAACTTCCCACTGCTGAGCAAGCCACTCTACCATTAGATAGGAACGGACAGTATACTCGTCATACTTGTTAAAAGTGAACTGACTAGATTGACACAGCGGTGCTTACTCGCGGGCTAACAAGTGCCCTAGCATAGTTGTTTAGTAACAACTAGTATGGCTTGTACGTCCTAATTACACAATTGCAAACATCATCATCATCATCATCATCCGAGCGTTAAATCCCGGTTGCGTTCGGAGCGTTCACTCCGACGCCCAGGGTCCGCTTTCCTACTTTTTCTACTCCACTTCGCGCGGTCTTCAGCATCCCCCGTTTTGAGACCATTGGCACGCATGTCATCCTTCACGACGTCAAGCCAGCATTTCTTGGGCCTTCCCCTTCGACCGGGACCTGGCGGAGGTGGCATGGCTAGACATTTGTTCCCCACGTAATTAGCCGGTCTGCGTAAAACATGGCCGTACCAGCGTAAGCGACACTCTTGCAGTTTGTCTGCTATGTCACGGACATGAAGACTGCCGCGGATGCGGGAGTTCCTGACCCGGTCTTTCCGCGTCACTCCACACATCCATCGCAGCATATTCATCTCCGTGACACGCAGCTCTTGCTTGTGTCGCTCAAGTACTGGCCACGCTTCACTGCCATACAAAAGGACAGGTCTAATGATGGATTTATAGACCTGTCCTTTTAATTTGACCGGCATTTTGGGGTCACAAATGACACCTGTCACCTCACGCCACTTGGCCCAAGCTGCTGTGATACGGGCCTTGACGTCGAGGTCGATATCCCCGGACGCACTAAGGACAGATCCCAAGTACTTAAACTGATCCGTGCGCTCGACCGTATCTTCGCCTATGCGCACGGATGTGGGATCTGTAGTGTTGCAGGCCAAGTACTCAGTCTTCGCCACATTTAGTTTCAAACCGCCGTTCTCTAGCGATCTCTTCCACGCATTTACACGTCCCACCAGGCGCCCCCTGTCCGAATCTGCCAGCGCGATATCGTCAGCATACATGAGCAACCATGGAGGTTGCTCATGCGCATCCCTGATGCTGTTCGACAGTTCGTCTAATATCACGCTGAACAGAAACGGACTAAGGACCGATCCCTGGTGCACGCCTACTGTAATGGGGAAGGGTGTGGTGTCGCCAACAGCGGTCCGAACTATGGAATCGGAATCACGGTACATATCCCGGATAACGTCAATATAGGTTTCTGGCACCCCTTTGGACCTCAGTGCCCACCAGATCATCACGCGAGGAACACAGTCAAAGGCCTTCTGCAGATCCAAAAATAGGAAATGCAGAGGCGTATTCTTCGTCCTGTATTTCTCCATGATGATCCTTAGGGCAAAAACAGGGTCCATGGTTCCATGCCCAGGACGAAACCCATATTGACATCCCGAGACAGTGCACTCCTGCCGGATCCGAGAGTCGATTATGCGCTCAAAGAGCTTCATGGTGTGGGACATTACCTTTATTCCGCGGTAGTTTTCGCACTCCTGCACCGATCCCTTACCTTTGAAGACTGGAGTGATAACACTCAGTCTCCATTGGCTCGGGATGTTTCCGGTGAGGAGTATGCGGTTAAAAAGGTTTGTTAAAATGCCCACACCACGAGGACCCATCGCCTTCCAGGCTTCGATGGGGACTCCATCGGCTCCGACAGCTTTCCGATTCCTCATGCGGCGAAGAGCCCTATGGACTTCATCAGGCGTTATCAGTGGCACTAGTCCTTGATTCGGAGGGAGGTTCGGTGGCTGTACTTCTTTGTGCTGCTTATTCAGCAGTTCGTAGAAGTAAGAGCGCCATCTCTCCTTCACCGCGAGGTCCTCGCATAACAGGTTGCCGCCAGGATCTTTAACACAGCGGCACTTGGAAATGTCCTGTGCCGCTTTGATCCTTGAACGTGCCAACTTATAAATGAGCTACTGCCCCTCAGACGATTCCAACTTATCGTACAACGATCGAAAGTGGTCTCGTCTGGCTCTGGCTACAGCTCTTTTAGTGGCACGTTTTGCGGCCCTGTATGCGTCGCGATCTTCAGGAGATCTAGACGCTTGCCACTTTTTAAAGAGGGTTTTCTTCACCCTAACCTCCCTCTGGACTGTGTCGTTCCACCACCAAGTCTCCTTGTCACACTTGCGACCACCCTTAGACACACCCAGCACTACGTTCGCCGCTTTAGTAATGGCTGCTTGGATCTTATCCCAGTGGCTCTGGACTAATTCGCTGTCAGCTCCGACACACATCTCGACGGATGCTGAAGCGAACTCCTGGGATTTACCTTCATCAAGCAGCCACCATCTAATTTGGCGTCGACAATGCTCAACGGGTTTGTCTTTGGGTTTAACGCAGAGGTCCATAACAAGGAGACGGTGTTGTGCTGTGAGACTCTCTCCGGGTATGACCTTGCAGTTGGCTACTTTGCCGATGTGGTGTCTCCTGGTGAGTAGGTAGTCGATCTGGGTAGCATGCCGTCCGCTCTTGTAGGTGATTAAGTGTTCGGATTTCTTTTTGAAATACGTGTTCACGATGGCAAGATCGGCAGCCGCACACATTCGGAGGATATCCTCCCCTTCTGCGTTGCGGCTTCCGTATCCAAAGCCACCGTGAACACGCTCAAATTCCTCCCACCTCTCACCCACATGACCGTTCAGATCACCACCCAAAACGACCCCCTGTGATAACGGGATGCCACGCAGTACATCACCGATCTGATCCCAGAACCTCATTCTATCAGTGTCGCTACAACCAGCCTGTGGCGCGTAGGCACTTATCAAATGGGTCACAACCCCTTCAATAAGAACCGACACGACCATAAGCCGGTCGCTGAAGCGTTTCACCTCTAGGATGTTGTTCTGGAACTCCTCGGAGAGTACTACAGCAACCCCGTTTTCCCCACCAGGGGCACCGGTATAGATCAGCTTGTAGCCATTCCCAATGAACCGGGATCTGCAGCCTTTCCACCGAGTCTCCTGCAGGAACGCCACGGCCACCCTCCGCCTGGAGAGTACTTCGGCCAACTCCCTTGCGCGTCCGGTCAGCGTACCAATATTCCACGTCGCGAAGCGGAGTTTCCTAATCTGAGTGTGGACTCGCGTCGTTAGCCGTACCCGCCCTTGGCACGGTAGCCCTTGCCCACTTATCGCAGGTGTAGGGCGATGTGCCTGCGCGTCGTTATGCGGCGACGCCCTAGCCATACCCAGTGATCTTACCAAACTTTCCATTGTTGATGTGGCGAGTTACGGTTTTAAGTGTAGCGGCTGCCGCCCGACCTACACAACCCGTGTAGGGAAACCAGGAATAGGAAGTGGTATGTGGGAAGGAGTAAAGATAAGGGATACTAGGATGAGGAGAAGGTGGGACACCACTGTCATGGAGTAAAGGGGGCAATATGACAGTGGTCGCTCGGGGCCCCGGGGACGCATCCCCTTGTACCGCTTCCTGGACGGAGACGAGTCCAGGGCGGCACCCCCTGGGGTCACAATTGCAAACATATCTAACTAAATTTTAAACATTATAAATAAAACTATATTTTGAAAAGTAATTTAAAGTATTAATTGGCAGTTTGCAAGACGCAATTAAAAAGTACTTGCATTGTTTTGAAAATATAAAAAAATATGCACATGACCCAATCAATACTTTTGAGATATTACTTTTCGTAAAATTTCGAAAACGGTGTACACAAATATGTACCTAATGCCTTAAGAAGATAGACAACGTTAAAGATGTCCATTGACGACGTCACCACTTACCATCAGGTGGGTGATTTGCTAGTTTCCCTACAAGCAATTAAAACATAAAATGAAAAAGATGCGAAAAAATATAATGATATGCATCTGATTAATATATGCAATTCTATGGCTTGGTATTATTTTTATCCCTCGTTCATATCCCAATAGTGCTGCTATATTCGTGCAGGCTCCGTGCAGTCCCGCAGCATCGGTTCTTAGAACTCTTTAATTGCATCCACTCCGGCGCAGATCGAACGTTTAAAATCGATTTTTTATTCGATTTATCCCATGTGAGCCCAAGTTAAGAAATGCCATTTTTTTCTCTCTTTTCAAGATAGTGAACGTTGTGTTTATGCAAATTTTACACGCATCTTCTGAAACTTCTCAATTAATTAAAGTAGCCGACAGTTTAATTTAATACTATCATATAGAGTATTAATTATAATGATTGAAACCCATGAACTGTTAATGTTAATAAAATAGCTTATTAAATTATGACAGCAGTTAGAGGCACCTTCATTCATTACATCTAATAGCTTTTTTATCACGTAACTTAATTAGGAATATACGTATCGATATCAAATGTTAAAGACGACAACATAAAAGACCGTCGGCTATAAAATAACTAATTTTCTCTATGATACACATTTCACCTTTTAAAAGATAAGGTATACCGACACCGAGAATTATTTTAATTGGACATATAAAGAAATGGCCAACCATTAGTCCAAACGCCCAAGCTCTGTATTCCACTGGCCAAATTGTCGCATTCTCAAGACGCTGTACGACTGAGTGGCGAATGTTTTCACACCTTGAGATATTTTATCCATCATTTAATTCACCACTTTATCTCTTTGATGCAAAGCTCAATTTGTAATGTACGAAACTTTATAATCAGGGCAGATATAAAATCAGTCAATTTAGAAATTTCCAGCAAAACGTATTGAGTTTAAATTTGTCTACTTAAAGCTTTAAACGATACATAGTTCTAAGAGTACAATTTTAAAGCAATTTCAATCCTGTTTATTTCGAAATAAGATATAATATTGATTTAGCGCTACTGAACTTTGAAAGTGCTGATATTCGTGAGCGTAATGAAGTGAAACAATTTAGGCGAACAACAAATGTTGTTTTAATGCTATTTATATTGCTTGTATTTACTTCTTTCTTTTGAAACTTTGCAACCAAAGGATAGTACAAAAGGAATCAGCTTACGTTTTTGGTACTTTAGTATCTACGTAATTCATGAGACAAATAGATACTTACAAACATATTGATTTTTGAAGTGAAACCTTCTTTGGGCAAGTTGGCACTTTTAGTATAGAGAAATAGCATTAAAGTCGCGTGACCGTCACACTCATATATAAAGTTTACACTTCTGACGTTCGGTCCTACGACTAACAGTGTTTTATAGAGTTAATATTATCTAAACTAATTTCGGTTAGAATATTGGTAATGTGATATCCTCATAAGTATTATTAGTACTGATTTTCAAACCAGTTTATTGCTAAATATGCTTATCTTAGCATAAATGTATGATCGCAATTCATACATGTCAACTTACCATCATTATTAATAATAATACATCACTGCAACCAATAGAGAAGACTTTTTTCCAAGTTTTTACGTTATGACACAGACCCAATTTAAAGGAAACGGGTCTTTTACATAAATGCTTTAAACTATAAAGGATTGGTAGATTACAAACCTTGGTTATGTCACTCAAATTTCTACACAACGATTACCTACATCGTCAGTATATTGTATGGTAAAAATTGTTAGGCCAGAAGAACTGTCTTAGATGCTGCCTTCCACGACTACTGCATCTAAATCAACTAAAGTTAGATGCGAATTGCTTTAAAATATCCCAATATAACTATGGGGTTATAATAATTATCGTATAATGTAACTATACGTTGCTAATCTTAATTAGCTAGAATTTAATGTGAAATAATTATTTAAAGGACTGTTAATTTATTGGCAGTAATTAGTCTTCTAGTAAAATAATACCGGACATTCGAATAAAAATTACGGAACACTTTCACTTGAAGGATAATTAATTCTACACAAATTGCCAGAGGTTCTGCTATAACATCTTGACCTAGGTGTGAAAGAGATTAAAACATATAGTTATACAGAAATGAAAGAGACAGGTGTACGCAATAATTTTATATTTGGAGCAAGGTGCAAGTAACAAAATCGATCAGGTGTATTTGTTTTGAACAAGGTGCTCCGACAGTCTCAAGGTTTATAAAAATGTAATCTACATAAAGGAACGAAAGCGAATAGTCTTTGTATAATTAAACAAAAAGTTTATTGTTTACAAGGGTCATAATTAGAAATGGCGGTTAATAAAAGTGCTGGCAAAATTATCATGTTGGATCGAGTAAAATAACTCGTAACTTAAACAATTATATCGAAATTTAAACAGTTCTCGTGATGTTAAGGACATGTGTAAGGACATTGTACATTAACATACCAAATTTCATGAAAACCCATTACCACTGAGAGCGAATCCACTAAAGGTTGGAACCGTTTAAAAGTTAACCGGTTTTTTGGTTACAACCAGTTTTAGGCAATTATTTCGTTAAGCGTGTAAACCTTAAAAAGAGTGTTAATATATAACCTGATATAACCCGTGTATTCCGCCAGAAAAGAAAGTATCATTCTAGCTCGTTTATCATGTGTTTGTGTGTGAATGAAAATTTGCTGTACCACATTGCTGCGCTTTAAAGGTGTGCAGCAAAAACCGTTCGAACCCGGTTTATTTAACAAAAGCTACTTAACGAAATTTCGTACTCAATAACCGGTTGATCGAGCTTAAGAGTGAGAACAAAACCGAAAAGAAAGGTTTCTATATACTCAAACTGTAACCGGTTCGACTTTTTCACGGGTTTCCATGCTTTTCTTTGTCACTTTAAAACCGCAAAACGTTGAATCTGTATTTGTAGGCTTACAGGCAGGTACTTAGGGCCGTTTGCATAACGACCTCTTTTAAATAAACTTAGTTAATCATATTAAATTGCCTAAATTCGTTTTACACAAAACGTATTGACAGTTCTTTAAAAATATTTAGCGGGAAATTTGGCGTTGTGCAAGACGCTAATTGTATTTAAGGGTGTTAAATATGTTTTTTGTTTCTTAAATAAATTTAAGCAACCTTATGCAAGCGGCTCTTATTATTATAACCCATTAAGAGAATAAAGTAACTGACACAATTATTTACTGTAATAAATACAATAACCAGCTTTCCATCAATATATTTATTGTATTTTTATTAAGTTTCATAAAGACTTATAAAATCAAAATTATTATACATTTATAGTTTTTAATGCAATAACATTTACTATGTAATAGTAGTGACATCCTGTCGGTTGTAAAATTACTATACTATAAAATCTTTTAGTAAGAAAGCATAAACACCTTTAAATCAGGTGCAAGCGACGCGTGTGCAGATCGTCGACACGACTGTAACTCAGGCGGGTGGAACACGCTGCCATAGCAACCCGATTCAACCGCAGCACAGTGCAGATCATGTTGCATTTCATTAACCCTACCTAATTTATAATATTTAAACACAGAAAATATCATATTTCTTTGATAGGCATCCTTCAACAAGAAATTTGCGAGAGTTGACATTTTTTAATCTAAATTGTTATAGATCGCTTCTATTAGTGTTATGAATCTTATCTTTAGGTTTTTGGTTTGCAGTTAAAATATGAGAATGTATTTTTCCACTAAAATAGTTCAAGGGTAGAATAGAATAGAATAACTTAAAAAACAATTGAAATTTAGATTAGAAACACTTTATTGTACACCAATACAAACATGAACTTAAAGACTAAAATTATATCTAGTTATGTACAAAGGGCGGTCTTATCGCTAAAAAGCGATCTCTTGCAGACAACCCCAGGAATGAATTGAGATGATAATGACGATGATGGTATACGTAAAATATAGTACAACTCACTTACATTTAAATAATAAATACATAAATTATATAATGCAGAAATTTTATATATTACTAAAATATATTCGTAATATACACACTCTACAAATACATATCTACAAAATATATGAATGTTTATAAATGAATTGAAATATCGTTTTCCAACAACAGGCAGTATTTTTTGATCATAGTTTTAAATATTGATAACGATTTTGCTTGTCTGGTAGTAACAGAAAGCACTTTCCAAAGCTGTATAGCCTTAACAGTAAAACAATTGTTGTAATAAGTTAAATTTATGAACCTGTACACTTATGTACCTACTGTAAAACTTATTTACCTACGTATATTTATAATAATAATAATCGGCAGACAAACACACACATTGTATATCCCCAAATTAAGCAAGTTACGCTTGTGTTATGGGTTATATACAACGGACCACTCTGGGGCCGATCTCAGACACCCAGACCATGGTAAATAACGGAGAAAATAAGTTTCCGAAATTTACTATACCGGGAATCGAACCCGGAGCCTCCGCGTTGCAGTGAGGTAGGCCGGCAAAGGCTTAGCCCGCTCAACCATAGAGGCCGTCATATTTGTATCTTCTGAACCACGGTAGTATAGAATTACAACATATGCGTTAAGGATGATAGATATATAAAAAATATAATATCCTGGGTTAATCTAAAAAGTTTCATTAAAATTTGTTCAGTCACTTCAGAGCTTGTTCGAGATATCCTTTCACATTAAAAAAATGTGGTATAAATAGCAGTTTTAACTGCCATTTATTTTCACTTCATTTTCATTTTGTATGCTACAGATTTATGAGTAAAAGAATAAAAGTACGCATTGTAGTTTATTGCCCTTGATTACGGCTGGCTAGGCCGGTTGCTTCCGGTGGCCTGAACGGAAGTAAGAGCATGAACTTTTAGTGCTAGAGGCAAATAAACTTATAAGCTTTTTGTTCTTCGTTTTGCTAACAGAAAAGGTGATAGATATACCGTTGCCTTATACTCAAAATAAATAAGAGATACTTTATATGCATAAAAATTAATTACTAATTTCATCAATTACTTCAGTTTTACTAATTATTAATTATTTTTCACATTTCCCTTATTGCATGAACACTTTTTGATACTGTTCTGGTACCTAATAAACTTATTTATTGTTATTATTATATTTAAATAACGCTCCATTTTAGTAAGGTTTTATTGCTTTTTCAATTTATATCTCATGTCTCATTCGCATGAGTATTCCAAATGGTGCACGTATTGAACCAGGAACTATTATAGTATTATAATTATTATACCAGAGAAGTTTAGGTATAATGATCGACAACTCATGCATAAACATGACAACTTCATAAAGTTTTCTACCAAAATTACTACAGGGTCATACTAAAACATTTACTAGACAATTGAGATTTTCTACACATAATGATATTGTGTGTAGAAATAAGTTATATTACGACTTAGGTTCCGACAAAAACAAATTCCACTCCTAATCTCTAAAAGCACATTTTATTACCTATCGGCATTTGAACCAATTGTAATCCTTTTATGATCGTCTTCTTTTATTCACTTATTTATTGGCATACGTTTCTAATTGTTGTGCGGAATAGCCTATTTTCCTATTGCACTCACTCATTAGCATCATTAGTCAGGTGTTGTAGATTATTTTGGGAGAGCGGGGGGCAGTTCAGCGACAATGACGATCAAGGCATGACGTGTGTGTAATCGGCAATCTAATAGTGACTTTGCGCGTTTTGTTGAATTACGAACTTCTGAATAACGTTTGAATTTGTTGTGTTTGGTTATATTTGTACCTTTGTAATACGTGTTTATATAGTTCTAATAAACGTTATAATAATTCCAACAACCTTTTAATTCGAATCCTGCTCACATCGTCATCGTCACAAAATATATATAAAAACATTCAATAGTCTACAACCATTTTATACGTTTTTATAAAATAGCGAAACCTCGTAGCGGAACCTCAATCTAAAGAATTAAATTACCAGCTATATTGCTACAGTAATATAGTTGAAGTATACAATATACAATGCGCGTGGAATTGTTCACATTTAAAGGGTAACTAAATTGCTGTTAAATGTCACACTGTGTAATTGTTAGGTTTTAAACAGCGTTACCTAAAAATTCAGAATTTTATTGTCTTAACACGTATTCGAAGTTCCTAAAAGGTCACTTTATTCAAAGTGATAGCTGTCGCCCATGGATGTAATTGCAACATGCTCTTTCAAATTACTAATTATTTGCTATTAATTTTATTTGTCATTTAACTTTGACGGTTTTTGCCTGAGGTATCAATTTGCACATCGTGTGAGGGATAGCATTTTCTTGAAAGCTACCATTCGTTGCATTCTATCATTTTTAATAACAGTACAAGTATACTACCGTGATAAAGGTACTATAAAGTGTTGCCTTGATGGATAGTTTCACTTTACTCACTAGAGGTCATATCATACTTATTGTGACTATAATCATACTTATTGTGACCTGCGTAATATCTGTAAATTTGGAAATGAAATGGAACGAAAATCTTCATTTGTATACAACATGGATACAAGGCCTAATACTATGGTGAGAACATTATTTCCACATTCAACATTATCTGGCATACATTTTTCTTAACGATGCCGTTAGATAGCCACCATGAGTAAATTTCTGATATTTTAAAAAAGGTTCGCTAATAAGCACTTCAAATAATTGAAAGCGAAAACTGTTTGTGAGGTTCGTAGCAAATGGAGATACATCGTCTCAGCCTTTTTTTTTTTTTTTTTGGCCAGGGGAAATCCGTTTGAGGACTAAGACCGCGACAGGCGCAGAAGCCTGGGGGATGCTCGCGACCTTGGTGAGACAGTGTGGGATTCGCCAGATCGGGGGTGGCACTAGCGCGCCCGGTCAAAACCGGTGCCACGCTATTGCCACTCCCCAGTTAGGGATACCCACTAAAACCCCTGGGTGTTCCGTCCTGCGCCTTTTGCCAGGGCTACGTGTATGCGGTTTTCCCAACTCCGCTGCCCTGACAGGCGTGGGCCCCGCTCACTGGGCCTCTTCCAATGCCGGGGGAGCTACTCCCCCGGCGACGACTGGGTCTTTTCGGCGTGGGGCGGTTTGTAACGCGCCCCACGGGAAGAGAGATGAGCGCGCGCGGAACACTCGCGCTCTCATCTCGACGGCATGTGCGGGTGAGTGAGAACCTCTATACCCCTAGAGGCCCCACCCGCGCCGCCCGCTTACGGTGGCCGAAGGTCTAAATCAGACCGCCGGCGCCGACGCGTCCTCCTTTGTCGGGAGCGGAGCAGGGAATTACGCTCACGCTCCCGTTCCGCCTCCTCCTTCGCAAACATGACTTGCTCGCAGAAGGAGGAGACGGCGTCCCATCCGGTAGAGCTCCCGACCATGGTGCGTACCACGGCCGGGAGCGAGGTGTCAAATCCGGTGTGGGCGACGAGCTCTCGGCGCTGCTCTGTCCAGGCTGGACACTCCTGGAGTGTGTGCAGCGCCGTATCCTCGTCGCCCGTGTCACAATGATGGCACCCTGACGTTGCCTCGCGGCCGAGGCGACACAGGTACCTTCCGAAGCAGCCATGCCCCGTCAGGACCTGTGTCAGCCTGAAGGTCAGGGTGCCGTGACATCGTCCAATCCAGTCGTGCAGGACGGGCCGCACCGCCTCAATGGTGGCGGGGCCCGCGCTGGGGCGTCGTAGGCGATCTTCCCAGACCCCCACGGCTACCTGGCGGAGCTCCGACCGGCACACCTCGATCTCGCGAGGCGCGGGTCTGGTGCCCCTGGCCAGGGCTTCTTTGCGCCATACGTACAATGACGCCAGGACCCTGGCTTCCAGGTCCCATGGGGGGGATCCGGCGAGTAGCGAGGCCACTTCGAAGGACACCGTACGGTATCCTCTTATTGCCCTGACGGCCAATATGCGTTGCGCTTGACGCAACAGCGCCGCGTTTTTGGCCGTCAGGCGGTCCGACCATATCGGGGCCCCGTATAGGGCCATCGAACGTACGATGCCTTCGAAGAGTTTTCGGCACGTGGCGTTAGGCCCCCCGACATTTGGGAGCAAGCGCGACAGTGCACCGGCTGCCCCCTTGAGTCTGGGGAGCAGCTGCCGAAAGTGTGCCGAAAAATCCCACCGGCCATCGAGGACCAATCCCAGATACTTCATGGTCGTCCCGATGCCGATGCGGATGCCTCCTACAACGATGCTACTGTCTGGAGGTGGGCGGTTACGAGGACCGTGAAACATCACGGCCTCGGTCTTCTGCAACGCCACCTCCAGACCAAGACGCCGGATCCTGCCTACTATCGTTGACACCCCAGCCGTGCCTAAAAGACACGCCTGCCTATGGGTCCTCCCGCGCGCGGCGATCAGCGTGTCGTCTGCGTAACATACGACGCTGACGCCCGGGAGGACCCGACACCTCAGAGTCCAGTCGTATGCGATGTTCCACAGGAGGGGACACAGAACCGACCCCTGTGGAACACCGCACACCATTGCTCGCCGATTCCAACCCTCGTGGACCGGGTAAGTGACGGCTCGACTATTTAAGTATGCCCCGACTATTCGGCGGAGGTAGGTCGGCACCCCGAAATATCGGAGTGCCTCCATGATGCATGCCCAGGGCAAGGAATTGAACGCGTTGGCGATGTCCAAACTCACCGCCAACAAGACCTCGCCCTGGGAGACTGCTTCCTCCGCCAGGCTTCTCAAGCGCATGATTGCGTCGATCGTGGAGCGCCCCGTGCGAAAACCAAATTGGTTGTCCGCCAGATCCGGCCCGGTCGTCGTTAGGTGCTGGACGAGGCGGTGGACGATGATACGCTCAAAGAGCTTTCCGACCTCGTCCAGCAGCACAATGGGCCGGTAGGCGGACGGCGAGTCCGCAGGGCGCCCCTCCTTCCGCAGCAGGACCAGCTTTCCTGTTTTCCACCGCTGTGGAAACTGGCCCTGCTCTAGGCATGCGCTGAAAAGCCCCATCAGTCGGGGCTCCAGGGCGTCGTAGGACAGAACCCACGCACGCCCTGGTATGCCGTCAAGGCCGGGGGCGGCGTTCTTGGCCTTAAGCCGTAGCATAGCCACCCCCAGCTCTACCCGGTCCACAGTGGGCACAGGGTCTCTTTCCACGCTGGGCTCCGCCTCTGGCGGTGCCATAGCAGGAGGCATGTGCTCAGCCCGTGAAGGGAACAGAGCGCCAACAACGTCGTGAACGACGTCCCTGGGGAGGGACTCGGTGAGTGGGGGCGCCCAGGCACGGAGCTTGTTCCGTGCCATCCTGAAAGGGCGCCCCCAAGGATCCTGGTTTAGAGTGTCCAGGAGTTCCCCCCAGGCGACGTTCTTTGCGTTCCGGATTTCGATCCGTAGTGTTCTTCTGGCGCTTCTGTACCCCTCGTATAGCTGAGCCTCTACAGTCGCTGCGTCTGCTGCGCGACGACGCCGTCTTCTGTGGCGGGTGTACTGGCGGCGCGCGCTATTGCACGCGCGCCTTAGCCCCTCTAGTACGGGGTTCCACCAGTACACCTTTCGGGGGGGCTGGAATCTGCCCCTCCTCGGCATCGCCGCATCACAGACGCCAGTGACGAGCGACCGTAGGTTTTCTGCCTCCTGCTCTACATTCATATCGGGAGCGTTCACCTCGGGCCCTGATGCCCAGGTGGCGACGATCAGGGCCTCCTTGAACAACTCCCGATCCAACTTTTGTAATGCCCAGCGCGGACAATCACCTACCGGGGACTCTCGGGACGGAGGGTCCGAATTTCGGTTGGAGACGCTGAACCGTATATAACGGTGGTCGGAGAGCGTCTCCACCTCTGTGACGACCCTCCAGTCCCGCACACGGCGCGCCAGTTCAGGGGTGGCAAATGTGACGTCTACTATTGAGCCACCCCGCTGGCGCACACACGTGTGTACGGAGCCCCGGTTAAGGACTACGAGACCCTTTTCGATGGCCCATTCTTCCAGTGCCTCACCACGCGTGCACGTACTCGGGGATCCCCAAGCCACGGATTTTGCGTTGAAGTCCCCGAGCACTAGCACGGGGCGAGGCCGGCTGCGGGCCACCACTGTGCCCACTTCCTCAATCCATCCCTCGAAATCGGCGAGACTTCTGTTTGGGGAGAAGTAGCCACCAACGACTACTATCTCCCCGATCGTTGCCGCCACGTAGCCCCGTCCCCTTACCAAACCGGCTAGGGGAGGGCATGCGGCGACGGTCCGGACAATAATGGCCACCAAACCATCCAAGTCCCCCGCCCAGTCAGAACGGGGGGGACGTAATAAGGCTCGGCGGCCACTGCGAGTTGAATATTCCACTGCGCCATGCTCTGCACTAACAGATCTTGTGCAGTGGCGCAGTGGTTCAGGTTGCCTTGGACCACTAGGAGAGCCATTAGAACGACTGTTTATTCCTCCATCCTAGTGGTCCCAAGTATCGGCGACGACGACGGCGGCGGTGGCAGCGAACGTGGTCTGGGCTGCGGCCGCTGCGGCTGCGGTGGCAGAGAAGTGTTTGTTGCCGCAGCCTGGGTAGAAAGCTTTTTCTGTTTCTTCTTCTTTCGTTTCTTCGGCGCCTGTTTTGGGCCGCCTTTTCCTTTTTCCTGGTCCACCTTTCGGTTGGTGGACCTAGCCGTGGTGGGAGGGCCCGCGCTTTTACGCGCGGCCGGCACTCCCCTGCACATCCAGTGTCCTGCCGCTCGGCCAGCCGCACTGCAGATGCTGCAATGGGGCGCGTTCTGGCATGTAGCGGCAGGGTGTCCAGGTTGACCGCAGCGGTAACAGTCCTTGCTGCGGTCGACAGGGGAGGAGCAGGCGCAGGCCACGTGTCCTGCCACTAGGCAGCGCCAACACCGCTCTGACCGGCCTGGCAAGACTTTAATGTCTGCCGAGGCCCACCCCACCATGACTCTCGGTCTATCTTTAAGTTTTATGGCCGCCGCCACTGGGCATGCTAGGATAACATAGCCCAGTCTATCCGGGCCCTGTCGTATGACGCCGGAGCTGAAGCGGCCGGCGGCAACATCCGTGACCCGGGCGACGGCGGCCACAACCTCCTCCGTAGTGGTGCAGTCATCCAGACCCGAGATGCGCACGTTCAAACATCTCTCGGGCCTGGACACCTTAACCTCCTCCTCGGGCAAGACTGCCTTGAGCCGCGCGGCGAGGGCATCAGCCTTCTCCCCGCTGTCCTTGCCAGGGAGAAGGAGCATACGGGCTCCCGTCCGCGCGGTCTTCAGTTTTACACTGGCGATGCCAAGATCGCCGAGTTTTATATTCGCTTTCGCTCTCTGCATTACGTCCGCGTGGCTGATGCCCTTTTCCACCGCTGCGGGTAGCAGTGTGAGGATCACCGCAGTGGTGTTGGGCACCCGCAGACGCGGACTCTTTTTCGCCGGGCGTGTCGGCGGTCTTGGCTTTTCCTTTGGCTGGGCAGTCCTGCCCGAGCCACTGGGTTGGGTCGGTGGCTTGTTTTTCTTTTTCGGCTTACGAGCCACCACCGACCAACTTTCTTCCTGCCTTGGGGGCAGCTCTTGAATCGACGAGTCGGTCCTAGCAGGCCTCTTAGGTTTAGGAGTATTCCCCTCAGCGTTGTTTACATCAGCTGCGCCTCTCTTCCTCTTAGGAGTTGGAAGCGCAGGGAATTCTTCGGGAGGGCGGTTGGCCTCTCTTCTCCCAGATGCAGTTTGCTGCGCACTCGCTCGCCGGGCGTCTGATGCCAGCGGCGGGCGGACTCGCTTCTCCGGGAGAAGGCGGTCGTCCAGGGCGGCTAACTTAGCGTCCATCATAGCCCCGAGTGACAGGGTCAGATGGCGCAACAGCTCGTCCTGGTCGTTAAACCGCCCTCCCACAACTGGCCTCGACGAAGGCGGTGGTGGTGGAGGCGGTGGCTTCGGCGTCGACGTGGGTGGTGCAGGCCGGGGACGGGCAATTTCGGTCCGTAGGCTGGCCAACTCCTTCCTGAGCTCCTTCATTTCAGCCTCGAGGCGCCGGTTGGCCGCTTCAAGACGCCTAATTTCGTCGGACTCCGTGCGGCCGCGCAGCACCTCGAAGGCGTCACTAATGATGCCCACGGAGTCGTTCAAAGACTTCACGAACGTCCCCTTCAACCCCTTGGGGACTTTCGCCACGTGGCGGATAACTCCCAGGGCGTTGCGGACGTCCGTTTCTATCGCCTGGGCCGTTCGGGCCCCAGCCTCGTCGGTGAGGGTGACCGACCCCGAGCCAAGAAGTTCTGGGGCCCGTCGAGCGATACGCGCCTCCTCGGCAGCTCTAATCAGCTCGACGGTGCTTTCTTCATGGTCCAGCTCAAGGTCGGTTGTCCTGCTTGTTTTAGCGACGGCCTCTTTGGCTCGTGCCAAGCTGGCGGCCTGTTTGGTGGCCTCTTCAGAAGCTCCCGCAGAAGGTGGGGACACCCTGCGGCAGGTTTTCGGCGTTGCCGTCTCCTCATCACTTGAAACAAGCGAGGTGCGCTGGGGGCCTCTATATGGCACAGGTCTCCTTCTCTTCTTCTGCATGCGCCACTGGCTCGACGGCTTCGAAGGCCCGGCTTCCGGTTCGGTACGTATGCCGGGCCCCGATCCGGAGCGTGAGCGCGTTGGAGAACGCGATCGCGTTGGCGAGCGTGATCGCATAGGCGAGCGCGATCTTGAATCTGAACGAGAGCGGGACCGAATGGAGAACATTGACATGTTGGAGTCCGATTCGTCAACAGCTCCACTCAAGGTCCCGCCCTTTGAGCCGCTAATGGCGCCACTTGCAGCAGAATTACGGTCGCTCATTCTGCCCTTAGGCCCACTCCGTCGCCTGCCCGGTGATTGGCGAATGCCCTAAACGCCGGACCCATCGCCGCCACATCGCGAAGAAGCCTCTCCGCTGAACGGAGAGGTGCGAGTGGCCCGTCGAACAAAGGTAGGTGGGTGTTTGTGAAGGAGGGACACATAGGAGCGATTTTAAGGATAGGAACGTAGGGGGGACACCACTGTCACGGAGACAACGGGGGAAATGTGACAGTGGTCGCTCGGGGCCCCGGGGTCGCTTCCCCGTGCGCCACCGCGGTCGGAGAGGGGGGGACCGCGGGGGGGCGCCCCCTGGGGGGACATCGTCTCAGCCTATCCCAATGGGAAACATGGGTGACTATATGTTCTAGGTGGACAGTCAAACTTGTTCTTTATTATGACAAAAGTTTCATTTAAATATGGAATTCATAATGTATACCAACAAAGCTGAAAGAAAATCTTTAGTTTTATTTATTACTCAACGAACTTCTTTGAACTCATGAACTCTATGATATTATTCTTTATTGATGAGGAAAATTGTAACAGTATCACGTCGGGTGGTCAACTTGTTTAATAACATATACCTAATAATAAACTAGAACATGATTCTGACGATATCGGTGATACAAAATCAGTAATTATGATATGAAATAAACACATGCCACGTGCTCCTGACTATAAACATGGTATTAAAAGGCAGCTGAAATTTGGAACAAAGTTCGGTCGGACTGGTTTTAACGGCTACTCATAATTCATTATAGAAATTATAGTCGCAATCCTAAGGACCTAATAAGGGTAAGGATTAAGAATCAATCCTTCTCAAATCTGCTTAAAGAGTTATTTGGGAATATCTTTAAGAAAATGAGAGTGGTTCGGGACTCATTTGTTATCTATTAGATCTTATATATTTATTGTAAATATTATTTACTTTTAAGATAAGTTTTATAGTTTAGTTAATTATTTGTTGTATTTAGCAAGAATAAATTAATACATTCGTATATTTATTTACATAATTTGTTTTTATCATCTAAATATGGTTTTATAAGAGCGCCCAAGAACTCCTTTAATTTTTTAATAATGCTTAATTGCCGATTTTTAAGGAAAGTTTCATAAGTTTCGTGTCAAAGTAGTGATTACTGAATAAGTAAACAATTGTATTAATTTGTCTAACTTTAATATATAGTTATATTATAGTTATATAATAATAAATATTGAATGTTTTCCTAACTGAATTTATTAAATAATTTTATTCCCCCCTGCTTCTTCTTCTCTGTCGTACCGCAAATCCTCATATTGTTCTTCATCCATCTCTTTTTGTCTTATTAATCTTTTAGTTTCACATTCTTTTTCTTATATCATTTTCTTTATCCTTTTTAATATCACCCTAATCTTCGTCTTCATTTGACAATGTCGGTTTATAATTTAAAAACAATGTCACAACGGCTTCAAAAATAACAGGTCTGGTATACCAATGAATATTCCGTCAGTTTTTACATTTTATCATATCACCTGCTTTGGGTCCTCTTTGTCCGTTAAAGCACGATTAGCATACTTTGGCCTCACAAAAAATATTATTACGCACCCCTTGTATCGAACTTAATATTCAATATGTTTACACGAAACATAATTACAATATTTTTGTATTAAATTCAAGGTAGTTTGAACAACAGCTTTCGCCAAAGACTTTGGTAAGATTTCAAAATTATGATCCCCTTAAAAACAATGCATATTAGTAGTGTGTATTAGTGTCAAGAAGGGTTAAATAAATTACGCAAAGAAAAAAATTATACAAAAAAATAAATATACATATCTAGAGGCTTCCACACGCCGTTTTTCAACCTATTTTGGTGTTTTTAATAAAAGATTTTAAATTAATCAAAAATTAATATATTTTACTTATTATGACTTTCTAGCTTTGTTTAGTCTAAGGCCCGCTTGCATAACGATCGCCTTTAAGTAAAATTAGTTTATCCTATTAAATTGCCTAAACACGTTTATACAAAACGTATTGACAGATCTTTAAATTTATTTAGCGGCAAATTTTGCGTTGTGCAAGACGCTAATTGTATAAGAGTGTTAAATACGTTTTGTGTTTCTTAAATAAATTTAAGCAACCTTATGCAAGCGGCCCTAAGAATGGCATGTGGCGATATCTAGTCACGGGATGTAGGTGCTTTATAGAGTAATTTTCTTTTTGATTTACATTTCTAACATGTATTCTTTAATATATCTTTCATGGCTAGATGAGCGGCTAATTTTTACACGTAATAATTACAGAAGGTACCGAATATATTAAGGGGTTCTGACGGTGTATATATTTTAATATTATTAATGTAAGGAAGGGCCAGCCGCAGGTGTGCCACCAACGTTATTAAGTTACAGACAGACATCCAATACTCACATACTTAGTTTATAGTGTTACTTAGACGTAAATAAAAAATTAATACGTTTATCGGTGCTGTGATGTCACTTTTAATATTACATGAATAAATTATTTTATGTATGTAAATGTTTTGTACAATCTTATACACATTATAACAAAGTTTACTAGAGTTTTTCCCGCGGCTACGTCACTGGTCAAATCCTAGTAAAGACAATAGAGATATTTTACTGGGCTGAAAACTTAATTAGGTTTTATTAAACCTACAGTGAAAAATTACATGACTGATAGTGAAAGCCGCTTAAAATCCTTTGCGTGGTTTAGTAGTTAACAAATGTACAGACAGATGCGGAAAGCAACTTTGTGTGTACATACTATGTAAATATATGTTCTATCTACCTATCGTACGCGTGCCAAGCTAAAAGGGCGCGGGTTCGAATCTTAGACGGGTCAAACCTGCCAAGCCGCCTTGGACAAGCGTGGCGGATACTCTGGTGAAGTAAATATTCAAAACCTAAGAAAATAATACAAAATATAAAAAACTCAGTAGGCAAGGATTGGAGAAGAACCCTAATATGAGATAAAAGTATACAAAATAGTTTATACTGAATCAGTATGATTATATGGATACTACCAAAATCCAACTTGTACATATTTCTAATAGATTTATATCGTAAACCTTTGAAAATAACACCCTACTGAATCATATCAGCGGCCGATACTAAAATTAACTCTAACAAATCAACAGGTCAGTTTGTCAGATATTTTATGGTCCTCCACGTTATCTTGGTTTAACAAGTGTAGCGTGGGCAACTGCATGCCCCAATCCGTGTGTTAAAGGGTTGCTAGCTTTTCTATGTAAATCCGAAGGTACTGGACTTTTATAAACTACTTCGGTTCAAAATAACAAGCAGTAGGTACATTATTTTTTATTAATAGAGAAATACTGAAAACGTATTTCTCACTGAATTTTTATATAATTATATATCAATATTTTTAAAAGTTGGATTTTAAATTTCTGTTGTAGTCCTTTTGGGTTTTGACTGTGACTTTGACTGTTGAAGAATGATGGTTCTAAAATATTTACTTATAAGTATTCATGTCTTATCAGTTTTCTATTTTATGTAAGATTATTGTTCTTGAAAAGCAAACATTTAATCTTAATTCAAATATGCTCATACTAAACTAAATCTATGAATAGAATTATAAAATATTATATTTGAAAATCTATCTATAAAATGTATAGTATAAAATGTATAAATAAAATGCATGCATATTGACCAGGATTCCAAGCTACGTCATTGAAATAAGATGTGAGTATTTTAGCCAATTAAGCTATCACGATCTTTAGAAACGAAATACCTGTAACTGGCGTGGTCTACATACAAATCGATTGTACAAGGCTTATTTTTAAGAAACTAGCGAAGCGACCATAAGGTTGAAACCGCCATGCATTCATTGGTGTTTACGCGTTTAGTCTTTTCAAACATATTATTACTAATTTCTATACTTTAACTAGCGACCAAAGGTGGAAGCGCCATGAATTTATTGGTACTTATGTTTTTTATTCGTGCATCTATCATTATTATTACTATCTCTTACGCTCAGTGGCTTTGCACGCGTATTGAATGAAATAGCAACTCATAACCCGGTCGGGAACCGGCATTTGTTTCAAAATATGCGGTAAGATTGCAAAATAAAAATATAAATTGTAATAAGAAAATCATCGCGAGTTACTCATTTTTATTTAGAAGTGCGTTTTATTACAAAAATAATTCATTCGGTATTTTGTGGTGCGCATTTGTGTGCTTATTGCTTATACATTTTTGTTTTCATTTGTTTATTGTGTTGTTATTATACACAGTTATTAATTATTGCAGTGAGTTCTATTTTCCAAAATGGCTTTAATTAATTTGGAATTCTGCTTCACTGACTACTGGGGTTTTAATTTCCACAATAGCTATATAGTCGGCATTATATGACATGCATTATACGGGATGTTTTTTTCAACCGACTTACCCCATCCGAATTTTAACCCCGCGCCTGTGATACCCGTTAAATAATTTTCCGTCTCTTTTTAATTCACAAGCTAGCAACATTATTCGGGGTCTTAATCGTTTCTGTTTAATTTAAATGATCACAGATTTGTTATCTAATAGGAGTTGTTCCCAGAACACTATACCCTGATACCAACATGTGATGGAACTGGTACTGCTATCATTTATTACTATGTTTAATGATCGGGATTACAGTTTATTTTTTTAAGATGTATTTTTATGTCTGTTCTGTGAAAATGTCACTACGAAGTGGCTTCTTGATAGGTAAGGCATTTTTCTTTTGAACGAGCGACATTTTTTAACATAACTAAGTGTATGTGGTATTTTAAACAGAGAGGGTTCCCTAGTGGAGATTAGTGTCTTCCGCTATCGCCATTTGACAAAAAATACGCATAACTAAATACTTCATAATTATTTCAAAATCTACTCCAATTTGTTGTTCGAAAATGTTTTTTAAGTACTTTTAAGTTATTAACCATTTTAATATTTTCAGGATTATCCATGCTTAATTGAAAAGTTAGGGAACGGGGCTTTTCAAGAAACCCGTGGCCCTGACATTAGAGCGAAGGACTAAATACGAAGGGGTTTTAGGGGGTATGCCCGACTTGGGTGGTAATTCTTCTGGTGCCAGTTTTTGTTTGGGGTGCCACTCCAATATGGCGAATCCCATAATCCCCACCGCGTTCCCCTGTGGTGGATAGTCCTCAAACATATATCCCTACTTTAAAAAGGGGGCTTTTTAAATGTTATAAATACTTATTTATTAATGCCATACGCTGTTCTCAAACAATGTTATTAAGTTTTTTTTCATACTTATAAATAAATATAAAAACATCCTAATAGTGTGAAAGTAAAATAACTGTAATAAATAGATGGATAGATTTTAAAAAAAATGTAAAGCTCTCATTTTTGCGACGTGGCTAAGGAACCCTAAAAAGTGGAATATATAGTTAATCTTATAAAATTGTAATTAAAATAATTTTATTGCTTTGTATGAGCTTCTGTATCTGATTGTTAGATTGTGTAAGAGCATTAGAATTAATATAGAAAAATATACTTACAAGCTTCTGTGTTTCAAAGGTAACGATGGTGGTAATAGCCGTTCAAAGTTATCATGAGAACATCTGTGACAATAATCTTTTTAATTTGAATTTTGAAAATTTTCCAAGATGAAGTTCTGCTATTCTGATTTGAAATGACATCGACTTTAATAATCATTTCTGTTTAGAAATATTTTTTATTGTCTATGTGTAATCGGAATCTCAAATAAAATGTATCTATAATAATTTGTGGTATCCAGATTATTTTAAGTGCATAAATAAGGATTGCCAGTTTTCCCCCATCAATTTACCTACTAAAATTTAAATACAAAAAATATCTCTTTAAATAAATAATTATAAACTTTATTTAAATTTTTAATAATAAAATGTCAAAAAGCGAGACAAGGAAGGCTTGATGTGCCGTCCCTGTTATGTAAAACTTATGTTATAAATCATTTTTCTGGTATTTGATCGAAGCCACGGAGAAACAGTCCACGCGAATATCAGCATAAGATTCCTATGGCAGCTACTACGCCAATTGTACCGTAAATCAGATATATTCTATCATATCCAATGAAGTGTATACATACCCTTAACTCAAAAGAATGGCCAATAGAAAATTCAAACGCTAATCAAATGCGTCGTGACATCGGTCTGGAGGGATGCGGGGTCAGTGAGATAAGTTCGACTAAATCCGAGATTGATTCCCGGATCAGACGAGGAGTCGGACCGGTCGAGTGTAGACGATCCTTTACTCACGACTCACTGCGCTCTATGACTGCTCCTTAAAGGATTTGTGAGGACTCTTTTAAATCGCACTTGGATCGGAAAATTTTGTTTGCTTTGAATGAGGTAGGTGACTGAACTTTGTTTGAGTTGTCACTACTACTTACATTGCATAATATGTGTCAGATCTAGAAATATTTTAAATTAAATAAGTCTATATAAATAAAATGATAAATAAACAAGAAAATAACATAAATTATCGTGTAATTTCCGTACTGTGTGCGTGTATTATAAAAAATTGGATATAAGACGTACGCGAGTCATTTTGCAATAATTACCTTTAATTACCTGTTACGGCGGGCTCCATCGGTGAGATACCACGCTCTCACAGAATGCCGGTATGAAACGGCCTTCAGCTAATCGTGTTTCCTTCCTTATGAAGGAGAGTTTGGACGGCACACTTGCCGCTTGCCTTATCTCGTTTTTGGCTTCACTCCTGGTGTTGCAAACGTCTACAGCGACGGTAACCACTTTCCATTAGGGGCCATCCATAAATTAGGTCACACGAATTTCATGAATTTTTGACCCCTCCCCGTTCTTGTCACAGCTGGTTACATTCGTGTGACTGCTCCCTCCCTAGTGTGTCATCACATAGTTTGCAATTTTACATTTAGAAATTATTAAATTAAAGTTGTAATTAGTTTTATTTACATTTAAATTATTTTGAATAATTTAAACACTCTGCTCTTAACGTATGACAATTTTCGTTCTTAAGATCATCTATTTTTGGTTTTTAAGTTTACTGAACTCTTTCAGCTGTTTAATAATGGAATTTGTATTAGTTACAAAACCTTATTGTTTCGCGTCAATCAGAGTCCTACCTGATTTAGCTGATATGAAGGGTCGATATTTTGCCCAGGCCAATATACTTGCTCTCGCCACTAGCAGACAACAACTGAATAGGCATTAAATATTACCAAAAACAAAAGACGACATACATTCGTCAATTTGGTAAATAATCCTGATTATTTTACAGAATACATGTAGGTACTATTACGTTAGAAGCAAGCGCGATCTTCCTTGTGCTGTGGAAACCAGAAATGTCTAAACAATGGGCCATTTCAATCTAGTCTTTCACAAGCGTTTGCAATTTGTCTTCAATGAATAGGTTTCTTACGTCAGTTACCTATTTAACAAATTAAATATATCTTCATGTGTTTGGAACATTGGCTCATAATTAAAAATATCTGTTTTTATTCATTATAAGGATATCATTCATTTCTTGGAAGACGACACAGCTGCTTATGTGGGATGCGACAGGCGCTGATGCTTTGCTATCATCGTGTCTTCAAATAACTGAATTAGGGGCTTGCAAAGGTACTTCATCAGCTAAAGCGGCACAAATATGACACCTTAAAAGAGTTTACATATTTGTCCTAATTGGAGCCAAGACACGCGACGTTTATCAGCAAAGTTTGCAAGAAACTCTTTAATGGTACCCATAACCAGAGAGCTAGTTTAAACACTGCAAAGCGAATCAGCAGTGCCATCCAGTGTGGCTATGCCGCCAGCATTCTGAACACGCTTCCCTCTGCCACTGATCACGTACATACCTAAACAGACTATATATATCATAAACTTATTTTTGATATTTATTTTTAGATTTAATACTAATTAATCATGTTCTGTTTCTATATTCCCAAAACAGGAGAGGTCATAAATGAACAGTAGTCCATCAATAGCTTTAAATTGTAATTAATGGTGGTGCTGATTCAT
The DNA here is from genome assembly GCA_012273795.1 of Dendrolimus punctatus. Taxonomy (NCBI): domain Eukaryota; kingdom Metazoa; phylum Arthropoda; class Insecta; order Lepidoptera; family Lasiocampidae; genus Dendrolimus; species Dendrolimus punctatus. The sequence continues at coordinate 7,571,599 of CM022534.1, read as the reverse complement.
GTTTATGTTAACAAGGATCGCTTCAGTTGCTTCACCCAAATTGAAAGGCAGACATGAACCATCTGATAGCAGCTTTAATATACTGTAAACAGTATATTCAACGCTCTTTCTACTCAGCTGTTTGTCAAATGTATTGACATCTTCACTGAAACATGAGCCTTTTAATATTTGAATTTTAACATTGTTAATTTTATCGTGCATACCGAGGTAACGAAATACTGCTGTTAGTGGTCGTAATTTAACGAAGTGCGAAGTTCCGTCACATCAGGGGGTAAAGACGTGCATACCGCTAAGGCTTGTAGGTGTAAGATTGTAAGAATATTTGTTGTTGTGCCTCGAATATTCTGCAAAGTTGCCGTGACCAATAAATCCAGTAGAGTGATGGTGCACTTTTTGTTGTGCGACATTTTTTCCCGCGCTAGCAGCACATATATCACTGCGAGCGGCCAACACTCGGTGACTTATGCGGCAACGTCTCCAAACCCTTTGCAAAATGCCGTTTTTATAAAACACAATTCTGTTTTAATTTTACAACTATCAGAAACTCTTTATCGAACTTTCTGATAAACGACCTGTTCTTTTTCGTATATTAAGATTCGGTCGACTTTGATCCTAAATTGCGGTAACTGAAGCGTCTATTAAAGACTGTTTAATTTAGATTTAAATAATATTTTAGATTATTATATTAATAAGTTTGCACTGCTTTGTAAGCAGTTTTTTCCGATCTAGTGTGTATATTGTTACAATCACTACTTTCTGACCATCAAGTTGGTGGGTATACCAGTTGTTCTCCTAATACGAAGAAGTTTTTTATTATTAATTAATAGTACCTAAACATGTTTGTAAAGAAAGCTTTGGTTATTTGTTATATAAATCTGACATATCAGTTTAAATATAAATTCGAAAAGCCATTGTAGAGACTGCTAGCATTTTTGTTGGCATCCTTTAAACATCCCGTACTCCGCAACAATGTATTCCATTTCCGCAAATGACGGCCCGAAAATTTGAATTTAACGAAGCGTAAGCACAGGCGAACCTTGCAAAATCTCCGTGGAACTTAAAAAGATCAAACGCAAACATTAATTGTGTACCAACAATGGGCGCACCCTTGGAATCCTCTCGCTATAAACCGCAAATAAAACCGACTTATTAACTAAGGCCTATCGCCGCGACCGGGGCACCGTTTTATAGGTACGTTTATCCGATGTCCATTCTTCTGAAATGCGATTAAAATTGAATAGGTCCATATGTCGCCAGCATCGCCCCAGTTGCGTCACAATCACACGGCCGGCTGCATTTTCAATTTGCTGCGAGATAAGCGCGACTTTTGGACTTTTTCTGCGGAATAGCGGAATTGATCCGGTGACTTATGGCGGACGACGAGGCTATAAGACGGGATAATTGGATGGTCAATTGATTTGCTTTTCAATTTAAAGGGCATTTCCCTTTTCAATCTAGACGTATTGCTTCTGTTTATGAAGACTTGTACTGTCGTGTCGCTCAAGAAGCCAATAATGACAGTAGATGAAGTGAAAGATCTAGTCAGTAAAGAAACTTATTTTTTGACTACCCCAATGACGATCACGCGTGGCACATCGTATGAGTGTACTATACTATTCCAAACTAAATGAGCCTTACCTAAAACAAATTTCTGTGTTTTATCAATGTTTAAATAATAGGAGGATATTAAACAAAAACACTGAATATCAATATTGATAATTTATTCACAATTTCATTCAAAATACACAACTTCACATTGTTTGTTTTAAAAACTAAAAACTTTAGGTACGGGATATCGATACAGGCTGTTTTGCAGTGATCACTAATTTATATAATTTATTTTGATATTCATAAAAATTATTCGGTCGATTTATTCTCTACAATTTTCATTTACATTTCATATATACATTTTGGGATACGGTCATTATGTTTGTGGATTTGATAGAATACGATCCGGCTAGACTTTAATTTTAATTCATTTCGAATAATAATTTGTTGTATTAGCCAAATTTGTATATAAAATCCACTAACATTACGTCTCGTATAATTTTATGGCCACTCAATATCTTAATTTACAATTGTATAGTGATACAAAAACATTTATAATACAATTTTGGTGAAAATTAATATCCAATCTAATTCAATTAGTGACCAGTGTGAAGTTTCCGTTAACAACAAAAATAATTTCATTCAATACCCAAAAATCAGTTCTTCTGTTTAATTGTGATTATTCAAAATTGCTATTTATATACAAATCGTAAGATTTATAGCTATTACATAAATTACTATTGCATTTCATTCAATATCAACTACACAAATAAAAAAATGTAACAGTACGAGAAACATATTAGGAATATCTTTCTGAACACATCACAATTCCTATAGCGAAACGATCCTTTCGAATTTAAATAAAACAATAAAAAATGAAATAAAAACAATATACACAGGAACGAAACTAGATATAACTTATTAGAAATATGTACAAAATACACAATTATTTTTCTTTGAACTATACTTATTATATATATCATATGTATAAGCCGACTTGACCTCCTTAGCTTATGTTATAATACTGTACAATTTCGCTAGTTACTTCATGTAAAACACTCTTAAATTTTAATACTTTTAGGAAACTGATCGCGGAATATCAAAGTTTCATTGGGGTCAACGACTGGGATATTTGTTTTTAATCCAGCAATGGATATGTGCCATTTATTTGGTTTGCATTAACAAACTTCAATTCATTATACAGTCTCGTTAATTGTATTTATGACGTTTCCGTGTTGTCGTGCCACGATGAACTACGAGTCTCAAACTCTGAATAAAACAAATCACAGCTATTTTCACTTTTGCCTCATTTCTTTGTAGTATATCGTGTCATTACAGTCCGTCCGCTTATAGGGCGGCTAAGCGTGTATTCACGTTGGGCATAACTATCTCTATCCAATTAAGTGGCTCTTGAGTTTGGTTGACTTATCACGTGTACTCACTCCTCCAGCCAGTCTGAAAAGAACAATATTTATCTATTAAAACAATGTTGACCGCAGCATTCATAAATTTGTTTTTTAGTAATAAGTCACTGAAGCGTCTACTATTGTGCCGTAAACCGTTGTTGAATACACAACTGTAGTCTATATTCTATAGTTTTCTATATTCTATATTTCATGCTTCAGTTAGATTTTAATAACAGACAATTTGAAATAAAGATAGATTTAACTGATTAAATTCATTGGAACATAGGCTAACGTCAGACACACAGTTACTATTATTATTATTCATAATCACAACAGTTGTTCCTACTAGTTTATTTATAACAAAACTAGGTTTTCATAAATTATCGGCCTAAAATTATGATGGATAATTTCGCCTAGAAGTAATCGTGTGTTTCATAAGAGAGAATACTGGAAGTCTGTGTTCTATTATTTCTAACACATCTCTCTACAACGTTGACTCCAAAGATTTATAATATAATTTTTTCTATCTCTACTGGTATTTCACTTATCCACAAATTTTTACCACCAATCAAAAGAATCTACTACTAATTCATCTAGCTTCTAGCTATAAAAATGCTAACAAGTTTGTTTCAAAACCAGTTTTGGCCTTTTTAGCCTTGCTATTTTCAGAATAGCCAGAATTAGTTCTAACTAAAAAATTAGTGTGCAACCAAGACTTACCATGGAATTAAGCTGTGCAAGGTGATGATGATGGTAAGGGTTATGTGAGGCAGGTGGAGGAGCGAAACCCTGGTGAGGCGCGCCATACCAGTGGGACATGTGCGCCGCCGCAGGATGCACTAAACCGACTTGGTGTTGACCTGTGTACAAGTAATAAATAAAATTTAATTGGACTGAAAAATGTTACAATGATAAATAACACTAACTTTCACAAAACTTACAAATAAACCTAAAATAACCATAAATACTGTAACATAGTATTATTTACATGAAAACGTTGTTGAAAATGGCCTTATCTTCCTAGATAAACAGCGTCATTGCAATGAATGAAAGATGGCAATTATTGAATATAAATTATCCTGCAAACTCTATACTGTATATTTCTTCTAAGCTTTAGTCTAAAAAACTAATCATCGTGTTATATAATATCAGGTGTATAATGGTTTTATTATCAAAATCGATTTAGTTTGGTTCAAAGGCACGGAACTGATAAATCACGGTGGTATTCAACGACATTGAATGGTTCAAGTTTATATTTATACGGGCACTGGTTCATTCAACCAAAATGAAAAACAGAAATGCAACGTCTAATATTGGGTTAATAATAATACAAATGATAGCCACGAAATGAACCTAGATAGCAAACAAATTACTAATATTCTTATTCGATTCTTGTAGCGAACATAGGCACAGACATATATTGCGATAATATACGTCTTTGTTATAATCCTATTTTCGTGGACCGGACAGCAAAACTTTTTTGCATTAAAACTTATTAAAATATCTTTAATAGACATTTGTTTTAATTTATTTAAAGTTAAATATGAAAATTTTATTATTAGTTGTTTTGGAATGAAATAGGTATAACCTTAAGTTTCATATAATTTGCATTAGTTTCTCTATTATTATTCTGCTGCATAAAATTGATATCATTTCATATTCAGTACATTATATATGTAAAAGAAACGCAGTTGGTTACATTATTACAACTCCATTTTAAAAAGTAAATAATATAAAGTGCATTTTATTTCGAGCAGATAATATAGAGGAAGTTTCCAGAGTAAAAGCTAGCGAAACCCCAAACGAAACGATATTTATAAGTAATTTCAAGCCTTACCAAAGTCCATAGCTGAAGGAAAAGCTGAACCGCCAAATCCTTTAGTAGCGTCTCCGAGAGGCTTGATCATGTCGCCCATGACTCCTCCCAAAGCGAGGGCACACGCCCCTCCTCCCATCCCCATCCCACCCTTCTTCTTCTTACTTTTACTGCTTAACTTCCGATTCCTCGTCTGGATGCCTTCTTTCTTCATTGTTAATGGCCGGTTCACCTGGAGGCAATAAAAAAAGAAAATTTAACTAAGCGAATTCAAAATTTCAATACCCTAGACTCATGACCTCACTCACGAGTGTGTAAATAAATCCTTATCATATAATATGCGATATTTTTTTTTTAATATAATTTGTAGATACTTGGTGCAATTCAGTCCTTGTGGTGGTAATATATTCGACACAGACGGACAAAAATTCTAAAAACAACATTCATGATTACATCGTATAAACAGCAGTTTTCACTTAAAATTACAGATACTTCAAATTGTATAAGTTATATATCTAGATACCATTTGTGATAAGGTATCTATTTACCATTTATGATAAGATCACTGCAATGCTTAATTTTCTTATTATTGGTTCATATTATAGCATGCATTAAAATGTAAAATGAATAAAGTAATAAATAAAACTTTGTAAACTTCTTGGAAATCTTGTGAAATATTGATCGTGATTGTTAATGTTAGTCAACAACAGACTAAAAATTAATACATTAAATCTTACGAAGAAAAGTGACTTGCTGTTTGCGAGTTACGAGTACATTGTCGGTTGTCACTGTGATATCAGAAGTAAAGCGTAACACATTCTTTGATGTCATACCTTCGATGTCGTTTATTTACTTTTTTCTTATGCTTACAAGGAAAAGTAAATTATGATTTATTATTCTTCATGTACTTTCACCAATACATGATATCATCTTCTAAAAAAATCACAAAAACAAAGTTAAATTATCTAACAAGTTCTTAGATAGAATGTTTGTAAGAGGTCAGATGCTAACAAACCATAATAAATCATATATATGCATAGTGTAATGTTTTCTGTTTTGACCATATCAACACGCAGAAGTCTCACTACCAAACTCAGACCTTTTAAGGAGAATAGTGTCAATAATATCGAACAGGTAATCAATTATCTTCCCTAATTAGTTTCCTTGCGATGATTATATGTATCGTAAATAAGTTATGATACCAACAATAAGTAAAATAAGGTATAAAAATGTCTAAACAGAGCAGACTTTCTGCCAATTTTAACTTACATCATCGAAATGAGACGACAACGACTCAGCCACCGAAGACTTTATAAACTATAAATTGTGTTTATTAAATAAATCAATCAAATAGGAGAACAAATAGGCCCAAATAATTTGAAAATAAAGCCACATACAAACACACAGAATGTATGTTCACACTCTAAGCAAAATGCGCTTGTTCACACAATAATATATAATGAGCAACACTATGACCGATCCCAGATACTCAGACCAGATTGAACAGAGTCAGTTTCCGAAATTTAATTTGTTAGGAATCAAACCCGAGATCTTCGTGTCCTAGCAGGCCACTAGAGCACAGAGATACTGTAAACATTGTTAATTGCATAAGTAGATAAGTATATGCAGTCGGAGGTACACAAGAACAAGTTGTGGCAGACAATTAATACTTAAAATCACGTTTTATGTTGATTACTAATGAAACAGGGTAATAAACGACCATCATCTTAATTGAGACATCACTCAGTACCATACGAGGCTAATAAATTGTAATTGCTCATGTTGAATCACACAATTTTTGCGAACAAACGTTTTGCCATTTTATTGCTGTGACACGACGTGAAAAACGTCTGCAGCACCAATTTGGAATGCTAACTAGACTGTATAAAGGCAGGCCGAAACCATAAAATGGTATCACAATAGTCCTGTGCGAATATTTTACTGATATCAAACGTATAGTATCCGATGCCGACGTATCAAGCACACGGTGCATCTTAATTACTGCACCGATGCAATGTGTAGCTTTATTTCGCTCGCATTTGGTGGGAATCGAAGGTGATGCGATTTGGGGTTAAGGTCCTCGCAGTCACAGTTAGAACAATGATTTCCTTTTATGGACTTGTTACGTATTCATTCATATGGTCGTTTCTATTGTATCAACTGTTTCTATTAACACAGTTATATGCCAGATTCATTTAGGGTTTTGAGCAATGAATCTAGATAAGAAAAAAACGAACAAATTAAAAGTCCACGAGTAATGCAAGATTCAGTAGACGTGACAAATAAGATTTAGATACTACAATATGGCCTAGCGGTATATTCTTATACGTATAACCGATATATATACGTTACATGTATTGAGTCATTATTATCATAAGGGGACATTTATACCTAAATATAATTTTGCTTATAATTGACAATTTAAAGGTTTAAACTATTAATTTCTTTAAGATTTTAAGTTTTCAGTTCACCAGACCTTAGTGAAACAGTTACGCTAGGAATTATTTGTAATTGGTATGATTATTTTTTCTACATACTCGGTCTTTTCTTTCACCTTCTCCCTTTTCCTTCCATATTCCTCTATTGTGACCTCTGTCATACCACAAATCATGGTGTCATCCTTCAGACAATCCACTTTTTTGCACCTATCAATCTTCTAGTTCTATTTTTGTCACGTTACTTTCATCTCTCCTCTTTACTGTCCATACTATCTTAGTCTTTCAATTGTTTTCTACATTATAAGACGTTCCATCGATGTGGTTTCCTTCCAAAATTTGCCGGGTCAACTATCTCGGTCACTTTCTGCTTTGCATCGTTGTGTTTCTTGGAATCGTGCGTCACGACGGACGGACGAACGGACAATGAGTTATTCATCGCCTTCCAAGGAACTTGGCGGCGGCATGTGGGCTCTAAACGCACGATTGCGCTGCGCCCGCGCTTCGGCCTCGTAGCGCCAACTACATGCGAAGCTGTACGACCCTTGTTCGTGTTGTTTTTTGGCAATGTGCAATTGCATATCTAATGAAAACAGTATGTGAACATGGCATACAACGTTGCTTTGCTAGGAGAATCTCAAAAGATTGCATCAATTTTAACAAAAAAAATTACTAATGTTTCAGTTCTAGTTTGCAACTGACTAGAATTTTAGATCTCTCGCCTAAATAAAATCTCTTCCAAAGCAGATATTAGACGTTTTATTTTTGTCTTCCAATTCGGGTGAATCAACCAAAAGAATCCATATGAACATAAACTTTAATCATTCAATTTCATTGAATAAAGTCTCGTCGGACGTGGTGCCGACTTTGAGAGGCCTACATCCAGCAGTGGGCTGCGAATGGCGGATGACGACGAATAAAGTTCTATTCTTCCAGTCGTGTGCCTTTCAACCTAATTGATTAAATTTGGTTGATCCTTCTACCATTTACATTTTTTATGACATGTTACGACCTAGACGCCGACAACATACAAATTCACACCTGCATACCTGTAAAAACACATTTTATTACCTTTCGGCATTTGGACTTCTTTTGTTTACTTTGTTACTTTACCGGATGGACATATTGTATCTGTGCAGTATAATGGCCCGATGGAGGGACGAGGCAGTCGAGCAATAAGCACGAGCGAAGCAAGACGTGTGTACTACAATCGGGAATCTTTTAGTGACGGACTTTGCCTGTTTATTGAATTACGACCTTCTGCATTATGTTTGGACTTGTTGTGTTCGGTTATATTTGTACCTGTGTTATACGTGTTTGTATAGTTCTAATTCTAAACAGTACAATTTTCAGGACCATTCAATGAATTAGCGGTATATTACCGTACCAGAATTAGAAAATTGCACTTTAATCTAATAGTAAATATTATCTACGCTGATTATTCTTATAGACTTTAGGATTATTAAGACATGACTCTTTTTAATGATTCCAGGTCACAATATGGTAAAGAAGGAGTACACCTGAATATTTTTTTATTCTGACGTCATTCACCACTAAGTCAAAACATCGTTTTCGTACGCCAAACTGCAGCTGCGTAGTGCGGTGCGTGTCAATTCCCGTGGCCCTAATGCGTTCCTGCGAATCGCCCACACATCGCGGCGTCGCATACCGCGCCGTCGCTCTTCTCAATTGAACCAATATAAAATGCATTAACATTAACGCGCATGCCGGCAGATTTAGCGAATGCACCAGCCCACAGAATTGGGTCAATGCAGAAGCCTTAACTGGACATATTTTTACACCGACCAGTGTACCGCGAAAGCATAAAACGGTCTGGTAATTTTTATTTATTGCTGCCACATATTTAAATTATTTAATCAATTCACAACTTTTTATGCAAATTAAGTAAATAGAAAATATTTTCAAGGTGATGATTTAAACTTAAAAATAAGTATAACTTTAGTCTTATTCGACGGACTAACCAAGTTGAATGTTTTTATCTGTACAGGAACGGAGAACGAATACCAATTCCTGCAGCCTGTCGTAAGAGGCGACCAAACAACCCACAGCCAGGTGGTAGAGTATTTGCCCTGGTCTAGAGCATGCCGCCATTACAACCTTGAGTTGTGTTCCGGCATTAATCGCCGGGTTCCAGTCCCATCTATGAGTCCGGCGGAACGTTGGTGGCATCTTTGGTGTTGTCTATAGGCAACGGTGACCACTTACCATCACAGTTTGGCTGTCAGCCTCTCGGCTATACTCCAGCTACTAAAAAAATAATAAATTTGGTTGAAATGCACAAATCTGAAAGGCTACGACAGTAGATAATGACATTGAATGCTTCATTTTTGATTATATGTATCACTCTGGTTGATTCATCCAATCTTAACATCGTCTTAGTTGACTAGAGTTAGATTTCTATCCTATGATTGCAACGCTTTATCATTGTTTTGAAGTCAATATTATCTATATGATCTATGATTAACCAAAAATAATTCAACACTAGCTGGTGCCAAAGTAAAATTTTGCAGCAGTCAGCTCTGCAGTGTTATAATTTAATGGCTGTTCATATATGAAATACCCTTACGTGCATATTTCTCGATAAAGAGTTAAAACTTAGTTGGTTAGAGAAAATAAAGTAATTAATAACATCACTAGAAACATTAAATAAATAATTAAACTAAAATATACGCATCTACTTTAGTCATTCATACACTGATGTGAAGTTAATGAAAGTCCTTATAGAAGCTTTTTGTCCTTATTAAAGTATGGCAGACTATTATAGAACGCCAAATTGTATATGTTTTAAACAAATATCCATTCATGATGCTTTAATTTCTCATATTCTGAAAGTACGCTTGGTGATGCCTGATCACAGGATGAAAACAGCACTTTCGCCCCTGGGATACGATTTTCACTGCTGTCAAAAATGTAGAAAACTATGCGAACCGTAGATACACATGCGACACATATCCCACCAAATTTTACAGCCACTTAAAATAAATTAGTTAAATCGAGGCATAAATTATAATAAGAAAACATAAACAAAAAATATTTTTCAGTAAATTAAAATACATAAATTTGAGCTAAATACTTAGTAGTATCAGTGACAAAAAATATTGGCAAAAATACCTATGGCAGAAAGTTTTTTAAGTGTCTGTCAAAAGTTATGGCCCACAGGAAGTGTCTGGCAACTGTATATCTTTGTTTATAACAATATCATATATGACGTATGTAAAAACTAGACTTGCTACTTTGTAAGTTAGCATGGTTTTATTCCACCATTGATACCTGTTACCTGAAAAACGGCCCCGCTTTCAGCTTAGCGAGTATTCATTCCTTTCTAAGTTTATGTTAAACTACCGATTCTAAAAAAATCATCTTTCCTAAAATCATGGAAGTCTGGGGTGACTGGGATCTTGGACTATAATTAACGTTTGAAGCACGTAAGAGTTCATTTAATTCTGTTTCAAATTTTAATATCTAAAACAGAGTCAACATATCATTAGGTTACACTAGTTCATTAGTAAATACAAAAGGTTGTAACAACACAATTTACAATGGTGATCGCCTTACGTAGTTTGCATGCAAAACATTTAGCCTTTATGGGATACATACACATAGAGCCATAGTCGGTTTACCAACCCGGAAGGGGCAAAACAAAATATAGGGTTATCAAACCAAGTAATTCTCTTAGGGTTTAATAGAAAATAACTTTTTATTTAACACAGTAAAATAATACTGATTTTACTATTAATTGTGTCTTAACATCTTAAAATTCAGTGGTATATCCATCAATAATCTAATATATAAAAACCTCGTGTCACGGTGTTTGTGGTAACACTCCTCCGAAATGGCTTAACCGATTTTAATGGTTTTTTATATATTTGCCGGATCAGCTTGTTTGTATATAGTATGTTATTTTTTTTTTGTAGAGATTTAGTAATAATATCAACGCATAAACATCCCACTACCTAAGCTTAGTCATTATAAGGGAACAGATTAAATATAAGGTTGATAGGCAGGTTTTTCACAACAATAATATCATTGGTACAGGTTTCCTTATTTACAATAAAACACGTCAGTCACTGGGCCCCAAGTCTTTTTACTTTAACAAAAATAAAAAAACCATGCCAGTGCGAGTGAAGTCCATTCAACGGACAGATATCCGTAGTCTCCAAAATTCAAATTAAATCAATCTCGGTTAGATCAAGATTTATTAAATATTGAGCCGAGATGGTTTAATGACTACTGAAACTATCAAAAGTTACGATGCCCATTCGACTCGATTGCCAATGAGAGATACACCCTCGGGGGGTAGAAAATAACCTAGTCCAAACAATCTACACTATCACCGGTATTCGAAATCACGTAATTGGAATTACAAGCATGACTTGTACAAACGTTTCATTTAGTATATAAGGGATATACATATTTTTCAAGCCTTTAAAGATAGACAGTAATTAATTAAATTCGGGAAATTTATCTGAAATCCCAAGTATGTTCACAGCCCTACCCGAGTGCAACACAATATGACATAAGGCAGCGGCCATGTTTGAAACTGAATTGCTTAATAACCGCCCATTATGTCAGGTTAATAACGTTACTGTGTACCTACCACTGAGTTAATGTAAATGTATTTAGAAAATGGTGGTAGAGATGGCAATGTAAGTAATTGTGTTACAACTAAGTACACGTTTTTCTTATCTATATAAATAAAACTGAATCGTAGAAATGTATGTACGGGCATAACTTGAGAAAGACTTTACCAATTTTGATGATATTTTTTGTGTGTGTTTCAGTGGGTCCCCAGATGCTTTAGATTCGCAAGTGGAACCGGCAGGTGGCGCTGGGATCACGCTCTTGATTTTTACTTTTTCAGGGCAGGACAACTTCTGCAAGGACCTCTAGTTTATTATATTTAGGTGGGGAATCTCTCGAGCACTTCACATAGTTCACAACTACGCTTTTTTATCATCCCTATATCATCTTAAGAGTTCAAGTGCTTTGTATATAACAATGATGAATGAATGAGTATTAAGTTTTAGTAGGGTTCCCTAATTTTTATATACTATATTAATCGCGGTTAATGTAGCATTCTAATGGTGAAAGAATTTTAGAAATTGGTCCAGTAGTTTTTAATTTATTCATTACAAACATACAAAAATACAAATCTTTCCTCTTTATAATATAAACATAGATAGATGACAATGCATGTTTATGTAGTATTCAATGATGAATTCTAGTACAAAGTATTGATTGCGAAAACTAGAGTTATTTATTCATAAGACCTTCAAACTAGCATGGCCATTCAATGCATAGAGTCGACACGAATATTAGTTTAAACACGAAGCTAATGTTAAACTGTAAGCCGAATTTGGTAATATGGGTTTAATTTTGTTTTCTCTTAAAGCAGACAAACAAGCACACGTGATGGAAAATGGTCACTGTCACCTTTAGGATACCTAAAGTATCATTTTAAAAAATATAATCAGAATAACACTTTATTGCTATCAAAATAAACAATTACAAAAGCAAAATATATAATTACAATATTTCTTGGCCAAGCAACAAGCGACCTTGTCGCTAAAAGCGATCTCTTCCAGGCAACCTAGCTTAAAATAAATTCTTATAAACAATTACAGAATAAATAAATTACAACAATTCAACGGAAAAACAAAAGACGGCCAATATTATTTGAAGATTACATACGTATTAGGTATTATGAATGGTTGGTATGTTAGGTACATTATGTTCATACACCAAAATCAACCTGTTGATATTGACAATTACATACATATATTTTTAGAATTTCAATTTAATTTCTGTTTGTCACTTCATCACCTGCGTTAGCTGTCATACGCACTGTGTCTAGCTGCAGTCCGGTTCAGACCGACTGGATGTAGGTAATAAAATGTAGGTAAAACTGATATATATTAACTACAGCATTTTCATTCACTCATATGCTGCGGCTACCGTCTAAGCGAAGCGGTCCCATGAAGCATTTCGGCACATAATCGTTTCTCTCAGATTTGCATTAAAAAATAAGGTGCAAAAAATTAACAGTCTGCACAAAATACGACCCTGTGTATATTGTAGTGCGTGCGAATAATTACGTTATACATTTCTAGTGCGGCGTACTGTGCTATTACAATACCTATCTGCTCCCATCTTCCATACTACCAGCAATAAAACCGCTCAAATGGGAAAATAACAGGCTCAGTCCACAAAGCCATGGAAACGTTGCACAGTGCACACGGCCCCGTGAGCCAGTAATTTTTCCAACTAGAAAGCTGTGTTATGTTGTTAATTGTTGGAAAACAGCAAACAGATCGTTCATTGAACATAAAAATATAGTGTAATTGGAATACGAATATGCTCTTAGAATTAATCACAAGGTTATTATAACATTGGAGTCGGCTATACTTAGCGTAGACTTTATTAAACCCTAATAAGCAGTTATATCCGTGCAAGAATAGAGAAATAATCACCTACTAATTCTCACGGCCGGGTGATTTGTCGTAAGAAGCGATTAAACAACACACAGTCCGGTGGTAGGGCATTTGCCCCTCTAGATAGCTACCACCCCAGCGTATAGTACTTATGCCGCTATAACAATCTTGAGTTGTGTTCCAACTTCAGTGGCCAGGTTCCAGTAGTACCATCGAGACCGGCAGATGGGTAACACCTTTGGTGTTTCAAATGTCCATAGGCGTCGGTAACTAACTTCCACCAAATGGGTTTTACGTAAGTTCGCTTAACCAAACTTCAGAATTATATTCAGCAGAAGCATCTTGTTCGGGATAAATCTTTATACACCCATGTTATTGAAAATACTTAAACACCAAGTTTAATAAAAAACTGCTTCATTCCAAGGCTTGTAAGGAAAATATTTTTACTTTTACATTTAGTTATGATTTATAATAGTATTCGTGTATGATCTAATTCTAAAGTCATGCATCAATAACAAGTTTCAATCACTCTTAAAATTATTATATCAATTTCATACATAAGTTAGTAAAACAGTTTATTTCAATCTTTAAATAACAAATAAATAGGTACCTAATTGAGTCGTCATTACAACAGATAGATACCGAGCCGTAATAATAAACAGTAACAGGCCGCAGAAATACTCTGAACAGCATCGAGAGAAATGCATCGAGCTGTAAATCAATTGATAGGGATCTTATAACTTGGACAGGCGAGAGTTCGGTACACGACGAACCTTAGGAATCAGCAACTAATTATCAGGAAAGAAGAAATTATATATTCTCTTCTGACATTTAGATATTGAGCTTTAATAGGATTAATGCAAAATTTTCGCTATTATAATAAAAAATAAAGTTAGTAACAGCTTATTAAAATTAGCCAATTTCCAAAATATGTAGTGAAGCAATCAATTAAACTAAACATGGTGTGAAGATAATATTTTGTTTTAATTTTAGGAGACTCCTATCCAGAAATATACGGTATACATTGTAGAGGTTCCGGGCTTTAGAGACTCAATCATTGGTTTCAGGCAGCTCGAGGCCTCGCTCCCCACATATCCTGAATTTTTGATATTTGAATTTGTATTTAGAGAACATTTTATAAAACGTACCCATATTTTAATTAATTTTGTAAAGCGATATATATATATATATATATATATATATATATATATATATATCCAATAACCCTGACCTACAAAACAAAGCTTAAATACACTATAAATATTCTGATGTAACCACCACGACGTAAAAAATGAAAAACATTAAATGGTAATAACTTATCGTACTGTACAAAAACTGCCAAGATTACAATTGCTCTATTGAAGTCAATAACGCTAACACTCGTGTGACTAAATTTTTTGTTGTGTGATATCAATGTTTACTTAAATAATACGAGTCACATTTCATTTTCACACCAACTAAAGGTAATTGTGGCGTATTAATTTAATGATCTTTTACTATCTAACCTATTACTGTATTACAAAGTTGTATTTTTTACTCTTTGTCATGTATGTCTATTATGAAATCTTTTATTTCTTTTTTTAATGATTTATTGTTAGAAGCATATAATTTTCTTAGCTAAGTTAAAGGTATATATTTGACATGAGTTATCTTACTTTACTCATAGGTAGATACAAACATTGAAGCTGTAATCCACCAAAAATTTAAAGGATTCTTAATTATTCTATTTCAATAAAAACTTATATAGATTTTCGAAACTTATAAAGAATCATCTATAGTGAATTTCACAAAATTGAGCTTACTGGTAGGTCTTTTACAGTGGACAAATTTATTTTTAAATTCTGCTAGTAAGAAAATAAATAATGTGTTATATAGATTGTGAAAAATATTAACATAATAATTACTATATCTTATAACAAAAATATACTATTTATTTTTCTAGTCAAATTATACCTAAATATGCTTTATATAACGTAAACGACCTTGGGACACTTTTATACCGAAAAATGAGCTACATTCCCCGGGATACGGATCCGGAAATGGAACGCTATATGTATTGATCATAAGGTAATAGAAATAAGTATCATAGTACAAATAAACCATATTAATAAGCTCTTCATTAACACTTGCTTTTTGTCGTGATATCCAATTTTTTAACACTTAGATGTCTATAAACATTTCCCATTAAATAAATCATCACAACAGCTTTATATAAGCGATGAAAACTGATAATACTATAAAAAGTATTAAATTACACACTCGCTCATAATAGACAATGAAGGCAATAAATATTATCAGCTCGTTCCAATGCATTCTCTTTATAAATCTTGTGAATACAACCTATTTAGTGAGACACCTCGAGTGTCGCGTGCAATTTCTTTTTTGTTTTCTGCAACCGTTTTATATTTCAGCTCATTATAGAGTTCACAACACCTGCTTTTTGGTTCGCAACGTATTCATATCACGATAGTCCAATAATGTTTGTAAAATGACTTGATTGTTAGTTTGGAATAAGTATTCAAATTTGGAATCATTTTTTATAACTTGTCTAACGGTCATATTCCTATTGAGTTAGAGTTCAATTGAGGATCTAAGGAGTCGCCAGCTTATCATCAGGTTCTAGCGTGCTTTTTTTCCTTAAAGTATTCCTCTTAAAATGATTTCTACACTTTTACTCTTACATCCACTTATTAAATAAGTGTAACAATTACTTTACAAATATGTCCTTTTTAATTAATTAATATATTTATTTTAAGAATATAATAGTAAAATTCATAGTGTAAACCAAGATTATCTATAATATAATAAACCTTTTTTAACGTATTGAATATAAGAATATAATATATTTTGTAAAAAAAGAACTGGCTATATTGTGTAAAAATTTACTGGAAATGGGACCTAATATAGGTCAAATTAATCTTCATGTGTCACCAGCAATTTAAAGCACGATCCAAAAAAGAACCACGTAACATAAAATCAAATAAGCAAGCAAGTTCTCAATGGTGCGCTTCCAAAGCGTCAACTTGGTGGCGGCCACACGTGGGACTACGCGGAATTGACAATAATATTGATGAGCATCTGGCAAACGATGTACGAGTAAAATTTTATATATTCTATAGAATTTTTAGCGGGAACTTAAACCGTTAATTACCGTTAATCTTACTGTGAGATTTTATTAATCCAAATATTTAAAAATCTGAATAAAAATGTACGGTAGTTGTAGAATAATGAATGTTTTAATTATGTTCCCTTGGATCTTAACTGTTAAGTGAAATGTAATTTTTGAGCTTCCATAAGAACTTCGTTTTTTACGTGCTTATTGCTTAACCTAATATTTAAAATTAAACAATCAAAACATCTGAAGAGGCTGAATGACTTTGAATTTTTGCCTGCTTTATAGTAAATTAACCATCATCGTTAATGACAATATTTTTAATAATTATAGTCCACGCTTTCTACCAGACAACTCTCTGGAGATAAGGTACTAAATTATCAAGTACGGAACGGTTTTCAATATGGATAAGAATATTTTCAATTTCGTGCGATCAGGAGGCCTGACGTAATAGGTAATAAAACAATCTCCAGTCAGGATGGCTACCACCCCTGATCTAAAGTATGTCGCCATAGCAACTTGTGTTGTTTTCCGGCATTAGGGACCAAGTTCCAGTCTCCATTTAGAGAGTGGCAGGACCGTGGTAGCACCTTTGATGTTACAAATGTCCATAGGCGATGGTAACTGATATCTGGTGCGCCATCCGCCTGTCTGCTGAACTTATGCAATAATACGTTCATGCCAAGTATAGTGACGTGCATACGCATTCGGCAAAGGAATGACATGAGTAATATAAAACACAAACTTAAGAAATCGAAGAGATTGGCGCATGTCATGGGACCGCTAAAATACAATAAACTACCGACTAGGATAATGGAGTCACCATCCGTCGGTTCATTTAAAACACGGCTCAGGAAATGTGTGTCGAGCACACCTTTTATAATCATGAGGAGTTTATATCCCATAATATAATATATAATATGACATAATTATAATTTTATTTACGACGTGTGGATTTAATTGATGTAGAAATTGACGTGTAACTTTGTTATGAATAAATGATTTCTGATTTCGAATAAAAGTAAAATATCAGGCAACTATAGCATATAAGGTATACTTATTTACACAAAAATATAAATTACATACGAGTACTACGCCATGATAAGCTTATTACAGTGTTTAACTAATTTGACACTTTTATATGCTTTGGTAATTAACTCCATAACTGAAGTTACACATATTATAACCAATTGATATTAATTATATCTAAATCTAGCCTTAATTCCCATTACTCACTTATCTACGTCGCTATTTATAACAGTACTACTATATTTATTTTTAAAACATAATTATATTATTTTAGAAGCAATAAAAATGTACAGTTGAACGCACTAATGAAAAGCAACCAACTATTACGAAAAGGGGTTTTAAATTATTGCTTGCAAAACTTATGAATTTCAAGATGGGTTCTGTATTTATTTTTTAAATATTTTTACACATAATTACATATTTGCTCTTTATAAGAAATTAGAGTTTACGCCGTGGCGGTAGTACGTGCCTCTTATTTAGAGAACAGGCGTTAATACAGGTTACATTGTATTATTTGTTTAGATTTTGTAAGTGCTATTTGCCCCCAGAAGATTCACTTTATTTTATATCACAAACTATCCCATGTCCTGGCATGAAAAGTATTTATGTCCATTTTCGGCATTAAAACTAAATTTAACGAAATTACAGCAACAGTGGATCCAGTATTCGTAGTATTTATTCAGTGAAAGCTTAACAGATAAACATATCGAGTTACTATCGCATTTTCCTTTACCTATAGTTGATGAATCTATAACTATAGACTTGAGAAATGATTGGTCTCATACGAACTTTCGTTCTCTATTCCAACTCAATGTAATTTTATTTATCTATTCCCCGTTTATCTATCTGTAAAACTATATTAATGACAAAATGACCAAAATGATCAAAAGGACCTAAACGACCAAAATGTCCAACTGTCTAAAATGGCCAAAAATCTACATGACTAAGACGCTTGGCCTATACTATGCCACAATAACAACCTTGAGTTGTGTTCCGGCATTAATGGCCAGGTTCCAGTAACCCTTTAGCGAACGGCAGCGTATTCATTGCACCTTTGCTGTTGCCGTTGTAACCGCTTTCCATCACGTGGGCCGTCTGCTGAACTCGTACAATAAGAAAAAAACATATAGTGCTGTTCAATTTCGTCGATTAATATTTAATGCAACTCTTACTATATTATTTAAAATATAAAAATATTTTTTTTATGCTAAGCGCGAGAACCCAAAATCTCTCGACGAAATAAATTTAAGAAACATAATAAATGTTACCGTTGACGGATACAATGATAAAAAGCGCGGCACTTTTAGCTTGTGTCAGTGAATTAGTTCCGGGTAGTTAAAGCGCTTGCGTCCCGCAATCGTGCGTGCCAGCCGGCGCCTGTGCAGGCACAACCATTGTATAGTCCCAGAATCCTTTGATAAAATATTGTAATATTACATATGATGACCAAGGTCAATCTAATTATAATTTTTAGAGATATCCGGTAATATTGGTACCTATAATATATACCGGTTGCATAACATTTTTATGTTAGAAATTTTCCAACTATTTTTTTGGTGGTAGCCTATTAGCTCATACAGTCGTGTCTCTTTATAACGTCAGTGCGAATCCTGAATGGGGAGCAGTTTAGGTTGTTGTTGTTGTAACCTAATATTTTGCCATAAATATTATGCACTGACGGTAACGAAAACCGTAGAGATGTCACCTGAGCACCTTATTCACCACCATGTGAAACCCTTACCTTAGATAGCCATGGCGGTTATATCGGTCATCGTTTTTCCTAAAATGCAATTGCCTAAGTTCAGCAATAGGAAGTTTATGGACAAGTCTTTTTATAAAATTCTAGAAATATTCCCTAATGTAAATTTTGTTAGATTTGCAATGATTACAGTCATACAAAATTTCTTAATATATCGATAAACAAATTCAACTCATCAGACTCCTGACACGTTTGCATGACTAAAATAAATAAATACTCCAGGCAGTAGCCGAGTATTCCGACAGCTGTTTCTCGAGGGATAATTGAAACGATGATTTAAACACCCGCCAAATTTATCGACACCGACAATTTATAGTCCGAGGTCCTTACTCATCACACTTTGTATTACAGTCCTGACATTGCATTCTATGTTTTCAAGCTCATATTCTGCTTATTATATCTAATAAAATAGTATCAATCTACACAAAACTATATCTAATACGTATATATATTTTCACGTTTGTTTCTCATAAGAGGTAGGTAGACGATAGATCTCCGTCTGCTACGATTTTGATAACCACCTTTCACTTCAACTACTTTCATTCATGCACGTTTATTTTCAGTACCCTATATACGAGTAATATAATACAGGAGTGCTTTGATGTTCAAAAACACTCCTGTATATAAGGCAACATTATTTTGCTTTTTGCTAATAAGTCGTCACAAAACATAAATATAATTATATTTTTTATGTTAACTAAATTAGATTCGAAAGTTTAATTTACGTCCATTGTATTGTTCCATAATCGGAAAAGTAATTAAAAATGTGAAACTATAGTAGATATAACAGTTAATTTAACCTTGTCAATTAATTAAATCTCGTAATTTGATAAATGTCTATAAGTATTTTAAAAAATGTGGTGTACTGTTTTTAGTTATCAGTCTATTCAGTTTTTTTCAAAGTAAAGTTGTGAAACAAAATCGCTTATCATAGCAATAAATTGACGGAATTTATCAAAGAAATGCGTTTTGCATTTGTTGAAATATTAATGAATAGTAACAAATTTGATTGTTAAGAAGAACTGATAAACGTCTTAAAATAATTTCTACTTTAATATACAGCACTTAAAGAAATGGTTGTCCATTATATAAAGTTACCAGGTTTCTGACCACAAATTGGAATGCAAATAATAGCTAGCTAATTGAAACAGTTGTAATGAAGATGACATGTAAAACAGGGCAACCAACCTAACTACTCAGAAACAATTATGGAAACCAATAAATTGTTAGGCTTCGCGCCTGTGGCGTACAGACCCGGTCCAATTTAGAGTACGGCATCATCCGCACTAAATCTTGCACGGCTACCATGCTACACTAATTCATACGTATCTGCAAACGAACCCTGATGCTGTTGACGTCGACAGACTTAACAACTTTTCGATTATGATAACTCATCTGTACAGCACTAGCTTAATCACAGTGAATAATTTTTACCATACCCATGAGCCATGAATAAAAGTTGCAATTTTTCCTTTCAACATATAATTTTATCTAAATTTATAGATATTTACTTATTAAGTATTAATCACAAATTAATAAATAAAACTTTGTTGCAACGAAGTTTTATTTATGAAGTTTTTTAGGTGTTTTTAGATAGATTAGCTTGTTATAAAATGTTACGCAACAACTTATAATAAGGACAAGTAAAATTGTATTTTCTATAGTATAACTACACGCGGTTTCGCTTGCAGATACCATTCTATCTTGTATGTTAAAAAAATATATATGATAGTATTTGTAGAAAACATACGCATACCAAATTTCATTATGATTGGCTCGGTCCCAAGATCATTAGGAATGAATAAAGAGACATTGATACAGCCACCTCTAATTCTAATAGATAAATGAAAAGTGACTTCGGTAACGAAGTAAAATATTTTGCTTCTCAAATGAGGTTTAATAGCTGTATTTACATTATACGTACATACAAAATTGAAATAGGTACATATTGATCTCATGTTTAAATACCCACATCGGACACCGGTTCAATTTTATAGATCTATAAATGTAAATAAAATGTAATAGAAGATACCGAATGTCACTCTTATCTAAAGAGGCGATTAAGTAAAGAGGCTAAGATAAGGAATACAGTTTTTATTGTTAAATAATGTCAGGTATCTGAGGCCACAGGTTTAAAAAGCCCTGTGGCCGGCGAGTGGACGGCGCGGCGCGTGCTCACGTCTCGAACCCACCTGCTCCTAAGCCCCCACTAATTATTCCACCACTTATTATATGATTATAAGACTTTTTTGGTGCTTTCAATCAAATTACACCTTGGCCTGGCCACTTTGTATGAGTGAGATGTCATAAACTTTTTTTCTACACCAATTATTTCCATTTGACGGGTGCGAGGCAACAGTGTAAAACGGAACTTCAATTATTTTAATTTTTTATGGGAAAACTTATTAAGCAATGTGAGAACACCTTTGCCTATTTTAATTTGGTAGAAATAATGCATTAATTGCATTAAAATACCTCTATAAAAACTACACTTTTCTTCTCTGGTATCAAAAAATAAATGTAATAAATATGTCCGTGATTTCTAAACGCAAAAATTGAACCAAAAACTTATAACAATCTAACAATGCTTTATTATAAATGACCGTTTCTAAATTAGATATAGTCTGTCTCAAGGTAAATTTGTCCCGATATGATCCGAAATGGCTTAACGGAGTTTAATGAACATTTTAGGAATCAAAATAGGAATTAAAATAGGAATTTTGTGCTTAGCTTTGGCATGTGTTTGATTTCGAAGCCACACGGGATTCAGAGGATATGTTTAAAAACGCTCCTGTGCAAAGCGGCGGGCACTGCCTGTTATAAATAATATATTCATGACAAATACCTATTCATATTATCAAAATAATATATTGTCCTCTTTCAAAATTGGAGCAACGAATACTTGTATATAATTTGTATCGAGCAGTCAGTCATATAAGAAGAGACATTGCGCTAATTTAAGACGGAGCTGTCACCAGATTACCTAGTTGATAACGTTACTAAATTAGAATTCTCTTAAGCCGCGTCCGTACAGTTTCGCACTGAAGCGCATCGATGGTGTGATAGGCGGACATAAATAAATAATTAGACAGAGAAGAGAGGATGTAGGGACGCTCGTGGAGGGAGGGGAGTTCAAATAGTTTTGAGATACTATCTCTCGCAACCGCGCTTTGTGTCAAACGTCAGATCGTTATCTGGAAGATGTTTACAGATGTACGGAGGGGTAACGGCCGGTGCGGACCTCTACCGGGAGCAATCGACCGAACAACACTAATGTGCCTCGATGCAATAACTGTTAATTACCTGCTTTGTTATCATATCGACTATTACTTTCATACGCACTTTCTACTCATCAAGTTGGTCGATAAAATTATTATTGTATTGTAAGTTTTATGACAATTTGAGGGGAGTCACAAGCAGGTACAATGTTAATCATTTATGAAGTAAGTATAAGCATCAATATTTAAGTTCTAATTTACATTTAAAAATCTTCACATTATAAATCGGTTTAAAATTGCAAAAATTAGCTCGCATAACCAAAGCTATTTAATTTATTTTATTACCTTTTACATCTGTTGACTGCGGCATAGGTAGGTGCCTACTTACAATTTCATTTTAAATATTGTGTAAAGCACATGCATTAATTAAATTATTAAAAAATACTGGACAGTTTAGAGCAATTATGGTATTAAATAAAATTGTTAATAATTTCCTTTTTTTTTTGCCTGATTTTTTATTTTTAAGGTTGCGTAGTCAGATGACCAAAACAGTAAAAATCCACCACCATAGCCATCTCTACAAACCTTTCATTGCGCATAGGATCACATGAACTTGGTTGTACATTTGTATCGCAAGCTACATAGTTTTTTTGACTGAAGTAAGAAACAAACACAAGGCAATCTTATAGAAAGTGGTTACTAATTTAGTTTATCCAAATTTAACACTGAATGGTAATTTTATTGGGATTTCAAATTATGAACAATTTCCTAATAAAAAAAAATATAAATTATATATAAGTCCCAATCGCTGTCAGTTGGGAACGTGCCCAAAACGCTGGTCGCATTTCCGCGCTGGATGGCAACGCTGATGCATTGCTCCAAGTACAGGGCCATCCTTTTGAATACGAAATTGATTTGTTTTATAATTTAAGTTAAACAAATAAAAAAAATTCAAACTAAACGAGTAGGCAATACAGGCAGAGTGATTTTTTTTATTGGTCCTCTATAGCCAAAGCCGAAACTATGAGAAATAACGTAAAATATAGGATAAAAGTCTGGATGCCGATTTTGATAAAAACTCAACTGATACCATTGGATTTTTGACAAATCAAATAAAAAGTCCAATATCAAATCGAATTATTTTGAAAATAAAAACAAAACTATATTATTACACCAATCCATAGTGTAACTTGTAAAGATCAATTTTTGTGAAGGAATGTCCAACGTCAAATATCTATAGGTAGGTGAGCATTTGAATAAAATAACAGTTACATGCCGATTATTTCTGTCCGCTCGTAGATCACGCTAGATGGCGCTGATAGGATGGCTGAGCGCCAAATCTGAGATCATCTCGCATTTTATCATCTAATTACTGGATAAGCGTCCGTTGCCAGCCTCACACATTTCCACTATCGGCAGACCTCATCTACACAAATGTAATTTTGAAACTAATGATTTACATACCAGCGATCTATTGGCTAATTATATCAAATATAATCAATAAAACATATTGTAGATAATGGGGTTGAACTCCGAGTTATCGTTGTGTGCTGTTAATAACACAAGTAATATACATACATTACCTGATATACTAATGCGCTTGTTCAACCTAATATAGGCACCAGGCTTTTCTAAATCAATACAATATGTATAATTGATTAACGTAACTGTAAAAATTTGATTTATTGAGAGCAAATGAATAAATGAATAATTATTATTTTGCTCAATTTGTTTCTTTTCGTCTGGTGGTTAATCTCAACAATGGTTTATACATTATTATTTTGATATACTTTATTAGACCAAACCAAGTGTTTTAATGTCATTTATTGTCAATTTATTTTATTATATATTAATTAGTAAAATTAGTGTATGATATAGTTTGTTTGTGTACATGAAAGGACAATCGTGTAAATAAAAGTATTTGATCAACTTACTACTAACTGAAGGTGTTATCTTATAACATATTTTACCTCTAAAGTAGTTATAAAACATATCTAATCCTGACTTTAAATAAGACAACTTATTAACTTCAAATTAAACTTAATCATGAACTTCCTACTGCTGGGATTGTCCTTGTACATTGTAGGGGACTAGAATACTTGTGACACTCATCCAAAGTATATTAACGGGTTTCACGCAAATTTCTAAGATTCGAAGCCACTTTATTGTAACACAACGTGAATCTTTTAACCACTAAATTACTACACAACTATTTTGGATCATGATCCAATCAATTTCTAAATTACACAATACAATGATTAGAGTAACTTTATAGAGCATAAAATATTAAAGATGTAATACAATTGCAATCGATACCATAACGATTAACAAGTGATACGCGTGCGAATCGACTCGCATCAGGGAGGGTTCCACTATAAAACGAAATGAATATTAGGTCGAAAAATTGCCTAAGAGGTGCATGCGCTCAGGCTAGGATTCGAACCCGCCCGTTTGAGTTCAGGACGCCTGTGTTAGCCATTACGCTACCACGACTTTTTTACATCAAGAAGTATATAAAAAATTAATTAATTAAAGATAACTAATAAGTTAACTTTTTAAAGCTTATATTAATTTATTTATAGTGTGTATATGAACATTATAATTCGTTCTTTTAAAAATCAAAGGATAGATGAAATTTTTGAATAATATATAAAGTGTTGACAAAACTTTGCTCAATTTACAAATTTTAAAAATATTATCGAAACTTTAACCTTACAGTTTACATTTGCTTAAGTTAAGAAGGGAATTGGGTATTTGAGACATATTACAATAAATTGTTAAATAATATTCATATAAAAAAGCAGAGTATCTTACTTTCAACAATTCATTACAGAAGAAAAAGCGCCACATTTTTCTATCATAAAATTGAAATCAGCAGCCCTAAATTTTATCCGGAAGACGAAATCTTAAAAGAAAGTGGTAAAAAAAAGAATTATCGATTACCACCATCGAGTTATGAAGAGCAAACAATCAATTAAAAATAACTTAACCCTTTACAATTACAAGAAATATCAACACAATATCTTAAAACCATTCATCTTTACAATCTGGGTCCAAGAATGTATGAAAGCAAAACCGTCACTTTTGCCAACTTTTATTTGTGCTAAATTTCATATCTCTGGCTTTAGTAATTCCTGAGATAATCAGTTATGACTCACCTATAGACAGATACCACGGCGAAAACATGAAGATATTTCACATTTAGATATCGGAACCCTAAAGAATATTGCACATTGACAGGAGTAAAGATTTGCAACTTACAGCAGCTATGACAGTTACAGTTGCGCAAATCTTTCGCGGTCGACAGGCTTAAGCGCAATAATTGTTTTGTAGAAGGACCCGCAGCTTATCACCGTAGACGATCGGCTAACAGACATGCAGCTGCCTTTTTAGTCGCTTTGAAAAAAAAACAACCCCATAAAACTAGAACGTCAATGAAAATTGATTTGACGTGGCTTTTATGTAGCCCATTTATTGTAAGGTTTAATTCTGTCGAAGAAATAGACATAAATGTAAAAATCTTTTAAGGCAGTTTTATTAAAATATGTTTATATTTCCGTAAAAGTTTCCCCGCAAAGAAATATTCGAACAATTGAGCCATGCGCTACCAAAACTGTTCATCGAATCTTTGAATGCTAAGAATGCCAGTGCCTACCTCAAACAGCGGATCGTTATTATCCTTCGAGGTAACCTTACTTATAGAAGACGGCTACTTAGGCTCTTCATTTTATACATAGTCTTAAGAAATTATGATAGATAGATAGATAACACTTTATTGTACACAAACATAAACTTAGAGACTAAAATTATATCGAGATATGTACAAAGGCGGTCTTATCGCTAAAAAGTGATCTCTTCCAGACAACCCCGAGCAAGGACTTTTCCTTACCGGGGTTGTTGTCTTCTCTTCTTTTCAGAAGAGAAGGAATTAGCACATAAACATTACCAACGTCTTAAACCTGCAAATCCATCTTGTGGAGATAATAAAGTAATGTTTGTTGTTCGACCAAAAAGGAACGCTGAGTAACCACAAGTATTCAAATCAGTTGATACATCTTATTAACCTTACATACGTATATAATTTTGGAAGATACTTAAAGCAATTTAGATTATGTAATTTCGGTTTCAAAGATTATGCACTAAATCTGAGTAAACAAGTGAACATTTCCAAAACGGTGCCCGTAATCCAATACCTACTAACCGTTTGCACATTTTAAACACAACAAAATTATACGTTTGGGCAACCGTTTGGTTTTGAAAGTATTTAATTGCTACCACGTAATTTTCTGAATAATTCTCACATTTCCACAAAATTTATAACGTTACAATAAATCAGCCGGGGTCTCACTAAACAAAATGGGAGCTTTAAGCCTCATGAATAAAAACATACTATTTAGCGGCACTCGCTGTGTCTACAATTCAACTAGAACGAATACTACGAGACTGAGAAGCGATACCTAACTCTATGCTATCTGTAGCAAGAATCAAAATCGTCTATAGGGTTTATTGGCCATATCACTTTTCGGCGAGGGAGGGTAAGTGCTACGCAAACGCATTTCCGGTCGAACGCTGCCGGGAAAAAGCCATTTAAAACAAAAAAGAAAAAATAGTAACGCGCTGTGCGCCGCTCGGACACTTCCGGTGGGCGCCATTTTTTCTGTATTGCCAACAGATAAAATCTTTCCGGTCTAAAGCACGGACGCCCGCATTTATTCCTTTTATTTTGTGTGATAACTTTTTTGCCAAAATTAGATGCGCTTGTTTAATTTAACTTTATTTACGAAATATACGTTAAAATAAACAAATTATTTTAATATAATTAACTATACTTAATTGCGATAATGATATCTATACATTATTTTTATACATTAATACTTATTTTTACCTCACATATGGTGGATAATAGTTATAATAATGGGATTTGAGAAGTACTAGTACTTAATATTTTCTTAAGGTTTCGCGACTTGTATACATAATAAAACTACGTTTTAACTGTTTTAAGCGCGGTAATTTATTAGGTTTTGGTTTGTTCGATGTTTCGGCCGGTTTACAGTGGCCGTGATCATTTTATACATGAAATGTGATTGTAATATATTATATAGTTATAATACATTTAAGATTTAAAGCACGAGTATTGAAGTATTAACGAAAAGCTTCAGAACATTTCCGACTCTATCTGTATCAGCATAGTGTTTAAATTAATAAATGTAATGTATTCTATCTCATTCTCTCACAGACTTAATCCTATACATTTCCGTCCTATTCGTTTCATCAAGTTTAAAATCAGAACGATTCTAAAGAAGTTTGACTTCAAAACTCAGCTTCTATACAAAACAAACCACCAAAGGATATAGAATAGACTATAGGCACATAAAATTATAGTCGCAAAAAGGTTGTTTCCATTTTTACTGGAATAATGAACAGCACAATTAGTGTACCGAATAGCATTTGCATCGACACAAAATTCAACCGGCGAACTTATGTAAATGGGATAGCTGTTCGATGTTGAATATTCAAATTGATGTCATTATAACATTCGAGCAAACGTGCCGGCGGTTTGGCCGCTAGCCAGCCGCGTCACAACCAATATGTAATTTAATGAGTACATTAAAGTTTTGCACCCCTTTTTAGTCTCACACGCAAGTCAAAATGACGGCCTCTGTGGTTGAGCAGGCTAAGCATTCACCGGCCGACCCTCACCGCAACGCAGAGGCACCGAGTTCGATTCCTAGCATGGTAAATTTCGGAAACGTATTTTCCGTTATTTACTTTTTTACGTTACGTCACATTGCTAATTTTCAGGAAAAATAATCTATTGCAATTAAATTAATATTTTTGTTATAATGACATTTCGTAGGAAATAAACAATAATAAGCCTTTTTAAAAAAAGTTTTTAAATACAAGCTTTTAAGATCCTGGATATCAGGTAGTAGCGGTGTACTAGCCAAGACAAGTATAACGAGCCCAAACACGCCGGGTATATCTTGTTTAGTATACACGAGTTCCTATGACCACCTTCCGACTCCATCATCAGATCAGCTCCATAGCACCATATTATTGCATTGTCACGCGATATAAATAAATATGCGTGCAAAATTTCAGCTCAATCGGAAACCGGGAAGTTGGTCAAATTTAACTTCCAAGATTCCACCCGAACTTACATACATACATAGGTACGTACTACATACATCCATTGCAAGTTAAATCAAAGCTTGTAAAAAATAACGCATTTATAAACCTATAAATATTTTAAGTGAAACACAGTATTCTTTGACACATATTAATAGATACCATAAACTATAGAGAATGTAAGTTAATGATTAACTAATCCATATATGTGTGTATTGTGATCACCAAAACACATCAATCGAAAACCGAAACAAAAAACAAGTCATCTTTGTCTTCCAAAAGGAGCATATCCATAACCCGACACTAGACTTAACGCGAGAGAAAAACGGGTGGAAAAAACAGTGACTGTCAAATTCCCTCGGATGTTGGCTGAACAAAACAGCACTTTACGATATAAAGAAATAAAAAAAAGAGAACTAGAAGACCGTTCTCGATTCATTCTAAAAATTGAATTGATCGCCCCATTGTATTCGAAATGTATCATTTGAGCTGTTATTATGGACCTCTCTTTCTGCCGAGCCATACAACTGGTAATCCAATACTTTTGTATGGTAGGCACTTAACTCAACGGTTCAGTAACGAAACGACCGATGTTATTATACGTTAGCAATTTGTTTAATATTTTATTATGTAGTTGTTAGAATCTAATTATGAACAACCAAACATCGAATTGATTTATTATGTTTTGTTGTAAGTGAAATACTTTTAAACTGATTTGATTTTGAACTTAACTGCCTTTAAGCTTTTCTAATTAGAAATACGCTACCGCTTTTATTACTATGTGGTCCTATCGTAGAATTATTTATGAGTATTTATTGTTTTAACCAATTAATTAAAGATTACATTACTTTCTTCGTATCAAAATTAAAACGTACTTGTTTATTATCTATCAACAAAATTTGATAGGTCAAATATTTATAGTAAAAAAGGAAAGAAAGAAAACCTTTATTTTTAGAAATAGCGCACTTACATTTCTTATACATATAGGTACTATCAGCCGTAAATATGTAGATACGTTACTTATTATCTGGGTTATTTATTTATAAATACTAAGCAAGAGATGCATAATTCCGTGCAAACCATTGTTCCAAGTTTAATAAATAAAAATAAAGAAGTGCCTTCCCAGGTTTAATTATTAAACAGCTAATAATAACAAAATAATTAAATTTATTTATCTTTAAGACCATTCACTTTAATATAATTATCTGCTGTAATTAAAATATAAAACCGTTTTAAAATATCTTTATTTAAAAAAAATAGAGAAAATTATTTAAATTAAAAGTTTTTATTCAAAATAAGTTCCGTTGGTCAACGTTATTTGAAGGTATAAGTTACAATTCAAATCTACTTCCTATTTTATATATACCGCAACCCGTTGTCCCTGTTTAAGGACAAGCGGAAAGAAACTCACCAGCACAATATTTATCTAAATTTTGTTTTCTTCATATTTATTTATCTCAGGCTCTTTTTCTTTAAATAAATACAGAAGTATGCTATACAATTTATTTTCGTAAAATTAATGGATTAGTAACAAACATTGCATACTCAATAGCACAAAGTCATAATAAGAGCAAATAATGAAAAATATTAGTACAGTCGTAATAATGACAAGACATACTAAAAATTTATACTGGAATATATATAGTTATGACATCACTCAGACATATATTCATCTATAACATAGGTATATTTTATATAATATCATGTATATATAGTAAGCAGTGTGAACAAAATTGGTATACATACCCTAGCATTGAAACTAGAGGTCAAGATAGTTTGTTAAACAGAACTTTTTATCCAAGACAATAAAGCTAACCCAAGAAAAACCAAAAACAATAGTCTTTGACCGCAAAAAGTTAATACCGATTCATTACAAATGTGAAGGTTGCTTAAAAAAAACAAACCACAAAAAACTAATCGGCCATAAAACGAAGGAAGTTGCGTATAAACTAGTAAATTAAATAAACCAAATATACGTTTAAAAAGTTACACGAACATACGGACAGGGGGCTTTGCTGCGGTCGCAGGTACCCACGCAACTAAACTAATCCTATTAACCGACAAATGTATAATAATAACCAAATAATTTATTTTCTATTGAATCCAACTGTGTACTAACATAGGTGGTAATTCCCCAGATGGTTTATAATAGGTTAAAAATTGCCGTATCATTACGACAAATATAAGGCTACTTTGACAATATTTATAATGTTTCTGATTTTGTCATGATGACATTAGATATTATAAATACATTTATTCCTCTATCTATCTATAGATATGATTAAAGCAATAAATAATTGTACATTATTTAAAAAGGAAACCAAACTCTGTGAAACTTAAAAGAGTTTTTTTCGTAATACCAATTCCTTTTCTCCTTTCCTTTTATGTTAAAGTGTAATCCGTACAAACAAACACACTCATTTTATAAATATAGACATGTTGGTATGAATATATAAATTGGCTTCCTTTAAAATTAATTCATTATTTACTC
The DNA here is from genome assembly GCA_012273795.1 of Dendrolimus punctatus. Lineage (NCBI taxonomy): Eukaryota > Metazoa > Arthropoda > Insecta > Lepidoptera > Lasiocampidae > Dendrolimus > Dendrolimus punctatus. The sequence goes on along the minus strand of CM022534.1, from coordinate 7,540,204 downwards.
TAAGAACATTTTTACTGTTTGTTATGAGAATACTAATGCATAATTTATATGAAAACTTAATTTATAAAGCAGACTTAAATAAACAATGTAATTAAAGTAATTTTAAGTGTTTTATTTAATTAATGAAGTAGTCAGTTGGTTTCCCATGTCAATCAACTATAATTTCCAAAAAACAAAAGCTTCAAGTGCATATTTGTAAAAGCAAAAGAAAGGTTGCTTAGTTGGCTCTATGAGAGCAATTCAACTGTTACCGGTATTTGTAACACACAATTGTGTACTTAAGGAATATATTTCAAGCAAACATACTTATGCATTGTTAAAAATATAGTGCGACGACTGTTATTTGATGCTGCTTTTAAAATTATTGTTAGAAACAAAGAAAGAAAGAAATAATTTATTTGCTAGGAAAGCGACAATACAAGAATGCAGAAATATTTATACATATTTTTTTTTATCATAAGATTCAATATATTGTACACTGCATTTCCTACAAATGAGGTCGGCAACTCAGTTTTATGCTGTGTTGGAGTTTTCTCCAAAGCGCTGCGTTTCAGTGCCGACCTCGCCTCATTGATTTATATATATTAGATCCATTCCATTTTAAGTATACACAAGTAACAGGTAATAAGACAGAGTAAAACAGCATTTGAAACATAAAACACAAAAGACAAACACGCGCACACATTGTTCATTTGTTATTTAAATTTTAGTAACATAAATTATTGCGTTAGATAAAAATATGGTTTATACTAAACGAACATATAAAGCATACCTAACATAATACCACCATTAGCAAAGAATAATAATACAAATACAACGATAATTGCCATTTTCCCTGATATGAAAATACCTATAAAATCGAAGATATGTTTTCGTCTCTGCCCGTGTTATAAATGTTTGAACGGTTATATACCCATTTCAATATTTTTATTTCAAATTAACAACATGTTGGAAAAACTATGTCATTACCTCCAGGCAGGCATTGATTTCGTAATTAGCGATATGTCATAATTAACTATTATTTAATCATATATTTATTTACATATAATGTACTCTGATAATAAAATTAAAGTATCAAAATGTGCCAGTCGCGCGTTGAGAGACGTCGTCGGTAAATCACAATGCTTCTTGCTTTGTTGTATGAATTGCGTTTTTTGAGTGAAATCGATCACGAATGTATCCGCTCAGAGAGCTAATATTAGATATATTGTATTTATTTACACATTATTATGGTCCATTTCTTTATAAGAAGTTGTAAGAAGTTTTGTAAATCGCTTGAGCGATTGTTTTGAATATTTATGATACATTGAGCTTGGAGTAGTTAATATTTCATATTCCATTTTAATATTATATAGATATTTGTTATATGACACATTTTACAATAAATACTAAGGAATGTGTATATGTAAGGGGGGAGGGGGTGGTTGTTGAAGAATTTAACTAGTAATTCTTAAGAATAAATGCTAGACTCGTGGAAGTGGAGTTGTCTGCAATCATTTGCGAGATACTGAAAGAATTTCGGTTGATTTGATTGTAAAATTATGTATGTATACAAAGTTTTGATGTCAACTACTGATTAAAACGTTATTCAAACTGAACTAAAACACTTAAATATAGAATCGGTAAAATTTATTAGCGGTCCTCTGAAACAACGTGTATTATCTATACATATAATAAAACTGTAGACCTCGAATATCTGTGCAAAGAAAAAAATTATAAAAGCTGAATCAGGGAATGTATGAAGTGAAATAGAAATAATTTACATTTTTTTTCAATTTTTTGTTTTCTTTGTCTGATTGTTAGTACCCGCTAATCTCCGAAACGGCTGGACAGATTTAAATGAAATTTTGTATGGTGGTAGCTTATATCCCTGGTCAACATATAGGATACTGTTGATCCCGAAAAATTAAAGATTTCCCGTGGGATAGTTAAAAAACCACACCACGCGGTCGAAGTCGCGGGCAGAAGCTAGTTTGAAAATATTTTTAATTTGGAGACAATTATTTCATCTCAAATCCCGTTTCAGTATTTTTATTTCTCCAAAATACGGTCCCATAGTATGTATACAAATACCATTGATTATCGTTCAGAATCAGGAATTTGAATTATTTTATTTTCTAGTCCGTTCGGGCAATGCGTTTAAAAGGCAAAGAATCTGTGAGGAATGCATAAGTGACAAACGGCCTATAAATATTTATAAGGAGGCGGGTACTGGCCGTTGACAATGCTACTGCTCAGCTCCCGTTTTATGCTCCCGTCTTTACATCAACGTCTAAAGTACCCGGCACTCCCATTCGCTCCTTTGTAGCTCCTTCCGAATAATTAGAGCAAACAGTATTGTTGCTCGAAACATCCGATCAAAGTATACATTACGATGCAGAAAAAATGTCGAGTGCCCTTACTAAGGGTCGTTTGACAGTTAATTTTTAGCATTGTGTACCCGCCTTATGTTTGTTCTTTTTTCTTAAATTGTATTTATTGTAGGGTATTTGTATATTGTTTTCGAAACGGGGTTGCGAGAGTCGTGCGAATTGTTACTCGTAGTTACTTGACATTTAAAAGTTTAACATGCTAATTCAACTTCGTGGAATTATTCAATTTAAAGATCGGCACTAGTCGTTTAAATTATATCCAGAATTACTTGTAAGTAGGGTTACCAGATAAAAGTCCGAAGAATATATCGAACTATCTTGTAAGATACATATATCGGTATGTTAATAAACTAATATAACGCGATAATAAAATTCAAATGGCAACAGTCCAGCCGAGGTAAAACTCCCTAGGGAGCTCCCTCAAGCAAGTTGCCTCCGGGCTCGAGCGTCTTCGCCTCGCGAAGGCTCGCTCCAAAAACCCCGGTAAAGTTGTGAGGTCTTCGGACCAACTACATAAAGTCAAGTCAAATAAAATATAAAATTCAAATACTAATGTGACTTAAATACATTTCAAAACACAAACAAAATGGCCAATGGAACTTATTACACAAAATGCAATATGAAAACAAATCAATTTTCAAGTAGATCTTGTCACCAAGGACTATGTCTTCTTGACATTTTTTTGATTAATAAATGAAAAAATGATCTTTTATTTTTCTTTAGTTGAATAAAAATTTCGATGATTTCAGATGATTTAAATTTCTCCTGTGTATTGTGCAAAAAAATTAATTACCGTATAAGTAGTACCAACGGAAAATTACGAACGTATGGTAACCCTATTCGTGAGATAGTTAATTTTTTGCTTCTTTAAAATAACAAGTTTTAATTTCCCATGAAATAAATTTAAATTTTGGTACAATAGAGACATGGAAAAAAACTATAATGTTCTTCTATGCACACGGTATTATAAATTATACCTATGTGTATATGTGACAAACAAAAATAAGGCAAACTAATATTAGTGATGTACATTTTTCGGAAGTGAAATTGAACTGTGCGTGCTCCTGTCTGTTCTGATTTTTTGGACTCATGTGGAAGTAAGGAAGTCCCAAGTCCCAGTATTGAGATAAGTTATAAGACTTAAATTATAGACAAACAGATTACAGATTCAATTTCGTTAATAGGTATAGAGTATGGCATCTATTTACGTATTACATGAATCTGATATATAACAATCTATTGCTATTCTTTGCTTTGGTTAAAACTCAAAAAGGGCTTGGCCGAATTTGGATCAAAATTTGTGCGTGTGTTTGAAAAGATCTCGGGATGGTTTAGATTCAAGCGTAGACAGAGTTTGCGGACATATCCTAGTTATCAATAAAACTTTATCGGTGACTAAATGTGGATAAATCATTTTGTTTTGCTTTTTATCTACTTTATCGCAAGGCTGTATATCATTCCAGACAATCGATTTCGGTTTTATGACACATTAACTGGGGACGGACCCTCGGTTATCTGTCACCAAGATACTGTCAAATCATCCGACGGCACTTGCACTCTGGGGACTTTGGCGAAAGTTAAGGGATTTTAAATTAGCTATTTAAAAGCTTATCTAAGAGAGCGGTGCCCAAAATAGATGGTGGTGTGCACTTATTTAATGTGATTGTTGATGTATGCAAGTATAGAAGTCTAATCAATGTTTATCTGCTAAAACGTGGTACACAATAATATGCAAAATTAATTGATGTGGTTGGGTTACACTGATACATGGCAGTTCCTAACCTATTTGGGATAGTTTTGCATTTTGTCTGGGCATTTAATACATTGAAATGTTTTTGGAAGAAAATATAACTCATAATGAGCCTAAATACATGTATTAATGAATGAATGAAAACACTTTATTGTTCACCAAAATTAAACCTTATAGATAAAAAACATGTACTAAGATGAGAAATAAAATTAGATAAATAATTACTATTAAACTGCTCAGCAAATAAACTATTTTAATAGTAAAAGTATTCTCATTGGTTTATACCTATATGATCCAAAACTAAAACGCTAAGTATTTGAACGGTTTTTGTTTGAATTAATAATTTAATGTCGAATTGATGCGTAAAACTGGTGTCTAGTTTTTAGAACGACTTGTAACATCGAGTGAAACTTATTAAATTAGTAAAATTGTAAGGTCACATAACTCGGATTCTTCGTGTTTTATAATACTTATTAACCTGAATAGTGATTCATTATTTAGTTTTCTCTAGTAGTTTAAGCGTTAGCATTAGTTCAATGGAACGCAGAAATTGCCAGATTGGTCACCGGCAGGGGAAATTTTGTACACAAACATTATATATCTGCTCTAATTTAGGTGTTTGGCGTTAGCCTTGAGTTATCTGTTGGTAATTATCGGCAACACAAGCCTAATCTGCTTAGTTTAAGTATATACAATGCGTGTATTTATCTACCAATTCTGACATTTTTATCACTTTTGATTAATCAAAGCAAATGTTTATAGAATCACTTTATCTACTTTGTTTAACCTCTCTTTGTACGGATATTTATATGGAGTATCTTGACTAAAGCATCTTCGCTGCTTTCATAATTTATATAGATATTTTGTTGTTTTGGGCATGAGGGCAATATATTAAAGGTCATATATTTTCTATATGCCCAAAATATTTACAAATATTGTATTATCCATCCTGTTTAATAATATATGTTATTTCAATTTACAGCGACCCTTATCACTTTTTTCTAAGATGTGTTATAAATTATACGCAACAGTCACAAAAACCTAAGAAATTATTTCAAATATTAAGTACTTACATTATGTAACTTGTAGTATAGTCCACACGCGTTGCACACTGGTTCACCGTTCTGGTTGCGCCTCCACAACGTTGTGGTGGTGGTTTTGCAGTTCGCACACGACGTGCCTGCTCTCCTCGCTGCACTCTGTAGCGACTGGAAGAATAAAAAGCATAAAATTAGCATTCCACTAGTTTAATATTAAATCTATAATTCGCTTAAAAGTAGAACAAATATTAACTGATTGAAATTAAACTATAATGTATCCCGATTTAAAATATTGGTATAGTCTATAATGTTAACATCAATAAATAATTTTATTAAATGTCTATCTGTAACTTTATGATATAAATGACAAAAAATATTGAAAACTGATATTTTTACGTTGTCTAATAATGAAAGACTTATTATATTTTAATGTGTAACTGTCTGAAAGTTACTCTCGAATAAATAAATTCTCTCGAATTCAATAACAATATTAGAAATTAATACATATGTTCTATTTCGATAGGTACCTCACGGGCTTCGAAAGTTGTATTTGTAAAACCGGGCGAAAGAAATAGCATACCGAACGAGTATGAAGTGAACATAAAATTGTTGAATTTTGTTAAAAATAAACATAATCTCATTTAAGTTACACCGTAATAAATCCTAATTTTCTATATACGGGCGTAATATATTCTTCTCTGTCAAGATATTTATAAGGCTGTCAATTAAAATTGGGAAACACCAAAAACTAATTAGGACTTTTTTTAAATAGAAATCAACACTAATTAATTATTAAAGATAAAAAAACATTGACATTTTGCAGTTATATTGTGAATCTAGTAATAAACAACTATCACCGCCAAAATTTACAACCACATTAAAGACAGACAAATAATAAACATAAACTAAGACACCGTCGCAAAATGACAGCGACAGACAAAAAGTGAATATGGGGAGCATGGAAAAAGCGAGGTAGCTATCGACGGAGCCTCTCACGCACCTGCCCATTACCAACCGTCAATCATACAAAAAACATTCACGGCATGCGGTGGCCGTTTTATACAGTCCACAAAAGTGCCTCACTCAATTAAAAATGCATTCGTCCTAACCCCGACACAGAAATAAAAAGAACCAGCGCAATCCGACTCATAATAAATCCATTAATTTGTCATGTCATTTTATCGAAGTACTCGTATTCAGGCTGTAAGATATTACTAGAGAATATTCGGACACCGGCTTCATTTCCCGGTAACTAGATTTGAACACTACCAAAGATTATCGTGACCGCACCGCGATGTATTGTCCGATTTAACATCGTAAGTGACTGCGTTGTTGGTCTCAAGCGATGGTACGCTCATGCTCACAATGCGATCCATCTCGTTTTTCGTTAATCTTATCTTACAAACAAATACAAAGATTAATTTAATTAAATATAGATCCCTAGCGAGAGGTATAGTAGCGTTGTTTTTAATAATACTCGCTATATATTTGAAATCGAAGATCTGATCAAGGAGTAAAGTGCAAGTGGTGACTTGGTCTTCTACTAAGGATAACGGAAGATTGAGGAAGTTAAGATACACTATTTGAGCTGTAAATAGTGCTAGATTTACTACAACCTGTAATTAGCGAATAGTGGCACAATAATTATAAAGAACAGTAGAAAATCCTCATTTCAGTAATCAAGATATAATATTGGTAACGTAGCCAGCCTTATCCATTGATTTCGATAACTTAGGTTCAGTATTCTGCTTGTAGTCTTAGAAAAAATGTAAGTTAAGTTTCCTTCATCGTACTAGTTAATACTTAATGTTCTCGTGAAATGAAAGAAATTCATTAGATTTGTATTTGAAGAACGGTTGCTTTATATAAATGAAAACATTTTATTTTACACAGCAGTAATTATGTCCCAGTACCTTACATAACTATGAATCAATGTTGGAAATGCGTGTGGGGTAATGATACAAGCGTCCAACACTGATAAACATCTGTTTTCGGTAGTTAAATAAATATGAAGCGGTTAAACAATGTAAAGAATTCAATGCCACTAAAAATAACTAACTAAGGCTTAGATTCCCATATAGCCGTAATAGATAAAAACACATTAACATAAATCACAAATATTTCATTGTCAAGAATGAGACTAGCACTACAAATGGAAGCACTTTAAACAACTATGTATTGTCACCAATAATAGAACAGAAATAGCCAAGTACAACGTGTATTGAATGTAAATAAATTCTCCGCAAACGCTGTTGGCCGCGTCAGTACAGCTGCATATTGAAATACCTAATATTAAATGGTTTGCGTCAATATTCGCCGCGTCATGGCAGCTCTTTTGTGTCAGTATGAGATTAGAGCTGGCCATATTAGCGGGGCCTACAACAGATACTTTTTCTTCCCACTGCCAGACAGATGACACAGGCCGATTTCCATTTGTATCATTTTGTTAACTGTTTACTTTTTTACTCGCTCTAAAACCTTATATTAGCTGGGGAGATTTACGACTCAATTACCCCAATCCGATATTATAAACTGCAGATAAGGCGTCATATCGAGTTATAACGGGTGCATGATGCGCACCTCCCCCGGGAGACCAGCTCCTAAATCAGAGGGGTCCCGCTAAGCCGATTACAGGAGTCAACCGCCCGTTGAGGGTGGTTTTATTTCCGTGGAAAAACGGCTGTTTACTCGTAATTTTATGGGCGAATTACTTTCGCTCTTCAAACGCTGAAATGGCTGGAAAAAGTCGTAAATTTTACGAGCGGGATTATATTTTATTTGGGTCATTTTTTATTGGAACCACGGACCTTGCCGGTTGCCGGTGAAAACGTTGTTTCAGATGACCGTAAATCATAAAAGGTTTATTTACTTTCGGCGACTATAAAAACGAGTATATAATTTACTGGGGAGGTACTCATATTTACCTTAGCTCTGAAAGGCCTCATAAAATTATACCAATTGGCACTATGAAGACATTTGATTGAATTACGGGTACTAGGGAATGTGGTTTCCATTTATATTTAAAACATTTGTGTGAGAATAGAACTTTATATATCCATATATTCTGACTGAAGCCTATAAGTTAGCGAAATGAAATATGTACTCAAATTTTAAACTACAATTGCTCTTTTAATCCCTCTGCTGTTTCGAAACCTATTCAAGGCAAACTTACAAGCCGAAACACATACTAATATTTTATAGATTCGGTATTTTTATATGGATATTTTAGAAAATATAGTATAAAAACTAAGCAATAATAAAATGTCGAGTATGCCGACACTTGTCGAAGCTCTCGAAGAGGTTTATTAATTGTTCAACCCATTTCACTGTCAACGACATTCCATTTGGATCGATATCTTACATACTCGCCAAAAAACGACAACAAACAAACATAAAACATGCCGATATTAATAAAAAATAAGGAGAGAGATAAATTCAGTACATATTGTCGTCAGCACTCTAATTTTCAGTGTAGTGTAAACTCAAAGAGCATGCGCTGTGACAATATTGAGGGCTCTCTATTATTGTCCTGCCAGGGACAAAATACGCCCTTTGTTGTGTTTCTGAACTAAAATACTGTGATTGTTATGTCGCTGACCGTATTTAGACAATGAAATTAAGCGCGTTTCAAGTGCTATTCTATGTTGTATTTAGAAAAGTTTAACATACAAATATTTTTTTGTAATTTTTAAAGAACATCACGAACCAATATTAGGTTAGAATTGCTTGAGCGTGTACCACTTAGGCAATGTTTCTGACAAAGGGTTTCTAAGCAAAAACTGCCCCCGGGCCGATTTCTACTTTATCTACAGGGATCGTTTTGTTATCTTATAAAAATAATTCACCCTAATTTTCAGCTTTTTATCTTAAGTATCTTAAGACTTAAGATACAATGCCTATAGTAAAAGTAGAAATAGGCTCGGGGGCAGTTTATGCTTAGAAACCCTTGGAAATATTTTTACAATTTCCACATACTTAAGATGAAGGAAAATTATTTATCATTGTACTATGTATACCTAAATATAAATGTTTTATGTAAACTTGGTTATTTATGCATAAGCAGATTGTAAATGCTTATGAGAAATCAATATTTTAAACCGTAGTAAAGAACGGCTAATTCCAACGTTTAATTCAATTGAAAACACACTGAACGTCTTTTGAGTAAGCCAACGAAATAATGAACAAAGTACTCTCAAATATAAATGTCGCGTCATTAAACAAAGACAGCACTAATTCAATAAACCATCGGCATTAAAAACATATTTCCATAACTGCGTGTGCTCGCGATCCAATCAGGCTTATCTCCCCCGACCCTACGAACACCTCCTAATCAAATCAAATCACAGCCACCGTCTTCCCTAATCTATCTACCTATCTACGCTTAGGAAAATCATACAAAAAGGGACACCTACCGCCCCTCATATATTTGCAAACACAAGCGAAATTTATCCAGCACGGAAGCGACCCTCTTACACTACATACCTACACGGTCTCGTAGCTGGAAAATACATACCTATGCGTTGCATGCACAGCACACAGCAACGAGACGACTCGGTCACATCGCGCGCACACAAACCCGCCTATCAGCATATCTACGCCATCTAGATCCCACTAGGAGAGCCCCCAAGGGGGAGGCAATCCATTTACAAGCCATGTCTTCACAATCAAATACCTCTCTTATCAGCGTTAAGTTAGAGATCACAATCGAGCGGCAAAAGCGGTGTTTTTAAAGGTTTACACGGCCCCTAGCAGTGAAAGCGCGGAATCGATGTAGCCTTTACCCCTCGCCCCGCGTCAGTTTTTCCAGAGCTCCGTCCTTATCTGACCGAAGCGATTAGATAAAGAGAGATAGAGCGTGAAAATAAAGATTTTCATCGTGTTCACTCACACCGCGCTAGTTTCAGTAATGTAGCGGTTTGATGGTGTTTGTGTATTTCAGTAGAGTGGGTGTATAGAGGCGGAAGGGCTCTTTGGAATAGAGCAAGGGTCGACAGAACTTTGATGTCGTAGGTAGGCTCCTTTGAAAACGTTATCGTTCTTTATTTATTCATGTCTACAGGACACCTAGTGGTGCGGTTTGTAGATTTCAATAAGACATTACTTTCCAACACAAAGTCGGTAGAACTGTTTAAAAAGTTAATCGACATAAGCTACCCCCTTAACTTAACAATTTGATATAAACCATATTTTGAACATACATCACATATCTACTTACATCTAAGTACGATAAAAAAGATTTTTGGCCGTTAAATATCATTAAAATGTCATAAATATGTATTTAGAATATTCATAAGACAATGCAGCGGTGGTTCCCCGTGCCCTTCGACTACCCGCACCTCCGCCATGCCGCGGAAGCCATGTTGGGAAATTCACTATAACGATTTATTTATAGGCGAGAACGCGACCATCCATGGTTCTAAGTACTGACATCGTGTTACTAAAAATATGCCTAGAATTATTATTCATATTAATATAAAAATTTAAAGATTATCTATTTGAATATTTTTAAGTTTGTTTGTAGGTACTTCTTCAAGGCCTGGAATACTTACCTATATAATAAATTTCTTGAAATTTGGGCACATATTTAGATATTTTAAAACTAGATAAACTAAACTACTCTTTACTACAAAAAATGAGAGGATAGAAGAGTTTCCGTGACATACAGAACCGAAACGATAATTTTAAACACTTCATGATTCAGTGTTTTGACTTCTTAACATTTTTAATAGAAATATCAGATACCGGGTGGAAGAAAGACAACTGTTTTAATAAATATATGACGATGGATCACTATCAGAATCACTATTATCTACCTCCTAATCTATTGGTATAAAGGAAAGAAACATGACAAGCTAGTGCGTATAATTTGGAAAGTACGAGTCGTGGGCCGTCAAATCTTAAGTCCGTTAGGATAACAAAGCGTGGTTGCCCAATACCAGCTATCGGATGATACTGATCGAGGCTCGCTCCGATTGACACATCAGCCCGCCAGACGCTTGGAGATTAGTATCGGAATACATTCGGTACGTAATCGACACGCCGCCACGACACGGCACCGCCTCATTGATGCTGCCAAAACGCTTATACCTACAAAGCTTCTAGATAGAATTCCAATAACAATAAAAAATTTGGAAAAGTGCGTGATAGTCTACCTATTATGACTGGTCGCATTGAGGTGTCAAATTTCTACTTTGTTTTTATCATTGGGCTGCATCTATGGAAAGAATTTAGAGAAAATACGCCATATTTCAAAATCTACCCCTCGGGCCTTGCTTATAATATTTTTGTTGGTAGCGTTTTAAAAGATATGTGACGTTAGAATTTAGAAGTTATATATAATATTGTAAAGGTGCTCCCTCATCGCGAGCATTCACTTATAATATAACGTTACAGATCCGAGCATTACATCAGTGAAGGAGGAGAAACGAGCATTTCAATGCGCAACTTGTAATATTACAGACTCGAGCATTACATCGGTGAAGAAGAACCAAGACCTACAGTGCATAACATGTAATGATACAATATGTAGTATTGTAATACAATACAAGGACCGCTTCGTCTGACATGTGAATCAACTAAATGCTCAACGACGGAATCTGTAGTTGAACGGGCTAAGCCTTTGCCGGCCTACCTCACTGCAACGCCATGGCTCCGGATTCGAGTCCCTGTATGGTAAATTTCGAAAAATAATTTTCTCCGTCATTTATTATTGTCTGGATGTGTGGGATCAGCCCCAGAATAGTCCTTTGTATATCACCCATAACACACGCATATCTTGATTAAGTTGGGGATATACAATATGTGTGTTTGTCTGACGATTATTATATTATAATTAAAATCTAATCACAAATATACTTCGTTACAAGTGAAAACTCGTCTGACAGGGAGGGAGGCAATATTGTATTATGTTATAATAAAACCATAAATGCTACATTACTTGTGCAGGCGAACGCTCGCAGTTACCAATTACTCTCAACAGATGGCGCTACGTTAATAAAAAATAACATTCCAGCCTATTTGTATTTCTGTTTAATACTTCTTCATGACCTTTGGAAGGGACTGAGTTAACATATTTGTTATGTTTACTTTCGAAAACATGCTTGTACAGGATATTTTATCCCTTGAAAAATAAAAGAATTACCGCGGGGTATAGATCTAAATTCTACATAATCAAATTTTTGTTGTATGCTTTTTTATTGCAAATGTACAACAATACAGTACAATACAAAATTACATTTTTTAGCTCTCGTAGACTAGATATATTTCTCAAAGTATTTGATCTTCATTTATCATTCTATTAACTTTAGTTAAGTCTGGTGTGCACCGACATTTAACCGGTGGTTAAAATAAAATAATCGATCAAAATGTGTGCATAACCAGCGATTATTTTATTTTAACCGTCGGTTAAATGTTGGTGCACACCAGCCTAAGTCGTGTATCTATCGACTGCGCTCATAGAATTAACAAGGATTAACATTAATCCTAATAAGTGAAATAAGGTTCACTTTATTCTACATATTATATTTTCAGTATTTTTCCGTTTCTTAGAGTTGTTATAATGCGGTATTTAATACTTTCATTGCATTCAAGCTTTGTAAATCATTTTTGTATGTAGTTAAAAATTAAGATGTGTTAAAATGACAAAACATTTTAGCTAGGACATATACATCAATAAATTACGTTATGTATACACTTATTTGTACGTTGAACATTGTCCGTTTTAATCAGCATCAATTTGAATGTATTAACTTAACTTTATAATACAATAATGGCTCGATAACATCTCTTACATAATTTTAATGCATTCAACTTATAAATTATCTCCGCTGTAGACTCTTAATCGGGAAATCTATGATAATAAGGAACAACTACAAAAAGTTAATTTCATACATGTGAATTTCTTATAAATTATCGCAATTAATTTTTGGTTAACACGATAATTTAAGATAAAACACTTTGTTTAATTTATATTAGTTTTAACTGAAATTGAAGATAAAATATAGATATTGCCACATAATTATAATATAAACCCATAAACGTCTCACTAGTTGGCTCGCGCCTCCCTTTTAAAGTATAATAGTCAGTCATCCGCGACGCTTGCCTAAAATGGATTGGCTGATTTGACACTTCGATTATTTTGATGTGCAGATTTCATCACGATGATTTTTTCACCGACAGCCCATTACATATATTAATTGTAATAATATGCACTGTTAGGTCAGAATTCACGATTCGAACCCGCGCTCTTGAAGTTTGGGACGCGAGAACGCTAACCTCTAAACTACCGCAGCTTCAGCTAGATATTGTCGTGGGGCCCACACCTGCCAGGGCACGCCGGGAATCCCATTTACCCGTAGCCCTGGCATAAGGCGCAGGTCGGAACACCCAGGCGTTTTAGTGGGTATTCCTAACTGGGGAGTGGCAATAGCGTGGCACCAGTTCTAACTGGGCATGCTAGTGCCACCCCCGATCTGGCAAAACCGACACAACGGTCGCGAATTATCCCCCCAGGTTCTGTGCCTGCCGCAGCTTAGTCCTCAAACGGATTTCCCCTGATCAAAAAAAAAGATATTGATATAGAAGAAGTACACTATGAATGATAGCTGCCCAGTGAAACGAGCATTCTGGAAAGTTGTAAATTCTTTAGGCCCACTAATTTCGGAGAAAACTTCTTATAACTTATATAAACAGACGAACGGATAAGCATTATGATTTTATTACGGTCCCGTTTTCGTCGAAACAGCTCAGTGATGAAATTAGACAACCTAGCCACTGAGATTGTTTTTACTGTTTAATAGGCCTCTGCCATTTGTCAATGTCTTGAATTTGTAATAATGTTTAAAAACTACCAAAATGAGGTATCGCTCACGGTAAGCTTAGTAAATAGTCTTGAAATGGCATGTGGCTGAAGTTTAGGCATAACATTTTTTTCTGTGTTATAAAATTTCTTGGGAAGCACTTGCAAGGTTTTAAAATTACACGGCTGAGCTATAAAACCATAAAAACAATGTTACAAAACTTTATTCTAAGTAATGCTAAACTGATACTATTTATTCCAACTTACAAAAACAACAGCGACTTATACTCACTTCAAATCGACATTCAACATGACTTTTTCCGTAGAAAATTACTATCCCTTCGACATTAATGTAATTTATACGAAGCTTACCGAACCTATTTGAACAGGTGCAAGTATTCACATCATGACTTTTTTTTCAGTTAACTTGTTTTTAATATAAGGTCTTAAATCGATCCTAAATTACACAAACGATGCGTGAGTTCGGCAAAATTACAAAGTAAGTTGGAATTATGTTCCGGAGGCGACTAAACGTCGGTAATTCTACCTCCAGTCGCTTCTTATAACGTGTGAATTTGCATTGAATGGCAAAGGACACTGCGGGCGTTTCCAAATCTTAAGCACAGTGTACTCCGTGTTTTGCTGTGTATGTTATCGTGCGAGTCGAGAATCGTGGCATATCGCCCTATGTTACACCGTGTCGCTTATTATCTGTAATTGAAATTCATTTCAAATCGTATTCGTGTAAGCTTCACGACTACTGTCATTCGATTTTGATTTAGGCTGTACACCTTTTATTCAATATTGCGAATAATACAGTGCATTTAAGTAACGAATCGAATATTGGTAATTTACATTTGTATCATTGAACAGAAATCGCGGTTTGTTTCACATTAACCATTATCGGTACACGTATAAAACTACACTCCTAATACCCCATAGAATGCCGTACAAAACGTGCTAGAAATGACACGAATCTAAAAGTACACAACACTTATTAAAAAAATCCGTTTCTAGTCGAGATTAAAACTTTTAAACAGTAGCAGAAAGTTTAGTTCATTTTGGCTACAGAACCTAAAAAACTATAAGCTGGTCATTAATCGTCATATTCATCCGATGTCAATTTTTTCTTAATTCAGTAGGCAGTTAGACGGCCCACCCGATTGAAAACGGTTACCGTCGCCTATAGACATTTGCAACACCAAAGTCGTTACAAATGCGCTGCTGCTCTCTCTTAAGGGAGATTGGAACCTGGTCACTAATGCCGGAATACAACTCAAGGTTGTTATGGTGGCATACTCTAACCAGCGATGGTCGCCTTCTAGACGATCAAATACGCTACCACCTGGCTGTGGGTTGTTTTGTCGCCTCTTCCGACAGGCCGCACGGCCCCAGGAAATTGTTTCTTCTTATTTTATTATTTATTCTTTCTCCGCTCGTACACGGATGAAATCCATCTGTCCAACTGTATTTATAAGTCACAATCTTTTTTTTTAAGTCTTGGGACTTTATTATGAAATTTTATAGGAAGGTAATAAATTCTATATGGTGATACATAATGGTGTGAGAAAACTACACTAAAATTTAAGAATGCCTTGCTCCTCATACCTATAATTGGGGGATGCAAATTCTAAGTCAGATGAATAAAACCATAATCATGTTGAAATCCAAATTCCTAATGAAAAATTTACTACAGTACGCGCAAAACTTAAATGCGTCTTTGAAGTCTGTACAAATCATTTCGCTGAACACAATTATATGGTTCAAACGTCGTACGTAGAGGAAAAGTGTTGCGCTTTCTCTCGCTCGCCATTTTAAGTCGCATAGCATCTCTTTCGCACTTCTCACTGTCAGTGGTATCAAACGTTAAAGTTAGCACAGCCTGTGAAAAGTCAGGGATCTAACTTCTTTCAAGGCTTATTTTAGTTTTCTGCGTACTGTCTTCTTGATTAAATTAAATGAAAATTCCTGAATGGTTTCTTTATAAGTCAATAAGGTTATGAGATTATTATTAGATGTAGTCGTTCTTCAAGGTAGTAAAAAGTGTGTCCACCCGCTAACTTTTGGAATATGAAGTGTAAAATTCCAAAAATAAAACTGTTATTTTAATTATAATATAATTAGGTGATATAATATAATTTGAGTCATTTTTGAGAGATCTCATATTTTCGATTTAATAGTCTTAAGACTGTGTAACCTAATAACAAAAATATAGACTAAATTGTACTGCGTTTTGTAATTGTAAGCGTACTTGGCCATTTTATGATTTTTTCAGTTTGAGATTGGGTTTACTGCTTGAAAACGTAATATGGTTTAAAATAAAGTTTTATATAGATAATGATACAATTACATGACAGGGTGTTCATGCGAGGCAATTAATCAAATAAAACAGGTGCACAGAACAGTGCAAGTGGACGCCTCGGGTTGTTTAGCAAAGCTGCTTCGATGGAAGTCATAAATACGAACGCAGCTGCCCCTCACTGATACACTCGTGCCCTCACAGCTGATTTGACATTTGTATTGAAAATTGTACGTAGCACTGCCGCAAGTGCAATTGCCTTTTAAATATACGTTACTAGCAGCTTCCATACAATTCTCTTATCTTAGTGATAAGTATAATGCGCTTTAAATGTTTTTATTTTCGACACACCTTCCATGATCAAATTGATCATGTGTTAGCAGAAGGTGATGTTAGGAGCCTTAAGAACAGACGAGCGTGCATGACAAGAGCTATGAATGTCAAAGAAGCAAGTGAGGTGTGTAAGAATGGGCCTGTGTGGCGCTCTGTTGTTCGTGCCTACCCCGCAAGGGACCTGGCGTGAAGTTATGTATGTATGTATTTTGGTAATTACGTTCTTTTAAACTTAAGTTATGGTACTTACTATTTACACCTTAATATAAGTTTACTTCACCCAGATATCACTAAAGGGACATAGTACAGGCTGATCTGTGCGAGCTCCAACTCTACAAATGCAGATGACATTTCGGGGACCAGAACTCATTTTGGTCGTCAAGTCGCAGCAATCAGTTTTTCTTTGTTTAATATAATGAACAGTTGCGGTATGAAAAGGTCCGTTACCTTAAAGACCACTTTTGCTTGCATGAATAAAACAAACAGTATTGCCAACATTTTAATAAATGTTAAGTTTTGCCACGTTTATAAAATATAGAAACGTGAAAAAAGAAAATTGCAATTTAAACTATGACAGACTTTCTTCATCTTAACCATAATTCTAATCATCAGAAACTACCACTTTGCTATGGATTATTTTGTCGCCTCGTACGACAGGCCCCTGTACGGAATTTGTATTCTTTCTCCGTTCCTACACGGACAAAAACTTGCTCAACTTGGGGATATACAACGTGTGTGTCTACCGATTACATCATAATTAACAGACTGCATTTCTTGTAGTTCTTAAATATGTAGTTAAGTATGTATGTATGTGTGATGTTCTTAAATATCACAATGATTAGGCAACGATCCAGGAAAACCATTCTCACGTAATATTAATTGTATTATAGTTTATTTATAACTTCGTCACTAAATATTATTATTATTACATTATGTATATTTGAAGTAATGGTAACAGAAAAATTATTTGATAGCATACAACGCGTCCAAACCCTTGTATTGCGAGTGGTGCGTTCATAGTTCGCACGGGGTCGATGGGTCAGTTCGCACAGTTTAGCACCGCGTCATATTTATAATTACCACGGGCGTGCGCGGGCGCAGGCTAGGCGCTCACCCGCGCTGCGCCCGCGTCGATAAATCAAAATTTTAAATCACCGGTGGGCGGACCGAGCCGCTCGGCCAGCGCCGAATAAAATGAATTAAAAATAAAATAAAGCAAGGGGGCCGAGCGCGTCCTGAGAAAATTTAAAGATATTTCGCTTTAGTTTTTTTAATTAATACCTTGTTAAAATTTAATATTGAGAGCGTATGCGTTATTACAATGGGTGTGCGGGAGATTTTTAACTCGCTTTCGGTAACATATTGAACCCGCCCGGAATCGTTTTATTGGATCATTTTTAACGAGAACTTATACATTTCGATGCGGGATACAACCTTATAACGATATCACTACGAAAATTTCTCACAAACTCAAATTGAATCGCAACAAAAAAATCTGCCAAAAAAGAAATATACTTCAAGAGTATGTAACTAAAAAACAAAACATGTATACACTTTCTACATCTCAAGATATACAAAAATAAAAATCGACTTCAAAGTATTACAAAATCTAATATTTTGTAAATTTGTTGTTGTTTTTATGTTTTATTTGGTATCGATTTGAAGATGCCCTATAAAATATATAATATATATTCTTCACTTATAAGGTACGTCTATGGTACTCAACGACAATGAACTTTATATGAAACTATATTGGATACAACGTATAAAGAATGACCAAAATCGGTTCAGAAACAAAAAGTTATAACTAAAACAACTGCATTAAAAAAATAAACTGTAATAAATAGACTATGTGAACGACGGAAAATACGATTCAATTTTTTTTAGATATCTTGTTTGTTTGTCGATATGTCTGTCAAGTAAAGCGTGGACGAAGTCGCGGGCATATCCTAGTATATATGTATAAGTATATATATTTACACGACCAATTGAGAACCGTCCCCTTTTTCAAAAAAAGGTTAAAAACTAAACATCTAAAAGTTATAGTTTAGCACTGTAGGTACTGCTAGTCTCAGAATTGTTTAACCTGAGGCAAAACAGCGTATGTCTTAAAAGTCATTGACCTGAATATTCAAAGGCATGCGCCGTAAGCACACAATCTTTCCCCGCTAGATTAACCCGAAGGTCACAAGTCCATCTGCTTCTATAGTCACCGATAGACGGTAGTCAGACATACACGCGTCATTTGCCTGACAGCTCTTCATATATTCAGACATAATGTTGACTGGTGCGTTTTTAATTCCTCTGTACCACCGCCCGTTGAGAGAAAGGTTTCCCAATTCGGAACCGAAGAAATAAATTTGATATTTTTGCTTCATGAATTTATTTGGTAGAACACTATGTTTGACATTATATTTCATGTAAGAAATACTTTTTTAAATAATAAACAAGAATTAAGCAAGATGAAGCAGCAGTTCTAACTTCTAAACAAAGACTACTAACAAATTATTATTATCGATCAATATGTAGGTATCTGTATGGTAAACATCTAATGACACAATTAATTGTTTGATATTATTTATTAATTTATTACAAAAACCATATAATTAAATTAGAAGAAGAAACAGATATTTATTTTATTATTGAAACTTTTACAACCCAATAAAATGCGGTACTACCTACCTGTTTTTAAAATAATGAACTTTGGTAGCCGAATTGATCTTAATCCAATATAGGAATAAACCCTTGATTTAAGTGTAAGGAGTGGCGAATGATTGACTTCTGCTCTTTTGGATTTAACTTTTAAGTTTTTTGATGCTATCGGGATTTAGGCAGCTACTGGTAAGTGGTTTTTGCGGACTTTGATAAGGAAATACCATCAACGGCTTAACTACAAATTAGATGTTAAAAACATTATATAGATGTTACAGAATAATCAGATAATTCAAAGAGAATATTACCTCTTTAGTATTAGCACTAGCCTAGCGGATAATACTACTTAATATTATTTTAAAACCGTGAACTTAACAGAGTTTAATTATTATTTAACAAAATCAAGAAACGGAGTATTTTTGCGTACTTTTAATCACCTTAAAATTGTTTTAATTTTCTAATCTAATATATGAGAACGTATTATTTGTATGAAAGTAAAGATTGCCTAGTGGAAATTTTGATTCTGCCAAAACACAAAATGGATTCAAATTTTTATTTTGTCAACAATCGAGTCATCCCGAAGATTGTAATTTTTCTTTTATTATTGCGTTGAGGAGACTAACAGGGTAGGACGACCAATTAGTTAGTGCCATTAGCGCTAAACGAATAGAATAGAAATATATTAGAATGAATGACACGTCGTTATGCTAAGTGTTATGTCATTTCTATACATTTTCTATTCTATTCGTTTAACGCTAATGCCTTTTGTCTACAATGCCAGGGGTATCTTATATAACAAATTGATTAAGGAGGTATAATTACTCCACAACTGAATTGTCCTTTACCTTCTCTAAATGTGATTGCTTATTCAGGGTTGTGATAGTTTTTGTGCAGGAATGGAGAAATAATACGAATTCCCGCACCACGTGGTCTGTCGTAAGGGGTGACAATACAACTCACAGCCAGGTGGTAGTATTAGCCCGTCTGGATGGCCACCACCCCAGGTCTAGAGTATGCCACTATAAAAACTTGAGTTGTGTTCTAGCATCAGTGACCAGGTTCCAGTCACCCTTTAGAGAGTGGCAGCACATTAGTAGTAACTTTAGTGTTTTATCAGGTGAGCCGTCTGTCCGACACCAAAAAAATCAATGTTAAATTTACCAATCCATTATAAATGTATTATGAATATCTTATGACTAAAAGCTGGTTCCTATATATTGCTATCTTATAGTTTACTATTGGTATAACATTTGACATTACTTGTATGGAATTTATGTCATATTTAACCAGTAGTAGGTAAGACAAATGAACGGTTAGTAACATACAGGAACTGGCCATAAATTGAGCATGTTATATTTCACTTCGAAACGAAATTAGATCGAATAAAACGGAATAGGGAACCACGGGTAACTTTATATGTTAATTTTCTTTACTAACTTTCTCCTGCATATTAATCAGTGTAATAAGTTTAGTTTTAACTATTTCGCCCTTCCATCGTATATTGTATTTTACAAGGGCAGGTGTGAGCTAGTCGCAAACCAACGATTTTAATCGTACACCAATAAAACCGACGCTACCGACTGTACGGCAATATCCTATTTCATTGAAGCAACTATGTTTTAGTAGTTAAATTATATAAACTACTATAAGATGCAATGTTTTTGGAGAAAATTTTAATTTTATTGAAAATGGGAAAATGTCTTACACGGCTTGACATGAACAGCTCATAATGAATGAGATTCGTTGTTTGGTCAAATTACGTGGACATAGTACAGTTGCTTCGAACAGGCACTAAAACTGTTCAACGAATTTTGATATTTTTTTTGTTTTATTTCTTCAGAAAATATAAAAGTACAATCAACCTCACCAGCATATACAATGGCGGCTGTTTTCATTGAAGACAACGTAATTTGACAGTTTAAAAATTTGTATTTTATAGATCCGTTCCACATGAGGCTCACAACGATTACGCTCACAAACGCGATTTTTCCCGTTCTACGACATTGCAATCGTAAACTCGAATGAAACGGATAATTTGACACATCTTTTAACATGCGTCGTTATTAGCGCTGCATTATAGACAGTTATACCGTCATCAGTGACGTTTTCGTGGAGACCATAACGACCGTGATCGCCATGTGGAACGGATGAAGGAGCATTTTGGACGTTGTGAGCTACAAGAGGAACGTGGCTTACCCGGAGCTACTATTTTAGAGTGATTTTGATTGTAAAGTGTAAAGATGTAGTTATATTTGTACATCTGATTTGTTCCACTTTTTTGATAGGGCAAAAATATCGTGCGTGTTCTACAACACTTTACATCAATTAAATGCAATTCTATCAATGATTCAAGAATTATAAAGCAACGTCAAATTAAACACAACAAAAATCATTTACACTTACAAAATACATTGTAAAATATAATTTCTACGGTATATATATTTTTTGCAGGAAAAATACATGAAAACAACGAATTGATATTGCTTACGTATGTCCATTTAATTAAAAACAACCTCATCGTGCCCTAAGTGACCGTGAAATGACGTCAAGCAGAACAGCTTAGCTTTTTTCAAACAAATATGAAATAAAATTATTTTTACAGTTTTTGCTTGAAATGACACGTGAGTGATGCATTGTGTGGTTCGAAATGAATTCTTAACTCAGTTCTTATTATTCAAATATATACTGCATTTATTTTTCTTATTTATATTTTTTCATTACTTATGATCGTTTTATTATCTTTTTTGATGAGTTGCACGTGTATATAATACTAATTTTATTTAAATAGGTATATATGTTTAATTCAAACGTTAATTTGCAATATACGTAATATTGTTTGGATGGATTTTTTTATGCAATGAACAATGGTTATCGTCGCCTGTTTACAATATACAAAAACTACTTATCTATAAACCTGAAGAACTGTAATTAAATATGTAACATGTATTACTGTACCTACTAGGTTAAGTCTTCTTCGTTGTATAAAATTGTTGTCATTTTTGACAAACAGACTCAAAAATGTTTATAACAATTATTTAACATTTATATAAAACATAAGTTTTCCAATATTAGTTATTTTAACATTATGTATATATATAAAAATGCGTATATATTATAATCTATTCCAGTTGTTTCTTTTTAAAATAGCTTCAATAATTTTATAATATTAATAGAGTATGTCCCGCGGCTACGCCGCGTATCAATTCGCGGGCATATTATTATTATTACATTACATTATTATGTATTTTATATTAATTTTATTTTTCATTTTATTTATTTAAAGGAACATTAACATATTAACGTCATTTAACAGGATAAAATGTATCATAAGTGATAACTCGAGTTATAAGCCAGCATTGTGTCGTCTTCGATTTATTTACGTTCAGGAGTTTCCAAGAAAAATACGATCGCAGCGACATCTTTTTGCTATTTTTGTCTATCCCAAAAAACGATATCATTTATCGGGATAAATAATACCCTGTGTTACACCCCGGGATATAAGCTAGCATTATCTCGAGTTTCATTTAAATACAAGCAGTTGTTTTCACATGCTACTCTAACAGACAGACAGAATGAAAGCCAGACAGACAAAAATTCTGAAAATTGCTTTTTCGGAATCTCCTGATCCGAATTATCTGTTCTGATTTTTTCACATTTTTAAACGCATCATAAACACTCGAACCATTTACTGATTAGTTACAGTATAGATGGGTAGAAGAATTAGATATATAGATAAATGTAATAGAGCGGGTAAATGCTTGGTAGCCCAAAAACTGTATGGAAGGTTCCATAGAGGACAACCGTCTACTGACTTGCCGTTGGCTACCTTAAAGAGCATTGCTTCAAAAATCTCAAAAACAAAAGTAAATTAATTCTTAGTTTCAAATGCATTTCATCTGGACACAAATTCAAACTCCATGCAGAGGCGAGTGAATGTTCGAGATCGTTAAACAAGGGTGGCCCTCCAGTTAACAATACGGATTAATTATCGGCCGAAATCGACGACTCAAATATACCTGTCACCGTTGTAGGACGTCGCGGCCCAATTTATATGGGCCCCAAACAATGGTAAAAGCGGTAAACACAATGGCAAACCGGCGCAAAACGAGCAAAACTGGGGCAGCCGATGTGCTTGCGGTTACTACGCTCAACCACACACATACATATCATGCTAACATGCCCACATATTACAAGTAACTTTTTTAAATCAGTTAATTTTGCCCTGGAAGAGTCCTAGATATGAAAAGCGCCCAATAAAAAGTAGGCAACGTTAGGTTTCCATTCAAAATCATATTTAAATAACGTACTAAATCAAGAAGTTTCCACGGATATCGTATTACATAAAACTAATTGTAAGACTATTTGCGCTTCACAGAGTAGAATTGTTCAATTATTTTAAAAAATCATTAACTTATGTCGTTAATATGTCCAAAAAATACTTTGAAAACTGCACTTATTCGCTAAAAAACTAAAATATGTAGCATTGTATTCGTGCCGCAAAAACTATTAACATATGCAAATGTTTATTGCAGGGTTGGAATACATGCGAACGTTCCTGCGCACGCGCTCATCTTGATATGGAGACCACCATGCTACAGTGTCAACCCTGATTCAATGCTTTATAAGCTAGGGTCGACCGTTACGATTTAAAAAATATTTTGTTGAATAAATATTTTTTTTAGTTTTATTACAGTACACTAAAATCGAATAAAATCTAACATTAATTCACACAGTGAAATATTTTTATTGAAGTACTCTTATTATTTTGTTTTCAGCAGAATAAAGTTGAATAGGTATTTCATCACAATGCCTACTTTCCGTTGCCTTTTTCATGTAGTATTTAGTTTTCTGGGTATCCAAAAAATCTTTATCATTGCAAAAGAAAATTAGCTTAGCTTAGCATAAAATTTCATTGCTTAGTATCTAATAAAAGAACTTCATAAGATTTAAAATAAATCTACTGTTAAATATTATATATTATTTCACATACACGTATAATAATAATAAATCATCGCTGACCCACAGGAGGGCTTTGTGGCGAAGCCTTCGGTGAGTAGCGACACCTTGTACCCGACTCTGGAGGGTCAAGGCAAGGCTGTGCTTGCCTTAGCCAGCCGGCATGGATTGGAGATTACTAGAGCTAAGACTCAAGCTCCGGGGGTGGAAGTGATAAATGGCATAACGTCGGAAATAGCCTACTTCTCCACACCCCTTAGCCACTCATCATACCCATGTTGCTCCCTGCCAATCTTGTATGGCATTTTTTTGAGGAGCATGCAGGGAGTGGCTAGTCAGCGTCTGCCTTTTTTACATGTTCTCTGAACATTGCGACAGACAGACCCTATAGTCCCTATATTATAGATGCCTAGTTCCAGTAGCAATTCATCTAAATAGCCCGGTATCTTTTTTTCTCTTCATTTCCTACAATAATCCAACATGGACCGGGGCTTGCTTGTCCTTGGTGCATTTTTATATGGTGTAGTGACAGATATAATCGTCGGTTAGTGTCACGCTATATTTACATAAAATTTGTCAATGGGCCTCTACGTGTTGCTTTCCATGGTCCCCCACGCTCCCTCCAAAAGTCTAGGGTGTGTGTATGACGCGTGGTTTTCAGAGACATACATGTAATAATTGTTGTATATGATATACCGTCATGAAACTGGACATGAAGTAGTATTACTTGCCAGCCCTATAGCACTAAAGTGTCGGCAGCGCCAATCGTACCCGTAGCATTGTTAGGCAACGACTGCCCTGAACCCTGAATAAATACATCCATATTGCCACTCGAAATATCAAGTCTATTCTCTCTACCTCGGTCTAAACACCGACAGAAATACAGCAACCTATAAATTAAATTGTTTCTTAAATTGTGTTTATAATTACTCGATTAATTATATACTCGATAAACATGTGAAGCCGGTGATTACGGGCCATCGATGACCTTGATTGTACAATTTATTACTACATCTATTGTTTAAATATTAAGTTATGAACCGACCACATAAATGGACGGTCGTGATTGCCCGCAAAGTCACGTCACACCGGAGGTGTTTACGAAAGATTTAGATCGATATATTTCATGTTAACACCAACAACTTACTCGAGCGACCTCCGGGGATTAATCGCGCAAAATCTACCGCATTGATTCGCGTTCAGTCCGCTAAAATGTGCAGAAAACGGAAAAAACATGGCGCTAAACCGCGAAACCGTATGTATTTTAAACGCCGGTTCTGAAATTCCGATCCTCAAAAAAGCGAGCAGCGTTCGGTCATTTAAATTTTTCCAAAACGTGAACACAATGGAACAGATACAGAAAGTTTGTTATTTCTCATTTTATTTTTAATTTTGAAATATAAAAAAGGAATTCGGTTCGGCAAGGCCTGTCACATCATTCCAGCGCTGCTAAGTGACGCCGGACGCACGTCAGTCCCTGGATATGTTTTATTTTCATACATATCGGACTGACTCGCCTTGTTTTTTGTTATAATAGTCGATTATAACCAAGCTGCACGTTATAACTGCTTTTTATGACATAGTTCTAAGCAATATTTATATATGAATTTAATATAATACCAGCGGGCCCAGCAGACGTCTTGCTATGAAAAAACGAAAATCTAAACATGTGAACTGAATTTAAACTATCTCGTGAAACTAAAAATAAATATTATAAATAAATAAATATATATTGGGTACAATACACCTATTGGGTACAATTCAGAATCTAAACCATCAAGGGTCCCCCTTGAACCCACTCAAACGCATATAAAAATTTTCATCAAATTCGGTCCAATGGTTTAAGAGTATGAGAGAATCCTTTTTACTGATTTAAGTGAATATCATATTTATATACAAAACTAGGGTATGCCCGCGACTTAAAATTCACAATTCAATCACACATTTTATTACATAAAATTTGTTTTCGATCGGTGAAAAAACCGCATCACAATTCCATTTTTTTTTTTTGGTCATTTTAAATAATACAGTATGAAAGGTAGGGTAGATTGTAAGTCTAAGGATATTCTGGCGATCAGCAAAGACCACATCGAAATCAGCCCAGTAGTTTTCACATGAACCCCGAACAAACAGACAAGAAATTAAAAAAAATTAGATCGTGTGCTCCATCGTATAAATAATGTATTACTATTGTATTTTTTTTAAATAGCTTTAATGTATGTAGATACCGAATATTCAGAATTTTATAATACTACAGATTTTAATGTAAGTGTTTAATACAACTTGTAAATTAAATTAAAAACTTATCAAATTAAACACAAAATTATTGTGGTTTAATATTTGCCTAATAGCAGTACTATTACGGTAATAATAAAGGCTGGCGCATACTAGCGCTTGCATTGCTCGACGAGACGTCCCGTCGCGCGTCTTGCCCGCGATTGACGTGCGACCACATGACGTTAAAAGGTCTATTGTATACGAAACGCTCGTTACGAGTCCGCGTCCAACCGGTCTTTAACACGCTCGGACAATGATTACTCTATACATAGTAGTCGTTTATCTTTCCAAGCTAAGAACGCTTCTCGTATTAGGTGTACTACCTTTGAGACCTGTTTTAGTTTAATAAACGTCTTTTAGACTTTTTGTATGGTGCATTTATGTTCATCGGAGTTTATTACTATTCTTGCTCAGTTTTTAATATAAATACATAGAAGTGTCAGTGTTAGTTGTAGGACCAAAACAATATAAAATCAAATGGATTAGTAACTCTACTATGGTACTTGAAACATTACTATGTATATATACCACCTACCTATATTTATGTATGTTGATTAAACAACATAGCAAAATTACTAGAAAGGTAGATATTTAGACAAGTGAATATTTGATGAGCAAAAAAGGGTGGATGACGGTGTGATACTCAGCTTTCCGCTGATATTAAGTGGCAAAATAAACGATTTGGTATCTAAGCTAGAACAAACTTAATTTATTTTAAAACGTAGAAATTGCAACAACTATTTTAAGATACGACATTGAAAAAAATGTTTATACAATTGTAAATCATTAAACATTTCACATGGGTAAATTCTGTCACATTAGATAAGGCTATCGGTGCACGACGCGTGATCTTACATCGCGGATAATATCGGATTGCGTCAATTACGAGATCTTCAGCGATCGTGCGATACATACAAATGTTATTGTATGCAACGACCTTTATAGTGGACGAGTGCTGATATCTCTTATACATTCAACGTTATTCGCAACTTTAGAAATCCACATATAAAATATAAATGTGAAAATGACTGTTCTTGTATTACAATTATTGAGACACGATAATTCGTATTTTGATGTAGTTATCACAAAACTGCAACATTTTTCACGTGATATGTTATGAGAAATGCTCTAGTATTTCAGAGAGCGTTAGCCTTATTTTAAAATATTTTAAATTAATGTTCCAAAAATAATTTATTACCTGTTCGTAATCTTATATGAAATCCGATATCGAGACGAGTCTTGTTAGACTGTGAATAAATAAATAGTATTCTCATTTGTTCCATTTAGCGAACAGTGGCGACACGAGGACACGGCGACACGGAAGTGACCGGGAAACCCAAGTAGGGCCCGAGGGCTTGTACCCGCCGCGCGTGGGACGCGATACACCATTGACAAAATAGCTGATTTACCGCAGGACTCACAGGGCTCGCCTGTACCGTTCGTTAAATGGAAATTATACATGTTGAAGATAAATTCACTACGTGATGACATCACATACTATTTGAAAAATATTTGAAGACATTTTCAGATGACAGGCAATTGGTAACTATTCATTTATACTTCGTTTTTGAAATGCTGTGAATGCTATATAATACTTTGCTGCTCGAGAACAGAAGTTGAGGTAGTTGTGAGACTTGCGATTAATGCCGGATATCTACAGTTTAAACAACCTTGGAATGTATTCTATCACTCTTAACCAGGCCGTGACAAAAGTTTAGCCAGCTCCATGAATTTCCATTCCTTCCAGGTATCTTTCATTGCAAGCAGCTACAGATCCCTTCGCGAGCTACGTCTCACTTATAGAATGAGAAAGACATGCTGCTTCGTGAATCTTAGTATGAGTGAAAACTGATCTTGTACCTCAAGAACGGTCACATGTGGCTATAGGGTTACAGCAGCCAAAGATTGTTAGGGGCCTTCTAACGTAATTTTATTCCTGTATCTGTTAGAGGAGAGCTGGGAGTCTACCCTCACTTTCGCCCTACCGTTTATACTGTAAAGAAGTACTACAGCCTTTACAATATAACACCATATCTTGCTGCCCGCGGCATATGTTGCCGATATCAATAATTGAAAAAGTTGCTTATTAAATATGTTTATAATACGTTGTTGGCATTGTCCGGGAGTCGCGTCATTAGTCAGTGAGACACCGCGGACCAACCCGACAATTTGAACACGCGGCCGCTCGGCCGAAAGCACCAGTAAATTGCGGCCTGCCACCTCGCACCGCTACTTATATTTATTTGTATTTATAAAGCATTCGAGTCCTAATTATATTGGCGGTAAGCACAAACTGTGATTCGAGCAATGCTTTTTGGTGGAACAGTTGGTGCTGGCGCGTTGACGGGTTAATGACAGCCCGCGCTTCCTGCTATGTTAATTGTCGAGAGGAAGTCAATAGGCATGGGCGCATCGCATTATTTATTAGATCGTGTTTTGCTTTTGTTGTATTGCATCATGTTCGGTAGCCCAAGCACTTACTCATCTGTCAGTCCGAACGAGGCTTACTCCAGATTATAACGTAATACGGTAGTTTGCCTGTCTCTGATGCCATTCAAATGATTGCTTAATGCCTTTAATTGCTCTGCCTTCGATTCGACCAAAACCGACTGTTGAACTTTTGACACGAGAGTGCTTTTTTAGGAGATTAACCGATGCCAATTCAGCAACTCGTGTTACCGGAATATTACTCGTGTTACTATTCTTTTTTCTTTTTTTTTATCATGTGCCGAGATTGCACATAGATAACAGTATAATTACATTAATTAATATTAAATAACTAGCTGATGCCCGCGACTTCGTACGCGTGATGCGGTTTTTAACGATCCCACGGGAACTCTTTAATTTTTCGGGATCAAAAGTATCCTATATGTTGATAGGGATAGAACATACAAAATTTCATTTAAATCGGTCCAGTCGTTTCAGAGATCAGACAAAAAGAGGAACAAAAAAATTACAAAAAATCTATATTAGTTCTATTTAACTTCTTACATCCTCCTGACTTGGTTTTTATCATTTTTTTCATTGTACAGGAATTCGACCTCTACAGTTTTATTATATGTATAGATATATAAATATTACACTTTGATGTATAAAATGCATTTAACACCCACTGCTACAGCTATATCAGAAAAGCTTATATAAACTTCATGGTTTCGAGTAGTTTCTAGTATACACATCAAGTTATTTTGAGATGATTGCCCGACGGCTTTGGTATAGGGATACAAGGCATGTAATTTGAGACCTTAAATCAGGGAGGACGTTTCTCTGCACGACCGCTACCGATAAATAATAGCAACTGCGCGCGCAATGATTAGAGTAGCGAGAGAATCATTCATATTTGAATGATAAACTGTTTTTATTAAGTTGTTGGCCTATTAACCTCAACGTCATTCGAGCACTGCACCTCAAGCCAGTATAAAAATAAAAATAAGTGATGCATAGATTGTTACTGCTAGCCCACCACCGCGTGCTGGCGATGAATCTAAAAACGACAGAAAACTTGAATATGGAGATTAACTACCCGCAGATAAACAAAACGCACATTTTATGTCCCCACGCTAAACAATTCACGCTTGGTTATGGGTAATAGACGGACTACTCTGAGGCCGATCCCAGACACCCAGACCATAGTCAGTTCGTTTACGAAATTTATCATGGCAGGTGTCGAACCCGGAGCCTCAATATCTCAGAGAGTTCAGCCGGCAAAGACAATGAAAAGCGTTTATACAGTCCGTTCCCCTAAAATGCCTAAGTCTAGCAGTGGGACTTTAATGAATTTTATAACATTAGTAATAAGAAAAGCTGATCCATTATACCGGTTCTGTTTATTCTATGCCTATGGTGCACTAAATACAGTCTAGCCAAAATTATTTTAAATTTTCTGCATCGTAAACAAAGGGTTACGCATATATATGCTGTACGTAAAGAACAAAATGTGGGTATACTTAGGCATAACTAAATGTACAATGATTTTCAAAACTACATATTTGCCTGTGCTTAATAAGTATATTGGACCGTTGTGAACATGTAAGATTAGTAAGAAAGCCCTAGTTACACGGCTCCCAGGGTTATGAATGGGAGCACGTACGCAGCCGGGCAATCGATTCTCCCCGCTTCGCCGCGTGAAATCGAGCGCGCCTCTCATTTACAATCGATCGCCATTTACCCGACCGCCAGATTCGATTACACGAGACCTTATTCTATTAAAAGAGGCTACCTTCCACAAACATACATTAATTTGGACTACCACCGCCATCAATTTTGCATACGGTACTGCTAGGCATAGGTATTAGATTTGGCGAAATTCAGTCCATTAGTGAACAAAAAGTAAATAAATTATATATATATTGTTAAATATTATGGAACTATACAAAACGTGTACACTGCCAGCAGAATTGAATTAGTTCACAAGTTCCAAATCGTCCAGAGAGCCAGGATTAAATCTAGGGGCGCCCGGGTCCGAGAGACCAATTCAGAGGGTGGCAAATTCAAACCTCACAGACAAATATACTACTCCTCATCAACGCAATTTTCACCACTAAGACGTCCAGTACTTTAAGCACATAAATTAATTTTTTCGGGGCGCGTAGGCATATGTTATAAATATAAAGTTATCAGTAGGCGGCTGATGGCTAAAATGATGTTGATGAAAAAAAATTAAAATTGAAAAAAAATGAAGTTACAAATTATGCGAGCGGGAACAGCATTTATCAGTTTTTAGTATTAAATAAAAACAATCAAATAGTGCAAGAAGAAAAATCTATGATGTAAGAATGCAACGTAGAAAAAAATTATGAAGCTTAAAAAGAGATAGGGGGTAATTTTATTAATAAAAAATATCACACGCTAATTAAAAACACTACACACATAAAGTTTAATAGATAGGTAGCCCGTTTTAATATTTTTGGCTACAAAAATGTCAAACGATATTTTGACAGCAAAAAAGAGCATGTTTTCTCATCGCACTCTATCATATTAATTTATGACCGCCCACTAGGCTTGTTTCCTTGTTATTAATATGGACATTAATGGTGTCCCAATATACTGGCAATAAATGTCACAACCACTGGCGCCTAGAACAGGTAACAAAACTAGATAATACGTATATAAAAACTTACAATTCCTTCAAAATGAATGGTGATTCCCTTTGAAATAATCGATAATTTATAACACTCCACCGCTACATAAAGTTAAGAATAGTAATATTTCTTTTAAAAATGTAGTTATATGTCAAACCTGTTCGACGTGACAAATAAAAATATACGAATATACGAGTTCGAAAAAGCAGACTAAAGACTTGAAATTATTGCTAAAACAAGCCAGAGTTACCGTATCAATCAACGCGTTGACAAAAGTGGATTTTTTTCCTCGTGTCGGGCAGTGGGATGAAAAAAAAGGTCGGTGTTTATGGAAATGCAATATAGAGGCGAACGATCCGCGGACGCAGCGAGCTGAACACCGAGGCTACAAAGTAGCTTCACTTGCACTTTCCGAAGCACATTTATTAAATGAAGCATAATATAAAAACTGCTATAATAACAGTTTAAAACCCATAACGATAACAGTATTGTATTATGTACTTTCGAATGCCTATCTTGCAGGAGCTATCTTAATTTTTCGGAACAAAAAATATATTACCTTCATACTTGATATTGAAACAATTTGTTTACTAACAAAGTTGTGAAAAAGGAACAAAACTTTTTTCGCATTTATGTACCAGGGTCAATTGCCGTTGTCTTTCCGTGGGACATGCTAGACCTGGGCCACACTTCTATCATCGCGACTATCTAATCTGCCTAGTGTCGCAGTATCACATGCCATAATTATAGACAGACTGGACCGGGCAAAGTATTTTGCATCAGAGTGGAGATGAAGCCACACGCTAGTTTTTGCTTGAACTTGAAGGGTAAATTTTCTGTATGGTTTTATTTTTAAAGAAATATCATTAAAAAATTACAATTGTAGAATTCATTGTTTTTAAGTATTAGATAGTGTTTGTGTAGATATTTAATTCGTAATGTTCGTAATAATGACAATTAAAGCTACTTGATGATAGATCAGTAAGTCATGGTAGCGTAATGGTTAGCGCACGCGCCCTAAATCGAAGGGCGCGGGTTCGATCCTGACCGGAACGCATGCACCTCTTAGTCAGTTTTCTGATCTAATGTGCATATTGTTACAATTACCACGTGCTTAAAACGGTGAAGGAAAACATAGTGATGCAACCTGCACATCGAGATAACCGATGTGTCAAACCTGCCAAGCCGCCTTGGATAAGCGTGGCGGGTATACTGTCCGTTGCCCTATAATGGGAAGCCCGAGCCCAGCAGTGGGACATTTATGGGCTGACATTATAATAATAATAATAGCAGGCTACAGAAAAAGAGGCATTACAATATGCTGATTATTGATGACTTGTATTGCTATAGATATGATCATGAATTTGATATATCATTGATAATATATAAAAATGAAAAAATAAAAAAAATTAAAATGTATAATATATATATGATAATAATGAAAAAATATTTGTTACATAATAATGAAGAAAATGACTAATGAAAAATTTTATGTGGCTATTAATAAGATTCCTTAATTATTTTTTCAACTACTAGTTTCTTGTTACTTTTAAGACAAATTCACATATAAGGTTGGACACCAAAGAACTAAAGGATTTCCGAAAGTTACATGTACAGTAAAATCGAATCTAAAACCTTGGGTTACCTTCCAACACCTGTATAATAAGCTACACACGATCAGGTAGATCGTGTCGGGTGCGAGAATGCTTGGAATACAACGCAAGCTCCCCCGCAGCGCAGACAGTCCCATATGTCACTCACAGTTCTAACAGGAAGGCAACTGAGGTTTTTTGCACAAAGAAATTGTCTACAACCTGAACAGGTACTTTATTGATTCATCAGACTTGACCTTTAGAAGCATCTTGAACTAACGTTCTAAATAATTACTATTAAAAAAAGTTTCAAATATCTTGCTTGAAATGGTATAGTTTATTTTTATATTATGGCCTGGTTGCCACTTCGTAAGTTTTACCAAGACGAACATAAAGATACATACACATATGTTTATCTATCAGTCAGGCCATAAATACTGTTACATTAAACCTATCCTTTTTTCAACTATTTAATTACTTTCAATTCGGATTACGGTTACTATGTTAAAACCTTCTTCGATCTCTCGCTATTTCATATACTTTTATCGTGTTATATGTATGTCTTTCAAGACCACGGGCCATGAAAATGGCCCGGACTTTTGGAGGGCTTGCGTGGGGCCATGGGGAGGCCAACACGTAGAGGCCCCTTGACAAATTTAATGTAAATATGTGGCGTGACACTGACCGGCGATTATCCCTGTCTACACCATATAATAATGTACCCAAGGACAAGCCCCGGCCAGTGTAGGACTATTGTGGGAAATGAGGACAAAAAGTACCGGGCTATTGGGGTGAACTGTTAGTGGTACTGGCGATCTGGGAATATGGGGACTATGGCGTCTGGCCGTCGCAATGTTCAGGGAACATGGAAAAATGGGCAGACGGTGACTCGCCACTCCCTGCATGGGCCCCTGAAAATGCCATAAAAGGCAGGGGCAACATGGGTGTGAGTGGCTAAGGGGTGTAGAGAGGTGGGCTGCAGGTTCACCGAAGCTACTTCCGACGTTAGGCCATTTATCACTTCCACTTCTGGAGCTTGATACTGATCGTGTTTATTATTAAATTGCAATATAGAATAGTATGTAGCAACATGTGCATTACATACATATTATCACGCCTGTTTCATATAAGGGTAAGCAGAGACAATGGATCTCCACTTGCTCAAATATAAAACACCGGAATTCTTATTTTAAAACAAAATATATTTTTTGTTTTTAATAACACGGCATAGCAAAATATCAACCATCAAGTTTCCAACAAAAAATGTACTGAAATCTTTTAAACCTATTTTTTTTTTATTTTAAACAAGGGGAATTGGGACACAACTAGGATCTAAGGCTAATTTAATGATGAATTGAATTTATTCTGAAGAACCCGCGAGCCACTCCTCTGAATATATTTAAACACTTGATTGGCTGTTGTCGCTTACTTATGCAAATAAATAGACACAAATGAATAATCTAATTCGAATCATTATTTATTTATTTAATGAAAGCGATTCCGTATTTTTTAACCAATTTAAAAAAAGATCTCAATTCATCGTGAAAATATTTTTTTGTATGTAGCCTTAACTTTGTTGTTTCTGAACCGATTTTGATGACTGAACTGTTATAGATTTATTCACTGACCAGCATACCCTAGCGATACTTTTATCCATGCAGGAACGGAAAATAATACAATTTCCTGCGGCCGGACGGCGTGTCGTAAGAGGCAACAAAACAACCCATAGTCAGATGCTAACCATTTGCCCGTCTGGATGGCTACTACCCCTGGTCTAGAGTATGTCGCCATAAGACCCTTGGGTTGTGTTCCGGCATTAGTGGCCAAGTTCCAGTCTCCCTTTAAAGAGCAGCTGCATTTGTAGAACCTTTGGTGTTGCAAATGTCCATAGGCAATTGTAACTCATCTTCTATAATTATAGCCTTAATATAAATTAAAGCCGAAATGCGAATTCTAAAATCTTAACATAATGTCTTATTTATGAAAATAAAACATCATTCACACATTCAAAAGTAGCCATCAACGGAAATGCACAATTACTTAGTAAAAGCATATGAATTTTAATTATGAAATGGCATTTTAAATGCACAAAAACGAGTTAACTTTTTTTATTCGATTAGTATAATTGCGCACTTGCAAGTATAATCGCTATGAGTTTGTGAACTACGCCTATTAAACGCAAGCCTATGCTAACTGTCATTATGAAAAATGTTCCCAACGAAACATTCCATCAATTAATTTCAAGCAGTGTCCTTTGAAACAGTTTATTTAAAATCAATTAGCTTTATCAAAAAACTTGAAATATTTCCTGGTTAAGTATGTGCACTTTAAAAATGACTCATTTTATATTTGATACGAATATGAAAAAGAAAATAAAACAGCTTTTATTTATTCGATAAATTATTATAAATTAGTTCTTAATTTAAGCTCGGATGAAAGGGCTATTTCGGCACTCGAACTATTAGCGCCATCGCTACGCTCATGCAACAAACTACGTCATACATAAATAGGTCACTCACTTCTCGTGATATATAGTAAATTATGAAACTCCTCACCACAGCGCAGGCCACTATAGGCGTGACAGTAGTTTCAATTATTCTATTTCTTACATTCTACTCTCACGCATACTATGGAGAATAATATTCTTCAATCGCTTTTTTTGAACTCATTCTCTTTCTGTTCTAGATTCAGTCTAATAAGAGTCACCAGAGAGTGATCATCGTTACTATTTTCCTTACAATTTGTTAAGTCTTATAATTAACATGTAGAAAACAGGGTAGTTTAAAACACCTAATAGAAATAAGATATGCGTGCCAATAGGCTATTAGTAACGGAAGCCAAAGGCCGTGTGTCGTGGAAAAGAAAAAGTAGAACAGCGGACCTCGGACTCCGAAACACACACTCCGAAAATAACCAGGATTTATTGCTAAGTTAAAGATGTTTACACACAGCTCTGTTTGGATAATATAAAAATACCTATATATGAATCATATCGGTCTTATTCGTAGAGTTAAAGTAAATTTGAAAGGTTCTTTAAGAACCATATGATACTTAAAGAACCTTTCAAACTTACTCTAACTGTTATGAATAGAATTAATTATCGAAAATTCATTGTTCAAATTTTACGGTAATCATTGTATATCCAAATTCATATAGTTAAAGGTATATGTTACTCTAATTCACATTTATAGTACGTCTTGGGTGACATAAATCAAGGTTATACATTAGTATAATTAATGAGGAGTAAAAACGAGACTGTTAAAGTTTTAACATTTAAAAATTAAAGCGAATGTGTCCCAAGATATTTTAATTAAACATTTAAATACGTTTTACAGTGCACGAACTTTTGTTTTCTTTTAATATCACGATACGGATCTTAATAGGCAGCATTAATTCAGTGGCCCGTTATAATTTCAATCATAAACAATATCAAGAATAAACATATCAGGCGACTGGCTAAATCTTTAATAGCGACTGACCGCAAAACGTGAACGACTGAACCGCAATATTGCCCGCTCGAATAACACGACGTGAGTCACTTGGCGCCCTCGCAAGCCCTTGATTTTGAAAGATTTTGAACATATCGTTTCGCAAACTGAGAGCCTAAAGCGGTTGTCTATGGAGGATCGCTTAGTGAAAATTACACGTGTCTAGATACAGTGGTAGTTATAAAACATAGCATAAATTTCCAGTTTATTTGATACCTCATGATATCTGTCATGTTTATCATATGAAAATGCGAAAAAGACCTCTTTAGGCTCTCTGATGATATATCTAGATAATATATCTAAAATTAGTTTGCCAATTCTTCTGAGCGCATCATAGTCATATTTAGCTAAAAAACACTAATAAGGGGCCTGAATTGAAGAAATTGTTACGTAAATATAAGGGACTCTAAAACAAATGTGCACAAACAAATGCTCTTCAATTGTACAAAACAACGGTTACAAACTGGAAACACGATCGATATATTACAGTCACCTTAAAGTGTAGGCTATCTATGCTATCTTGGTTATACATGGGCACATGTATAACCAAGATAGTATACACTCACTCGGGACATGCCTACTGCTCGATGTAAGTAGCGAGTATCGCTGTCCTATTAGTATGTTTTAGTTTACGCATTGTGCTAGGACTAAACTAACTATAATATCATAACAGCCTAAAAATATCCCACATCTGAAATTGGACCCGATTACAGAGAAAAGTGTATCTACCATGTTTTTTCTAATAATAAGGTAAGACATGCCCTAGCTCGTCCATCAAAACTAATTAAACGGTTTGAAAAGTGAAATACAGAATAGTTAATCTGTAAGGGAAAATCGATATTTGCTTTTTAAGACTATTTTTTCTATCCTATTTCTCTATCCCATAACCTTTATTTCGTCCTTCCCATAAAAAAACTTTCTTTCCATCAACAAGGTATACATTTTGTCAAAAACATTTTAAATTGCGAATTTCTTAAAATAATACACAATGTTACTAGGTTGTTTAAAAAATGCAAGTAATCCATATCTTAAATTAGTTGGGTATAAATATTCAGGTAATTATGAAATGTCGCTTCGTCACCGTGTCGTGACCGTGGTCGTTTCTTGGACCACACTAGCGTCCGTGCGTCCACAAGTTAAATTTATTCGACGGCGCGCGGTGATCGATGACCGGTGGGACTTGTCCCCGCCACCGGCCAACAGGCACTATGGACACTACCGTGCCTTTTAAAAGTGTCCCAACGCGTTCCATATTTAAAAATCTTTATTAAAATGTTGATTGTTGTTAGACATTATCAGCCAATAAAACGTTATATTTCAACGCCTGATTTACATTTGTGTTAGTTAAGTAGTTAGTTCACTTGCGAATAAGTTCTTATCAACGTTTGGACAGACATCTACTTATGGCCGGTTCTTATCAATCGAGGGTAAGGCAAGTGAATTAATAGTAAGATATAGGACATTTTGACTATACTGGTATGGAGAATATGTCAAATTTTACCAATAGTCTGTGAGATAAAGGAAACCTTAATCGATTACTTATTACTTAGTTGGAAAATTACTGTCCAAACCACGACAACAGCTAACTTGCTACTTAACTAATGGAAATGTATATTAGGATTTAGAGACAATGCAATTTCAGTGCAGTTTTTACGTCACTACGCTTGATACCATTAAAATAATTAAGAAATTGAAAAAAACTATTTACTATAAGGAACACTTTCAAAACAATTTTATTTAAAGTACTAGCTGTCCCGACAGACGTCTTTCTGCCAAGAAAAGCTTCAATCGATATGCCGACAGCAGCGCCACCTAGCGGATCCAATTGCGAATCAACTGAGAAACCTTATCTGGCTCATTAACAATCATCATCACTTGATCAAATGTAAAGTTTACGATTCTATAAAGGACATACAGACAAACATTCATTTTTACAAAGAAGATTTAGATTTTAGACTATATCTACCAATTTTTTTCTACGAATCTAAACACCGCCTCTTTATATATTTAATTTAAAGTTTTGAATTAAACTTGGTGTTTTATGTAGTAATTCCATTTTGGTAAATTGGTTGTTGGTTGAGTCAATGTCTTTTGAGAGAGCGTTACATTATTGCTGGCTATGAGAAATAAAACCTACAGAACCCTAAAAAGAAGTATCGATTTAAGAAACAGTAAAAATTAATAGAATCAACAAAATTTCATTAACAATTAAACTGTTAGCGCCCAATTTATATACCAATTTATAGTTGTTTACTTTTAATGATAGAGCAAGAGTTCTGGTCATTCCGGCAATTATGTGTTTTACTCATAAAATATTAATTTATTTACCACTTATAACTCTAATTCTTTATTTTATGACTTGTATAAACTAAACTGTTTTATTTTCGAAACGGTCCGCGCAGCCAGTTATTGCTAATGCAGACATAATAAAATTCATAATAAATTTCTTTATATAAAATTCTGATGTTATTGTATATGTCACCGAACTACTCTTAAACCCTGGATTAACTTGATGAAATTTTTTATGTGTTCTAGTTCCCTTGATGGTTTAGATTGAATGAATGAATGAATAACTTTATTGAACATAAAATTAAAGCGCAATGGGCGGTCTTCTCGCCAAAGGCGATCTCCTCCAGACTGCCCTATACAATTATTATCAGACTACATTATTTAGTAACTTAATAATTAATAAATGGAAGATTACACTGTGTGTATTTTATTTGCATTCGTCATAACTAAATAATTAATGTTATCATTATTATCATAGTCATTTATATATTATTCTTACAACATTGAAAAAGAAGAATAAGAAAGAATACAATCTGCGGCCGGGCGGCCTGTCGTAAGAGGCGACAAAACAACCCACAGTCAGGTGATAGGGCATTTGACCGACTGGATCGCTACCACCCCTAAAGTATGTCGCCAAAACAACCTGAAGTTGTGCTCCGGCATTAGTGAGCAGGTTCCAATCTCCGTTAAGAGAGCAGCAGCGCATTTGTAGCGCCTTTGGTGTTGCACATGTCTTTAAGCGATGGTAACCGGTTTCCATTAAGTGGGCCGTCTGCCTGTCTGCTGAACTCCTGCAATTGAAAAAAAATGCTCCGCGAAAATAATATCGTATACTTTTTTAAATTAAATTCACAGCTGGATTTGGTAGATGACGCTGGATCAGGTTCTATATTTTCAATTTTCAAGAGTACAACTACTGTGTAAATGATAACTTTAGTATTTAAAAAGTTATAGACAAATAAACGATGTGACTTCACGTATTCAAGCAATAAATCGCTCGTAATTTATGACATCATAGCGATTATAGATCAGGACAGACAGTGTGGGACCGATTCCTGCCTAACTATTAAGGCCATAGAATTCTTATTGTAATAGTTTATTTGGCACTAGTTCGGTTAAGAATGCTAAATAGGAAAGTTCTATGACCGTCGTTTTCCGCGACGTTGTTTTAAATTTAAATATGGTGTACATGTACAAGCATTGTGAACATTCGTGAGCAATGTTCGAGATGCATGTCCAGTAATAAAATCGTATTGACGAGCTCACGTTAACAGGTTTTCTTATAAACGAATTGTTTATAATGTTATGACGGTGAAATTTGTGTAGGTGTAACGAGTGCATTGCGTTCTTTGATTCTTTATTATATTACACTGTGAATAGAAGTCGTAGATTAGTTAAGTCCATTTGATTTTATTCATCCACATTTGATTTTATTTATTCATTAATGTGGATTCTAGCTATAGCTGTGAAGCATTCACCGTAATAATTACGCAATATTGTTACAATTATCTAGACAGTAAAAGAAACGGGCATAGCGATATGACTAATACGTGAAACCTCCCCAGCCAAATCTTTAACTGATGTTGATAGATGAATATAGTAAATCATATCTTTATTGTAAATAAAACTTAAGTGGACTTAACTTCTAAACTATTTATATTTCATCACACCACAAACCTTTATGCAATCTTTCACATAATCCATCCATTCTACACGGTTTTTATCTATCCTACATCTGACGTGACACTTTAAGATACCTATTGAATTTTTGGTGAGAGACAGACTCGGTAGGACGTTGTGACGACGAAATGTCGCTGAACGCAAAGGAATATGGACGCAAAACGTTTTGTGCGTACTGGCGGTTTTTGTTCTTTAATATATATATTGACTAAGTGCGCCCCGCGGTCTCTCCCGCGTAGTGATTGAAAATCGTCATAATTCCAAAACAAAAGTAGCCTAAGTTACTCTCTCTCTCTCTCTCTCTCTCTCTCTCTCTATATATATATATATTATATATATAATATATATATATATATATATATATATATTGATTTATGTACATACATAAATCAATTTTAACATATCCCTTTCAGTAAATCATGTCTTTATTGTAAATAAAACTTAAGTGTACATAACTTCTAAACTAACTATAAAGCTGTCAACTAAACGCAGAAGCCGCGAGAGAACTAATAAAGTATAAATGTATTTGTGAGTACAATATATTATATTATGATAAAAGAATTCTGTTTTCACACTTGTCGGTACATAGATCTCGCTGTCGGCTTCTGCGCACAGCGAACATCATGGTGCTGCGTTGGTGCGATATATTGCGTGCCGTAAATCATAACGCACTATTTATTCTCCCATTAACCGTATTTTGTTTTATCTATATAAAAAGGTGTGATGTGAGAATTATAATGTTGAAAATATTCGATGGTAATTTGATAAAATTAAAATAGGTAGGTACTATAAATATTATAATATATTGAAATCTTAAATGATATTTTTTTTAAGTCGTCAAGATTTTTAAATAGAGTTAAAAATAAATGTAGTTTTAACTATGTTGATACATGTTGAATTATGAAAGATTATACCACTCTAGCCTACCTATTACATCTTACAGCTCTTCATAATCGTAATTATGTTGGGACGAAAGGGTTCGTACTGGGAACAGCACACTCAAATGCAGAAAGCTTTGACCGCGTCTCGACTAGTATTATGAAAAACGTTTCTGTAATCGAGATAATTCTCGATCTTAGGGCCAGCCAGTTCCATTGGTATGAGACAAAGCTCGCAAAGAATATCGCCGTGAAAGCGTTAACCTTGACCTAATCCCGTTTCGTATTATGAGTAAGAGATCCAATGGCTCACTCTTCGCTGCATCTCATCTCGCCTATCCCATTTCCTTTAAACCATGCCTCCCGTTTGAATCCTCTATCTCATCTTTGTTTCACTCCTCTTATCCCATCCCATCTTTTCCATTTCCTCTATCCTATTCCTCCTGTCCTCCTGCTGTTCATAGATTGGCGTTGTACTTAAATATTTATATGAGCATGTGTAGGTCCAATACAATGAGAACCTTGACCTTGTTACCATCCTATGTATAACTAATACCTGTATTTACAACTTAAGATTCGTTTATCTATTTTCTGATCCCTCTATCCCATCTTTATTCCCCTTACACATCTTAAAAGCTAGTCGCTTCTGGTGTTGTAAACGTCTACAGGCGACGGTAATCACTTTCTACTAGTTAGGCGATCTGCTGCTCGCCAGCTTTGCAAAAAAAAAATATTATTAGAACATGCCATAGAAGGTTGAGACTGGACAATGTATCGCCTCTGAAGGAAAGATGATCCCTGTCTATGTTACTGACTCTTTGTACCATAGTTGATAGAGAAAAGACTCTTTACCGGTTAGTACTAGTATAAACTCGAAAAGTATTTGCTCGAAAGCATTTACAGAAAGAAACATAAATGGCTCAATAAAAAAACAGTCTTCCAATGTATATTTAAAAATTAATATAAATCTATCTTCTTGAAATTATTAAGCCATAGTCGACGAGAAAGTAGAAGACAAACAATACTAGTCTTAACATGAAAATAATTAAAAATGGAACATACCTCTACCTCATTTTTAAAAAATTAACTTCTTCAGACAATTATGATTCATAATAATATGCATTAATTATACTTTTTCAAAATGTTGCATTGCAGTGCCAGACAGTCAAGGTTTCGGTTTACTTTTGTAATTTAAAATATAAAATTAATTAATTCAAATCTTCATTATTTTAGTAGGTTTAATGAACTTTAATTACCTACATTATATATGCAAAATTGACTTTTAAAGATATTATATTTAATCTTCGCTAATTTGAGTATTTAAATTTTGAATGTTTTATTTGCTTGCTATTGCAGATAGATAATCGGAAATTATGTTAATTTAAGCTAAATGCGTCTATTTCAAATGTATTAAGAAATAACAAACAGAAGAATTTCGAAGAAATTATTGCATAACTAGATGTCTTTATAATCATCGTCCTAAATAACATTCTGTTGTAAATGCAAGTATTATTTTAATATCCATGATTCTATTTACATATTTGTGCAATTTATTGTTTAAGTAAAGGTTATTGCAACCTTGTTGACTTTATATTAACAGCAAAATTATATTCAATAACTAAGAAATGATTTATATAACTCAATATTCTCAGTTGCTTTAAATTATATTGTTTTCGTAAAATATATATTTCGTAAATGTTTTCGTAAATAATAAATATGAAATTATGAAAACTGTTAAAGATATGCACTGAGTAATAAAAACCTGGCTGTTTTATTAGTTGAATTTTAAAACGGATTTTC
This sequence comes from Dendrolimus punctatus, assembly GCA_012273795.1. Classification (NCBI taxonomy): domain Eukaryota; kingdom Metazoa; phylum Arthropoda; class Insecta; order Lepidoptera; family Lasiocampidae; genus Dendrolimus; species Dendrolimus punctatus. Next base: position 7,496,920 of record CM022534.1, on the reverse strand, counting down.
ATATAGGTACATATGTAGTATAATAATAAAAAACTCATTATCAGTATTTTTAGGTTCTTTCTAATATAAATCAAATTTTGGGCATAAAACTACATGACCTTATTTAGGAACGCGGTCTGTGCCGAACTTTAGGTGTAATTGAATTTACATGAAAACCGTCTACTGCGCAGCTGTATGGTACTAGCGAAGAGGGGTTAACATTAAATTTAAAAATATAAATACGTTTTATAAAGTGAAAGTAATTTTACTTATTAATTGGGCACTATTGTGCAAAAGCCGCCTTGAGTTCAATATCGCTATATCAATTGTCGTGGCTTTGTCGTTTTTATGTTAAAACTATTTTACACTAACTAAGCTCGCGACTTTGTTCGTACGGAGTTAAGACTTGTCGGTCTAATTTAAACAATACAAAAGTTAATTAAATTTATGTGTTCTTCTGATATATATCTGATGTAATGTTTTATCAAAATAAGTTGATACATTTATAGTTTTTGTATTAAAGAGTAATAAACAGCCATCCTAACAAACTTTATCGTATGGTATTGGTACTAAACCAACAAGTTAAATATATGATCTTAAAAGAACGACGGTCTTTTTGTTACATATTGTATCATATAATAGTATTAAAATTTGCCAGTCGCTTTGTGCATCAATAAAAGTTTTGATCTTTTAAATAGATAAGCTTAAAACATGTTATATATATGTTACTATTTTGTTGTTGAAATTATAAATAAAAAAGCCATGAATTTTATTAACAAGTATGTTAAGAATAATAAAATTTTATCTCAAAGTCATCTCTGTTCAAAAAAGGTGATGGCAAAACGTATTTAGATATTAAATACATAATGAGTTTAAAATACAAAAGTTAGTTAAAAGCATATTTAAAATTTTAATTTACATCAAACGAAGCGTTTACAGTATATTATAATCACAACTAGTCTTAACTATTATGAGACTAAACTATAATCTACGAATTACAGCGCGTTAATTAAGAGGTCAACACTTCCAAATTAACAAAATCCATTAAATAAATTTATTTACGATTATTTTATGGGGGCCATTTGCAAATACATGTTACGCTTAATATGGTGCTTTCGGTGTTCTATAATAAAACCCTAATAAATATATTAAAAAAAACTAATTTGAAGTTTGACAGTCAGATTTTTGGTGATAATATCATCTAGTCATGTTTGAAACACTTATCAACAATTAAAAAACCTGATCTATTTCATGATATATATAGGAAGATATGTGATAAACATTTTTGATCATTAAGATTTGCCGACCGTGATTATAGTGGCAGTCAGAGACGGTCTTTTATAAAATTTCTACAGCATTTATAGTATATTTCAGCTGAAGTGATTAATCTGTACATATAATTAAAATTGAATTGTAATATTGACATAACCGCTTTTTACATTCATATGAATATATATACGATACATACACCAAAATAACATTTTTTACAATTTTTGTCTGTCTGCCTGTTTGTTCCGGCTAATATCTGAAATAGCTGGACCGATTTTGACGGGACTGTTATTGGCAGGTAGCTGATGTAATAAGGAGTAACTTAGGCTATTTTTATTTTAGAAAAATTCTTTTATTTTGGAATAATGACGATTTTCAATCTCAACGCGGGAGAGACCGCGGGGGCAGTTAGTCAATATATGTATATTAAAGGACAAAAACCGCCAGTACGAACAAAACGTTTTGCGTCCATGTTATTTATTTGCGTTCAGCGACATTTCGTCGTCACAACGTCCTACCGAGTCTGTCTCTCACGAAAAATTTAATAAGTATCTTAAAGTGTCACGTCAGATGTAGGATAGATAAAAACCGTGTAGAATGGATGGATTATGTGACAGATTGCATAAAGATTTGTGGTGTGATGAAATAGAAAGGTATTTAAATAAAAAGCTACTATACTGATCATGGAGGTTATATAATCAATTATATATATTAATAATATTGTAAAGCTATTAAAAAAAAACAACTGAAACAGACTATATAAACGACGGAGAAAACGTGCAATGACCAGATAAAAAAAAGTTTGAATTTCATTGTGATTTTCTTACTGATCGATAGCAATTTAATACAATGTTTCATATTTATCCCAGGAATCCCGCGGGAATTTTCCCAGGCGCGGTTTGAAGTTGTTAGAATAATAGAATTGGCCTATTCCGCCAGTTTCCACTAAAACGATACTTTTTTCTTTTTTAAAATGCTGTGTCCCGGGAATCTCACGAGAATTTCATTTCAAGCGTGGATGAAGTCGCGAGCACATACATCCTAGTAATGTATAATATTATAAAATTGTAAAAATGTATCAGTCTTCTGTATTATAGATTTTTTGTGTTTGTTCTGAATTCACGTAAAACTACCGAGCCAATTTCGATTCGCGGTTTTCCTTGATCGACAGCAAATTCCAGGAGTCGGTACTTTATATTCCAGGAATCCCACGTGTATTTCCTTGGGAGCTATTGAAAGTTGTAAGAAAACATCTAAATTAGCTTATTCCGTCAAACGTGGATGAAGTGGCGGGCCAATCCTAGTAGAAAAAAAAAAACAGAGATCTTTAGAAGGTTAATGAACTTTTTCCTGGGAAAAAAATACTTTACGCACACTGACTGTTGGTGCACATACCGTGAGGTAATATGAGACTCGCGGCGACTGCCAGATTCGGAGTAGAACTGTCCAGGTGTTCCTTCATACACTATGAACTAGGATCGCGAGATCACAGGCTAACCAAGACCATGACAAGATCGAAATCTCATTCAAACGTTTATCAGTTAAAAGCGTACAATATAACGAGATACGGAAAATTTATCTAAAAATTCAAAATATTTAATAATGATGATGCATTAGCAGGTATGACCTAAGATTATAAAAATATTTTTAGCTTGTGTTGTGTATAATTGTTTATACATTAATGAATTTGTAATCAAAAGTATCGTAATTAGTGTAGTTACGTGTGCACGTATATGTAGGTGTCTATATGAAAAAAAAACACAAAAATCAAAAGTGGTTGGTGCGTGTCATTTCATGCACCGTGAAGGGTTCCAGCAGGTCCACTATATCTCCCTCTTGATTGCGTAACTCTAAAATAAGCATGGAACTAAAAATACCCCTACCTCAAAAACTACGTGACAAATATATCTTGTGCAAATAAAAGTCCATAAATAAATGTTTATACTAGACAACGCACCGTCTCACACCTCAGCGGTTGCCATGACGAAAGTCCACGAATAACGGTTTGAACTGCTTGACCATCCGCCCAGATATAGACCCAAGCGACTTAGTTTTGTTCCCTCATCTAAATTAATCTAAATTGCACTCGGAGGACAAAGATTTTCGTCAAATGGAGAAGCCACCACCTTCGTGAGCAATTATTTTGCAGAGAAAAACGCCTAGTACTATTTGGACGGGTTACAGAGATGGAAGCATTGCTGGGAGAAGTGTGTAGAGTTAGGAGACTATGTTTAAAAAAAAACTGAAATATGTCATGTATCTTTGTTAGGTTGGATACTTTTCAGACCACCTGTGTAGTGTTGTACAGTACCATTTTTTTAGAATTTTCGACTTTTAATATATAAGTAATTGAAAAGTTGAAGCACACTATTTGCGTCCTAGCCGTATAATAATATCTCGACAACTATTTATGTATTTAAATAACTGTCAATTAAATATCATAACGATTTTCCAAGACCTTAATATGAACCATACGCCTATGTGCATTGAATGTTATTTTCGGGCCTACATGTATGATGGTGCCAGATATTTTTTGCAAATGAAACTACTCTATTGTATTACAACATAATTATATATTACACCTTTCTTGCAATGTTTATATTGTTAATAATCTCCAAAATTAATTAGATAAGTGTTTAATAAGCTAACAAAAAACCTTTCGCAGAGGTCATAAAAGTCTCTTCTTTTTGTTATTTGACAAACAAACCATAAAGGATTTCAGCAGACAGGCAGACAGCCTACTTGATGGAAATCGGTTACCATCGCCTATGGACATTTGCAATACCAAAGCTGCTACAAATGCGCTGCTGTTCTCTTAAGAGAGACTGGAACCTGGTCACTAATGCCGGAACACAACTCAAGGTTGTTTTGGCGACATACTTTATACCAAGGGTAGTAGCCATCCAGTCGGGCAAATGCCCTACCACCTGGCTGTAGATTGTTTTGTCGCCTCTTACGATAGGCCGCCCGGCCGCAGGAAATTATATTCTTGCTCCGTTCCTGCACGGATAAATTTACGACGGACTTTAATTACGGACGATTAAATGTAGCCAATTGTTTCCGATCCCAATAGTTTCGACGAATTGAGAACCTCCTTCTTTTTTAAAGTCGGTTAAAAAACAGATGGACAGACGATTTCATAAGAGTTCCGTTTTTGTCGCAAATGGTTACGGAACAGCTGTGACACGAACAGACGTGAAGAAATTATAAGGGATTTCGTTTTTGTGTAGTTGTCACGGAACCCTAACGATAAAATGTTAATATTTGATGTTTCACGCTTGCATTACTTCAAAAATCGTAAATAGCCACCGAACTGAAAACTTGCTTAGAATTCTTTTGATGCAATCCGACCATTTTTAATTTTGTTCAATGACGTTACAAGATTGTGCAAAACAATTTTTGAAATCCTATTGTTTAATTACAAGGTTGTTATTTTATTCATTTAATTTTGATTCTGTTTTGTCTGCACTTTATAGCTCGTCCAAACGAAGACAATCGTCGGAACATTCCCACTTCTTATTCTAATTTGTGTCAAGTGCGCTCTGGTAATTAGGCCAGTTATGAATAGATATTATATTTTTAATTCTTCTTTGGGCGCACTTGCATTGTTTTATTAAAATACAGTTAACAAGGTCACGATTACTTAATGAACACAGACAATTGCCGTGTACTACTTTGCCTTTCAATTAATTTACATTAAATTCGTCATGTTTTTTTTAGTTTTAATTATTTGAGATATCTGCCGTTTTATGGTAATCATACCTACTGACAAGTACTGCACTGCTGCAGACATTACCATTTCAGTTGATCTGATTAGAATATTATCGTTTTTGATAACTTTGTGTCTTTGCAATTTCTAATCTCTAAGAGACTTTCATTGATTTGTTTATTTTTCTTTAACAACTTCTACACCTGCCGTTTGATTAATCTAAGAATAAGGTCGCACTTGCAAATTACTTTAATTGTTAATTTTTACCATAATTATGTCGTATTTGTAGTGCTAGCAGAAAAATATTTACATGCGTAAAATATTTTCAATTTAGTTTTGCTTTTATATAAATAAGTGTTAAATTGGTTTTATAAATAAAAACAGACAGTCATATTTATTTCACAACAAATAGAATACTTAAGTATATAAATATGTTTGGTTTTGTCCATTTTTATTTGGCACTTATAGTAATTTGAATAACTAATAATATAGCATTAAAATACGAATTGAAAAGCGTAAAAAATCTAATTGCGTCAAAAATATATCCTAAGTAAATTAACTACTTTTAGATTTTTACTAAATATACTATATAGGTCTGTAATTTTATAATTGTTAAGTAAATATTCCAAAGCAATCTCAAACTGCAGTGTAATCTTGGGAATTTTAGACCATTGTCTAACACTACTCACATGAAATTAAAAGTGATAATTCAATATTTTCCACATAACGGAATAATATATATATGAATTTTAATCATTAAAACTACCTCACATCCGGGCTTAAAGACCATGACTGAGTTAAGTGGCTGCGACGAGAAATTGTTTGACAAAACTGTTCTCATTTTAAATCTTGGGGTATGGACACTTTTGGTGTACTTACAAATTACATGCAAATTCAAAAGGTTTATTCAAATTAAGTTATGATAAAAACATGTTTAAAGGTTACACACAAAATAAAACTGAATCGCCCTGTTCTGCAACACTAGATTGTACATCGTAAGTTTACCTAAAAATATACCTACTGTAAGTAAAGAATGCCTAGTAGAGATCGCCTTAAGCGATAACACCGCCCATTCTTTTTTTACTTTCAAGAAAGTATTGAAAATGTACATTTTGTAATTATTCATTTTGGTTAGTAAACAATATTATATGATCTATGTAAATTAACTTGTTATTTTTGCATACCTGCATATGAACAACCTGTTATTCCATATATTAAAAGTTTTATTCAAAGCTTTGTTTTCGTTATAGTCGATCCCATCATAGATATGCAGGTAGATTTAACAAAATGAATATTTGTTTACAAATTGTTTGAATGGATGATGATATAGTTAAGTTTCGATAAAATTTCACTTTGAAAATATAACTCATATATAACACAAATAAGACAAACACCTACCTATAAAAATTTTCAAATATATTTCAAGCCTCACGCATATATATCGTAGGGTACAGCGCGCCCTTGCAATAACGATCAGCAAGTAATTCTCTACATTGCACTTCATAAAGTAACCCTCCATACGCAAGCTGACTTACACACACTTCAACCACGAATACAGTTTAGTTTTTTGCGACAAATGCAACGACGCAATATCAGAAGATAATTGGATATCAATCATAGAGAATAATAAGACAAAATCAAAGTCTGAATTAATAGGAAGGCAGGAATACATCGGCACGATTTAAACCAACAGTACATTTTATTGCCCACCGCATGAATGAAATCATAACACTGGAACATTACATAATTTGGCCAACAAAAGGCAAATACTCAAGCCCATTCCGCTAGTTTATGTCCACGAGACGGATATTAAGGTAAATTGTATGTACGATTGTGCGCACAGGTAGGGTTACCAGATTGTAGAATAAAATTCAAGAGAAAATTTCGGATATGGTGAAGTTTCTTATATTTCCCAAAAAAAAACATTATTTGTTTATTCAAAAAAAACGTACATAACTTTTACATATCTACATCTTAAAACCCGAAAGGGTTTGACGAAGATGCTAAAAGTCTATGTTTTACATAAAACGTAGACTTTTAGAAACGTAGACAATTAATAAATATGAATTATTCTATCCTTTCATCTAACCTTTCTCTATTTCTAGTACCAAGTGAGAGGGGGACAGCAAGCAATGTATAATTGTTGCAAAGGGTTGTTCCAGAATTAATCGTAATATAAGTCAATTTTCTAGTTTTTGTGCATAATATATTACTTATTATTATCACTGTTTTTTTTCTTTTATACCATCTCTGTATCAAAGCGAACAAACAAAAATCACTCGGTTAGACCGTGTTTGCTATTTATTTATATTTTACATTGCAGAAATCCCGCATGACTTAGATTTCTCTTTATGTGATGAAAAGATCTATATTATCAGGCATATCTGGCAGTTCCATATGTATGGCAGCCCCAAGCGCGGTGCGCTCGTTACCCGGCAGTCCGCTCTCTGACGTGACACAAACCAAAAACATCGCATTGTTTCAGTTTTATGCGTAGCCGACCTTAGATAAAATGTTTAACTAGAAGATTTATAGCGGTTATGTCGAGGCTAGTTTAGTGGACACTGAGGTCTTTCGTCGAAACGTTCAACTTTCATAAGAGGCCAATTTGTGGAACGCTTAATGCGGTGTCGTGCCCGTGCATGCATGCTCCGCCTTTTTATTGCTGCCCCTTAACTGTAAACAACACCCATTCTGACGAAAATTGTCTCGGTATGCTATTTGTAGACGAAGGCATTTTATCTGTAAAACATGCTGTATAATAAGCATATATTTTTGGAAGTGATGCTCCTAGAGATAGTGAAAGAACCGAACTTCAACATGTATCCGATTATGATCGCATTCGTTAGCACCAATCTTCGATAAGAACCTGCTTCCTGATGAAGTTTCGTGTGAACAGTGTGATTTTGTACAATAATTTCAGTAAAGTTTAGATGTCGCGGGAAGACTTTTGAGTTCATGCCTTAGCATTCATGAATCGATGAATATTAAACAACACAACGTACAACATAGAACAGTACAAACGATGCAACTGATGGTGAAGATATCAATAACCCATTTTTAGTGTGTTGTTGCCTGATCTTAATGTTAACATGGTTCGTAAATTTCTTATCGCCGTACATGGAAACTGATTTATAATTAATTACTGATTAAATTAATAAATAATAGATATATAGAGAATAATAGATATTAACAAATTCTTATTGCATGAAAATAATGTACCCAATTATTGTTGTGTCATTTTATAGATCCGTTACTTCAAAAGAAAGTTTTTTATGGTCCCACTTCGGCCTGTCTCAGAAACAAAAGTTACAAATATGAATTTTAGCTAACTTATTTACAATTAATGATTAGTGTTATCTCGAAAATTTAATAGTCAAATTTTTGAGAAAATATTATATATTTATGTTTGATGGCAGGACGAAAGAAAAAAGACGTCCTTTTACTTAATTAGCAAGTATTAAAAAACAATGTACAGTTTAATGTTTAAATCGTTCTTAAAAGGCATTTTAACAGTTATTTTTATTTATATATTATTTTATAATAATGAGTATCGTACTGATGAAACCAAAAAATAATTTGTCTATAGGTACTTCTGCACTAATATTGCAGCGGACACGATTATCGAATGCATGTGCTAATTTTTTATAATTACAAAAACAAACATAATTTTAATAGTACTATTTCTATCCGTATTGTAGAGGTATTTTATAGAAAATAAACCACATACGAGTGAATGCCTACGATTGGCAGTGTAAATACAAGTCGAGTATTTGCGAGAGTTTGCGGCGACACAAACACCACAAAATGGTAAAAAAAAAGACAGTGACAATGAAAATTGGTCGGATTCTTACACTCACCAATCTTCGCTTGGGCTTGATCAACGGCCTGTTCTGCCCGTTCATCTTGTAGTATAACCCGCACGCGTTGCAAAGGTAGTGCCCCGTGCCGTCCCGACGCCATAGAGGTGTGCTCGTCGCGCCGCAGTTCACGCACTCCCGACCCTCTGTTCCAAACACATGAGTCAGAAGGGGGAAACATTGTATGTGGCAAAATTATTGGTACAACAATCAACTAAACCAATTATTACAGGGATTACCTACGGAGTTATATAAATTATTAATATGGAAATCTATACAACATGGTATATACCCATGGTAGATAAATGTGAAAGTGTATTTATTTTGAATGTCTTTTTGTTTTTATACGACCATTGATGATAGTAATTGTTATAAAAAATTTAAAACCATGGTCTTCCTGTCTTTAATACCGAACTTTTTATAACAAAAATGAAAAGATACAAAACCAAAATTGAAGCCAGCAAAACCGCATGTAACTTGTATTTCAAAAATTTTTTACCGTTGTTTTTCAACGGTATTAATAAAAAAAAATATTTAATAAGATGTCCAAACATCGTTACTAAAATTTCCATTTGAAATATAATTTAAAGAGTTATTCTTAAATTAAGAATTATTAAAACTAACGCCACAAAAAATTTAATATTATCATCAAATAATTTTTAAAGATTTAACTAAGCGAAACAAACCATAAGCAAAATAAAACAAACACCCGTAAAACAAAACAAAAATAACCTTTTAATTACATACTTAAAGCGTTTTATTTATTACCTGTCTCCTGGCAGGCTGCGGAAGACCAGAGAAAATCACATTCAGAAACATTACAATTAGAATTTCACTAACTAACAAAGCATGCGAAGAAATACAAAACAGTTATTACGTAAACAACAACATCCTTTGTAACTTTTGTTCATTCTTTAATCTCAACATCAGCGTAATTGCATTTACAACAAAATTCTAAAATATTCCATTAACAAGGGAAAGCGCAACGAGTGAAACTCGAAAATAATATATATCAAGATTTTTTAGCACGCAAAGGAAAATAGAGAAAGTAGCGGTTTAGCATCAGAATAACATATATTCTCATCGGTTTTACATATTTATTTATATTATTTTTAATTCTTAAAGGATAACCCTCAAATAACATAAACTAAGATTAAGCGTCCACACTGAATGGCATTAACTTGAACTTAATTTGTGCTCACTTATTACAATCACCAGATTAGCTGTAAAAGACTGAGTAATAATAACTACTTTTATTGCGGACAAAGATCAAGTAGAAAGTTTGGCGCGGACTACATCCAAAGTTATAGACATTTTTTAAATTAATTCTTTTATATAGCCAGTGTATCAAAATAAATATAACATACATTTACAATCATTACAAGTATTATTTAAATAATTATGTAAACTAATATATATTATTTAAAATACAGAAAATAATTATAACTAATTATTCCAATAGTGACTGTAAACTTTTCTAAAAATAATATTAAGTAAATGTGTTTTTTTATAATTAAATTCAATGCAATTTATGTATGAAAACAGACAGTCACTAACACCTAATGTAATCAACTGACTATTTACCTATTTACCAAGCAGGTGATAAAATTCCAATTTTAGAATAAATAACAAATGAATAGCTGTCTGGATTATTATTCTAAATTGCACTAACAAAAGCTAGTTGCTATGAAACTAAAAATATGTTGCAAAAATAGTCGAGAGCGTCTACTAACTTGAGAAACAGAGCAGAACCAGAGGCTATAAAATAAGTATTACCTACATGCTAATTTCCACTACGTATATGTAATTATACACGTACTTATATTATGTTCTTCTAAAACAATTAACAACGCAAGCGTTCGCACTTCATCCATGAAAATTGTGGAACTGTAAATCTTTATCATTTGATGAAAAAAAACACATGAAACTAGAATTGTAATTGCCAATTAAGGAATTCTGCTAAAAATTCAAGCAACATTCATGACAACTCTAATGTTAAGCATGCAAATGTATCGAACATAATCATGCACTACTTTTTTTTTGCTCCCAGGATTAGCCGCCCTCCAGGGAAAAGAATATCAATTGTAGCGCTTAATAATTGCTATTTTTCAATCAAACGAGTAATTTCGGAAATAACCGGTGTGTGAAGATGTATTCAGGATGCGCGTGCGCCGCCCACTATCTCTCTCTAAACTCGATTACACGACCGATGATTTACTGAGATCGAATTTGCCTCTCCTCGTTACACTGCATTCTTTTTATTAAACGTTGTACCTAACAAGGCGATATAGCCACTGTGAGAAAATCTAACTGGTACTGCGAAACGTACGGCCCACCACTTAATTATTAAGTTGTTCATAATACAGCAGGTTTATTGAGTTGCAGATCGTGAAGATCGATAAGTATCGATAGACATTAATATAATAATCGTATGTATCTAGATCTGATTATTCGATTCCCCAGAGAGACACCACGGTGCTCTGAATAAATAATGATACGCAAGGATCATCGGCCTCCCGTCAAGGAAGGTGAAAGTGGTCGATTACTCGATAGAAAAAAATAAGTGAAACAACCCGAAATATGTTTTATGGGCTTTAGGCAGTACAGCCATACGTCTTTTTTACGTAAAAACAGATCAAACCCGGCAATTAAATCGCCCGGACCTTATCGAGAACTTATTGCGATCGGACCGACGCGACGACTTATTTTTTGGTCTAAACCCTTTAATATTTTTTGTTACGTCGATAAAGCCTGTAATTTGTTCCGAAGTTTGTAATAAATAAACACCAATAACGATTATTAAGAAAAAATAACAGGATATTACACGAGGCACGAAGTTTTATGATCGTGTCTCTAGCTCTTGATACTAATTCGATTCAATAGTAACGTCTCTATTGGTAAAAATTGTTTGTGAAAGTCGACGCAGCCGCAGGCGGTGACGTTTTACAAGATTTACAGCGGTCAGCCCCTCGTGCATACGTCGATATTACACGTATTATTAAAGAGAACACTATCTCTGATTAATTACCATACGATTTAATTGTTCGGCCCCGTTCAATAGTAACGTTTTAATTCCTTCACACTCCGATAGCAACTTTTTTAAACCTCTCGTTAGAATAGTCTCTTTTCAATCTCTCGCTGTATTGATGCCCTCGGCCTATTTACGAATTTAAGTACCCAAATGGAAAATTGAATTCGACAAGTAACTTGTAACTTTGGACGTCCAGATAGGGAGTGGCTGGCCTTAACCATGTAGAATCAAGAATATTAGTAATAACAATCTTAATACTTTAAAATATTGCTTTCATGGTTAGTTTTACTTTATGCGCTAGATGGCGATAGTATAAATTCTTCTTAATTTTACATAGGTATGTAACATCTCTAGAAACTTTTTATTTAAATTTGATAATACTGTGTTTAAATTCGTATTTTTTATATATCAAAACCGACTGATTTAGTATACAATATTATAGTTTGTATATTATTATAGAAACGCGAGTTAAAAGTCTAGTGGCATTTTACTTGATGTCCCCTAAAAAATATAGAATTTGTTTGCAGAATTACAATGTACTGGGTGATTGTTATGAGTATTATTCTCTACGGCGCCTTCTGATGTTTCAGGATCAATATACTCAGTATAAGCGCTACTGAACACTTACCGAGAGCATACAAAGCGCTGCGTTTCCTGATTTACTCGACGTATGCCACCGATACTGAGCGAATTAGGAAACCCTCATAAGAATATAGGCACCGGGTAAACTTTTAACGGTTTTATCCTGTGCCTTAGAAATTACAGAAAACATGTATTTGAGCGAAATATTCCAGCGTTTGTTCGAAATTAGAATGCGGCGCGCTCTTTATTGCCCGCAGTGACGCGCGGTCGTGACGCAGCGGTGCTACGTGACCGCGATAAAAGATTTTCATCTGCCATATTTACGCAGCCGAGTGGGTTTTTATACGTCGAGAGTCTTCAGGGGAGTGCACTGGTGTCCTATCGAGAGCTAAACAAAGTTTTCACACGGCTCATCGCACGGGGAAAACATCCCACCGCACTCGGTACCGAGAATTAGCTGAATATGCAAGCGTATGGCGCCGTCTAGATTCCAACCTCCGAGAATTAGATACAAACAATTCTAGCCGTTACTCCTCAATGAAACTAGATTATAAAAACTGTAGACACAGTCACGTACGCTTATGTATGCTAGGTAATGTAATTTAAATGAAGGACTAATTCGCTCTCTTGTACCGTGACGCGCTCTCCGGTGCACCGGCCCATCAACACGTAACGGCGAGGCTATTTTGCATACAAACCATTAAATTATTGCTCAAAACTAATTCTTTGTTGCGGCACAGAGGCTGTTATTACTATTTAATTATATATACCTATATGAAAATACAAAAATGTTAATGGATGCTGATGGTCTTGCGCGATGATTTGATTTTATTGAAAATTGCTAAAGTAGAGCTTCCATATTCTTTAGTTTTTTATTAACGCCAAGCTGGAACGGAGAGGAAACCAAGCATCAGAATAAAGGGATAGAATTGGTGGAATATGGAATTGGAATAGGGGTATGGGATAGGGACAATGAGATAGAGGGACAGGGATGGAGCTCATCGGAACACTCACTCATCGCACGAAAGTTTCATGCCGATATTCTGTGATAGTGTGGTATCACACCGATCAAGTCGGTGTCAACTAGTGGTCGCCCGTGGTCGAAATTCGACCATAATAATTAATGTTAAAGACTATACTTCTATAATCGCAGATTTCGCCAAGGCTATATTGTTGATTTGGCTTGAACAACAAACAAAAGAGTATATGCGTGTGTATGTCAAATACTTGGTAGTGTTTGTAATATATTTTTTTTATTTAATGTTGTTTTAATGCATAATAATAAAAAAATACTAGCATTCGTCGCTTTTTCTCTATATAAACTATAAGTGTGCCAAATTTCTCATACTCCTTCGTCTGCGCAATTTTTGTAAAAAGGGGTAAAAAGTTTTGCTTCACGTATATAGATATATATATAGATGATTCCATCACGAATCTACTACGTGAAAAGTATTTGATTGTTTTCGTTGCTACCCGAGTGGCAAAACATGGTATGAAGCTATTCTTCATGGCGCCTAAGGCCGGCGTTCGACCAGCACTGTATCGGTTGAACGCACATATTTGCATACGTTATTAGCGTAGTGTGGGATATAATTACGCGTGTAAATCGAAGCAATGCCAGTTAGTTGCAAACAACACTTTACCCGTTGTATCCATCCTCATCATGCAGCTTCCATATTATATTAACGAAATTATCTCACCAGTATTGTTATTTTTATTTTATAATTAATAACTGGAATCTTATTCACCAAGTTCAAATGTAATAACAAGCTATTAGCAAGCTACATTATATTGTAAGTGATATAATAGGTAGTATGTATTTTATATGTTTTCGTTAGTTATAAATTGTAACACCGGCAGGGTGAATATTAGAAATCTATAAATCATAACGTAGTGTCGGATGACCTCCAGCCCGTTGTACTGACGACCTGCTTAAGGCCCCCGTAGATGCTGAATCAGGAAGGTGGAGGACCCGGATGAGTGACGTCAACTTAGAGAGGCCTACTTGCAGCATTGGACTGTAATTGGCTGACAACGAAAGTTTCTTCATTAATTTGTCTAAACTTTGGTGTGCAATAAAGACTTATATATTTATCTTGCAAGCCTTTTCTATATTGCAAAGTTATATCTACCAACATTAGTCATCATTACCAAAGCAACAAGCCAAAAGAAGAATTGGTACCAGACAAAAGTGTGGGTAGCTACAAAGTTTTTTAATTAAATGATTGAATGTTAATCACCGATCGTTCCACGGCCCACGGGTGACCAGCGTAAAATGCAAATTCACAAATGTGGCTACCCTATCCCACAAAGTGCATCGGCAGACCGTGACGAATTTACTATACCTAACTACATTATTTGTATACGATGCCAACAAAAAACTCATTAGTAGCTTGTTTTTAAAATATTCCGCAATATTTGTATAATTTTTCGGAACAACGAAACGATTTGAACAGAATATGAAGCAAAATTAGCATTTTCTTGCAATTTTGTAATGTGTCTGTTAATAATTATGACTTAACAATGCTGCAAAAATTTATTGCGTGTATCAAAAATAATAATTATTAAATTAAAGTATCCAAAATTATTTTGTCAAATTTCCATTCACTAATGAATAATGAATACTTACTCTTTGTGTGTTCTAGTTTTATTTTTAAGCTATAACAAACAGCAAAACCGTCTTATTATAATTTCATCAAACTCAGATTCATCTCATTTCACTATAAGAAAAATAAGACTGAAGAAGATATACGCTACTTAAAGAGGAACGAAGAAAGTCCAGTCTGTATGTCAATAGATATTGACAATCTACCCATACGACAGTAATAATTGATTGCGGAATCCTCTCAACAAGACGTATCTCAAACAAACAAAATAAAATACTATGGCATTTGCCACTCCGAAATATGAAGTGCCGAACAAATTCGCGTCTATACTGCAATCGCATTGTTTCTACAAGACTAAGTAATCATTGAATAATTTGAATATCGCATAAGCGACTGCAGCGTTGTTTTAGAAAGTGTTGAATAGGACTAACATATAGAGTATAGACGCTGTATAAATAACAGGTTGCTATCGGTACTGTACTGACCGCTTATTATTTCGATTGCCCTTTCCATGACATTCTTCAAATACAAGTGGGGTTTGGTCACGATTTTTCGATCACTGACAATGTAGCATTCGATATAATGGCGTGTTATTAAATAACTGGCGGATTTCGTTTTAATTTGTCCGTAAACCGCTGTTATGCCGTGGTAGTAACGCTAGGAGGCCCGAGGTCAGGCGATCGGCTGGACGACAACAATGGAATGGTCCACATCCGGCCGCCGCGAATTATCATAATACTTCCACCAAGGAACTGCCGGCTACTAACATAGATACCAACTAACCTACGGTTAGCGCCTACAGCGCTTTATAAGGCCAGTTTAAATGTCTAACTTGTAATTTAATCGCTATTGTTTTAGTACGCTTGAACATTAACTCAGTCGCGGCTACACCCATTTTTTGGTTCATTTTAAATTTAAATGCTCATGTTATATTGTCTGTTTAAAAGAATTATATACAATATAAAAAAATATCATGTCGACTAAACACTCGTTTCGGAATCTAAAACATGTTTTTTAAATTAAAAAATATAATACATATCAATTTAGTTATCTCTATTTTATTTTAAAAAAGTTTATTTATTTGGATTTAATGTTAATTTTGCCACTAATTGTATACCGTAAAATTAAAAATTAAGTAGCCTTGATAATGGGTATTGTGCATCCAGCTTAAACAATACTGACTCACAATGCATCAAGAAGATTAATTGCTCTAGCAATTATTTTATTTATACTCTAGACGATAGGACAATACAATATTAATTAAATAAATGTACTAATAGTTGATTTCCAATTACATGTACGTGCTGGCTTTTTTTCCAACAATTAACACGAACTTGTTCAACTGAACAAAAAGTGGTTAACGACGCGTAACATTGTGTAAATTGGTTCGAAGAGTTCAACTTGTGGGGATCAGCATAATGTAAATTAACTGGCGTACTCAGAGCTGGATAATGGTCCATTATCCTTGAATAACAGTGAGTTAGATTCTCAATACAAAGTAAAGAATAAGTTGTGAATTGCAAGCATTTTAAATTATGAAAAAATACATTTGTTTATTACAAACGTAATGGTTATCTTTTATTGCTCTTTCAGTTGATAGAATTGGTAGCTTAGTGGCAAAATTACATATGCCTTATTTCATGGACATGGGTTTTAATCCCGACCAGGAAAAGTGCTCCACTTAGTCAGTTTTTCTGATAACAATTTCTGATCTGATATGCATGATAGATGTCACACAATCGATAGGGTATTTGTAACATTTGACAATAAACTCTCAAACACTGTACCTACATAAAAGAAAGCGAGCATTTTAACACCTTTGCATGAATTTACTTTCAAAATTTCATGATATAATTATATAGGTTATATTAATGTGTTTAAACACATGATCTGTGTTTAAACACATGATCTGTGTTTAAACACATAGAGCAATGATCTGGAAGTAACTTCCCATCGCGGTTTTCTCTTGGCGCTATAACATAGGGGGTTTTTAAGAAGGACGTTGTAAAAAAAATTAAAGGTCGGCCAGACGTTGGCGACACCTCTTATCCATATAGAAACAGAATACAATATCCTGCGGCTGGACGGCCTGTCGTAAGAGGCGACAAGACTGGATGGTTACCACCTCTGGTCTAAAGTATACCACAACAACCTTTTGTGTTCCGGCGTTAGTGACAAAGTTCCAGTCTCCCTTAAGACAGCAACAGCGCATTTGTAACACCTTTGGTGTTGCATAGGTGAGGGTAACCACTTTCCATCAAGTCTGCCTGTCTCCTAAACCCCTGCATTAAAAAACCTCCATATCATTATTATCGATCTGTGAAATCCACTAATCCTACTACTGAAGCCTTCATTGTACGTGAACTGTCGCACTGTTGTCAAAATTTATACAGTTTAAAATCTACCTTTTTAGTTTACCGACCCTTTAAAAAGGTTTGAAAACAGTTTTATTCATAATCGCATTATGCATAAGAGGACAAGAATTCCTAAGTCGACGGTAGCATATGTTAATAATTCAATAGAATCCATTTACCAAATACATGACTAAGTTATGGGGTACATTAATAATTAGCAGTCACCTTAAAGTAACCTGGCGATAGCTCATTTATCTATGTGATATATATTGATTTAATACATGTAGGTATCTTATTTACATGTGGCTTTAATGTTTTCAAAGCCATAAGGTTAACCACCTTTGCATATCTAGATTTAAAAATTATTTTTATTTTTGTGTTTTAGGTATAACTTATATCAAATGTGTTTTCTATATCTTGGCAATGATTACTAACGCTGCTATTAAATATTTAAGTAGAACATATAAAAAAATCTACATATTGTATCCATTTAAATTTGAATAATACAAAGAATTTTTCATTCGAAATCATTACATTATACGAATGGTTTTTGTATTGTCATTTCGTTAATGAAAATATTTCTATTCGTTTATCTTTAACGCGCAAGGTGTTGATACTTTTTTTATTTAATTTTTTTATAAGATGGTAAACAGGAAAACAGCCCACGCAATAAAATATGGTTATCGTCTCTTTCTCTCTCTCTCTCTCTCTTAGTCTCTCTAGTCGTTTGCAACACCAGGGACTAAGCCAACCTGCTGCCAGGCTTTAGGATAGGAAAGAGGTTATATATTAGGAGGGATGGGCTGGAGGATGGATTAAAGGAATAATTAAATATAGTATTTTCTTAAGTTGTCGCGACTAGTACACATATTATTTTATTATTATCATATATCATCATATTTCATTTATTTTACTTCCCATCCATTTAAATCTATAATATTGATAAAATTCTAAAAATTCCGTATCCTGTACATTGAAGCTATTAAAAAAAACCAACTAGAATAGACTATAAAAACTTGTCTTTATCGGTTTGTTTGGGATCCGCGTAAAACTACTGGGCTGATTTCGATGAGGTTTTCGCTGGTCAACAGCAAATTTCCAAACTTAAATTTTGCGCAACTTTTTATACGCGAATCCCGCGGGAAATTTTCGAGGATTTATTTTAAATGGCTACATTGAAAAAAAAACTTCGAATTGAAACGTGATTTTTTCACTGGTCAATAGCAAATTTTAATCAATCGATCAATATCTTTATTTGCAAGAATGTAGTTTATACGGGTTTTATACAATGTAGATGTAGTTTATGTAATGTGTGATTTTTATACCGGGAATCCCGAAGGAATTTTCCCGGAAGCAGTTCGAAGTTATCCGGGTGCACAAAAATTAAAACTAAATAATGAAATTGAAGACGTTGGCGGTAGGCTAAATAAAAACTTTAACACTACTCATTGACTCTTGTTTACTACTCGAGATTCTCATCTTCATAATCAAGAAGGCTGGCCTATACTAGAAAACAGTAATTCATCAACTACGATCCAATATGTAAATGTGACCAGCGTTGTGAAAAGACCCCCGCTGACTTGGAGTTTATTTTTTATGATTTTTTATGTAACTTTTACTGTTTAGTTTTAATTATAATATTTGTTAACACGTAATACCTACGGTGTTGGAAGTTTACACTTTAAATAGATTATTTACATAATAATTAATGAAGGGACAGTGAGAGGAAGATTGCATTGTTTTTAGCTTATTGTTCACTTATTTACATAACTTAAACACGGAAATTCAATCTAAATAGATAAGTGAACTGCGAACTCCGCTTTTAACAGCTCAATCCATTGTAATTATCCCACTGTTTCTAAGCTTTTTCAATACGTTTCTAATTATCTCATGAGAAATCCATTAAGAAGATCTTTCGATAAACAATGCGGGCGAGCGAAACAATTCAATCTATTTTAAATTAGACATTTTCACAAAAATATTGAATAAACATAATTGCAACTGTGACTACAATGTATTAACATTCATTCTATGTAATTCTGTGCATTCATTATTTTAATGAGACAAAAGCCACCGCCATTTTAGTTCCCGTCCATTGTCAAAGTTTAACAAGTATGAGAGCTATACCTAATTACGTTTTTAAAAATAATAAAACAAAACTCCATTATACAGTGGTAATACAATTACTGTTGAGTAATTCTTTATCATATTATACACGTAATGACTTACATATGTATATGTATGTTGCAAATCATGTATGTATGTCCGCTGTATTTTTTAAACAATGCATCAATAAAGGTCACCTTTAACGTTTGGAAGAGAACTAGATTTAAGTTAGTGGTTAATTTATCTTAGTGATTATATTCTGTAGTCTTATTTATAAAAACGACTGAATATGCTAAACTAAGAACAGAGAATTTAGGATATCTTGTTATATTAACAGCAATTTACATCACAAAGTCGTAACAAGTCTGTCAAAAAAAATATATACTTGAAATCTTCCAAAACGGCAAACAATGTAATGGCAACTCATTATTAGGGTTACCAAATTAAGAAATAAAATTGCGGATTTTCGTATAAAACATCGCCTTGGAGGTTAATTGAAGTAATCCATACTGAATCTTAAAAATCGTCTCGCTGTAGAACATTCGAATTTATAATAATAATAACGGGTTGTCTGGAAGAGATCGATTCTTTGCGATAAGACCGCCCATTGTACACATTTAGAATATTTTAGGCTAAAGTTTTTCTGTGTTTTCTGTAATACTGTACAATAAAATGTTATCTATCTATCTATAATCCCCAAGCTAAACTTGTTAGGCTTGTGTTATGGGTAATATACAACAGAACACTCTAAGGCCGATTACAGACATGTAGAACATAGTAAATAATAGACAGTTTTTTCCCAAATTTACCATTCCAGCGAGTTCAGCCAGCTAAAAAGCTATTAGTATATTTTCAGAACACATCCTTCCAGGTACTTGTGGGCTCCGACTATCAGCCACAGCATTTTTGAATAGTTAATCGTATAAAACTTTTTGTGTATTTGACTTACTATTAATGACCGCTAAATAAATGGTATTATATTTCCTTCTTAGGTCAAGTAAATAACGCTTATTTACACGTATCACGCATGTATGTGAGGTATGTTACATTACATACATGCGCGGTACCTTATTCATCCTAAACCCAAAAGATGAACACTATAATTTAATTTTTAATCCCAATATATAAATATTCACCTCACATACCGAAAGTCTCCAAATTACAGAGCGTATCCATAAAACACCAGACGTATGGTCGACTTACTCATTTATTAGACTTAAAGCTAACAACTACCAAAAACAAACCCAGACTAGTTCAATCTCTGTTTGCATATTAATAAATTAATATAAAAAAATATAAGATTTCGTAAAAACGTCTGGAAAATGTAGAGTTAAGAGCGTTTGTTTAATTTTATCTAAAACAATGGGATTTTGTAATTGAATAATGAGAAACGTCTAGTTTACGTGATCCACATCAGACAGACCGCAAGAAGTTAGAGCTGTGTTAAACAGATATAGATAACATATGACTGGTTCGCAGATACCCTTTATATTGCAACGAGAAATCCAGTTTACGGATCGCATACCGCCTAGATCGCAGTAGGAGAGTATGGGTCTTACCAACAGTCGGAATATTATACTAATATATTAAGCTGAAGAGTTTGTTAGCTTAAACGGGCTAATCTCAACAACTACCGTTGAAAAAAATTCAGTTTAGATAGCCCATTTATCGAGGAAGGCTATAATAGGATATATATCATCACGCTAAGACCAATAGGAGCGGAACACCAATGAAGAATGTTTCAAAATGGGGGGGGTTAATTTACTTTTTTTATATTACACGCGGAAGAAGTCGCGGGCAGAAGGTAGTATCAAATAAAACTCCAAGGGTCCGATCAATGATAGTAGCCTATTTTCAGGGTCGCGTAAAAACTGCATGGCCAAAATCATAAACCCTGCGAATCTTGTAGGCACCTAACCGCTTACAATCCGAAACGTACCAATATCAGAGTCAGTTATAGATTCGGCTTGATTTTTGTTCTGGACATGCTGTGAACCTCCTCTTAATACTTATGTCAACTCATAAGCGATCCTCAATGTGCAAGTTTTCTCTGGATTGCTTTCATCATCAACACGCGGTAATTGTTACAAAGTGCAACACAGGTTAGAAAACCTGATGAGTGGTGTACGCTCCTAGAGCATGATTCCAACCGTCGCAATTGAAATGCGATTCAAATGACTTAGCCTCTAAGCCACGTTACACTTCCAATACAGCGTTATCATCATAGTTTAACAAATTTGTTATAAAAATTTAATACGGAAAAAAGATTTTCCTCATATTAATATTGTTAGTGTAAATAAAAAATGCATAATATACGAAATAGGTTACATCAAAGCAAATTGGTTAGTATATCCTTCACCATATGAGCCGTTAGTTTTTTAAATAAAGCGTTAACAACACAGACGGTCATCGCCCTGTTTCCCCTTGTATATCCTATTATGTAGAGGGAATACATGTGACACCACAACCAAATCCCAGTGCAGTTTAACAGTTTGCAACGCTTATCCGATCACATAGTACATATCGCTGTCACTCTGAAACACCCGATTTTTATAGGTGATAAACTAGACGCGTGATTATCAAATAAGGAATTTACTGATTCTCAATTAAACTGAACCAGATGATTATTAAACTATCACCGTATTACTTTGATCAGCCAAGAGCGATTTTATATGTCATTTATTTTTTACTCCGTCTAGGCACGTTTATGGCCCAAGCGTCTTCTTAGCATTAACAGGCCCATAAACCATAAACATCATTTTAACGTTTGCGTTATTTATAAGTGATAAAATTACTCTGTTGTAATAGTCTATGCTCACTGGTAACTGCTTAATAACAGACCCGTAAATAGATACAATTCTCACAAGGATCTTCTACCTACTGCATAGCATAGCATCTAAGTGTAAATGCGATTCGATGATCGGATAAGCGTCCAGCAACGTTGTGTAAGTGTAACGAGTGCTTCGCTGAGTGAGCGGTGCATTGTGCGAACAGTCCCCGAGGACTCACCGGCGCTAGTTCGCGTCTTGTTCGGTCGCGGCTTGTTCTGCTGCTGCGTCCCACTATACCCTTTCCCCTGGTAGTTGTAGTAGTCGCCACCGGCGGCGTTGTACTGCGCGTTATATTCCCCGGAGGGCTGACTCGACTCCTGGGGGCACGAGTCAGGCTGCGCACCTTCTCGCTGTTTCGAAGGCGGCGCTCCCATCATCGGCTTCACGTCCCCGCACAACGGCAGCTCCTGCTGCTGCTGCATGAATGCGACGCTCATCGCTGTGGCGTGAGCGACCGCCGCTTGGTAGTCCTGCTGGCCCAACGCAGCCGCTGCCACGGAGTCTGGCGTCGAGTCTTTAGGAGGCGTGGGGGGAAAGGAAAATAAAGGGTGAGGATGATGGTGTTGGGCGGGGGATAAGGGTTTATCACTAGGCGCCGCATCCTGCTGGAAGCCACCGCCCCACGCTCCTCCGCTCAGGCTTTTGACTCCAACCACGGGTGTAGTGGCGTATGAAAGTGCGGTCGACACACTTGCCCGCTACCGCCGCTTAGCGTTCGACCTGCGTACATAAAAACTTCATTTTAATCAAACGAAGAAAATACATATAATAATGATGGCACTCTCCAATTTTATGAGCGTTTAAGAGACCATTATCATAGACGACGGAGATCCACCGATACGAGTACTATTGTAACGGGTGTCCAAACATCAGAATTTGTTGTCATTAGGGACAATTTGGATGTGTTTTGTAACCCCACCCGTGTTTGCCTAAATTAATATCATTTGTGTCAAACAACTGGTCTTTCACACGACATCTTTATTCTCAAATATTGTAATTGTAGGTAGCTATGAATATTCTTGGATCTAATGGGTATTTGATAAACAAATAATGGACGTACGAACGCTCGCGGGTCTCGATGGTTGCGTCCGTGAACAAAAGGCCTTACTTTTCAAAATGTTTCAAAACAGTGAGCAATTAAAATAGTAGGCCAACTGGAAATTTCATTAATTATGTACATAGTAGTCGGAGTTATGTTACACCATGTTGATTGTTTGCGCACTCAGCTTTAATTATGTGTTTTGATTCAAAACATACATTATTTAAGTGAATTCATTATTTAGGTGACAATAAAATTTATATCTACTAACAGGTCTATATATATGAAAATAATATGAATAAATATACAGAGATTTTTATGATGAAAATAATAATCATAAAAATCTCTGTTTGTATATTTACTCCTTTTGCAAGGGTTTGAAAATAAATTGAGGATCATGGAATACACTGACTTTCAATACGTAGATACTTTATATGCCAAATATAATTTAATTCAAATCTTAAGAACGTTAAGTCGCGTAAATATTCCTACTACAGCATATCAAAGTATTTCTACACAATCTAAGTAAGCTACGTTTGTGATATGAACTTGCGAGTAGCATGCGATATGTCTCAAAAATAATTTACTCTACCGGGAAACGAACATGGAACCGGAGTGGGTAGTTTTGTGCCGCTTCATTTCCAGCAATAACACGTTGCGAAACTGAGTATAGTATACACATAGAATAATTGTCTTAATTTTTCATATACATGTATGACATTCATATATTATTTTTATTTGAAGTGGTTTCAAATGAAATGGATACCTAAAGTTTTAGACATGGTAGAGCCATGCTGGAATCATTATCTTGATAACAGCTTTTAGGGTTGGCCTGTCGGTATGATAACCACGCTCTCAGAGAATATCGCTGCGAAACTGTAACCCTAACTAAATGTAGTACAATGAGAGACCTGATGGCCTACTTTTCCCTCCATCCCATCTTTTTTATCCTATTCCTCCGGTCTCATCTCTCTATCTCATCGTAAAGGCTGGAAAAACGTCAGCTTGCTTCTAGTGTTGCAAACGTCTAAAGGTGATTGTAAATACCTTCCATTACATGTGCCGTCTGCCTGTTTGCTACCTTCGCAATAAGCGTTGCCCTTGGGAGGCCGAAACCCAGTTTTGGGACATTTATTGGCTATTATGGTTATATCTTATCAACGACTGATAGCAAATTTTATATAATAATATATGTGATATTTTTTATCCCGTCAATTTTCCCAGGAGCGGTTTTCAGTCGTTCTGCATAACAATTAGCTTATTCCGATACAGTTTTCACTAAAACGATATCTTACATTCTTTTTTGAATACTGCAGTGTCCCGGGAATCACATGGGAATTCCATGTCAAGCGTGGACGCAGTCGCGGACATATCCTAGTATCAATATAAAATTATTCATTGCGGTGAGTGAATTTTAGGATGTAAGAGCACGCACTCCCCTTTTTAATTTCCTGAACTGTATTTAACAATTACAGTTCATAAGAGTGAAAGCGAACATATGTACGGGTGTATTAACTTTGAAGGGTGGCTTTAGTATCTGTACATACTGTTTGCCGATTGGACGGTTTTAGTTTGGGGCACATCCCTTCATGGTGTCCCTAGGGTAACATGGCTGTAGGGAAATCGCCGATGCATCCCTGCGGGTACCTAATAACTGGTTACTTAAACGTAAGTAACTGCCAAACCTACATTATAATACACTTAGAATTTAGACGTCTATCCATTCAAATTAAATTTTAAATTCACGGAATAGATTTATAATAAAAACCCTAATATATGATGCTATTGTTTTCATGAATATATTTATATTATAATATCTGAATATACATATCGAGGTACGTCTGAATGGTAATCTGCTCGTGAGAACTTAAAATTACTTATACATGCATAATCAGTGTACATTGCCGATGGATGTACCATGTCTAGATATCGCATACACTGTGTTCCATTACATCATCCTAAAAGCACATTACACTTTTGCAATCCATAGCATAACCTTATCATTCTGCTTTTATCCAATAAAAAAAAAAAAAAAAAAAAAAAAACATCTCATACACATTTTCTTTTACAATATAAAACTTATACATATGTATATCTATTTTTTATAGATTTTCTATATGGCACCAACTGCGATTGCAGTGTTACGTTTTACGTTTTTACTGGCCTACTGTCATTTATATTTCATTCATTCTATGTGGTGTGTGTGTGTGTTTGATTGTTATATAAAAAAATATTTCATCAGTAAACCGCGGCGCATCGCCTTTAACTAGGGTTCCCAACTGTACTATAATATATAATATGGTCCTAATTTTTTTAGCTAATAATAATTGTAAAACTATATACTACAGTGTAATATAATATAGTACGAAATGTACTATATTTTCATCACTAATCCAACTATCGCTCTTCTTGTTAGTATTCTCATGACTATTTTAAAAATAATGGATCTTTGCTGGCCAAAGCAAAAAGTAGTTATAAATCGACATAGAAAATTCAACAATGAATCAAATGGCATAAACAATACGTTTCATATCTCGTGATTGAACGAAAGGAAATGTTTTTATAAGATACTAATTGTTACCCGCGACTTATCTGCTTTTATTTCTATACCACTATATATAGTGGTAGGTAAAGCAAGGTATAGTATATATGCTATACCTTGCTTTTATTAAAGATACATTTTTGGGTAAAATTTTAGTTCAATTGTGTCTTTAGATAATGAATATGTATAAAACAGTTTCTGCTGTAATATCTAACTTTGAAATTTAGACATGATTAAATAGTGTAATTATTTCATTGTCAAAATGCAAAAGATCTAAGGCAAAACAAACCTAATATTATTTTTTACAAAAAAACAATATATTTACTTGTCTTGAACATTGAAGCCTTTTTAGTTCTGATACTACTTACGACAGCCTGTGGGTTGAGTGGGGTAAGCCCTTGCCGGGCTACCTCACTGCAGCCTAGAGGCTCCGGATTTGATTCCAGACATAGTAAACTTTTTAAGCGAACTCTCCGTTATTTACTACGGTCTGAGTATCTGGGGTCGGCCCCAGAATGGTCTGTTGCGTAACTTGCTTAGCTTATACAACGGGTATGTTTTTTTATTGTAGAAGCTCAGCAGACAGGCTGACGGCCAAACAGCGATGTGTGTGTATCGGGCTATTATAAAAATAATAATTAAAGGAAGTGCGATACACATACATATTATTATATACAAAGAGCACATTTATGTGTAAAACCCGCATCACGTCGATCCAGGTGTCGATCGCAGTTTGAGATTATCACCGATGCTTATCACAAGGGCGCCCGTACATTGCGGCCTACTCACTGCTAGACTGGCAGGCGAATGAACTTTGAGGACAATGAATGTCGTAACTAATTAATTACCTGATAAATTTTCGATAGTAAATTTTAAAGTAATGTACATAATTCATACGATATCTACGTTCATATAAAATCAATCTGTAAACGTTACGCTCCGCCGGACTTCAGCTTTCCAATTTTCAGAAAAACGGATACAGTCATCAAGCTTGTTAAAGGTGGATTAGCGGGTTTCACACATTGGCAATCTATAATGGCCCGTTCCTAAATCTTACCAAACCTTCATTTTTGTTACTATTGGTTAAAATTTGATATAAGTTTAGTCCTATACATTTATGTGTTTAGCTCTTTTTAGTGTCGCTTTTTGTTTCATCGAGGTTCGAACCACAACGATTCTAAAGGAGTATCACTTTAAAAAAAAACCACTTAGGATGCAAAACAATAATCAATACGTAGTGTTAAGCTGAGCACACAGTAACGTTTTGACAACGCAGCGTCCGCGAACCAAGAGCCACCCCTCGCGCGTTAGGCCACGTTCACAATAGCTCCAACGATGGCGGACCGATAACGCGCGTATGAATAATTCCTGTTATCGCACCATCTCGCCACATACCCTACCTGCCCCCGTACCACGGTGCCCAAAACAGCTATAATAACTCGAAGTTTAATCCCTTTCTCAATAATAATTCATCGAAATCTCTTTTTTCCAAAGCTATCTTTTAATCATTATAGGTCACATTTAGGACATGCCACTACTTACTTAATTAAATACCACAAGATCATAAGTGTGGATTATTTTACGAATTTGGTATTCAACATACAATTCAATAAAAACTCTTTCTTTCGAAAAATGTTAAGAATGTTCGTAAAAATGTTAGTACGTACTAACAGTGTTGTATAATTATCACTAAATGAGTAAATTACTATCAATATATACCAATAGAAAGTGGTAATAACACTAATTGATTTAAATAATTATTATATCAAATCATAAACCAATCTCGGAAGAGATTCCGTATAATTCCCACAAGCCAGTTCGGAACAAAACACCGGAATTGAACCCCAGCCCATGCCCCCATGTGTCCCACTGCCCCCAGTTCCCCTGACAGATGCAACGTTCAGATCTTATCATCACGACGCCGCAGGGTACTCTCCTCGTTCAATTTCACTATGCACTGCTACCACCCGTCTTGTTTACATATTGTAACGGTTTTTTTCACAGCCCCTTCATTTTATTGTCATTTCGGCAATAGTATTGATTAAGTTAACAAAATCGCATCTATTATATCATTTTCATCAAACTGAATACATAAAACATATGTATATCTAATAAATTTTATCCTCCAGTTACTTTTTGCTTACGTATAACTTTTTCGACACTAAATGTTGCCTTTTACTTCCACAAAAGCATAAGGCGTGGTCAATACGAAATTGAGCTTCCCTTCTTTTTGTATTCCTCGTAGCTGCGGCGAAAATTACCCCTTCGATTTAAACCGCCTCGTAACTGGTGCAGATGTACGTAATAAACTAATGTGCGGACGCCGCGCTCAGCGTGACGTCTTCCGGCAACACTCTCTATTTTATTTGCCCCACGGTAATGTAATTCACAATGTATGGTATGTGTAGGTAATTACACTATTATATATTTAACTTACGAATCAACATACAGTAACGAATAATATGGATGAACCTAATAAAGTTTCGAGAAGAGAACTGAAAAAAGTGGGTGTCGTGAGAACTTTCTCGAGTAGGCGTCAAGGTCACGTGGATAGCGTCGTCCAGTCTGTAGCGTATATTTGCACGCCGGGACGTCAGCCTCGCATCCGCATGCAATGCGTACCCGCGTGTGTTCGTGCCTTTACAACTGCTAGTACTCACGCCAACTTATCCCTTCCATTTATTGTCTTTAGACGTGTTATCCTTTGTTCCCGTGTCGGATCATTACGTGCCTGGTCAATGTTACACTAGTACCCCTTATTCTATTAAAAATAAAGACTACATTTGTTTAACGTTCGTCTTCTGTGAAATGTCCGACGTGTTAGCGAATGATAAATGTAAGCGTCGATATCGCGTATCGGATCTCGCCGTTCGCACGCCGAATTAATTTTAATTTATTGATCGTCGTATCGCCGACGAGTATTTTAGGTGCCTACTAACATCAGAACGTTGCTTCGCTTTTAAAGTATTTATTTACAACACCCGCTTCAGCTGGATAAAATACTTTCGATTCAATTCAATCCTTACTCGTTCCGAAGTGAAGTTGTTTCCCACTTACACCAAACCAATTATTCATAGTTGAACTCATAATAACTTAAGTAAGTTTGAATTATACCTAAAATAAAAATTAACAATGTTATTCGTGAGAATTGTGTAACTTAAAACGCCTATGAATCTTTATGACGCTTTCTTTATGATTATACCATAATACTTATATTACAATGTACTGTTGCAGTACAGCACGGTAGTTAACTTTATCATAGTCTGCAACGATAAAAATAACGTTTATTACGAATGTCTATTGAGTGTCCGCCTTTGCGGCGTGACGGACACACGGAAGATATTCGCTCATTAATTAAACAGATTTCCCGTTTCACGCTCTTATTATGAAGTATTTATGCAAATTAAAATTTGTCCGTTGAAATACTTGCGGCTGAATTTGCACGCTCTCCCCAATTTCACACTTAATCGGCGCTTTTGCTTGACGTCAATCAGCGTAATCAGCTATATATGGTGAGGAAGATAAGTTGATAAACGAGGCGCTGCCATAAATGCCTTGCGGTGTATACATTTAGCCTTACCGCACCTTCGTACCTCCGAATGCATGTTGCAAGCTAACTGTAAGCCAATCGTAAAGAGGTATACTATGAAGTATCTATATTCTGTTTTATTGATCAAACGCTCTGATTACAGACCGATGCGCTCGGCGAATACAATCGATCTGCGTTTTAAAAACGTCAACGAACTTCAAAAAAGAATTCGAGGAACGCGCTGCGTCTCAAGTAATCGAATGCGAGCAGACCTTCTAATAAGCTCCCAGCGCCGTGTGTGTCTTGTACTAGCTATTTTAATTTTAATTCTTTTTATTGTAGTACACCCAAAAATATTTAACGATCGACATGGGCGCGCACCGAATGGTAAATCGAGCTCGCGGGCGGTCACACCTCAAGTTACCTCCTGATTGGATTATAATGCTTTTATATTACGATTCTTATTATTACGGATGAGTGCTACCGAGTGGCGTGTGACAAGCCACGTTGGGAATAACAACTAGTTTCGGAGGCGAACGGAAAGGCTGTCTAGTCGAATGCGACACGGGCACGCTGTGCTCCGATCGATTAGAACCACCACTATGTTAATATCCGGACTGAATTAATTCAATTAAAATGCATACAGAGTAGAAGGCAAATATGGAGCATATTTCCGAAAAAGAAAACTTTACTGAAATTAAAATGAAGATCCCTACCTATTTTCACCCTATTGATTGCTCTTTGCCAAACATAACTGAATTTAAAATCCATATAAATTTTAATTAAGTATTTAAATTTAAAGAAAACAGGATATGGCCTAGTAACCAAAAGAATCAGAGCCCGTAGGGATGTACTAAAAATCCTGAAATAAAGATTTAATGTTGGATCTTTTAATGGTAAAAGTTCGACTTCAAATATTTATTTAAAGGTTAGCTATCTTTTTATCCTATATCTCTATTCATTCACTTGCCTTACCATCACGTGAATTTTGACATTTCTTGTATGGAGCTTATGTCAAATTTCAACCGATAATAAGGCAAATGAACGGTCGGTAAGAGAATGCTTGGAACCGGCCATTACATGTTTATTTTTCAGTAAATTAATCTATAGTGTCATCTGTGATTCAAAAGACAAAGAAAATAGTATAATGTCAAGAGTTTCCAAAGTTCCTCAGCCTTACTTCAAGTAACATGACAGAAGCCGTTAAGCCATTTCGGATTATAGTTCGAGTAGGTACACTGTCGAAACGACGTGGGTGTCTCGGTGATTTATAGCTACGCATCGGATCAGTTTTGGACTTTCGATAATGCCACTAAAACAGGCTGCCTTTACTTGTTGATATAAAATGTAACCTGATTATTAAAAAGACAGTTCATAAACGGCGTCTTCACAAATCTACTAACAATACATAACTATCAACTCGATTCTTTGGTTGATGATTTGACGCCCTCTGTTGTTGAGAAGGTAACTCTTAGCAGGTTCAATTCTTGACATGGTGTATTTCGGAAAACGAACTTTCTGTTATTTGCTCTGGGTTTCTGGGATCGACCCCAGAGTGGTCGGATGTATATCACCCACATAACACAAGCGTATTTTTTTAAATTCTTTACACGCTCGTTAGATTCTTTCATTATTATCTATAGAAATAACATTACTAATTTAAGTCTTATCAATGTCAATAATTAAAGCTGATTTACATTGATATAGCTACTGACTTCAAACTCGAGGGAAGCCAGGACGGAATTAATACTGGCATGAAGTAAATTGATTTGAAGTCAGTCCGCTCCCCAAGTCAATAGTTGGATCAATATAAATCTGCCTTCATAATAAGTAACTTGGTAGACATGTTTGATAAAAATAATAAAAATGTACCCGCAAATTCTAATATGGGTAGCAAGTGTCTATTAGTTTATGAATAAGATAACATAAGCCTCTCAAACTTCAGCTCACCTCTAATATGCATCATTCATTGACTGAATGAAACAATAAGGAGTGTCTCATTATGTTTACAAAGTTTAACATAAGAATGAGGTTGTACGATGTTATCTTTTACGACATCGATTGCCGTAAAGATTCGCGTTATTGCGTCATTATTTCAAGTGGTTTATATCGTTCAATTGATGTGCGTCTAACGTTTGCAGATCCTTTTTACTCATCTACTCCCAAATGAACAAGTGAATGTAATTTCATTATCACCAATCTTTTCTAGTCCAAAAATCATAGTTCAGTAGTTTCTAATTTATTACGCAAATTCGTGAAGGCCGGTTCTATATCTTAGTTTCATTCATTTATTGAATTTTGATATTACTTGTATGGAGCTTGTTAACCGATATTAAGGCCCTAAATGGATTTGATTTAGTTAAGACACAAAGTCACGATTATAATATTGCCTGTTTTTGCGCAGCAAATAAATGAACGAGGTCATTATCCAATATAACAGTTCTTGTGCATCGAGATGATACAAAAATGTCTTCTCGGTGGCTACTACACCGTGAAAGGAATTTCTTTGCATACAGTACATGTAATTTTAACTTTACGCGCCCTGCATACGCAATGCGCCGCCTTGTTGTAACCCGGGGTGGGTACATTGTATTTTTTATTTTATTTTCTTACGAACCCATCACTTCTCATTAAGTGGCGTTTGGAGAATAACTTAACATCGCTAATGTCCGGACACGAATTTTATTGTTATTGCATTTTAATAAATTTTCATTGTTCCAAGACATGTCAATGGAGGGCCCTCTCTCGACTCGTTTCCTAGTATTTAGGAAGGAAGCACACCTTTTGTTTTTGATGGAATTTAGGTTCGTTTATTGAATGAGAATACTCTGTATCATCAACTAACGTCGTGAGAATTATGCCTAGGTTGTAGAAGAAATATTCAGAACGAAAGACCATTAAATGATTTTACATGCAGTTATTACAAACATGTACATCTTAATAGAACATTTGCAAGGTTAAAACCCTCATTGAGCTCTTTATGAGGCTGCCTTTATTACTTGGTGCCTCTAGCCCAAAGGCGAATCATATCGCATTTGCATGTACTTGACGGCAAACCCGTTTACCCAGTTAGTGACGAACTTGATACTTGAACTCTGGCGTATAGTGTATAGGCATTAAAACATAATAAGATATAGCTTCTTAAGGTTTTTATTTTTCATTAGCTCTGCCTGCGACATCGTTCAAACTTATATTGGATTATATAATATTCATATTTTCTAAAGCCTGCAAGATACTGAAATAAGTTTTTCGCTTCGATACTCTGTACATGTATGCGTGTGAATTTAAAAAAATCCTATTCTGATATCCTACACTTTTCATTAAAATCCGTTGAGTCGGTTTGGAGTCTATGTGAGACAAACTTTCAGACCAACACACAATTTTTTTTCTAAAAACCCACTTCATTCGGTGAAAATTTGTATCCTTATACTAGCTACCACGATTGATATAGTATGTTTATAGTTTATTGAAAATATTTTCGTCATAAAGCACTAAGATCTTTTTTAATACTAGGATATGCCTGCGACTTCATCCACGATTGACTTGAAATTTCCGAGGGAGGGAAGCTGTCGATCAGCGAGAACCGGGTCGAAATCGGCCCAGTAGTTTACGTAAATCAAAAACAGACAGACAAACAAACAAGAAATCCTAAAAAAATGCATCAAATCACCATCGTTTATATAGTGTATTCCAGATGTTGTTGTTTTTATAATAGTTTCAATATACAGACACGGTTTTACAATTTTATAGATACAGTTATATATATAGACTAGCTTCAACCCGCGACTTCGTCCGCGTGGAAAAGTAAAAAAAAAGTAAGTTAAAAAACACCCCGATTTTGAAACATTCTTCATTGGTGCTCCGATTGGCTTTAGCGCCATGATATTATATAGCCTATATAGCCTTCCTCGATAAATGGGCTATATAACACTAATAGAATTTTTCAAATCAGAGCAGCAGTTAGGTACTGAGATAAGCGCGTTCAAGCAAACAAACAAACAATCTCTTCAGCTTTACTAGTATATATAAGTAATTAGATAAGTGATGTTAAGTATCACAGCGAGTCAACTACAAGACAGAGTGATGCTAAGGCAGGGTTGCCTTTCAAAAGTATCCTATGAACGTGGCACAGTTCAAAGATCCGTGAAAAAAGTATCACAGAGTATGTGACCGCAGGATCGGGCCACCGTCGGGTATGTCACGGTACACTTGTGATCTCAGATCAAAGGTACCGGCGCTTTGCTATGCCCGCTGCGTACAGGCAATCGTACAACCTGCCTCCTCACTGTTTCCAGTACATTTGATATGATTGTGCTCGAATGCTTGTTAAGTAGCTCGCTCTAATTGTAATTGGATGCAACAGTCTAAATTACATCTAGATAATCTCTTTTATATGGAACTTCTCATTCATAATAATATGTTTGAAATTACGAGGTTTCCCTCGTGGCGAAAGTATCCTCTGGTAGATATATTGTTGTAATTTTAGTTTTCCTGATATCTAAAGTAACTGTTTGATTTTAAGAAAAAATAATTCAAATTTAAGGTCGTGAAAGGGAAACCAAAAAAATATTGTTTCAAGTTAATTTTTAACATAGTGTAGTAGTTTAGTGAAATAATACTATATTACATACTAGTAATATAGTATTATTTTAGTGCATATACTGTAACAATTGAAAGTTTTCAATGAATTTGCCTTATCAAGATCAAATGAATTCTAGAACACATTCGAATTTATATTTTACTTCATGTATGTAAATCTTTTCCGAGATCGTGTGTAGGGTCATGTCATTGTACAAATGAGAATATAATCACTAGCCGAACTTCATACTTTATGGAAATATAAAATTAATAGAATATGTAAAATGCAATAAAGGAATGATGTGAACCTATCTATCTCTCAATTTCTTTACATATATAGCCCCAAATCCTTGGGGCCTGCGCAATAGGTATGTCTTTTCCTTCCATACTCTGCATTCTGACATACAAGTACATCCTCTGTCACACCACAAATCATCATCTATACTTACTAATATATATCTATGTCAAAGTAGACTTCTTTTTAAATCGTTTATTCTTTTTTCATGACATTAAGAACAAGCTATCTATAGTAAGAATTAATATAAATCTTGTATAAGCACTATCGATATCATAAATGAACACGAACAGGATAGTTCTTATCCTGGAAAATAAAAAGTAGTTTCAATGTGATGCATCAAGCCTTAATATTTTAATATACATATAGTTATAATCAATTTAATATAACGATATATTTATCGCACACTTCTAGATGTAAATAAACTGGCATACAACAAACTCTCCGTCTGTTCGATGTTTCAATCACAACTTGACACCACTCGGATATATCATTTTTCTTAAAAACTTACATATTCATAAAAACTATAAATCTCATTTTAATTCTTCACACAGTTTCTAAATTTCTTACATAAAATTTACACCTGACAAAATATTGTAACAGCCTATCAACGTCTTATGTTTCATAGAGTGCTTAAAATATGATATGTTTGATAAATCATCGATACTACAGCGAAACTTGTTTAAGTGGGACCTGAATAAGTGAGAAACCTCCATAACTGGAACTCATCTGAGTTCCAACAGTTTGGCACTAAATTACCACTGTTATTGGGACGAAGCAAACCTCTATATCTGGGATTCGTTCTTTGGTTTTATCATCATAGTTACCTCTATAACTGAGACAGAGACACTCGGAACACTTCCCATTATACAGTCGGTAGAATACGCAGAGAGACAGTAAGTCTCTCCGAAAGCCAAGCGTATCTAAACCGTTTTAAGTATGGGATCATCAATATCGCAACGAATATAAAGTCCAACTCACAAATACAAGAGTTAATAATCGTAATCCTTTTATTTATATCGACGTATAAATGCTTTATGCATACCACACTGCTTGTCACAATGAAGCCAAGGCTTGGCAATACTGCCAGACATTTCCTAAAACCGTCACTTGTGTTCCTTCTGTCACCTGAAGCAGGGTTGCGGGAGATTAGCTGAATTTAGCAGGTGTGAACCCTCCAGAATCAGTTTAAAACGAGCTATCTTTTGAGGCGAGTTATTTCAATAAAAATCGAATATTCCGCACTCTTAAGCGTTTAAAATTTATGAGTAGCTAAAGTGTTTTTTTTAATATTGCTTACCACTACCCAAGTCAGATTTGGTAAATAATACCTAAAATATAGTATTATTTAATGATATTGGCATATCCTTGGAAACATAATATCTAAAAAGAAACTTAATATCAAAATATTGAAGTAGACTTAAGATTCCTATCTAAAGATTATTTCTAAATCTGGACAGGCAAAAGTAGCGCTAATAACAAAGTTATTTTTTATAAAATCTAAAAATAAACTTTTATGCTACAAATTTATCTTATACTAATATATAAAACAGAAGACTTTGTTTCATTGAACTAAGCTCAGGAACTACTGGTCTGATTTGAAAAATTTTCAGTTTAAGATAGCTCATTTATTGAGGAAGGCTATATAGGCTATATATCATCACGCTAAGACCAAGGAGCGGAGCAACAATGAAGAATGTTTCAAAATCGGCAGGTTTTGAAAACAAATACCACGCGGACGACGTCGCGAACACAGCTAGTAATAATAAGTAATTAATGTATTGTAATAATCTCTCGTTATTAAATTATTATTATATACTACATAAAATATTTTACAAATAAATAATTCTTTCAGGTCATTTTATTTTTATAATATACTAGGATACTAGGATATATACTAGGATTTACACGCGTCTTCGCTCATATAAACGTATCCATAACATTGGATAAATTTACAAACCGTTATCTGAACTAATAACATATTATGTTCAACCTCGATATGAAAATTACACCGAACATTTATGCTACACATTCATTATCAAAGTTATAAATAATCAAGAAACAAACACCCAATAAAACTTTTACATTTATATATTAGTGTAAAGGTTCATAAATTCTCTAATTTATTAATCGCAAATAAAACACTATCTTTCTAAAGTAACATGAAACTTTTGTCCATTAAAATAAACTGTTTTATGAAATGCGTGAAGACAGTTCACGTTTCTAACATCATTTGAAATTGAAGCCATAAAATATTTTGTGTGACATTTATATCAATAAAAAGAAAAATCATCAAAACGTTAATTTTTAGGGCAATGTTAATGGGAATTTAAAAGGTGGATCTACACGAAGTTCTTCAAACTCCATAAATATGTATAATGGCCAGTTATGCAGATATGAGAAACCCTATCCAAATTATTAATCATATACGACACGCCATATATTAGCAGGGGTATATGCGTGTTTACCCAACACTGTGCACTTAAATCGTGGTAGAGTAATGGCAACACACGCGCCTTAAACTCAAAGGGCGCGCATTCGAATCCTGGCCAGAACGCATGCACCACCACTTAAGCAGTTTTCTGACCTAATTATAACCTAACCTAATTCATATTGTTACAATTACCACGTGCTAACAACGGTGAAGGAAAACATTGTGATGAAACCTGCACATTGAGGTAACCAACGTGTCAAACGTGCCAAGCCGCCTTGGACAAGCGTGGCGGGTATACTGTCCGTTCCCCTGTAGTGTGAGACCCGAGGCCCGCAGTGGGAAGTTTATGGGCGATAATTATTATTATATTATTGTACATTTATCTAAATATGACGCATGTTTTGCGGGGCGAACATTGAGGGGTGTAACTTATAATTTAAAAAAAAGCCAAAAGTCAGTCCATAATTAGATTTTATTCCGCAATTTTTCTACACCATGTATAGGTACTTTATATACCTACTCTACTACTTTCATCTTATATTAATTTCAGTGGTTTTTTGGGCAAAAAAAGAATAGCTTAAATAGACAGATGATTACAGACTAATAATACAATGTTTGAAAGCCTATAATTATTGGGATATTGATAAAAAAAATAATGCTACCTACATGACCTTAAAAACTTTTATTACCACTAATTCTAAAGTATTAACTCAATTCTTTTAAGGGCAGAAATTTTAATTGAAATGAACTTGGCAACTTTGGCTTACATTTAGTTCGTCGTTTAGCGTCGTATATCATTTGGGCAACAAACGAGTTCAATTTGTCTTCATTACAATAATTGGCATGGTCTGTGTATATATAAATTTCAATTAACTCCAAGTCGGCAGTTATAGGTAACTTGTACCAATTTATTTAAGTTTTAACGCAAAAACTGTATGTAGTAGGAATTCAATATTACTTTACTTAAAACACGTATTTATGCACTGTACCGCCATAGAGCTGTACCGCTGTATGAATGCAACCAAGGCCAGCCGAGTGTTGTGTTTAATCTGTATATACATAATAAATCTATCCTGCTAATTATCATACACATACATATAGTCACGGCTAGTCTTGACATACACCATTTGAAAAACTATATTGTGTGTCTTTTTTAATTATAATTGTATATTCATGCTTTACATGTACAATGTTTTATTACGCGTATTCTATTTTCTGTGTATACAGACATTTACGACAATAAATCTTTTTCTTTCTTTTGTACACAATCAGGAGTACAATCCGATAAGTTGATATTTATAGTATGTATATTTTTTTTTTTTTTTTTTTTTTTTTTTTTTTTTTTTTTTTTTTTTTTTTTTTTTTTTTTTTTTTTTTTTTTTTTTTATAGTATATCTACCAATAGTTTTGACTCTATACCATAACCAATATTAAGGTAGGTGGCTACCAACGCCATGGACATCTGCAACACCAAGGGAGCCGATGTGTTGCCTACCTCGTTGAGACTAGGTAGGCACACGCCCTTTTTGAAGAACCCTTATTGTAGTGCTCTGGGAAAATATGGCATGAAGGAGCGTCCGCCACGTACTGTGGATTTCCTTAATAAGTAAGATACATCATACCATCACACATAAACCAACTAAATGTCAAAGTAAATACCTTTCTACTTCTTCATGCTCTTAGAAAGTAACTGACAATTTTATATGAACATAAATATATTTTCGAGAATAAATATATGATACGTTTTCAATTTCCACAGGTATTATGTGTATAATTCGTTTTATTGTAACTGTAATTAGAGGATAAAAAGGAAATTTTGAAATCGACATTTTAAGATAAATTTTAACACGAAAATTACGGGGATCTCCTGTTTTATACTTTTAATACAGCTCCATTGGGATTCATTTATGACACACAATAGACTGATAGAAAACTCATTGTTTACTAAAACTGGAACTCGGTCAATTTAAAAATAAAAAACATAGTGTCATGAATAATAATGGTCTTACCGCTAAAGCGGTCTCTTCCCGGCAACTCGGTAAGCCGGAAAAGTTGTGCAATATATTTTTACGGTTTGAATATAATAATATTAATATTACTATAAAAGCTTAATTTTCTAAATAAAAACATTGATATTACCCACCGTTAAGTCTGAATAATTCAAAAACCGTAATCGATTATTTATTTCTTGTTATCGAATCATCTATAATATACAACCAACAGTATACCCAATATTCGTAACTCATATCTGTATTTCAAACTGTTAATTTGAAATTAAGATCATTTAATATTAATGTTGATTTGAGGCGCGTTAGATTTAATTTATTATACAGTCGAATTAGTTTATGTTACATCTCATTTAACCCGTTTATGTAAGCAGTAATCGTGTAGTAAAAGTTCTTTAATTGCCTCATTGAATAATACGGACGTGTGGTATTTAAAGGAATGAAGAGGCCATCTAGTATTCATACAACACACGTTTGTAAGAAACAACGGGTTTTATAATTAGGCTGGGAACTTTTTTTTCAAATGTTTACATATAATAAGTATTATAATTACGCGAGTTTTAAAATGCAAGTAGCTCATGTATGCATATTAACTATTTATCCTCAACTTAAATTGATGTAATAATAATAACAAAATAAATAGTTTATTCCAAAAATACATTAATTATCTTAAGCTAAGTAATTATTGAGTATATATTTAAATTAGTATCTAAAAGTGAAGCTACGACTATATATCGTTTCTTTAGCTTGCAGCACTATCACATTATCACACACACCCCTCATTATTTCCAAATACTTTGCCTAGAAAAAATCTTGACTATGGGTAGAAATTTAAATATTTATAAAATAATTAATTATGAACGAATATTTAAAGAATATATATCATATGTTACGAAAACTGTAACGGGTTATTACGAGGGAACAGATAGCTGGCCATGCTGGGTCCACTAATACAAAGAGCGAGTCCAAGAAACCTTGTTTTAGCGTCTTGAAGCATGACATGCGTATCAATGGTCTCTCAATAAAGGATGGCGATAATCACGCAAACTGGAAGAAATAATGTACGAAATCGGACTCTGGGGTCCGAATGCTACCACGATTTTCAATGAAGGGGACAGACATTCAATAAATATACCTATATAGTACAATTTACAACATTCTTATTAATAACTGTGTGTAATTAAATCATTTTAGACAAGACATGAGCACAATAAGTGTATTTATTTGTAATCATTTCCATAATTAATAGCCATGAGTAGGTCACGACGCCTATCAACAGACGTGACTAAAGGTGATGCACCTTGTTTTTCATATAATTTATATTTTCATATTCATACGTGTATATGTATGCCTACCTATTACAATAAAGGAAGAATATAAGGAATTAGAATCGCTGACTCAAAAATTAACTTGAAAGCTCCAAATCCTACACAACTAGAGGGTGCTGCGGTCATGTTTGCTCGTTTTGAGAGTTTTTTTACTTTCGTATGCTCTCTAACTACCGCTCTAGCACAACCCATCGCCTTAGCTGTAAAGGTCTACGAAGACGTAAAACATTCTACAAAACACAAGATCTACAGGATATCATTACTGATATGATCAGATAGGTCACGCAAATTAATATAAAAAAAACTCCATCGAAACCGATATTAGCAACGGTACCCGGCAACTGCGCCCTATTCACGGCGAATGCGAGTAAATTGTTTTACAAGTTACGATTTATTGGGTTATAGGAATAGTTGCGAAATTACGAGTTGGTTAACGTCCGGGCCGGGGTCTCGCTGACCCCACAATCTTGACAATGGCCTGGCGAGAGACCGAGTGTTCCTATAATAATGCGTATAATGACGGCGCCGGCCGGCAGCCCGCTTACATAACCGATCGTGACTTGCGCATTACGGTATCCAGAGAAAAATACTCGTATACGATGGTATTCCTCGCACAGGGACGGGTGTGACACTGTTCTATATGATTTTTACTGTCATCGTTGTGTACTAAATAATTTATTAGAAACATTATTATAACCAGGACTTTTTGTCACTTCTAGTTTGGAGGCACGCTAATTCTTGAAAGTCGTAAATTTATATTTTTTTGTTTTTAGCTCCACTCCAAAAACCTATTAAAAAACATTTTTTTGCAATGGTTACCAAAATTGATGTTTTTTCAATTTTTATGGCAATTTTTCGATAATTTCGAAATTTCCTTTAAGGGCACTGCGTGCCTTCGCGTACATACATACATAACTTCACGCCAAGTCCCTTGCGGGATAGGCACGAAATGTACTTTACATTTTTAGAAAATACAAGTTCCCAATATTTCCGTCAAAAAGTGTTTTATTAATAAGTCTTAGTTTAGTCTGCGTTTTTTTTCTACGATTAGACTTTTGATCATCCTGCTTTTTAATCAAGTCTTTAAAAAAACTTGTATCTAATAGGTATCAAAACCATTAAAAGTTCTCTTTCCAGTGGTACACGTAAATAGTAGCATAGAAAAGTAACCTAAGCTAACCATTTCAATTTACGTGGATTTGAATCCTTCCGCAAATTTTTCTGGCTTATAATATACATATTCTTAATCATAACAACAAAGGAATAAAATATAACGAAGAAATGTTTACAGAGATTGACCTATATGTGAAACCCACTAATTGGCTTTAAATAATAATAATAATGAGGCCCGAGCCAAACAATAAGACGTTTGTGGATTGTTACAGGAAAGCAGTAGGTAGTATATTGCCCAGCATTTCAATTATAAAGTCACATTTTTTTTATTTGCAGGAGTTCAGCAGACAGGCAAACGGCCCACTTAATGGAAAGCGGTTACCATCGCCTATGGACATTTGCAACACCAAAGGTGCTACAAATGCGCTGCTGCTCTCTTAAGGGAGCCTGAACCTTGTTACTAATGCCGGAACACAACTCAAGGTTGTAATAACAATATGGCGACATACTTTGGACGATACAGCCGAGCATATGCCCTACCACCTGGTAATATACAATGTGCAGTTTAATGTCGTAAAATAGCAGCAAATAGAATAAGGAATTACTAGAAAACCTTATTTCAATCGATATCGAATGTGTATAAAAACCAACTTGTTCACACGTAATGAAGTCATTAACGAACAACGTTGCTTATCTAAAAACAAAATCCATTTTCCATTAATTGAAAAACTTCAATAAGACAGTTAAAGCGTTTATAATTAATTCTTTCCAATAGATAAATGATAATTGAATAAACATTAATGTGTGAAAACATGGAGTCGGATATAAGTGTGTGATAAATGTTATCGATTAATACGGCGTAATAAAATCATTCGATAACGTCTCTAGTGTCAAAATGAGTGTATTTCTTTGAACACTGAAACAAGGCTATGTACTTATAGATAAGGTAGAAAAATATTGGCATTTCATGGTTCAATTTTTCTAAAATCGTAATTTTAAAGTTTAATCAAATAGTCTTAACAGATACATAACAAAATAAAACTAACTTGGATTGTGGAGTTCTTGAAATGTATATTTCTCTCTCTGTAATTGTATACTTCATAAGTGATGTTTTGATGTGCACTTCTATTTTCAAAAACCGGTATATATATAATTTATAACAAGAACGATAATTGTCAGTAATTTATGGTTTTATGGAAGAATTGCGTGTTTATAACGAAAATCTGAGAGGAAACTATCGATCTTACTTATATTGAGTTAAGAGTAAGTGTGCCAGGTGGTAGGGCATTTGCCCAAGTGGATGGGTACCACCCCTGGTCTAGAGTATGCCGCCATAACAGCCTTGAGTTGTGTTCCGGCATTAGTGACCGGGTTCCAGTCTTAAGGAAGTTAAGAGAGCAGCGGCATATTTTTAGCACCTTTAGTGTTGCAAATGTCCAAAGCGGTGGTAACCGCTTTCCATCAAGTGGGCCGTCTGCCTGTCTGCTGAACTCCTGCAATAAATAAATAAAAAAAGTTTGAAGGCTTCTTTAAAAACTTCAAGAAGCCTACAAACTTACTCTAACTCAATATGAATAAGACCGATAGTGTTTTGTTTGGGGAAATAGGATTTTTCGAATTACCACAAGAACTCGTTGTTTGGCATGGATTAATGAACTACATTTCAGCTGAAAACCGGGTAGATTATAATGCGTCCGTTTTTCACTTCGTACGTCTATAGCTGCTGGAAAATTATTTTAAAACTACAATTCAGGTGAATGCTTGATATTTGTTAGATACAAAAAGCCTGCTAAGACACGCGCATGCATATAACTATACTCCTATCAAATTGAAAACACTCAAATATATAATACTAGACAATCCAGAACTGAAAGACGTTTCAATTTAATCGAATAATATTTCAAGCGTCGATTTGCTTTATGTTATATAATACATGCCCAGGAACAAAATTTAAATATTACAGTGGAAATAATACCATGTTTAAATATAATTTAATGATACACAATCATTCAATCGGTATCGGTGGCAATTCTTTGATCAATCGGAAGGAAAATCCATTAATATTAATTTATTAGTTCTTGCATCGTTCAGCATTATTAGAGTTCTTTTATGAATATTGAACACGTATGTATTATATTTACAGCGTAGAATATTTGTTTCTTACTTGTATAAGCTTCCTATTATGGAAAGGTTTTAGCATGCTGGGTGAACAAAGGCGAACGCTGATAATTTCTTTGCACATAGATCGGAATACTCAAAGCGTCTTCGACGTTTCAATAATCTTTAATTACATAGTAAGGTTATTAATTACAACATTATTTCTGAAAAAGAAAACCGTTGTTTCTGATAAATAAAATCACTCGACTCACCTTATTACAGCAGGAAATGCGTTTATTAGAGACTCGAAAAAATTTATAAATACAAAATCACTGTCATGTACTATAACGGCTATTGCTGTTTCCCAAGACAGCAGGCAGATATACGAAAAATCTACTGCTTTATTGCTTATTAATGTAATTTATATATAGGTACACAAGAAAAGATAATATTTATTTAAACTTTATTCAAAACTAGATATACTCGTTTATGGTAAGAACACAGCGGTCTACTGAAATCAACTACTATTCACACTGCTCTCAACGCTTGCTTCTTTTTCTTAATACTCGGCAGACAAACACAATGTTTTCTATATAAGTATCTTTCCTTCTCTTCTTCCCTGTACCCAAACCATCGTAATACTTCATTTTCAATTTTCGTGTGCACTCCACGACAGCGAGCAGGAAAATAGCGATAAAAGTATTGCCTGCACTACGTACTTACTGTTGAGGAAGCGGGTACAATGTAAACGAAGTATTACATCCTAAGAAATAATTTTGATAATAATTGCCTATTTAATTTAGCCAAGTCCATACCTGTGATACGCAGTATAAAACTCGTTTGCGGGTCGTCAACAAGCCAGTCTTAATCCTACTTTGTAGAGTTACATCAACACCTTTGTATTGAGTCATACATTAGTTGTTGCCACACAATCGCAAGCTATAATGTATTGAATAATTACACATTGCACAATTTATGGGTTTTCATTTGAAGTACTTTTACAAACGAGTTTTACAGGGATCACTTGAGGTGATGTTATTTTAAAATATATAGCACAAATTCATTTTATACAGTGTATATTTTACAATAATTTAAAACTAAAATATATTTTAGAGAGAATTTTAAAGTAGGTATAAATTTAAATAATCTTCTAATATTAATACTAATTTTGATCAAGACTAGAACACTAAACATAAACGGCCACCTTTTTTGGACACCCATTTTAGATGACCATTCGGCATACCCGTCAAGCTTGACAAAGGTGCAATGGCTGGTCTTTTACATCTGGAATCTCCATATGCAAGTTTCTTCACGATATTTTCCTTCACCGTGAGCAAAATGGTAATTGTAACATTATAGACATAAGCTCAAGAAAAACTGCCAAAATGGCTTCCCCTACTATGATTCGAAACCGCGCAATCGGTAACGACGTAAATGTTTTAGCTAATAATCTACCACGACTTAAACAATTTATGAAT
Source organism: Dendrolimus punctatus (assembly GCA_012273795.1). NCBI lineage: Eukaryota > Metazoa > Arthropoda > Insecta > Lepidoptera > Lasiocampidae > Dendrolimus > Dendrolimus punctatus. The sequence continues at coordinate 7,452,154 of CM022534.1, read as the reverse complement.
GCTATACAAATGAATTCGGTTATCAAGTTCACTTATTGAACGTAACACAAAAGAAGATTATCACAAGAATAATAAATCAACGGAAACATGATTATTTTGTCTCTGTATTAATATGCATTATTATGATGATACACGATAGATCATAGTAATCTCATAGCTGGAACCCTATTCTTAATTCCATTACATTTACAACCTTATTACGTAATAATTTAAGTTCCCATTACAATGCCAGACCACTCGAACCACTACATGAACATTAATGTTGTTTTGGCGAGAACTCCAAAGGCGTTGTTTTGAAGTGCAGTTTAATTTTCTTTTGCGTTTTGTTTTTTAAAACATGAAGTAGTTATTTACTGTGTGAAACATCATAATTGTTTAGTGAAAAGTGACTCAACCTCTCAAATGAAGTCATTGTTTCTTATCAATCCAAAAAACAATTCCACTGAAGCTGGAGTGAGAAGACTTTTTTATTTTATCGAAAATTAAAATAAAACTTTTATGGGTGCCTAATTTAGAATACGTGACACTAACTACATACATAAACTGAATAAATTATATTTAGATAAAAGAAGAAAACTTACAATATTTACCTTCTCCACTATTACGAACTAAATCAATATGCTAAATCGTAAACAGAACTTGGTTGCATTCATACAATCTACATAATAGTTGAACCAACTTGATCGAGCTTTCAATGTCAAACGGAGCTTCATTTTATTACATTATAAAAATCGATTGACAAATAAAAACAGCTTTGAAAACATTACAAATAATAAGTATGATAGATGATTGATGTTTCTGTAAATTAAATTGTGGAAACATAAAAAAAATGTTAATATTAATTGTATTCGAAGTATGCCCGAACGAGGGCTTTATAATAAAATACCTAGCGAAGTGCACCTGTACTTGATGACGGTTATTTGTGCAAGCAGCACTGCTATACCCACTCATTACGTATAACTAGATCAGGATGCATTGTTGCCGGAAGAATAGCAGGTGCATTATGATATTAGCAGGCAAAGGTTTAATGTGATATAAAGACTATGTATTGAAGCACTGAGGCTCATAATCTAAAAGAACACTCGTTCCTAAATCAACGTTTAAAGGAGGTTAGATACAAGAAAGAAAGAAAAGTTTATTTGAAGAAATAGAAGCTCTTACATCGCTTACATTATGTGCCCTAAGAAATAAAGCAAGTGTTGAGAATTTGTACGTCTCATTTTCAACAAACAAGGTTCGCACTAACTTATTCCTATGCTGAAATTACCTATAACCGACATAACGCTGATTTCAGTGTAAACCTTCCTTTTGACGTGATACCAAAATCACCAGGTTTCTTTGTTATTCCTATTCTGAAACTATTTCCTTAATAAATTATAATTAAATAAACAGTATAAATATACCTATTATCTTTTACATTTTATACTTTAAAATTATGTAGGGAACAAATAAGTTTCTATAGATGTTAGATAGCCAGGTGAGGCCAAACTTGAAAATTTGGTCTCGTAAGCCTATAAAACTAAAATACACAGTGCTTTTCAATAACAGGTTCATCTTTTCACAGCTGAGTCCGAAACGCTTATGGGCGTAAACAAAATTACAATGAATCGATACTATTCTACTACTACTAGATGGTACGTATATAGATTAAATAATATTATTTTCATGTATTTCATTTATGTGAATAAATATTATAATATCTACATAATATATTACACTAGAGCAGTTTTCTTCATCACAGGTAGAATGTAAGTACCTAGTAAAATCTTAACTAATACTGCATTAATGTTGAGCATTTTTTCGTGTTTAAATGCATTTAAATCGTGTTTTTAATTTACTCAATTTGAATAAAAGGCATTAGATGAGAAAAGAGGCAGCGACCGTGTAGTCGACTCGCGTTACTGTCAAAGATTATATTGTTCAAATGAGACACTTCTTTATATTGACTGGAACGACAAAATAAGAACACTAGTAGATAACTTATTGACTTAATATTAAAAAATCTATGTAACATTCTGTTATTTCAATAAATTATGTATCACTCCAACAGTGATCGATTTATTGTAGAATTATGAGTAAGAACAGTAATAATAAACTCAAACACTTTCATACACTCTGAAAACCAACGCGTTGTATCATCCAGTAGCAGATTCAAATGATAAGCCAAGAGGATCGGATACGATACGTATCTTGTTTCAGATTAACAAAGAAAGACAAATGCTGCACATTGAGCCAACAAAGGAGTGTCCATTCTTTACGTTGGATCGTGGTAATGAGTCTATGTCGCTGCTCGATGGTAGCCGTACAGAACAGTGGAGCATAAATCATGGCGGGCCAGGAAATCATTCATCCTCAGTAATGTGCTGCGAAAATAGGCTTCCACTCGGAACGGAGCCACGACCCCTAACGCCCCTTGGCCTAAATGTTTTATAAAACAAAATTATGGCGATAATAAAATATAAATCTTTGGTTCAAAGCAGTTTACAAGAATGGCCTTAAAAACGTTGTCACACTAGCGATTTGCAAGCGCGCGAGGTGATTAGTAACCATACTTATAGCAATTTAGTATCGTGATTTTAAATAGTGGAATGAAATGAAAATTTAATTTAAATATTTCATAACATTTCGAAATATTCACACAAACTTTTTGTATGCCTAACGAGCGTTTGTAATTTTGCTAATATCCAAAAATTAATAATATTTGGCAAATTAGTAATATTTCCCGCTTCTATTCATTCGCGTTACTTTGATTCTATATTTTCATTGCAGTAATAGATAGAAGAGATAATTGATTTATTTTTAAAAAAATAATCCATAAAAATTGGGTCCAATTTTACCTTGGACCTGGTATGGATTGTATAGAAATAGTTTATTTTTTACAATACTTATGTAGGTACATATCGGTTTTGACATTTTTAATTAACAAGTAGGTATAACCAAAATAAGTTATTTTTAAATAAATCACTATCTATGCCATTGGATTCGAAGTTATGATACAACTATAATGTGGCCGCGCCGGCTGTTATTAGAAACACACTATGGCTAGTGTACTAGAAACGTATGTAACCCCGCTTGCTCGTTGCTAGCATATCACTTTGCGCTTTACCGGGGCGCTTAATTCTTCAATATCTTAGCTTATTAAAAGTACAATTCCATTGAGATAGTATTTGCATTCTACTAAAACCACAACATCTCTCGTTATCGTTGCGACAGATTCATAGTATAAAAAAATGGTATGTTAGCAGAAATGGTGTTAGCCGAAATGAATATTGACAAGTTACCAAAAATTTGAGCATTATTTCTCGAGTTTTTGCTCATAAATATTTTTAACATGAGCGGCTTGCCACGGGTACGCCATTAGAATTAACAGAATACCGAAATCCAGCAAACCTATGATTGAGACGATAGTGTCCGGCGATTTTGACATATAGTAAATTAGTAGCAGAATTAGGCCCCAGGACACAAGCTCGCAATTTTGTATCTGACACATTTTATAATAAATTCTAAAAAAAGGTTTATAAAAACGAATGTGCGTTTAAATACCTTATTAACATGTTAATTTCAAAGTTTCACGATAGAAATAATTTATATATTTACAATAAAATAATAATAATCACCTAGATTCATAATCCTAGTAGATTATTACATCAACACGCTATATCGAATATAACATCACAACGCTATATCGAGCATCACATCATAACGCTATATCGAGCATAACATCATAACAGTATATCGAGCATAACATCATAACGCTATATCGAGCATAACAGTATAACATGCACGCTTATACAAATCAAGGAAACTGCGAAATGTTTTACTCGTATGTTAATAAATAGTATCTTTAGTAGTTTAACTGTAAAGTACACTATTAAATGTACTATTTTAGTTAAAGGATCCTAAAGTCAACACATAACACTAAAAATACTTACCATAATAGGTATACAAGTTACATAGGTACCCAGAACTTAATTACTCATTTTCTATTCTTTAAGTTTATTACCCTGGCTTTACCAACGCTTATATTACACTATTAACTTTCTGTTACGTGGGACATCTGTTACCATAAATTATTTTAAATACATAGTAATTTGGAGTACTATTAATAGTAGGTACGAAATATTTTAGAAATTTTGATATATCTCTGTGAATTTTAAAGCAATTATTTTGGACATTGCTATTCGTCTATTTCAAGATAAGATCGAGTAGTATAAAAAAGGTATGAAAGCAATTCAGGTAAAAGTCGTACAATTACCGTGCACTCAGAGAGTTTAAACATTGATTAACTTAATAAGCAATTAAAATTTAAAACTCATTTAATAGTAGAAAATGAGAATAGGGGCTGAGTTTTTAATCATCAGATAAAAGTTATCAGTAGAATAAATTATAACCTGGTTGAATTCAATAGACAAACAGTTGAACTGTTTTATTCAAGCAACTGTCATTTTTAATTTTCCCATGAATTATTTTATACTACATTCTTTGCTTATGAAATACGGGAAAAATAACTTGTTAAAAATTGTATGAATAAAATTCAAGTGAAACTATTTGAAGCGACTAATCCGAGCCATTTGATAACTACTCTTACGAATTTCGGAATTGAGAAACACAATTTTGTGTTTATAACTATTTATTGCTCAGCCTTTTAATAAAGAAAGCCTATTAAACGAAGTTGTGCTACTATTACATACCATTATGCCTACCATTAGTGCCCTATTGAATACTCTTTCAATAAATAAAACAATATTACGATATCCGCCTATAAACCTTTCAAGAACCGCATTGAAATCGTAACACATTACTAAGTATAGAATCTAATAAATAACCGCAAATCGTGAATTAATAATTAAGTCTCATTTTATTGTATTCGTACTGTTAACAAGTTATTTAGTTTTGTGCACGACCGCCATTTGTTCGTTATTCGAGCCTAATCAATTAAGAGGCTGAACAAGGAAAGTTCGTTGGCCGTTCCCATAGCATTTTTGTCATAACTGCTGCTTAAGTTTTAGACTAGCCATTCCTAGGGACGTCCATAACCGCATTTCGATGTATGACAAATCGTGACAAAACCACCGACTCATCTGACCTGATTATCTATTTACCTCTTACAAATTTATATCGTAATTGAATTTCGATCTTATGCTTTGTTATATAAGGGTCATGGATATTTGTGATATAGGTTTGGTATTGTTATGATTTAGTTGGTATTTGTAAGCACGGATTCACGTGGCATGCACCGCATGCCTGCGCCTTTGCTGCCTCCATCCATCAAGTTCAGTGTACATCACCTTCAGCAAGGCAATCGACCACAAACAAATACCCTTACCGAGCATTAAATAATAAAGGATTGAGAAATATAATTGAAGATTGGGTCATGTTAACACGCTGGATGATATTATTTTTTGATCCTCATATCTTAAATCCATACAAATCATGTAAACATAGTTTCTTTGAATGTTTGATTCTTCCTTTTCATGGCCTTAAACGAATATTAGACAGATCATTTCTGTCTTTCAATTTGGATGCTTATGCATCCAAATCAAAGTGATCCATATAAACAAAAAATGGAATAATTCAATATCATTGACTGACCTCGTGGCCATTCAGTTCTGTATCTTTCAACTCAGTTGATTCAATTTTATTCATCCGTCTAATATCAGTATTAAGAACACTTTTGATACCAAGGCCGAATATACGACATACAATCGAAATAAGATCTATTGTATAATATTATATATACTATAAATAAAATATTTATTCTGTTAACTTAAAACGATGGCTGTTTCATGAATTTATTTCAAATTTTCAACAAAACATGACTGGTAGTTCATTGAAACTCAAAATCTTAATTCAGCTACAAAATATGGAAAATATTCCTATACCTATATAAAGTTTAATACCATGCATTTGCAATAAATTCATTTGCATCCGCCTGGAGCTTTTTGCCGATTATATTTCAAAACAACGCTTCCGAACATGTCGCAAGCGCAATTATTATTCATTATCATGCAAACGACGAGCTGAACCCTGTTCTATTGACCTTGTCTAACTTAAAGCTAACAGATATTGCCATCTCTTTCCCTCGTGTACAGCTGCCAGGATTTAATATCAAATATCAATATTTCGATGTAATCAATCAAAGTTAATCAGGCGAAAGACATAAAAGTAAAATGAATACATTAAGTTTTGTTAACAACGGCATTACGTCGTTCGTATGTATTGCTTAAAAAGCAATTTTGTTTATTCAGTCATCGTGAAGACCGATTGAGAAAAAATAGGATCGTGTGCCATGATGATAGCGCATTGTGATGACGTCAGCATGATTTAAATATTTGTTATACATCGTCTAATTAAACATGTTAGGTTTGAGAGAGAGAGAGACAACATGTCGATTTCGTCGAATGTTTTCACAATGTATCCTAATAAAATCTGAACTTATAACGTAGCAATATAGAAAATAAAGACATATCAGATGATTCTTGATAAGATCATGAAACTTTTGTTGAAAAATACAATATCCTTTACTAATGTGTAAATATGAAAGTAAAATTATTCTTCTTCATAACTTTTAAAAGGAACGAATTAAATTTAGGGCCGCTTGCATAACGATCGTCTTTAAATAAAATTAGTTAATCATATTAAACTGCCTAAATACGTTTTATATGAAACGTATTGACAGTTCTTAGCGGCAAATTTTGGGTTGTACAAGACGCTAAATGTATTTAAGGGTGTTAAATACGTTTTGTGTATCTTAAATAAATTTAAGCAACCTTATGCAAGCGACCCTTACTTAGTGTATATGAACTTTCGATAAGGTTCCAAATTGAATATACCTAATAGAGATATATGGTAAACCATCTTTGGCACCCTGTCAATTTATTAAAGATATTAAGAAGTCTTAATATTTTTTTAATTTTGTAGCCTTACATAATAATATTATTATCATTGTATGGCCACAGGATAAAAACCATATTACGGTTGTTTAATGTGAATTGTGAATTGAAAAGGTGGGTGCCAACAAGGTTCTAGTTTATCTTGCATAAGATATACTTATCCCAGGATATGGAATTGTTTCTAATAGAATAAGGATCTGTAGGTAATTCGGAAAAAGCCGCGGGGTAACCTCTAATTTTCTATTGAATAAAAAAAACAAAAACTATTGCGTAATAAAGTGCAAGGTAATATATGTTAAAAATTCAGAAGAACATAAAAGTGAGATGTACACGAGAAAGTTCGTGGTAATTGCCTTGCAATCTAGACACAGAACAAATGTGGAGCAATTTAAAAAGTTAAGCAATTAGGTCAACTATTCCCGTGCTTACAAATGTCGATCGATACGAGTGGCTTGGGACTAACTTTTAACTATGGAGTAGGCACATCAATAAAAGTAATCGCAAGGGGTTGTTTTCAGTCTGCCATTAATCTTGCCGCAACTTGGATAGATTAGTGTCTACACTGGGTTTATTTTTCGTCGTCAGCCAATCGCAGACTACTACTGGACGTGGTCGTCCGCAATTTCGCGCCAGATACCTAAGTCCTCTGCATTCTTCATATAGTGCCTACCGGCGGCCTTATGCAGGCCATCGGGCTGTGGTGAGTATTGCCTATATTACGTTTCCGAGATGCCGATTCACTCTAGGACGTCCATTGGGTCTGGGACCAACATGACTGATCCGTTGCAACTACAGCGTGATAATATTGTGAGTTATATAGATTACGTTGGTTCTCTTATGGATACTTTTTTAATCTCAATATATATTTTCTGGGCAAATTTATTCGATCCTCGATTGCATAATTGCTTAACACAAACGTGATTACTATCCAATACATTCTAATAATCAAAAATAGTTTTCAACGACTGTAGTTCTCTTAATAAAAGTATGCAAGAAAATTCAGAGGATGATTAACGTGGCATAGACAAACAAGTATTGGCGTGCAATGAAAGCAAGTGACAAGAAGAATGTGAAACTTGAATATTAAAGACAAGAAAATTAATACGAGAGTATAATAAGATATTAACAAATTGTGTAAAGTATGGCATGAAGATCTGTACTGTGAAAGAAAACACGTGCCAGTAAAGAGGTGTATGGAAGGAAAAACATAGGTACTGATCCCAGCCCGAATATTTTTTTTAAAGGCGAAGGAAAAGAGAGAATGGTATGCCAGAACAGAAAAATATGAAAGATAATTAAAAGTGTATTTATTTATTGTTGCATCCATTTAGTCCTACTGTAGCTATTTGCGGTAAAGATTAATCGATATTTGTAATTGTAAACTGTCACAACAGTGGAACTACATGCCTGACTAACATACTCACTGTATACGGACTACATAATACGAGTACATCGGCTATTTACTTTGAACGTTAATTAATACGACGACGTAGTGGTCGTTGCCTCTGTTAGTGGATTCAATTAATTTCAGTAAATGTATTGATTTACAATAATGTGTACACATGCATACCTAACTATAGGAAGTTATTTGATAGAGTAGTTTAGTAGATCACATCAATAAATATTTGAAATAAGTTTTAAGAAACATATACTACTACTTAGCATATATAAAGTCAAAGATGCTGTTTAGTCAATAAAACCGCGTTATATTTGAAAAGATATGAATTACATAGAAACATACTCGTAACTCATACTCATAACACACTCATGTGACACAGTTGGCGCTTCTTATTATTTGAAATATATTTTAACTAGCTGTGCCCGTGTCCTCGACCGCTTTAATTTTTTTTTCGCGTAACAAAAGAGATATCCTAACTTACTCTTTATACCATCAGCTATCTGACAATAATAATAATAATCGGCAGACAAACACACACACTGTATATCCCCAAATTAAGCAAGTTACGCTTGTGTTATGGGTAATATATAACAGACCACTCTGGGGCCGATCCCAGACACTCAATGCGTGGCAATGAAAATCACGTCAAAATGGGCCCAGCCTTTTCAGAGATTATCCAGAACATCCAGACAGACAAATAGAGCAACAGACAGACAGATTGAGCCACAGACGGACAGACAAAAAGTCTAAAAATTGCATTTTCGAGTCTTAGTCCGAGTTATCACCCCTGATTTTTTTCACATTTTTATTTTGATATTGCAAACAGAAGATAACTTTAAAATAATATATTGTCAATAATATGACGTTATGAAAGTTTTTCATGAGATTTTCTGTGACGACTAGACGGACGCCTGGAAGTCACCAAGTGAGTCATTAGTCTTCAGAAGTCTTACAAGTTACGTTTTCTACTGAGCAATTATCATTCTTTGACTTTTTTGGGGTTAGTATAATACTATAAACAGTGATTTTTATGCCAGTCCTACTGCTACATTACAGAAATATTTAAATAATAGAAAATTATGATCCTATTCACAAATTTATGTCAGGATCGAGTCATTTATTATTGTGTGATCCAATGTTAGACATCGAGTAAATTGATGTTGTAAGTCGAGTCATCGACTTAATATTGCAGTTGCGACATTAGATTATCAAATGACCAGTTATAGGAAATCGAACGACTCATCGAGTAACAAGATGTCGGAAGTCGAGTCAAAAGGACCTGAAATGACGAAAGGAAAAGCTTGCCAACGTACCGTTTCATAGCGTCACTGGTGGGATTTTCACAGGACCTTTATTTATACAGTTTAACAGCCACCTTTACATTAATACATTAGTATGGACCATGGAGGATAATAGTTGCATTCAAATATTATGTTTTCACTTGCAAAACTCTTATAAAGCTCCCCTTAAGTCGTTTTCACAAAGTAACTTCATTTTTAATAAGCTGCCTGTTAAATGTATTGTGACGAGTAATCGACATGCACACTAATGAATAACGGGCCAATTTAACTTAATTAAATGTCGAGTTCCGCTTTAAACTTAACTTTCGATTATTCTAATGTTGATTCTTGCTTTTTTTACTTCTTTTTAACGCTCTTTGTGTTACTCTTCAAAATTTCTCCAGAAATTAGTAGTCTAGTACCTACAGAGTATATTATGAAATAGTAAATTGACCTAGTGCACAATGAAGCATATTGTACTCGTATAATCACAAAATAAACAATATATTTTGAATAAATTGGCAGTATACCAATAATTGGGGAAGGGAGGGGGTCAAGAAAATTATAGTTTCCACTTTGTGAACTGAACGCGTGTTTTAATACACTGATATTAAAATTATCTATAATTATTTTTATGGTTGTTCTAATTGTTCACTATTCCTTGTCTGCGTTAATCTATTATACGTATAGAAAGGAAATGATCTATTTTTAATCACTTATCTCTTTGTGTTCATAGCAGGCGGTCATGCAACGGTCCATGCATATTTATTTGGAGGCCATGTCTTTTTGCGAATATATAAGGTCGGCCCTTTAAGACAGACTTAGTTGAGTTTTAACTGCAATCGAGGTCGAATAAGTATACTTTCGGAAAGGACACAACAATGTACTTTACGTGTTTTATGTTATTACGATCTACTGCCTAACAGTTTAGACATACTTTTTTAATTGTGTTCTTTTGAAACAACATTTTAATTCGTATCCGGCGAATTCGTAACAATACAATGAAAAACTCTTCGATCAATAACTTGTATTGCGACCACCAATAATTTTATTTTCATCGCAATATCACTTTCTATTTTGTAGCATCATATAGAATCTACCCAATCTTGAAAAAATACTTTACATGCATTCAGCGATATGAGAAAATCATAAGATTTCGTTTTTTTTTAAATGTCTATAGTAGAATTATTTTCTCCGTGCAGTTTGGGTCATAAATCAAACTCAGCCTCAGCCCGGCTAGGGCGGTGAGCATGTTGCGCGAGCGCAATGCCATTATCGATAAAAACTCAAGAATGAGTTTTTATCGATAATGACTGATAAGAATATCAAAGAAAGATTATCATTCTTATAAAAATCATTATTATCTTTTTTGCTGTTAATTTTAAACTTAGATATAAGTATTTATATTTATTTTTAATATAACATGTTACATTCTAAACTTTTGTACTTGTAGTTTTTTAATACCTAATTAATAATTTATTTCAAATCACTATTATTCTTATTTTAATAAATACGTTGTTTTATCTATTCTTTCATTTATATCACTAACCCAGAAAATGATAAAACTAAATACACTATCGATAACGCTTATCGACAACAATAAAGCGTATCACTATGCCTGCCCATAAGGCCCGTGAGTGGAAGAGAGGGCGAAATACTCCGATTATTTATGACCCAAACTGCACGGAGAAAATAATTCTACTATAGGGAAGTCTAATCTTATACTAATATATAAAGCTGAAGAGTTTGTTTGTTTGCTTGAAAGCGCTAATCTCAGGAACTTCTGGTCTGATTTGAAAAATTCTTTCAGTGTTAGATAGCCCACTTATCGAGGTAGGCTGTAGGCTAGGATATATCATCACGCTAAGACCAATAGGAGCGAAACACCAATGATGTATATTTCAAAATTGGAGAGTTTTTTAACTTATTTTTTTTACCATTCCAAACGAACGAAGTCGCGGGCAGAAGCTAGTATCTATAATATATACAATTTTATTAACAAGACGAAGTATTTAAGTGATGTTTGATAAACGATCAATATTAAAAATTTGATCTCTTTCACAAGAACTTATGGTATACTTATTAATTTATGATAATCGCTTAAATCTCGACCATGTTTCTATACAAAATGGAAATATTGTACTTATAAATTTTACTATGTTATATGCAAATCAATAGAGGAAAATACCAGAAAAGAATGTAAACTAATCGTGTCTTCAACAACTTTTAAATTATTGATTTTGCTTTGAATTTTGACGGGGAACATTGTCGTGGCGTATGTTTACATCGGTTTATAACCTTTTCTGTTTTCAATAATTTGAATCTACGTTTCGATCATTTTTCAGAACGTCAGCTGTGTTTCAATAGCCACGACATGACAGAGACAACAAAAAGTTGTGAATACTTGTAAACATCAAGATTGAAATTTTGGCGGTATCTTGAAGAGTGAAATTGCTATGCAGTTTAATTTGTATCATATTAGTACAACCAGGTCCAAAACAAAACAAAACAAAATCCACCTGCATATCTGAAAAAAAACACATTTTATTACCTGCCGGCATTTAACATAATTGTAACTCTTTTATGATCGTCTTCTTTTTTTATTTTTATTGCAGGAGTTCAGCAGACAGGCAGATGTCCCGCTTGTTGGAAAGCGGTTACCGTCACCTATGGACATTTGCAACCCCAAAGGTGCTACAAATGCGCTGCTGCTCTCTTAAGGGAGACTGGAACCTGGTCACTAATGCCGAAACTCAACTCAAGGTTGTTATGGCGACGTACTTTAGACCAGGGGTGGTAGCCATCCAGCGGGCAAATGCCCTACCACCTGGCTGTGGGTTGTTTTGTCGCCTTTTACGACAGGCCGCCCTGCCGCAGGAAATTGTATTCTTTCTCCGTTCCTGCACGGATAAAAACTTCTTTTGTTTACTTTGTGATTAGAAAACAGCTCATTGTTTATTGTACTCTGTTATGGCAGTCATAAGCCGAGTGTGGCGGATTAAGTCAACTTAAATACGGAGACATTGCATTTGTGCACTATAAAATGATGACCTAATGGAGGGGGAGGCAATCAAGCGAGAACCACGAGCGAAGCGAGACGTGTGTACTACAATCGGGAATCTAATGACGTGACGTACTTTGCGCGTTTTATTGAATTACGACCTTCTGCATTACGTTTGGACTTGTTGTGTTCGGTTATATTTGTACCTGTGTTATACGTGTTTGTATAGTTCTAATAAACTCTATAGTAATTCTAACAGCATTTCAATTCGAGTCTCGCGACTTGTAACAATATGTATAGTACTCATTTAAAAGGAAGATCTATGTTGAAAATCTTAACTGTTTAGAGATAATATGTTTGGCTTTTGCTTGAAAATTTCTAAAAAGTAAATATTCATAGGTACTTGATGATATATATAGATATTTACTATAAACAAAGTGAATTTTTCAAGTGGGCCTCTGTGGCCAACTCTGAAAGTATAAGTTATAGCGATCATTTTTTTTTTAAATCTCGGGACCAATTTTGATCAAACATTTAATCTTATTTTGAAAAATCATTTTTTTTATTTTTTTATTTCAGGAATTCAGCAGACAGACAGACGGTCCACTTGATGGAAAGCGGTTACCCTCGCCTATGGGCAGTTGCAACACCAAAGGTGCAACAAATGCGCTGTTGCTCCTTTAAGGGAGACTGGAACCTGTTCACTAATGCCGGAACACAACTCAAGGTTGTTATGGCGCCATTCTCTAGACCAAGGATGGTAGCTATCCAGCCGGGCAAATACCCTACCACCTGGTGGATACCAACCTAAATATCTACTAAAAATTACAATTCACTAAAAAAATTACGAACAATACCTAAATAGACTGCATATTGCCATCCGTTAGAAACGTTCCCGAAACGCTGACCGATCCATGTTGCACACTTGCACACATTTTTTTATCTATAGACCAGCTTTTTAAGTAATATGAAAATCTTATCGAATGAGTTGGTAACTTGTATAGCTTGCAAAGGCTATCAACTCTATAGTTAGATCCTTGGCCGTAAAATCTTGACATTAAAAGCAACAATAAATCTGTATCCATCAGTAAATTGGATTCAGTTAATTAATAACTACACAACAATAGAGGAGCGGACAATATAATCCCTTAAGATATATTTTTTAAACTTATAGAATGTCAAAGCTTCATAGATTTTCGGATGAACGTATCTACTTGTGACGTCATTTAATTAGGTACTAGCAAAGGAAACAAATAGTTAACTAATTATTGTTTGAAGTGTTATTAAATTATTCCTATGATGATATATTAAAAGTTAGATGATGTTATTTTGACGCCTGTCCTTTTACATGTAAATAATGTTAGGATTTATTGTTATAGATGTCCGCATTCGTATGTATACGCCGCATAAGTTTGCAAATACAAGGCATCGGCAGGGAATAATTAACTGTTGTTGGCAACATTATATTTGTGCCATAATTACCGTCGTCCACGCTCCTCGCCTGGGAGGAGATGTCGCAGCGTGCGCGCGCGCAAGCCACGCCCCTCTGCCACTAATTGCGCCAATCTGCGAGCGCAGACGAACGCACACACGTAATGTCACGCACACGCACATGCAAACGACACATGTCGTATTCGGCGTAAGTGCGGAGGGCAAATGAAAATAAAATTTAAAATGCACAACTGCCTTGTAAAATAACAATGATGGCAATTTAAAAGAAAATATACAGCATGGTAGTGCACAAAAGCAAAAGGTCATTGTTTGATATTTATTCCTTTACAAGTTTTTCTTGCAGCTTCGCTTTGGTAAACTTTACAACTGTATCCCAGGGCATATGAAGACACCAGGATGTCTACAAATACTACCACTAATAATATGAAAGGAAAATACCTACTATAAATGACATTGCTAGGAGAAATTATAATTGTATGTTCCCTCCAACACAATGTTTTCACTAGGTGCCGTTAGTTATAAGGTATAAGCATAACATCGTGAAACGTCATTTACCTACTTAGTTTCGATACGCTGTTTAACTATGAAATGAAAATTATTAATACGTTCAATTTTTACTGATTTATATTCACCACCTGTTTTCGCATGTAAACCTATTTCCCAAGAGTGTGAAAAATATAAATAGATACTACAGTTGCTTTCATATTTAGTACACTACCAAAATAATATGCCCATGCATCCCGCATAATACTAGTTTTGCAAAATGTATTTTTTTATGTCATCAGTTGTTGTCATCAGTCAACGAACCTGCATGATAAATGTGACATTGTATATTTAAACAGACATGAAATCAAAGCAACCGCACACAATTGGCGTATGCAACTTGATTACCAAAAAACTGAAACCTTATTATATAATATAATATCATATAAGTCAGCCTCATTATAAATAGCAGAATATTGTTATCCATCATATACATCTATAGATATACATCACACACACACCCATAGACAAGTTAACGTCTACTTTAGATAATTCATTTTTAGAAATAAATTTTGATAATTCAGTCACACACGTACTTGGTGTCCCGCGATACAGGCTAGTCCTAGTGCGGAACCTATGTAATCATTACTTCCGTATAATTTTTTGACAATAAATTGTTTTTAATTTGATACTTTATATGAACGAATAGCTAATAAATCATGACATATGTTCTACCAACTACTAAGTAAACGCCATTGTTAGTTAGAAATGAAATGCCTAAACTATAATTACCCATTTGACATATAATAGATTTAACTTATAACTGGCATGTGTATGTCTTAAATAAAATTATTACTCAATGTTCAAATTTGTAAGAATCACGATGTTGAATCGACAACATAGGCGCGCATAGCGACAAGCTTATTTGGTGGACCGGATGAATCGAGCGAGATTCACTCAGACAGCTCGTTACTGTCCCACGTTCATTTATTTTACCTATACCTGGCGGTAATTGGAAAAATCTCATTTTCAACCGTCTAGTGAGGTAAACTTGTTTCAAAGAGATTAATTGAACGAAACAACAGATTTAATGACAGTCTCGCGCTATCCTATAATATACCTACACATTGATTTATTAATGGCCCGTTCCTATATATATTACCAACCGTTCATTTGCCTTACTATCGGTTAAAATTTGACATAAGCTCCATACATGTGATGTCAAAATTCAACCTATGGTAAGGCAAGTGAATGACTTGATAAGATATAGGACTCGACAGTAAAAGAATATCACAAAAAATATTTGCTTCTGGCCTAGTAACAAAATCCTTTAAGTCCAAGTCAAGTTTTATTCAATAATTCATCGCTACAGTTTGTAAAACCTAGTTTAAGTGATTCGTATTCGAGATCTTATAGTAAATTAAAAATAGGGTTTTCATTATATTGTTAGATTATTCACACACACACCCATATTTTTTTCCTTAAAAATAATCAAACTCATGTAATAATCATTCATTTCGGCGAGATTTAAAAGATAGAATTACACAGGAAAACATTATCATTCAAGTTTCCGCAGAAAACTTGTAGTTATGTTTTGTAGTCTCTCTATACGCATTTTATTATCTTTAATATATTGAGCAGTTCAAAACTAAAAAATATTTCTATAGTGACCATTATTTCTAGCCACATTTTGAATTCATTTCAATGAACTTGATACATATCAAATCGTACGTTTTTTGTAAGCATCATAAAAAAGACATCTATCGATTGAATTTATACAAATAAAATTGCGATATTTTACATAATTTAGAAGGCCTAAATTATGTAAAGAACATTTTAAGCGTTTTATTAATATGGTATTTTTAAATGACTTAAAAACAGGAGTTTCTCAATTCGTCGCGTATATATATACTTTTTAAAGCACAATGCTTAGGTAGTATATCTTTTGGCATCAATATTTGATAAATGAATAGAGGCTACATTTTAGACACGTGTAAAATTTTGTGTATTTACATTATTAGACAAACCCAATTATTTTAAAATCAACATAACTTGGTACATTTATTTCAGTATATTTTATCGTATTATTTACTCCATATCATTGTAAAAAAATATTTTTTATGTTTCAGATGACAGCAGTAGGTACCTATATAGGTACGTGTAAATTTTATATTTATACATAACTTCACGCCAGGTCCCTTGCGATGTAGGCACGAACGACAGACCGCCATTCAGCTTATTCTTACACACCTCACTTGCTTCTTTGACATTCATAGCTCTTGTCATGCTCGCTCGTCTGTTCTTAAAGCTCTGCTAAGGATTATATTATTATATTAATAATAATAGCCCATAAACATCCCAATGCTGGGTTCGGACCTACCACTATAGGGGAATGGACAGAATACTCGCCACGCTTTTTCAAGGCGGCTTGGCGGGTTTGACACATCGGCTATCTCGATGCGCAGGTGTCATAACGATGTTTTGTAATTGTAACAAAAGGTAATTAGGTCGAAAAACTGACTAAGAGGTGCATACGTTCCGGTTAGGATTCGTACCTGTGTATAGGTAAGCTTGCTCCATCCTATATCGCATCGTCACTTAACATCAGCGAAATAGCAATCAAACGCGAACCTATACCATGATAAAAAAAAGTAATTCTTTAACTTCAAAAACTTAAGCTTGTGGGAACGGAATTTCATGGACCCCTTAAAAGTTATAAAAGGAACTATTTCTGTAATTTACTCCAAACCTTCTAACTTTTAGTTAGCTCATAAATCGACAGAAATGTTCGCTGTTAAACATGAGCCTTTCTCACATTAGACATCGTTCTATATAGGTGTAACATTACAGAAGTTAAAGAAGATAAAAACAATAATAAAAGTGAACGCTCGCCGGTGTGAGATAAATAATTTTCTGTGTGTCATCAATCGCGTCACTGGCCAATAAATTAGGCGAACGCGTCAAATCGGGGGTCTGGTGAGGATGGTGTCGTGTTTCAGGGCTACACCCGTCACCACGCAACCCGATTTGTCATTAAGAATTGCTTTGAAACTGAACTGTCTTTTGCCTGTGGCTTGACTCACATTAATATAAATTTTGTTAATCCATTCCAATTTTTTATGCCTCAGAAACACTACTGATACAGACCGTAACGCCATCTATGAAAGGTGGATCCAATTATGAGAGTAACATATTAAAGTTACATATCATTATTGTTGCCATAAAGATGTCTTATTAATGAATTGCAGCAGTACAATAGCAATTCTTTTCTGGATGAAAGGTAACCTGTGTTTTTCGTACCGCAGATGCTGTGAATGCAAAGATTGTGACGATTGGTTGAGCACTTAATCTGCCTGTCAACTGAACTCACGCAAAAAAAGAAAGATGTTTACTTATAATTCAAATAAAATATGCAGAATTCTCAAAAATAAGAAAATAACTATATTTTGAAACTGCATCAAAACTTTTGAAATGTAAGTAAATAAAGTAGCATTATAATGTAACTTTGCAAAAGGTCGCAAGCAAGCCCTACAATAAACTCACGAAGTGACCGAAGTGAAAACGATCCGGGTTGTCATCGCAGTAAGTTTATAAGCATTTATTTCCAACAAGCAGAGGCCCAACGAAAAAAGATATCAACAACATATTGTTATGAAATATTGTAAAATAAACACCCAAATAAAACGACCCGATTAAATGCGGTAACAAAAACAATTCGAGACACTCTTTAATATTTCTTATTTACTTATCTGTATAAAGGATCAATGTTTCACATGATTTTATACGTAAGTAACCTAATCGAAGCGCCGCCGTATGTAGATTATACAAAATACAGATATAATCAGAGCATCAAGAAGCCACATCGGGCCTGTACACCCTAACAACAGAAAAGTGAATTTACAAACAGTCGAACCTCAGCCGGCAAGGCCGAGTCATAAACTAACACACATTACGGTTGTGAACGCGACGATATCAATTCCGAGTTCCGATTCCGAGAACTGACACAGTTTTCTTAAGTGTCACATCACTACCGACGGACCGCCAAATAAATAATCCCAATGGTCCCATATCACCCGCATGCCAATCTAGTCCCAAGAACGCGCCGTACACGGACTCTTACGCGTCCCAAAGAGTAGTTAAAATATAAAAAAGAGCCACCTGTCTCCACGAAAAACTTTATTACACCCATAAAATTTAAACCTCAAACAAAAACAAAGAGTATGGAATCATTTTTTTTCTTTTACGATCGAGGCCCATTTCAGATCTTGTTTACCTAAGCTGTCAACTTACAGAATGGCGATTTTGACTGCTCGGGTCTGTTGAATTAATTGTCGAGTTTTGGAGAGATATCGTCCGATGTGCGATAACGTCAAGTGGACGAGCTCCTACCGTCCCTGGTCGCAACTTGCTTCGTTCTGACAGTTTCATCCGCGAAATTAGTTATTAACATTCTTAATTGCTACGATTTTAAATTCTTTCGAGTCCATAGATTACCTAACGTGTATTTTGCAAAAAAAATTAAAGTAGTTATTACGATATGATACGATATGAATAAGTGAAATAAATAGTTGTACTAACCATGCGAACCGACGGCTGGCGAGTAGGGGGCGTGCATCTGTTGATGGTAGTAGCGGGCGCGGCTATGGTGGCCGCCCTCCAGCGGTGAATGGAAGAAGCCATCTCCATTCGACTCTGAGTTCACGTCGCCGGCGGCCGGGCTGCCGTTGACGCGGCTCTCGTACCACCGCTGCTGCAGCGCACTCGCCCCGGACCCCGCGCCGCCCTCTCCACTCATGTCCATGACCGCCGCACCGACCTCACACACCATGCATCGCTTTTATGCACACGCACTCAAAGTCCACACCCCTATCCACATTTCCAATTGTCAATAGTTTCGGTAAACTCGTCGGCCCAAACACTAGAATACTTCAATCGAGATAAGTCTTAGCATCGTTGCAGTGGGTACGGTGGCCTCAGGCTCTTCAACGGCCTCCTACTACCGTCCGTATCTGAAAAAAACAAAAATATAATTTTATAGACGTAAAGGAATCTATTGTAAAGGATATGTATGATAACATAAATTACTAAATCAAAGTTTATAAGGGCTTAATAGTTTTATCACAAGCGTTTTGGCGCACATCAAAGAATCAGAGCCGGTTTTTTGTCAAAAAACAGACAATCAATTAAGATAATAATGTTGTGCTATCAAAAACGTCGGAGTGATATCGATACGCTCCCAATTTGATTAACTGATAAGGCGTGAACAACACTCGATACCGCCGCGATAACAGTGCATTAAGCGTTGTTAGCCAACCGAGCCGTGATTTTTATTACCACTAAAACTGCTAAAGATATCTACACGGCGAATCTGTTATAGGCTTGTATGTCACTTCCTGAAACGACCACTTTCGACCACTACAATGGAATTGTACTCAACCGTAATTGAAAGTTTGTAAAGCACTCTGATTATATAACATCGATTATTATAAACACACTAGCTGTTTCCCGAGACTTCAATCGTATTTTTTTGGTATATACCTAAACAGTGATAGCAGCATTTAAAGCACACCTCATGTGTTAATCACCTGTTTCACACCTTAAGAGATGGTTTTGCACAAACATTGATTAAAAAGTCTTAATTTCTTACAAAAGAATTAAAAGTTAATTTTCATGTCCATATACTTTTCCAAGCGTTTATTTTACTTTGTCGTTTGCAGGTCTATCAATTTATATATTTCTTGACAGTAAATCCTGCATGAAACAAATGTCATCATTATCATACTTTATTGTTGTGGGTAACGTAATAGTGATGTTCAATGAGTCACAGACTATTAAACCATCAATACTAAGAGTATACGTAAATAAATCGAAAGTAATCGACTTCAAAATGAAAAATGTTCTACTTTAAATAAAAATACGAATAATACTGCAATTTAATAATAATACCGCAATTATTATAAGTGCCGTTTTAAAATATGTGCATTGAAATATTTATGTTTACGGGCAAAAAGATCTTGGAATCAATATAAAAAATGCTAAAATTTAAACAAAAATATTTTATTTTTCTACTTAATCTCCCTCCAATGCAATGCATTTAGAATAACGCGTTTCTAACTTCCTTATTCCTTGCGGAAAAAATATTTTTCTTGAGTCTCGAAAAACTCCGCTACGGCAGCCATAACCGCGTCATTATCGTGAAATTTAGTTCCACGATTTCCTCTTTTAATTTTGGGAATAAGTGACAATCACTTGAGGCTAAGTCCGGCGAATATGGTCGGTGGTCAAGGAGATTGAAGTCAGCACAATGGATTATATTGTATAACTTAAAAAAATATGTTTCAAAATACAAATTTTTGTAATCAATTTCACTTCCTAAAGACTATTTTTTTAAGATAATAAGTAGGCTATATAGGCCTCGTTGCTCTGCAGGATCCGGGCCAGCTCTAACAACATCCTAAAAGTCCTGGCTGACAGGTTTGATGCGCCCATTTTGAATTACTGTGCCAGCAAATGTAAAGCTGGTACTATTATTGTGACAAAACTTTAAGGCTATAAGTTCTACTAACACTAATTTTAAGTATTTCTGTTTTATGTAAGTTTACTAACCAACATATGAATTGTTTGAAATTGTTTGAAATAATTCGAAATAAATGATGATTATTATTATATATACTTCCCCAGAATACAATCTATCATTTTGCTAAATTTTAAAAGCTCAGTTAGCCGTTTAGTCAACGAAAAGTTAATAGTTATAATAATAGTATGTATCTAGGAAAACAACTATAATTCAGATTCATACACCGTTGAATTATAATGTGCATACGTTAACATTATGCCTACAAAATTTGATATTAATTTATTTACCTCTACAACCAGTTGGCGGCTTGGATGTAATAAAAAAATTATGTAAACATAAATTTAATGAGTTCGTTAATATTTTGAAGAGACTAGATTAAAATAATTGTGAAACAAAACAGGGCTGTAAAATACAAATGGGCAGGTGGAAATAATAAATTACACGTGTATATAAGTGTATGTGTGATATATAATGTACAAATCTTGTATAAAATCACACTTTATATGAGTACTTATGTTTAGAATAACATTAATAAAATTGAGTCTAAAGTAACTGCTAGGCAGATAGCTGTCCAACGAGTATGTTAAGTGTTATGATATCTGAATATAAATTAAGATCTGTCCATTGTTTTTCTAACTAGTCATCATCTCAGTATATTTAATTTTAATTATTTATATGCATGAATGCAACAATATACTATGTATACTGTAAGCAACTTAAAATATGTCGCCTAATTACCATTATGACGTCCAGTAAATACATTTTTATTTTTTTTATGAATGAAGAGATCAAGTTTCAAAACATTGTTTATAAAATACAATGAGTTAAGTTACTCGTTCTTCACGATGTTGAGAGTGAACCGACTATCATATCAAATTTAATAGTAGACGTGAAATTGTTTTGTGATTGTTAATCTTTTTCGTACTTTCGATATCAAGGATGAAGGTAATAGAAATCCAAAAACATTATCAGTGTCACTCCAAATCCCTGACGAACGATAAAAATTGTTCCATCCCACGGTAGATCATACATAATGAATATGATCAAAGTTATTATACTGTTTTTTGTAAATTGGCTAAACAATCAAAAATAAAATAAGAAATTACTTTTATTCAAACTGATTTTTGTTTAAAGTATGATGAAAATTCTACCACCATGATTTATCAAAATTTTCCACTTCATAATTCAAATGTTAGAGGGGAACACGCTTTTTACAACTTTGGTAGTCTTTCGCGATTTCACTACACCATTATTTAGCATATCAGTGTGTAATACACTTGTATGTTAAGACAATTTTTTATAAGCCCCGTGTACTCACTGTGAAAAATGAATTTAATATTCAAAGGCGAACGAATAAACGGACGGATTTATATCATGAATTTTAAGGGTTTTGCCCAAATGGCTACAAAAGTCAAAAATAAACCAAAGAACACTTATCACCTATTGTAACATTTTCATATTTCTCGTAAAACAAGGGTATATGCGTGTGAATAAACTTTATCGTACAAAATATCAACACTTTCATATTTTTAGATTTTATAGCCGACGTACACAGATATAGGCAACTTTGTTCCATATCTTTACCAATACCACAGTAATAGACTGTTAAAGGACGCCATGATGATTTCTGGTGTAACAGAGGAATCATGTCGCCCCAAATGATAAGCATAAATTTAAAAAAAAACCACTAAAATGAAAATAATATGAGCTAAGTTAATCAATAAGACGGAAAGCATAGAAGGCAACTGGCGGCAGCAAAATTAATGGATGGCAAAAAAGTCTGCAAAAACTTTGAACTACTAAAGTCCAAGCAAAATGCAAACACCCAAAAGTAGATTTCAATCCGTTCACTTGAACCTAGAAAATATATGAGTAGTGAAATCAATAAGTACATACTGGGAGAGAAGGAGAGAAGACTTTAGAAGATTTTAGTTTTCGTAAGCGGGCGCTATATTTCGAAAGTGCCTACAGCAGCAAAATAGCCTAGGACCAACCCGCCCTGCTATAAGTGGAAACTGTTATTTATAAACGATCGTTTTTATCCTTTTTCTCTACGTGTCGTCGGTCTGAATATAATAGCAATCTGGAATATACTTCAAAAACGCCCACCGGATTTTAATGAAATTTTGGGAATTAAAACTAGAATACCTATTATCCTAAATTTTTATGTTTGTCATTTTGATACCTTTCAGGCTTCTTAAGATATGAATGAATAGAAATTCCAATTTCTGCACGAGCGATATTGTCGGCATAGCTAGTAGATATACCTACATACACATGTTCATAATTCTCTATGACAGATAAAAATGTTACCGACCCCACGGCTACTGAATGTCAGACCTTTCATATTAGTGACAGACAAAACATTGGTAAAAATAATTCAGTTGAATTAATTCATTGTCCTATACCAGTATTTATATCGCAATATTTCAAACATAAGTTCTTTACGATTAATTTATTTTTCGTTAATAAATTATAATTTAGATATGATATGTCAGTATAGATATCGCGATAAAATCGATTAACAACGATTATCGATATATCGTATGGGGCTTTTAATTGTTATTACTTGCACTGGGCTTTGCATTATCGAAAAATCACGGGTTATATATATATTTGATGATAAAGTTATTAATTTACTTTGATTTTTAAATCCACTGTTAGGCCCATTCGAAGAAATAACGATTATTGACTTCTTTACATATCTATTGACAATCTATTGAAGGATGTGTTTAGGGTTTTTTAATCATTATAACCCCATTTCATTTTAATATAGGTATATATGTCAATATGAGAGTGGCTTCTTTTACATTTTTAAATATAGCTTTTCCCAATTTTTGTACCTAGTCAGTGTAGTTTTTATTGAATACTCAAATTTTATAATGATTTTTAAGCAAGTGGAGATAAACCGGACCCGTGTAACAGAGCATCAGCCAAGTTGTAATTCTTACTGTTGCCAAACTAGGAATTCTCGTGGTAGCTCAAAGAAACCATTTCACAAAACTGTTTTGATTTTCAACACAATCAAACAATTTAAGATTAAATGTCAGCTATAGCCTAATATTGTTCATTTACACCCAATAGTTTTATTATACTCATTTTTTGTAACTAAAACTGCACGTCAAAACCTCGCTCCTCAATCTCCCGCCAAAACAAGGTGTTGCAATTATAATTGTTCCTCCTGCTCCACTTTGCAAATCAACCAATTATCATTAAATTTCGCATACATATAATATTCTTTTTATAATGCGTAATACATGACACTTTTCAGTCTAGAAAATAGAATAGCTTTTGTAGGATAATAAGTATCTAGAATTATAAGTAAATATAAACCATACCAAAGAAAATAAAATAGTATTTTAAGCAATCAAGCTCAAATTATATAACTACCTCAGATATATAATTAGTAACCATAATTATAAGCGACATAATCCTAATTATATTTCATTGATTAGCAGCGTTAACTTCAATCTAAACGAGAAATTGATATCTAATGAAAATTAATCGATTTGGTAATTAAAATGTTCTTTATTCGATGAAGTGCCTTCTATGCATTAAACATCACATTATTTAATTTTATAACCTGAACATCAATATTACAGAAAGAGCCAATAAATAACCTAATATTTGCCTTGCCTTATTAGTTATTGGTTTGTAACATATTTTTAATTACATGTATTTTAGAATTTTAAAGTATATTTACTGCTTAATTTTGAATTATACTTAAATAAATTACACCTATATTTTTAAATTATATTAAATAATACTTGTTATTTTTTATCATTAAAAAAATAGGATCAAATTTTATAAAAAAAAGTTATATTAGAATAATAATATATATAAATGACATAACGTCAGAAGTAGCTTCCTTGAACTTGCAGACCACCTCTCCACACCCCTTAGCTATTCACACCCAAATTGCCCGTCTTCGACGGCATTTATTGGCCTCAATGCAGGAAGTGGCAAGTCACAGACTGGCCATTTTTGCATGTTCCCCGAACATTGCGACGGGCAGATGCCATAGTCCCGATAGTCCCAGACCCCTAGAACCACTAGCACTTCACCCCAATAGCCCGGTACTTTTTATTCTCATTACCCACAATAGTCCTACACTGGCCGGGACTTGTCCTCGTGTGGACTATTATATGGTGCAGAGAGGCATAATCGCCGGTCAGTGGCACGCCACATTTACATTAAATGTCAAAGGGCCTCTACGTGTTAACAGTCCCTTGGCCCAAGGCAAGCTCTCCAAAAGTCCGGGCCAATTTTATGGCCCGTAGTTTTCAAAGACATACAATTATCCTATCATACTATATTTTATTTATGTTATATGTTACATGTACTAACGACAATAATTTATGCAACAATAAATTTTTCGGTTGTACATTCTGTTGTTTACAAGTGAAATGTATAAAACTACAATGAGATTGATCAAAACTCTTACCGATACTAAAAGACTGATTAGATGTGATCTTCACAACAAATAAAGTAATGCTTATTGATCTATCACAACCGACGACGCCGCTATCTAGCCATCGACTGAAAAAAAGGATTTGCTGATAATGTATAAAGAAATCAAACGTTTTATCGCAAATTACGTTGATTTTTAGTGATTTCCTCGTAAAGTCTGGTGATAAGTGTATAGATAATGCTATGAGCTACTACTAAAATTATACACGTTTTCACTCATTTCAAACTCTCAAGGCTAGCTGAAGGTGATCATAATCAACTTTAATGCAATACAAACTTTGTAACCTTGTAATTTTTGTAATGACGGTATCGCATTTAACTTGTGCCTGCCTACATAATTAAATTTATTAAAAGCAACATGTGACAGAGTCGGACGTACTGCCATGGAAATATGGAGTAACGCATGAGAACCACATCAGAAACTATCATATCTGTAAACACTAATTTTCGAAATAGGTATTATGAATAAATAAAAAGTTGCTTACGGGCGGCCATGTTTTTCGGAATCCGGAAAATTACATGCGGAACAAATATCATGTAGGCAAATTACATGCGGAACAAATATGATGTAGGCACATTACATTCGGAATAAATATGGCGCCTCCATCTGGTCCCAATAAAAGAGGAGGCTGAAGAAATGGTGGCTCGACATTGTAAGAGTTGCACACATGCCACTAACAATGAAGAAAACTTGAGCGTAAAGCAGAAACTTAGGTTGTAACAATGGTTCAACTGATGATGTCAAAGACATAATGTCACCGGGGCATTTTTGTATTGCTTGAGTTCAGCAGAAAGACAGACGGTCCACCTGGTGGAAAGCAGTTACCATCGCCTATGGATATTTGCAACACCAAAGGTCCTACAAATACGCTAACTAACTACTAATAATATTATTATTAGTAGTAAATTATTATTATTATTATTATTACTTACTAATGCCGGAACATAACTCAAGGTTATTATGGCGAGCTACTCTAGACCAGGGGTGGTAGCCATCCAGTCGAGCAAATGCCCTACCACCTGGCTGTGAGTTGTTTTGTCGCCTCTTACGCTAGGCCACCCGACTGCACCAATTGTAATGTGGATAAACTAGTTTCTAGTAACTCTTTTCAAAATCAAAAGTTTTCATTCAACATAAGTTCCACTGGAGAACATTTTTTGAACGTCATCTATATATTTCTTACTCTATTACGTTATTTGCATAGGCAAAGATGCTGACCTTCAATTTGATGCCGTCAGAGCTAAAGTTGGTATCTGGTTTTGATGTTATATATAGTCTTTGTGTTAAATCTCAACTCTAAAACTAACAATTATTTTACAAACTTCAAGTCCCACAGAAAGGTACTGAAACAACATCTAACATCATACCTACTGCCATCTAACAGGTCGTAACAGCTAATACTTCAAAATTTACAGTCGATTGTTGAATCGGCGAAATCAAAAAACGGCCGTTAAATTCTGATAAATTTCAAACATGTATAGATATTAAATGTTGCGTATTATGTATGCTTATGTTCATAAAATATACCGAATACTTCTAAGAAGTGTCCCAATTTTTTAAAAATAGTAACTGATTATCAAAACAGATTATCAACGCGATGTAATGGATATCAAATTAAGTTTTATGTTTTATTTTATCAATATACATATTAAATACATTAAAAATTTAAATTTGCAGATATCATTACCATTTCATTGTTGATATACTGTGGTGTAGAGTTATCATCAACGACCTTCGATATCGAAAATGTTTGTTTTTATCTTCACACTATTTGTGCAACATAAATTAAAACAATTTCTTATTTACAATGCAATACTACTGAAGAAAATTTAGGAATCGTAGTTCCAATTTTGTATAATATAGTATTGACTTCTTTCGGAAGCATTAAAGAGAATGTAAGTTGTAAGTACCTATTTAAAAAAAATTACTAGGCATTCCTAGACTTTCCTTCTTAATGTTATTAGCATAATGTACATAAATTTGTTGGATCTCATAGTTCAAGTCCTTAATTAAACTTAATTATAATACCTATATATATTATTTATAGTTATATCATTCCTATATCTACTTACGTTCAATTATCATTATATTATTTTGAAATACAGTATATTAAATATGACTATGGATATTACGATCTCTACGAGATAATTATTATATGCCGCTCATTAGATTTCATTAGGCACAGAGCCAAAAATACCTGTATCTATTTAAAGCAATCCACGAACAGGTCCCAATTGATCCATTGGTATAAAGCGGAGTGATCGATGCGCACGCGCACCGTATAGCTTATCTACAGCAGAAGTAGGCCTATCGGCTCGATCATCCGATCGTACCACAGTAGTGAGGTTATAAATCATTCGTGATTGCCCATAACCGTGTAGTGATACACATTGTTATATCACCATCCACCGCGCTATCTCTATGAATATCATTATGGCTATTTAAATTGGTTTTCTTATTGCAATACTTTTGTATTTGCAATTTTAATGGTCGAGTTACACCTTGCTATTTTCGAAATCGTATTTTATGATGATGCATTGTTTTGATTATCTTGTATTAGCTTTAATATATAGTTCTTTGTTTTCTTATGAATTGAAAACAGAAAGTTCTATAGCTATTTTCTCTCGTAAATAATTTTATCTATACGCCGTTATAAATTTAACATAACTTCCAAGTTCTTTCCTGGTATCACCATTTTTAGCTATAGTCAAAATTCAACTATCATAGGATATGCTTGCTCCCAGTGTAATGCTAATACATGGTGAAGAACTTCCAGCTCATTAAAAAATACTAATATTATAGCTTCGGTTTGCATAAATATTTCCTATTTGTAACAGTCGCCTCTATTGAAAAACAAAAACATAAAACCTTAATCACGAGTCACGAGAAAATACGATTCGGTTCATTGTTCTAATAAATTATAAATATCAACAATTAAGTAATATCTGACATTTTGAACACAAACTTCACAACATCAAACACCTGATATTATCTTGTAGTAGAACATAAACAAATTAATTTCCAACACATCATCCGGGTAACCACTAACGCTATCAGCTCTTATTGGGATTAGGCCCAATTCCAATTAAGATAATTGATTCGTAGGCCGCTGGGACCGCACGAAGGTCGAGGCCTAAATGCATACAAAAAAAAGGTCCAACATCAAACCTAGAGGTGTTTGATGTTTGGAGACATCTTTTATACTTCTAAATTAAATTTAGAATATATATTTTATAGAGTTTAATTTTTATTCGACATGTCTATCGTTTTTTTAAAACCATTTCTTTCTGATTGAAAAAGGATATTTGTAATAGGTATAAAAAGTATATACATATCCAATACTATTCTGCATATATTAACTTCAGCCGTTGCGCAACAGTCTGTATGACCCTTTGGCGTCACAAACAATTATACAAAATACATATGTACAATACTTTATTGGAAAACCAATAAGGCCGCATATTATTTATATCCCTAAAAACAATCTCTTCCAAAGATACCCTACTTACTTAAGAGAATGACCCTTACTTAAGAATTTTTTAACCTAATCCGAATATGACAATATAATATTTTTTTATTTTTTATTGCAGGAATTCAGCAGACAGACAGAGGGACATTTGCAACACCAAAGGTGCTGCAAATGCGCTGCTCCTCTCTCAAGGGAGACTGGAACCTGGTCACTAATGCCGGAACACAACTCAAATTTGTTATGGCGACATACTTTAGACCAGGGGTGGTAGCCATCCAGTCAGGCAAATGCCCTACCACCTGGCTGTGGGTTGTTTTGTCGCCTCTTACGACAGGCCGCCCGACCGCAGGAAATTGTATTCTTTTTCCGTTCCTGCACGGATGAAATATATACAATATAATAATATGAAGTGTGCAAATACCTATTATAAAATAAAAAATATGGTCGTAGATTTATACATTGGTTGCGCCGAGGAACACCTCCTTGTAAATTCTTCCTCCCCATCCTCGCCATCAAGAATAAAATAAAGGTTTAAATGAAGAATGCGCTAAACAAGAGACATTAAGACAGAACTGTCACGGCTGTCAACGCATATAAAATTACGTACGCATATGAATTGGTTGGAACAGCAATAAATAAATAAACTGTTGAACTACATTCAACTAGCAGAGCCATATCCTAGTGAGTGTGAACCCCCGGGGACGAGCGCAGTGTGGCGGCGGACTGGTGGCGAGGTGAGTTTCCCTTGCTTCTTCTTCCCGTCCCTTTGCCTTCTCCCGGCCATCTCATCGCGCCCGCATTTGTTGCGGGGGAGGATGGTTGCGCCGAGGAACACCTCCTTGTAAATTCTTCCTCCCCATCCTCGCCATCAAGAATAAAATAAAGGTTTAAATGAAGAATGCGCTAAACAAGAGACATTAAGACAGAACTGTCACGGCTGTCAACGCATATAAAATTACGTACGCATATGAATTGGTTGGAACAGCAATAAATAAATAAACTGTTAAACTACATTTAACTAGCAGAGCCATATCCTAATGAGTGTGAACCCCCGGGGACGAGCGTGGAGTGGCGGCGGACTGGTGGCGAGGTGAGTATTCCTTCCTTGCTTCTTCTTCCCGTCCCTTTGCCTTCTCCCGGCCATCGCGTCGCGCCCGCATTTGTTGGTTACCTTCGAGCCGGATATCGTATCCATTTCACGCTATAACGCATTAACTTTGTAGTCACATCATCCTAGGATTTGGACAGTTTCGCATCGCATCACACGTATTTTCGTACTTTTTCTCGTTTTTCCCCGCATCGCGTACGTGTGCTTTATTCGTTGTTTCAACAAGCCGCATCTTACACGTATTTTCTTACTTTCTCGCTAGCCCCGCATCGCATACGTGTTTTACTAGTTCCTCGAACAAATTGCATAATTCTAACGCATTTTGTATATATTTTATAAATTCGCTTAATTTCGTAGTATAATGCCGCGTCACGCAGCCCCGACTTCACCGGAGCTCTCAAATAAGTTAAAGTTCCTCGAAGCTCTTCAAAAAACATACGTTGATCGCTTAGATAGGGTCTACAATGAGGGTCTGATAACTGCTACAGATCCGTCATGTATAGAAAGCTTTTTAAGTCAAGCGCACACTATAGACGACTTACGTGTCAGCTTTCAAGACACATTACAACAAATAAATATGCTCCGCATGCAATTAGACCCTGATTACACACCAGACCTTCAGTCTTGGACGGCTTTCGAGGATACTTATTGCCTTGTGAAACGTAAATTCATACATTTATCCCGCGAGCAGTCGGATTCACCGCACGTTACTATATTAGAGTCAGACCGCCCTAAGAGGCATTTACCAAATTTGCCGCCTATGCCTCTCCCTGAATTTGATGGGGATATTAAAAATTGGCCTCTATTTTATACCGCATTCTTAAATACAGTCCACAATAACAATAATTTAACTAATTCTGAAAAATTATATTATTTGATAGGCAGATTGACAAATAAAGCCAAATCTGTTTTCGCAGGTTTGTCACCTACGGGTGAAAACTATGATATAATTTTTCATTCGCTTGTATCCAAATATGAGGATAGACGTACTCTAGCCTCTTCATATTTAGACCAGATCTCGGACGTTAAGCCATCGAGCTCATGCTCGGTCGAGAATCTGGAACATTTTCTAGATAGTTTCGTTTCACCAGTGCATGCCATACAAAATCTTAATTTTGATAAGCTTGCAGATTTTATCTTCTTGCATACCGCGCTCCGGAAGTTAGATTCGGAGACAGTCCGCTCCTTTGAAATGGACCAGAGAGGGAATGATATTCCATCCTTCTCTGACCTCGTTGATTTTATCCGCGATCGTGTAAAGATAATACAACGTTCTACTATTCTTGCTAAACCCGCGAAGAAAGTGATCGAACATAGGCCTAATGAACCTTCTAAGCCAAGGCTTACATTCGCTTATGTTGCTACGAATAATACAGCGCGTCCATCTCAGTCTTGTAATCTCTGTCTTTCGTCTAGGTCTAACAATCACTTGTATAATTGTTCAAAGTTTTTAATGCTTTCTTCCCGCGATCGCTTTGATTACATTAAAAATATTGACGCATGCATAAACTGTTTAAGTTATAAACATAAATTGTATAATTGTCGCTCAAATTCGGTATGTAAAATGTGTCGGAAGAAACACCACACTTTATTACACTTCGACAATTCCGCCTTCGCTCCGCCCGCTATCAATGTCGAATCTCATGTGCCTGCACCTCTACCGCGTACTTCAGAGTGCAAATGCAGCACAAGCACAGCGCCGCCGATTGAACCCATAAATTCACCAACGACCGCCCCTACATCCACTGCACCTAATGTTACGTTGTGCACATTGTCTTATAATGATGGTTTGCGACAACCCTACGAGCAGTCATCAACCGCGCAGACAATGTCAGTTCTTTTACCAACTGCGCAGGTTGTCGTCTATGACAATAACGGACATGCGCAACATGTTCGATGTCTTCTTGACAGCGCAGCACAGAGCAACTTCATTACGAAGTCATGTTTAGAGCGATTAGGTTTAGACTCAAATAAATGTCAAACTTTCGTCAACGGAATTGGGGGTTCGTCGAAAATAATTAATGGTTCCGCACATATTAAATATTATTCTAGGTTCAATAATAATGTTTTATATAACATGAATGCTTTAGTTGTAGACAAGATTACTGAACATTTGCCGACTCATTTCGTAAATAATTCTTTGATTTCGGAATTCAGTAATTTGCCGCTAGCCGATATTAATTTCGGTAAACCTGGTGAGATCGATATGCTCATAGGTTCTTCGCTTTTCCCGCATTTATTACTTTCCAATAGAGTTTATTCGCGCTCTGTAGGTTTCCCATGTGCCATGGAGACTACTTTAGGTTACGTAATTGTAGGTAACACACCCGCATATGTAAACAAAAGTTTATCGGCAACTTTAGGTTCTTTCGCATCGCATCTTAAATATAAATATAACTTTAATCGTTTTGGTCCGCTCAAAAGGGCTACCGCGCCGCGTGCTTTTGGCACTTATAACCGCAAGTATGGGGATTCTTACCGTACTACCCGCAACCCTCATGCTAGAAATACTTATGGCTTACCATTTAAGAGCCATATTTCTTCATGTTAGCTCACTCATTTTATTGAAGTTGTAAATATTATTTTACTATTTGTTCGCTTAATTTTCGCGTTACGTCTATTTGTTGAATTTTAAGCATCTTATTAAATATTCGTAATCTTTTATTATTAAGGTTCGCATAAAGTACAAGTATTCATTGCCGCATCGCAAAATTATTAATTGATTTTGAAATCTTACCGCAACACAATATTGATCAGTTTTCTGATTTAATTTTGTTGATATCGAAAATATTGTAAACCCGCGCACTTTGTCATTAAAATGTAT
This sequence comes from Dendrolimus punctatus, assembly GCA_012273795.1. Lineage (NCBI taxonomy): Eukaryota > Metazoa > Arthropoda > Insecta > Lepidoptera > Lasiocampidae > Dendrolimus > Dendrolimus punctatus. The sequence goes on along the minus strand of CM022534.1, from coordinate 7,419,197 downwards.
TAACTGGTACCTCTTGCAGCCTCGCATTTCAATGCATCAAATGATTCATTTGTTACAATAATTTAGCGCGCAATCTCGTGCGCATATTATTTAAATATTTTATAATGCCTTCGTCTGCGTCCGCATTTACTGTTTTCTTGAAAGATCAAACTTTCGGGATTGCAGAGTTAATGAGCCTTTCAAATCCATTTACATTGATGTAAAATTTTCTGATTCATTGTAAGTGTTCGCGTTATAACATTATTTTACTCCTTTTGCTTTAACACCACGGTCGTATCGAACTTGTAGGTGAATTTACTACTGATGGCTTCTTATCCGCATTATGTTTATCTCGCAGAAGCTCAGTAGCTCAAGTTCACTTTCATAGTCGGATATGTTTTATTGGGGCTAAAAGAATTAAATTTTGTACGAATTTCTTCTGTCACATAGTTTTACTTCATTTTAACCGCCAATCGTATTTATCTAATTATCATCGCTATGCTTATTGACGATTAAACGGGCTCAAGGAGATAGTAAACATACGTGCCTTTTAGTTGAGAACTAATTCGCTTCTATAATATTTTGGAGGATTTGACACTCGCGCATTTCCTAAATTTAAGGCTGCTTCTTTTCCGCGTCATCCGTAAATCTCAACATGCTATTCTTTGGCCATACTGGAAGAGCGAGTATCTCCACATGTTGCCAATGCTCTTAAATGATAAACGATTTAAAATGCAATAGGCATCGGTTACGTTGTAATTTGAAAGTAAATAATATCCCGCTTCTACAATGACCATTCGGCATTGTAGATGAAACTTTATCGTAGAAAGATGTTGTTGTTAGGACAGCTAAGTTCGCACTACATGCGGATCGTATTTACGCCCGGTTGTGCGACTCTGTCCATTTCCTAAATCATCTTGATCACCGCTTGAGAATTTGTCTTTGTTTTAATTAGAATTGACTTTTGTTTTGTTTTATCATTTTCATCTGTAATATATTTACTGCATTTACATTACATTTATTTACATACTTGTTAAACCCGCATCCGCATTCATTTTCGTATCGCATTTTCGCTGTATACTCTTATCGTATTCCCGCAGCGCATTCTTGCACCGCATGCACGCATCGCATATTCTCATCGCTTTTACACCGCTTTCTTGCATGGCCGCATACATATTCGGTTTTGAAGGGAATCCTTCAAGCGGGGGAGGATGGTTGCGCCGAGGAACACCTCCTTGTAAATTCTTCCTCCCCATCCTCGCCATCAAGAATAAAATAAAGGTTTAAATGAAGAATGCGCTAAACAAGAGACATTAAGACAGAACTGTCACGGCTGTCAACGCATATAAAATTACGTACGCATATGAATTGGTTGGAACAGCAATAAATAAATAAACTGTTAAACTACATTTAACTAGCAGAGCCATATCCTAGTGAGTGTGAACCCCCGGGGACGAGCGTGGAGTGGCGGCGGACTGGTGGCGAGGTGAGTATTCCTTCCTTGCTTCTTCTTCCCGTCCCTTTGCCTTCTCCCGGCCATCGCGTCGCGCCCGCATTTGTTGGGTCCAAATCCTAGGATGATGTGACGACAAAGTTAATGCGGTATAGCGTGAAATGGATACGATATCCGGCTCGAAGGTAACCAACAAATGCGGGCGCGATGAGATGGCCGGGAGAAGGCAAAGGGACGGGAAGAAGAAGCAAGGGAAACTCACCTCGCCACCAGTCCGCCGCCACACTGCGCTCGTCCCCGGGGGTTCACACTCACTAGGATATGGCTCTGCTAGTTGAATGTAGTTCAACAGTTTATTTATTTATTGCTGTTCCAACCAATTCATATGCGTACGTAATTTTATATGCGTTGACAGCCGTGACAGTTCTGTCTTAATGTCTCTTGTTTAGCGCATTCTTCATTTAAACCTTTATTTTATTCTTGATGGCGAGGATGGGGAGGAAGAATTTACAAGGAGGTGTTCCTCGGCGCAACCATCCTCCCCCGCAACAAATGCGGGCGCGATGAGATGGCCGGGAGAAGGCAAAGGGACGGGAAGAAGAAGCAAGGGAAACTCACCTCGCCACCAGTCCGCCGCCACACTGCGCTCGTCCCCGGGGGTTCACACTCACTAGGATATGGCTCTGCTAGTTGAATGTAGTTCAACAGTTTATTTATTTATTGCTGTTCCAACCAATTCATATGCGTACGTAATTTTATATGCGTTGACAGCCGTGACAGTTCTGTCTTAATGTCTCTTGTTTAGCGCATTCTTCATTTAAACCTTTATTTTATTCTTGATGGCGAGGATGGGGAGGAAGAATTTACAAGGAGGTGTTCCTCGGCGCAACCATACATTATATCAGAAAATAAATACATTTATAAAGGGAATAAATAACGCCCAACTTTAATAACATAACAAAAGGCTTAAAATGACTTTAGTTTTTCTCGTTTGCGCCCGCGCAGCTAATACATGATCGATGCCTTTTAAAATGAACACGAGATTGAATAATTTATTTATACTCAATTTGCTTTTATTGTTAAACATTTTAATTCAATCTTGATTGGCGTTTATCGAAACATTTTAATATTTATTGGCTATACTCAATTTGTAAATCACTTGAACGGTTCTCTCACAATAATATTAACTAACATAAGGTACGAGTATTTACTAGATTACTATATTACTATGTAATATTTTATATTACCGGCGCCTCTTGGTTAATGTAATTAAAGATTAGTTATTTGCTATGTTATTTTCAGAAACTGTTCAACGGAATATGATCAAATTCATTTTCACAACTTTATTTATTTTGACCTTGTTATTGAAGTCAGTAAGTAGAAAGTTATTCGCCACCAAATATAGAGAAGTTTTTGTGTGTCCTTCTAACTATGCGACGGAATTTAAAAAACATCAATATATTATGTAGGAGCCAAAAAAATATTTTTAATGAAAATTAATTTGACAGGACCCATTTAGTAATTTTTGAGTTATGCAGTATTTTCTATTAAACACTATCTATAAGGTAGCGTAGCCAAATGACCAGACCCTTCAATGTGCAATGTACTAACAGGTATGTTTTTTTAAGTTTTTGCAGTTTAACTTTTTAGCCACAGTAGTGAATTCTTTCGATAGTAACGAAAAAGCACGATGCCGTGAATGAAATCATTTAAACAGTATGCTGACATAGATAGAGTTGGAAATATTTTGAAGTTTGGAAGTTAAATCAAATAAATCAAATTGAAACTAGAGCACTTGTTTCCTATTTTAGTTACCATAAGCCTCTCGTGTCTATTGTTCAAAGTGAATACATGAAATCTGAATAATGTGTTATAACATCGCTCAAATATGTAATATATGAAATGTAATATTTTGCATTAAAGTAAAAAATAATTTTTGAGCTTGATTAACATATTATAAAAATAATAAACCTTATAATTATCCTAATACTCTAAATTTAGCTCAGTCTCCCGTAGGCTGCTTTTCTGAAGTTTCACTTCTGCCTTGTGTGAAATGTTTACTACATTAAAAGAGTGTGCGTGTGTTACCGCCAAATTGAAAATTAAGTAATACCCTCTTTTTAAACTTGTTTAGGTTATATATTAACTTAAATGATTAAATAATGTAATGAAAATATGATTTTTTGGAGGACAATACGGTGAAATTCAGTCTTGGAATAAACTTGGAATACCATTTTAATTAAAAAATGCTAACTAAAATTCTTGACCTCAAATAAACTTTAATATATGTTTCTAGTTAAATTTTAATGAAATTAATTCGCACATCATATGTATCTAGGCCAGCTTGGGATGCATATTTGCGAAATCACATATTGCGAAAATTTTATTTTTCTATTTACATGAGAGGAATTTTTAATATAACATCATAAACATGAACCGATTTTGATTCTTGAATTTAATTACTTAAAAGATACAAAAATATCAAGGTAATCGCAATTTTATAGCAATTTTTTTATTCATATGCCCATAATAATAGTGCATGAAAACCGTGTGAAATGGTAGAAATACCTAATGTTAGCAACCGGATTCCACGTGTTCCAAGAAAACATAGATAACATTAGTTACAGTCTGTAGGTATTATTTATTTTGGTATATCTACAATAATAAATTAGTTATCAATCATAAAACGCAATCAGTATTTGACATACTAAAATATAAGTCGTGGTGACTCTGCATCTAGGATAGCCGCTTCTTATTACAATGACCTGAGTACGAATATTGAAAACTTTTATTTCTTGAGTAGAACAGGCAGGCATACGACCCACCTTATGATCTTTCATAAGGTTACCGTCGTCTATTGAATATACAGCACCAAAGGCAAAGCAAAGGCACCAATGTGCTGCGAGGACGAACCGTACCCGTCCAATATGTTTAGTCCGTCAATTGAACAAGCAAAGCGTTCAGGCTGTTATTTATAAGTTTATGTTTAAACTTTTAAGTTTGAAGTAGGTGTCTACTAGAAATTTATTTAACACAGCCCTATATTAAATTAACAACAATTAAAAGAATTGCAGAAGACACTAATGCTCCAAAACTCATGTATAATGCAAGACTAGGAAATGCAAATGTACATTTATGTGGTTTATATATGAATATTCATGATTTGCATAGTCTTTTAACAATCCGCCAGTTAATTAAAATGTGCAATTTAATTTCAACCATGCATTGATACGTTTTGCGAAAGATATTTATTTAAATAAGAAAATGAATTTGTATGATAATGTATTTTTTGTTACAAAAACTTTATGTATACCTACCTATTCTTCAAATACGTTTTCTTATTTAAATACTAATGAAATTTGATATTTAAAGTTCCAAGTGGCCGACAATATTTATGAGCTAATTTACAAGGAAAGTATAATAATTCCGTCTGGATATTTCTTTAATATAGACAAAGGTGCAAAGCTCCGGGGGAATGCTCTCATTGATTGATATTTTTTTTATTTTTCTCTCAAGTTTCAAATCAAGTATTTCAAATTCCGATATGATTAATATCGATGTGTTGCAAGGTTCAGAAGATACCAATAGGTATTAATTACTTGCGAAGTGGTGAGCACGGCTATACATATCTAAACTAAAAATTGAATCTGCTTTCTATTCTGTACAAACAGAAATTCTGCGTGTTATCTCTATTTATATACCCAGTTATATTAAAAAAGTCTCAGCTCCCCAGGTGCAACGCAACAGCAAATCGCAGCTTCCCAGCAACACGGATAACAAGTCCCACCTTCCTAACAACACCGTTAAACATGCCGCAACTTTCTAGCAACACTCACAATAAGCCTCAAAACTCCCCAGAACAGCAATAACAAGACCCAGCTTCCCAACAACACTGACAGTAAAAACCAATTGCCAAACATAATAAAATTGCAACTTTAAGGTAGGAAGTGACACCGCATGAAATACATTTAACAATTTACTACCTGATGGAAACTGGTTACCGTCGCCTATGAACATTTTCAACACCACATGTGTTACCTAATTGCAGCTGGAAATCGGACCTCAGTGAAATCGTAAGCAACTCCCGGTATAAAATATTCGTGATAAATAATTATGGTAATGCTAATTACGCTGTCTTAATATATATAGCAATGACAAACTGTTCTATATCCCAGGAAACACAAGTAATAGATACACCTACAGTAGTGTAAACATTCAAAATTGTTGCGGATATGGCGGTTCCCCTTACATGTGTGAACTTGATATAAAACATAACTATTAAAACTAATAGATCTAAATATTTGCAGAACCGGTAGGTATAAGGTAATTTTACAACAGAAAAAATTGACAGCATGTAACATATTTAAATTAATTTTCACATTATAATTTCTTCTGTTATGCATTTTTATTAAGTTACAATACCCATATAAACAAACACATACACACCTACACCTGCTTCATACAGGCATATTTAATAGCTAAATCATTGCGTATACTAAACTTATAAACGCTTTTTCATGAGATTCATCTTAGAACTATTTATAGAAAACCGATAAATTATATATATAAATTAAAGCATTTCAGGGGTTCATTCCTATGTTCGCTTGGCTACTTTTTCCAGCATACATAGGTGGAGTGAGCGTGTACGTCTGCTTATCCGGTGGTAAAAAGATGAGGGAGGAATTAATTAGTGAAATTTAGCGCCACACTATGATCTAAGCTCTAGGCTCTGAAGCCTCTCGACTAGCCGCTTATCGCCTATCAGCTACATAGGTATTATTTCATTCACATATAAAAAATAATAATATTTTATTGCAAAGGATGCATTGTTATATACAAACCATATACCATAGCCGCAAACGTCTACGACTATTGAAACACACACACGCTCATTCGCTTATCGACGGCTAATCGATAGAAGCGCTTGCGCATCTCGGGCTGCATTTAAATTTTGAATAATCGTAATGGCGGCCGGTCGTTCGCCGAAAACTCAAGAACAACCAATAAATACATAGATACAAGAACAGAAAATACTAAGGTATTTAACATTAACATCTATTGGTCGCTAGATTTTATGGGTGTCAATGAACAGAATAACCTATTCATACATAGATAATTAGATATATACATACATATAACTTTGACCGTAGTAATTTATGTACCCGAGTTTTGGACGGGATCTTGATGTTTCGCTGACAAGATTTACTTTGGTAGACAGCTAATTTGGATAGGTGATAAATTTTATTGCGGCCTATATTCCAAATATAAGAAAATCGATCGGCTATAGCGATTTGATATTTATATATATGAAGTATCCAACTAGTGTCGTTCTGTGGAAATAAACATCCTACAAATAAGCCTATGATTTAAAAGCCCCTAAAGTTCTTTGTCACTTGCAGACTATTCCGGAAAATTTTTGATAGGTAACACATTATTCTTCACCAATGTAAAGAATACAAAAATGCCTGGTTACATACCTAGGCCCTTATTGCTTAAGGCAATTTCTTCCAGGCAGCCTAATTTGATGAAGATTTTTAAATAAAGCTTTACACTTATAGCACGAAAAATGAGATAAGACCTAAGATTGAATATCTAATATCTATATACATACCTATCTAATATAAAATTAATTTCAAAATTATTCATCACATAACTAATTAACACATTTATTTCAATTAAATGTCATATTAAAATAAATTAATTAGTCAGAATTTTATAGAGTAGTGTTAATCAAATAAAACTTCCAAGCAGTTACTCCTACACTATATTAAAACCTGCAAACTCTGAAACCTTTTTCTTAATAATTTTTTTTCTCCAAAACTTATACGACATCGATTTCGCATATTATCTTAACCAGTTCATAGGCAATTTTAATAACCGGTGGTGTTTTAGTATCATTTATCAAATAGGTATATGGATCTTAAAGCTCTACATATTTATATGGTTTACCCTCATATAAACAACGTATCTCTTCCTTTCCTTCTCTTTATAAGTTTTAGTGGATGTAAGGCATCCCTGTCTGGGAAAAAGAGGGTGTTAGCTTATTGGTTAGCGCACTCGCATCCCAGCCTCGATAGGCGCGGGTTTGAATCTTCGTGGGAAAGCATGCAACTTAGGCAGTATTCTGACTAATATGCTAACAGTGAAGGTGCACCTCGATGTATATGCCAAATACGCCAAACGCATTGGACAGGCTGTGTATACTATCCAATCCCACATAATCGTGAAGACTAAGCCCAGCACTCGGATATTTATGACCTGTTATTATTATTATTTTATCTCTGTCTGATTCAAATGAGGTCAGTTTGAATCCAGGCCAGGGACCATGCAACACTTATGTACTGTATTAATTAATATTTATGTATAGATATTGATATAATTACTACCTACTGTCTGCAAAATATATGAAATCCGGGAATATAGGCAAACCTGGTGGGCATATCTGTAGCCTTAAAGTGGGGAATTCCAAAGCCCGGTAGTTTCCGGTTTTTAAAGACTAATACTATTATTATTAGGCACATAAAACTTTTCTGTACTCCTATTGTATTTTCTGATCATTTCAAAAACTAAGCGAAATAAGTTTATCTAAACCAAAATGTATGTAATGTAAGAACACAATTTCAGTTAGTACTAAATAAAACGTCAAAACATTCAAATATTTCTCAAAACTCATTTAAATATTTTCCAAAACAAATATTATAAACAATTTTTGAATGATATTAACATTATGCATAGATATTAACTTTTAAATGCATATTTAAAGGACATAATAAAATACAAATAAATTAATATACTTTACATAATTAGTAATCATTATTTAAACATCTTTCAAAACTTTATCGAATGCTAGACGGAAATGTCGTTCATAAATAAAGATTACTGAGGCTTAGGACTTTAATTAAAATATCTATAGATTTATTCAAACCGGTAGACAGTTCATTTCTGTCTTTTAATTTGAATTATTCAACCAAAGTTGTCCATGTAAAAAAAATTGAATCACTCAATGACGAATACCGTCGTGTCCTTTCTATTTTGTGCCTTTCCACCAAATCAATTCAATGATTAATCCGTCTAATATCAACATTATTCAAAACGCTCTTCAATGCCGTCGGCAATAAACTGCAAGTTTGCAATATTCGTAAACTCATAATAACGATTAATTATCACAATTTGAGTATTGAAGTAGATATATTTTATGATACTCTGCATATTTTGTATAAAAGAGGGTATTTAACAAGCCTTGTATATATAAATATAGGTGCCTGGTATCTAAATTTTATGTAACTTGAGCAGCTAGAGGGAAGCTGCTTGCTCTCGGTACTATGAGATTTGTATTTCAAATTGGTTTGAAAAATTATCAACACACTGCATTATATACCTAATAGCCAACGTAGGTACTTATTTTAATTTATTAATTTTATATTTTATTATCACAGTTGTGGGTTATAGTGATAAAGTTAGCTTTAGCTTTCTTTATCTTTAGTTTTGCAATCAGCAGATAAAAACTTTCCACAACAAGATAATATCAATATTTCTTGAATTGATAAAGTACCTACCTAGTTGTTTTCTATTACTTTTATATTCTTTTAGATTGTCATTAGAATTAAATCTTTAATCTTAAACACAAATGGTCAAAGTAAATACCTCAGAGGTCCTTAATAGTCTCGTATCACAATGTTGATCACAATCACTATATATCACTGTTAATACTGTAGGATAACACACTGAAATCATGAGCTCCATCCCGTCCGAATGTCCATTTTCATATATGATTTCAATACTAAAATTCTCGTGTATCACAGGTCACTGCGTAATTTATAATTATGGGTTCTAAACTATACTGTTGTTTATTTTTTTGGTAATTAATGACAAAAACAGTCCATGTTAGAGGCGCAAGCGCATCGTACAGCACGTGTAGCGGCGCGGATGGGACGCAACCCGACACTAAGCGCGTAGTGTCGTTTGACTTTTTGTTGTGGAACGCGCGCAATCGGCCTCCCTCGGTCGCGATCGGCCGGTCGGCGCGGCGGCCTCTCTGATTGGTTCATCTACCCGACAGGCGGCCAATGGGGCGGGTCTATCCACCGCCGGTGGGAGGTTCTCTTTTCAAATTTTCGTTTTTCTCTTTTTGGGCGGGTAATGTAGTAATGTGTGAGTTTAGTGGTGGCGGGTACGTCGCGTTGTGTGGATGTTTGTTATGGAATGACACTGGTGTCTCACATTTTATTATGTCGGATAGTTTATTTAGGAATAATCTATTAATATCTTAATTTGAGATCATGAATTTTTTACCATTCAAGTTTTATTATAATTCATTAATGTACGTACCTACTCATTTTCTTACTTTTTAATTAGTATGCTATTATTTATGACCTGTTTTGAAAACTGCAAATGATTTATACAAAATATTAATTATCTTACATGATAATTATGTCTATCCTACCTCTAGAGATTAATTATTTTCTTCTTCAAAAATATGTAGGTACCAGATTGTTTTGTAATTAAGTATCTAATTATCATAGTAGGTGCCTTGTTAGTGTAATGGTAGCAAGAAAATAAAGATGTTGAAATAATAAATTTTAAGAATGGACGTGGTAATGACGTAGTAGAACCATACTAAATCATTATATTGATTACAACTCTTAGGGCCGTTGCGATCGGCGAATACCACACACTCACAGAATATCGATTCGTAAGATGAGTGAGTGAGAATCTCATCATCCCTATTTCATCTCCCAATTTTATTCTTTGCCCCATCCTTAACATTATCCTATATCTTCTGTCTGATCCCTCTATGGCACCCGTCTATCCCATGCTAACGATTGACAACACGATGGCTTCGTCCCTAGTGGTGCAAACATCTATAGGTCACATTACCTAATGCAGTAAATCTGCCTGTTTCTCGTAATTAAAACAATACTAAATGGATGAAGTAAGAAACGGTGGGTTGCTAGGGATTTTTACATAAGCATCTTTGAAAGTAGCACTTGTAACAGAAAAGAACAAAGTTAAAGGTAGGTAGGTAAGTAGGTATATAGGTATTAGGTATACAATCTAATATACCTAACCTACCTATCTGAATCGTGAGGACCCCGAATGGAAGTCATGTGACAAAAAAATGTTGAACTAAAAGGTTGATGTTGAAAGTTCAACCAAAATGCGATGGATGGATTATGTGAGGAACGATATAAAGATTTGTGACATAACAGAGAATGAACCTGTGCCAGAATGTCGGAGTATTTACAGAAGAAAGCTGTATCTACTTTAAATAATAGATAGCAGCCCCTAAACGTCCCACTTTTGGGCTCGAGTCTCCCATTTATGCTCGTTCAAGTCGGATTGGCGGATCTAACAAATCGGTTTTCTCGATGTGCAGGATTCAACACCATGTTTCTCTTTAGCGTCAGCACGTTGCTAATAGAGTAGTGTAGTGATTGGTAGTAACGTAGTGGTTGTTAATAGCGATGCGGACATGTGCTACGGAAATCTCTAAGATTTGGACATAAAAAACAGGGATCCAATTCTGCTATTAGGTACTATTTCGTTAAAATCGTCCGACACTATCGTCTCAATTGTAGATTTGCCTGATTCCGGTGTTCTGTTAACTCTAACGGCATACAGGTGGCACGCGACTCTACCTTTGTAAATAATTATATGCAAAAGCTCGAGAAATATTTCAAATGTTGGTAACTCTTCAATATTCCCTTCGTCTAACGCCATTTCTGCTAATGGTGAATTATCCCCGCAAATTGCTATTGCGCCTGACCGCCATTTTGGTGACGTAACCGTAGCCGAACACTCAGTACTGTTAGCATCACTGACCGGCGACTACGCGTACATATCGAGTTGCGAAAGACGTCACGTGAATGTTAATTTGACAAGGTTCCAGCGCATTACCAATTTGAGGGATAATACCAATGTTTTTCTACTATTATTCCGTCGCGACGATATCGAGAAGATGTAGTGAACCAAGTAGAATATGTATGCAATGTCTTCGCAATGCAAAGATACTGAAGTAGAAGATTAGACCACAGGCGTTAAAATAATATATTATCAGCTAACAATTAAAATGTCAGGATAGTAGTAATTTTAATTATTTTCTGGAAACATAATTCATACGCTAGTTGACTCTTTTTTTCTTCTACATTTATGACACCATAAGTAACCACGGTCGTACCAAATCTATGAGGCTGCGACATTCAATAAGTTTATAAAAAATATCTCATTTGATTTGATAGGCGGCTCCTGGGTTGTAACAATATGCACATTAGGTCAGAAAACTGCTTAACAGTGCATGCTTTCTGGCCAGGATCGAACCCGCGACCATTGAGGCGGTATGCGCTAACCACTAAGCTTCTTTGCTTTTTTAACTACTGTTAAAACCTTTTAAAACATCTCAATTATCATGATTTTTTGTATATCGTGATAATAATAATTCCGGGCTTTATCTGCGTTAGTGTTAAGAGTTCGGCCTTATTCATATTGAGTTAAAAGAACTTTGTAGGCTTCTTTAAGAACCTTAAAGAAGCCTACAAACTTAGTCAACTCAATATGAATAAGACTGCTCGACTGTGGCCGAATGAGTCTTATTTATTGCTTTAAAAATAACGCCGTTAACCAAATGCGACATTAGTATATACCTATATACATACGTTATCTGTCAATATTTTAACGTCATTAAGGATGTCGCATCTCAAATAATGCATTAAACTCATCACCATATCTGCGTGAAATGGCCTATATATCTATAACACTAAGTATCGCAGATGAAGTCCCACTTAATGATGCTTAATGTCACTTATGAAAAATTTATGTTGAGACCAAATAAATAGCTAGAAGAATAAAGTAAAGAAGTTAGAAAAGAAACTATTATTGTTATTGATTTCGATACATTAAAAATAAATCCGCAACAGATAGGTACGCTTCAAATGACTGGGAAATTAAGTGACTTACTACCTACTTACATATAACTACCATTACCGATACGACCATAATGCTCGGATTTTAATTATAATAAACCCGTACCAACTTCCATGTACTCTCTTCTAAATAGCTTTGACATTGAATAGCCATCTTACACTATTCATAGAATGGGTTAATTAAGCGCGTCGTTTAATGGCTAATTATAGTATATCTCAGTACCAAAAGCAACAGAGGGTCATCTTATCGAATTCGAATTAAACGCTATTAATGAATATGGGGGCGGACAGTCAAATCAACTGAGGTACTTTTTATAAACTTACAGAATGTCGCAGCTTCTACATAATTTTTGTACGTTCTGTTTAAATGTCGTAAAAAACTTAAGCCACATCTAAAGTTCTATATAGCGTTAATAATAATAAAAATATTTGTAGTTATTAATAATCTATAGACACAACTTAGTAAAATTTATCCAAAAAATTATTAAGTGAGAAAAAATAATGTATAGTAATAAAGATCCGAGTAGTACCTACTTAAATATGTTAGTTTAATTTTGCCATGATGGATAATTTAACTGTTTTCGCTATTAGTATATCTAGTATCGATTCATGGTAATTTTAAATAGCAGTAATAGCATACGAAACTTTTTGGTTTTAGATTAATTGACACTTTTTTTTATTTACTCCTTGTGACGAATACATATGTCATATTTTTTCTTATTTAGTTTGTCTTTTTCTTCTTATCAATTATATCTCTTAAAAATACTTGTTTTCTATTTATTTTCTTTGAAACCTATTTCAATATAGTAAGTACGTGTAAGTATGATATTAAAAAGAAACTGGTTACGTTTTGTAATTTATGACTTATTGGTTGAGTCTAATAATATATGGATCAATCAAAATTGGTTGAAAGGAACAAACTTGAAAGAACATTCAATAACATTGAATGATTCAAGTTTATATTTATAGTTAGATGGATATAGATAGTCTTTAGTAGATATATCCAAATTGAAACACAGAAATGAACTGTATGTCGGCTTCATATTATGTGGTGTATGGTAAAAAACGAGTGAAGAATGACGAGACGCCTGGTGGTGAATAAAAAAATTTTTTTAACAAAAATATTTTATTTTTCTACATAATCTACCTCCAATGCAATGAATTTAGAATAACAAGTTTCTAACTTCCTTATTCCTTGCGAAAAAATATGATTTTCTTGAGACTAAAAACTCTACGACAATCATAACCGCCTCATTATCGTGAAATTTAATTGCACGAATTTCCTCTTTTAATTTGGGGAATTACTGAAAATCACTTGGGAGCTAAGTCCAGAGAATACGATGGGTGGTTAAGGAGATTGAAGCCAGCACAGCTGATTGTGTTGAGCACAACATCCGATTGAGTGTGGGAGCGTTATCGTGAAGAAACAAGACGCTCAACGACAGTTTTCCATGATGTTTTTCTTTCACCGCTTCACGCACTTTCGGATTTCAGTTTGCATAATAATACTGGCCTTTTAGCATGTAAATAAAATAAAAATGATCCCTTCACTATCCCAAAACATTGGGGCCATACATTTGGCAGCGGTAAGAGGAACTCGAAATTTCTTAATGGATGGATAGGATGGTTGTTTCCAAGATATGCTTTGTCTCTTAGTTTCAGGATCGCAATGGAGGACCCACGTTTCATCCATGGTGACAAGGCGACGGCAAATATCCGAATCGTGCTGGAACATTTCGGGATTACCTATGCTTAAAAATTGTCGCTTCTGGTTTTCGTCGGTTAACATTCGTGGCACCCATCTTACCGGCATTTTTTTGAGCCCCAGTTAATTAAATGGATTGAACACAACCAAAAGATATCTTTAGGATCTCAGCTATATGTTTAATAGTTATTCTTCTGTCTTCCAAAACCAGATCCTCAACCTTTTTGACATTTTTTTCATACACTTATCTGTTTAATGTGCTTTACTTGGCTTTCGTTTACAATGTCTACGATTCGATGTATGGACGGAGTTAACACTATCTACAAGTAGGTATATAGATATTCATAAAACATGATAATAAATAATCACTTCATTACAAAAATCTTGATGAAGAAAAAAGGAAACATTAAAGAACTCAGATTCATGTTTACTTCACATACATTAGTATTATGTTAGTAGAAATTAGATATAACTAGAGAGAACTTGCGTTTTCTTATAAGATGTTTTTTCGGATAAAATTTGAGTTGTATCTGTAATATTTTAGGTAATTAATATGAAACATTTTCTATGGTAATATCAAAATTTAAATATCGCTTAAGTTGCTTAAGATATTTCAACAACATTCAATAGTGTAATATAGTTACCGGCACGTAAGTTGGCAATGATTGTTGTAGTGGGGGAAGTTCGCGTACGTACAATTTCATACATTTTTACATGCGCGAACTTCCCCCACTAGCCCAAAATCTTGCCAAGTTACGTGCCAGCGATTATACATTGCAAAAACCTGATGGTAATGTAAGAAAATGATCTTCTAAGGAAAAATAATGCGAAAAGAAGAATTATTACTTGGAACCAGTCGTATATAAATACCTACTTAAGCAATGATGTATTATGTACCCGCCTAACGTCTTACTGCCTTATAATCTAATAATAGTCGGGGATACATCGTCCATTTTTGCTACTGATTACTATCAACTAATTTTCCGTGGGCAGCTTCATTTTAATGAGACGCCCAACTTTTTCTATTACAAACATTTTTGATTGTGGTAGCTAACAGGGGTAGCAGGCATGCAATATGTCGATTTGATGATCCTCAAAAATGTATGACTAACTGGATCTTTGTTTGTTAAATCTTAAGATAATTATTTGAATTAAGTATTCGAAAAATAGTTGTGTAGGACAAATATTGTACATGAATAAATTATTCCATGTATGTGACGTAATAATGGTAATCAGTAACAAAAATTGAGTGTATCCCCGACGATAATATGCGGTATACCTATATATTAAAAACATTCAATAGTGTAATATATTTCAAGAACCCTGATTGTAATGTAAGAAAATGATCTTCTAAGGAAAAACAATGCAGGTAGTACATTTGTAAGGTAATTTACAATCGAAAAGAAGAGGCCTCTGACAGCCTCTGTGGTTGAGCGGGCTAAGCTTTGCCGGCCTACCTCACTACAACGCTGAGGCTTCGGTTCGATTTCTGATATAGTAAATTTCGGAAAACATATTTTCTCCGTTATTTACCATGGTCTGGGTGTGTGGTATCGGCCCCAGAGTGGTCCGTTGTATATTACCCATATCACAAGCGTAACTTGCTTAATTTGGGGATACACAATGTGTGTTTGTCTGCCGATTATTATTATTTTTCGAAAAGGTAATCTTTTCTTAGCACTTTGGCTAGTTTGAACCACATCCACGGGCCTAAACCAAGTAAATGCAGCATGTAATGAGGAAAAATTTATTATTATAATATATATTTGTGTAATATATTACATAAAATTCCCTGTACTAAAGTTGGATTATACTTAATTTCTATATAAAAACAATGCGAAGCAGTAAGACACAGCTAGTACCGTGGACCGTGACAGCCTCCCCGCGGGTGATTTATTCTATATACCCGTGCGCTATAAATCTGTCTGGTTCAACACTATCTTGCGCTAGTACTGCGCATAATGGTTAATGACATAACACCAATTTGATTGTGTAAGTTATAATATCAGACATAAAAGTCCCACCGTTGGGCTCAGGACGATACGCACCATTCTTATCCAAGGCCGTTTCTACTTCCAGACAGAATAAACTCAGTCGTCCGATACGACGGAAAAATAAAAAAACAAAATATTAAAACCGTTAAAATGTAGATTTATTATTTTTTGTTTTATTTTTATAATTCTTTTGTATTACTTACTTTATTAAATAAAATATTCCCACCTATTACAAATGATAAATACATTTTGGAATTAATGCATTAAAATAACCACGCTCATATATCATTCAATTCTAAACAGCAATAAGAAGAAACTGCCTCAACCAGTGGCCCATCACTTAATATTAACTTACTACGTTATGTAAATCGACAACTTAAAAGTCGTGTACTGTAGCAATATCGACCATACTTATAAAAAGAAAAATCAATATCAACGTAATTTAAATTCTAAAATTAAACCAACACCATAAATTCAACTTAAAACTATTCATACTTGCATCAAAATTATATTTCCGGTCGTAAAAAATATTCAAATTTAGTATACCAATTAAAAGGGAAAACAGTTGGTATTATTTTCAAACGCTCCATAAACACGTTTTTTTGTGTTTATTTAAGTATCCTTAAAACAATTCTACAAACGGGTTTAAATTTAGTGGGCAACATTTTACAATAAATTCTAAAACAATGTACATATAAAAGAACAGGCGCTAAATACTTTGTTATCTTGCTTTAAAATATCATAATAAATGTAATTTTATTTACCGATGTTTATACAGTTAATTAACAAGTAACTACTTGACACGTTAGATATGACGTCACAAGTTGCTAAACTCGTAGAAAATTTGGACGATATCGGCGTTTTATGAGATAACAAAAATACTCGTATCTCAGTTATTTGAATGGCAACCACTCTATTTTATTATCTGGAATTACATTTATAGTCAACAATATTGTTACCAATTTAGCGGGACTCGAATTAAATGTCGTGAGAATGACTATAGAGCTTATTAGAACTATAAAACACGTATAACACAGGTACAAACAGGTATGATCGAACATAACAAATCCAAACCATTAGATTCCCGAATGTACACACGTCACGCCTTGATCGTGGTTCTCGCTCAACTGCCCCCTTTCTCCATCAGGCCGTCGTTTTATACCTCACAAATACAAATGTGCCCGTATCGTAGTCGAAGTAATCCGCAACACCTGACTAATGATTCAGCCGCAAGCCGTAAACGAGTACAATAGAACAATAGGCTGTTCTCTAGAAACGTATGCCAATAAATAAGTAAACAAAAGAAGACGATCATAAAAGAAATTACAAACAGTTAAATGCCGACATGTAATAAGATGTGTTTTTCCAGATTTGGAGGGGAATTTGTTTTGTCGGAACCTAAGTTGTAGCAATATCATCATTTTGTAACGTAACGTACACATGTTACTCTTACTAGGATATGAACTGGAACTCAAAACGTCTCCACTCATCTGAGAATGTTGAAATGGATATGTAGTGATGTTACTAGAATGGTAAAAGATAACTGAAACTGAATGCACAGTCACAGAAAATTCGAAGGAAGAATATGACGTACAAAGTGGTATGGATGTGTAATGAGGAGGGATGAAAGTCATACAACAACAAGTATGTTAAACTGGAAAGTTAGTAGATACAACTGTAAAGATTAACCAAAAAAAAATGATGAATAGTGTGGAAGGTGACGTGATAATTTCTGGTGTGACAATGGACATATGCTAGGATAAAGGAATATGGAAGGCCCACCGTTATCCACGCTGTACCCATATTAAGTATTTCATAAAGACTATCTTTCTGTCATTTATTGCAAGCTTAAAAGTACCTAGTTTAAAATTTCTACTAGAAAATCAATTTACTTTAAATTAATGATAGTAATCTTAATGTTTAATATGGGCTTATTTAAATTCTATTCGGAAAAATATATATTACCTATCGATAACAATCAAATGGGATCTCGTAAAGATTCTGTCATCAAATAAGATGTGTATCGTATTATTATTTGGCATTATTATATAATATTCACATAATAATTTCCATAAATGAAGCAAACGTTTCAATAATATATAAAAGTTAATATTCATAATGTGTTCAAAACTCGGTTTCACAGTCTATAACACTGGTCTTTTGTTATCTTAATATAGTTATTATAATATAACTAAAAATAAGGAAATATGTAAATGTTAATATATAACTGACATTATTTTATACTGTTAATATATTCTAATTCTCAAAAACCATCAGTAAATGTATATACATTATATTTGTAAGTTATTATAATAGTACTATTTTATTAGAAATAAAAACAAAAAGTATTTTAGTTTATGATATAGTTTTGTTTTATAAATAAATGTACATAAAAAAATACATGTATTTCCTATTTTAGTTTAAAGTCGTTCACTTCTATGCTATCGTGTATTTATTTATTTGCATACCTATACAATAATTAGTACGTTACTCCAATATATGGAAAAAAAATCTAGGCATGCCTTTATCTCGACAAAAAACATAATTCTGTAAAGCTCCTAAATGGAATGGTGACTTCGTCTTCTTCTAATACTGTATCGGCTGGGCAATTAACCTTTAGAGACCGGTACCACATTGGTACGTTGGTGTTACAAAAGTCTATAGGCGATGGTGACCGCTTTATATCAGGTGAGCCCTCAGCCTATCTATTGCACTCATGCATTTAAAAAAAAAGTTTTTTTTAACGTTAGCATGGACAGAAAATACTTTAACACGATGTTTATGCGATAAATCGAAATTAATATGTGAAAACCAACGTCTAAGTTACTAATACGTGATTCCTCCTTAGGTAAACTTATAGATGGCCGATGTAGTCTGTTTCGTCTCAACTGCATCCTCACTCAACATTAAATGATTGTACACAAACTCGAACCTATTCCTAAGTATTCTTAAAAGTGGGACGTTTACTATTAAGCTGATGTTATAACAACCAAAGACAAAAAGCAAACTTCCTTGTCAAACGTCAAACACTATTTGTTCATATCCAAATACATGTGTACTCAATACACATGTACTTCCCGTTCACCGACAACACTCACATATATTCTAAGCGGGCAGCCTGAATAACATTTAACCCCTTTGAAATGTAAAAGCAGTGTAAAAGCATTACGGAATGAAAAAACAGCACTTATGTACCCCGCGACTCAGATAAACCATCTCTCGTACAAAGCGCACAAAGATACAATGCCTCTGAAAGGGTTCAAGAACGCACTTTTAAATTAACCGCTAACAGTACAAATACGACACAAAACTGGATCGTGTTCATGCTGTTTTCGTCTTTAATAACATTCTATATCCTATCAAAACGAATCAAAATCGGATGTACTAAAACAGAGATATAAAATATTTCCAGCTATAACCAACCTATTTAAAATAGGTCCGTTTACATTTTTCCTTTTCATGTCATTGTCTCTGGCTGGTGAGCGCTTGCAACCGTCACGTTCCAATTTTGAAAAGTGTCGGAACAAAATGGTAGTCGCTTTGTGTCGCGCCCCCGCTCCTGACTGCCTGGAGTTAGGTAATTTAACAGATGTTCTGCTCTTTGATGTCACCTCTATTCTAGCGTCTGGTCTGCATCTAACATGTCTTTGACGGTAGGAACGGAGAGCGTTGTATCTAAATAAACCCGTTCCAAGAATTACCTTCGTACACAAAGCCCGTAAGTCGGAACGTTTGGCATCGTCCGGAACATGATTCGTAATTATTCATATCACATACCGACGTCAAAAATATGATTCGACATGCAAGAGAAGTCATAGATACAACCACCCATCAGTAAAGTCTGGTAACCAAATTGGAACATCACCGTGCCGTGTTTACAACTCGACAAAAAAGAAATAATAACAAAGGAGCCGAATTTAAATTCCAATCGAACTTTGACACATGTCTGCCACCATAAACAATGGAAATTCAAATCATCGTTGCTCTCCGCCTCTGCCTTCGCGGCGGAGGCGCGGGCCGCGGTCCTTTGCGTAATGCGATTGCGGCCAGAGAGCTTCGTACTCTATGGCTCTTCGTCTATATATAGCAGCCTTTTCTCTCGCTTTTTCTTCACAGAATCAGAGTCGAGATCGGCCGATAAGCCATCTCGCGTGAGACGGTCTCAATATCTACAGATGGCCTTGCTCTCGCCTAATCTCTGCTCTCGACGTGGATATTTTTGACATTTTTTGTTGGTGATTCTTTGAAAATCTCGCATTGTGCTCTAATAGGGACATTATTTTGACGTGGAGCACGCCGCCGTAATATTGTAAACACTGATTGAGTACAGATAAGTAAGACAATCGGGGTTTTGTCCTCGGATGTGTATGGTTTTTATGATGTGGCGCGAATTTAAGCTTGTGAAAGGTTTTATATGTCTCAAAGTTTAAGCCAGCTGCACGAATATTTCACGTGCTTTGCATGCAGACTGCTCGCAAAAAACCACATTAAAATTCTTCGAAATACTATTTATTTGTGTCGAGTGGTAACTATAAATTGTATAAGTGTTTGCGGCGACAGACAGTTAAGACTTAATTAAATTATGCAAAACAAATAAGATGTAGGCGAGCTTACTGGTAGATAATGTTCATACTATATTTTATTCACTAACTTGTAGATAAGAGATTATTTATACATTGTAAATGTGAATAAAGCAAATCAATTAGAAAACCACGTTAGTACAGAATTATTTTAAAAAAATATATTTTTGTACCACTTTTACAACATTTTGCATAGTGTAGATCAAGTACCTACCTAGATTTGTTTATGAAACATATTTGCTTTTGTAAAATTTTTTTGCCTTCAAGTTGCCATTGGGCATTCGTGACGAAAAGTAAATCATTCAAAAATCTTAATACGCCTTCTTGCCCAGAAACCTACACAATAAAAACCATAAAGTAGATATAGAATATCACAGACGTATTTATAATCTATATGTAAAAGTACAATAACCGCTTCAAACGACTGAATTAATAAAAGGTTCTATTTTCTGGTCAGCAAACTTGTTCATGACTTTCCTCACGTGATTTACTCACTAAGTTGATGGATGATATATAAAAGTTATAGTTCATTTTATTTGACGTCAAAACAAAAGCCAAGGACTTACATCGTAAAATAACACCCAGTACGAAAATTACATACATAAATGTATATGTGGCTAATAAAATGGTATCGCCCGAGGGCCCTTTGGCCGCGCCGACCAGCTGAACAGACAATCTCCGTACCTATCCCTTATCTATGCAAGTTAGAAAACAAAACATCGCAACCGGGAATAAGCATAAAACAAAATCGTTTCGACCCCACACACGGCGTCGCCCGAACACTTGGAAAAATCCCTATGGATTTTCCGCGCGGGGTGACGAGGCGACGGCGGGGCGGGGCGGCCGCGGGCGGGGGAAGGAACGTAAAAGAGAAAAGCTGCGAGTTTTTATCTCGGCGCCATAAATTTTATTCGTAGCGTGATTTAGTGCGCAGATTGCCCCCCGCGAGCGGCACCCCGCCCCGCGCCTACGCCTCGCCCGGGTAAGGCTGCTAGTCATTGTCAAAATTATTGCACCCCTATCTACTGAAGCTTTAAATATATGTCCCCGACACGTAGTTATGCCTACAACCCGTTTCTACGTTGAATACGGTAGCCGCATGCTAGCCGATGTCATCATTTTTATAAGACGCTACCTTAAAGCATTTTATACCGCTTACCTAGAAATTATGTAGTATATATAATATCTACTTACCTATTTTTACTAAAGCTGATTTACATTGATGCAGCCACTTACCTCAAATTCGAAGGAAGCCAGTGCTGACTGCATACTGGCATCATGAAATTGATTTGAAGCGCTACCAATTGTGACTGACTTTAATATTCCCGATTGAAGGTTTTGAAGACAGTGCGCACCTAAAGTTGGGGGTCAATGCAATAGAACTATTACGAGTAAATCACATAAGTATATAGAACAAAAAAACATTAGTTGCAAACATAAATAAATATAATGTAATATTCTTCTTAGAAGAGTATCCATTTGAATTAAATCTGTTTATTCTCTCTAAAGCACATTTGTTTATTCTTGAAGATATTCAGTTGCGCAAAATTCGCTTCGGGTGCTATTGAAGTTTCCACTTGATCTGCTTGCAATATTGCCACTAACGCTGCATAAAATCGGACTGAACGTAGAATAATGCAATACCATAGGCGCCGTATGTCTGTAAAGAATAAAGAAAAAAATCAACACCGTCCTAATCCTACATTATTTTTACATTGCGAGTAAATCTTACTTATTTGTCAATACCGTGCCACAAAGGCATCCAAATACTCTAACACTGCATGAAAAGCATAATACACGCCTCATAATAGTGCAGCAATTCAGAAACTGTTAAACTCATAATGCGCTTTTGTTGGTTCTTTTGACAGCTCAATTTTTTGCGTCTAATACTTTGTGGTTTCATATTGCTCGTGGCCAGTTCCAGTAGACTGCGGATCTGCAACGGCCCGGCCATGAAAGTGACATCTTGGCCGTCTCCAATGAATCATAGATCACTATCGACACATATTTTATGTAAACACAACAAATTTCATAGTGATGTAAAATAGCGTTTTGTCCGCAGATGCGTTGTTTTTATTGTCCGCGCTGGAACTGGATGCGGGATCGCAGCCTCGCATTTGATCCGGGACACTCACTCCACACTGTGTCTTATCTCGGATCTGGTTTTATGAAACCCTAAATTTACGACTGTGGCCGAAGGGTGGGGGATGGTATTAAGCCGACTCTCGACGCTCCGCTGCGACAGACACTTTTGTCACCGACAATTCATGGTGAAGCACGTTCGGCAAAAATTTTGCGTGTCAAATTACTGCTAACGAAACAATCGATTGATGTCGAGATTACGCGAATCGACGACAGTGCTCTCATGAAAAGCTTTTCGTTTATGATTATTACTTATGAACAAGCATAAAATGAATTACGACTAAAGTTATCGAACACATGAAAGTGTCGCGCCGCAGACACTTCTACAGTACTTACCTACCTTAGCGGGTCGTTGACTTACTAAATGCTCGGTAACGTCAAATATTTTCTATGAACTGGTCTTAATTGGTAGCTTGTATAATTTATTCAAGGAATTGCGTGAACGCTTATTGGATCGAAAGCATGAAATGGTAATTACATTACCTAAATTCTTTGTTCAATTTGAATGCTTATTCTGTTCACAATCGTGACTTTAGATTCAACTGAACACAGAGATTATTTCGTCTATCTATCTTTAATATTATAAAGTTCTAAGCTTTCGGTGTCTGTACATTGAAGCCATTAAAAAAAACTGGAATAAACTATGTAAACAATAGAGAACACAATGCATTTTTTCTTACCTATTTCTTAGTTTGTCTGTTTGTTCGAGATTGACGTAAAAACTACTGGGCTGATTTCAATGCGGTTTTCGCTGATCGTTTGAAAATTCCCGGACTTTAAATCACAGGTAGTTTATATGCCGAGAATCCTACGGAAGAGGCATAAAATAGCCAGGTAAAAAAAAACAAATTACGGTGCGAAATTTTCACTGAGTGATAAAATGTTTATTAAAATAATTGTATTTGTGTATTCCTATAATAACATTACTTATTCCGAGTTTTTACGAGACTTTTCGAAATTTATGTATTTTCATATTAATGAATGTATTAACATGGTGAAAATAGCCTTTAATTTTATATTTAACTAAATAACTGTTATGTTTGTTACATGTCTAACGTGGAAAAAGTTGCCAAATGCTAGTATATAATATAATAGAATATTAAATAGATTATACCTATAGCGTCTTAATTATGGAAGGTTAGACTTAATTGCGGGACGCTGGCCCGGCGCCGGGTTAGCCCAGATACAGGCGGATCCTCTATAAATTACGGGAATAAATCCCGCTAAAGAAAAATTGCCCTCTGGAGCACATAATTCTTGCCTTGTCACAAGCCCTCCTTATCTATAGCCAATACCGGATTACATTGCGATTTTTATTTCACGCTGTATTCGATGTTACTTCCTCCTACCTATCAGTTGTCTGTTTATAATAAGATGTTTTTTCCGCTTAAAACAATTTGGCGCGTAATACGTACAGCCTTATTTCTCAGACACAGGTAATCTTGAGGCATTCTCTATTATTTTTTTAATACAATTCATCGTAAATATTTTAATGAAATAGCACAATATTCTTGTGATATTTAGTTAATAGTTACGCAGGACTCAAATTAAAATGCCGTTCGAATCGTAGAATTTAATAGTTTGTATATAATTTATTATTATATACAAACACGTATAACATAGGTACAAATATAACTATACACTACTAGTACAAACTGCACGATTCAATGACATGTGCAAAGTCCGTCACTATATAGCTTATCAATGTACACGTCTTGCATATATCGTAATCCTGCTGTGTTAATTAGTCCTGCGAACGGCCAACAAAGTCCAAAACAATAACAATATGTTATTATCTAATTGCAAATTTTAAACACAAAGTTAAACTAAATAATTTCAAATGCGGGAAGGATAATAAATCAGGTGGGCATTTCTTTGTCAATATGTAACAATATTATCAGTTTTTCCTTGACCTGTCACATATAATTATTATACGCCTGTTTTCTATGGAAGTAGCCAGAGACGATGGATCTCCACTTGCGACGATCCTGAAAAATCCATATTAATATTTTATTGAATACGTTATTAATAGAGTTCAGAAATTACATTCATTAATTTCACAATTAACATTAATACATAACTTGTTGTTTAACAGTATACAGCATAGCTTTAAAACGTTATTAATTACTCTAAAAATATAGGAAATCTTATATTCGAAAAAGATACTGCCACACTGGTATATCTTTTGCCGTTGCTGGGTAAGTTTTATGATTTTAACGTTATAATATTACGTTAAAATCATATGTATAACGTTACACGTATCGGTATTTAAAACGTTAATTCAAGCGACGTTACCGTTTTTAAGAAGTGGCTTTATTACGATGCATGTTATCGAAACAATCGACAAACATACTATAGATATTACGCGCGCTTTTAGCACAGTGCTGTTTGACAATCTTTGCGAGTGAAAGAGAGCGACGATGGTAACAAAACAAAACGCCAAAATTACCGATAAAAATAGTATAACGTTATATTTTTACGGATAAAATAGCTATAAATAACGGTAACTTTTATAACGATATTTATTTTTTACCGTTATGTGAAATTAACATAAATAGCGATACCACATTTTTACCGGTATTTCAAGCCCTGGTGTAAAGTGTATATGATTGCATATAATGATAACAGCCCATAAACTGCTGGGCTTGGGCCTCCCATTACAGGAGAACGGACGGCATACCCGCCACGCTTGTCCATTGCAAGATTGACTTGACTTTATGTTGTTTGTCCGAAGACCTCACAACTTTACCGGGGTTTTTGGGGCGAGCGCCTTCGCAAGGCGAATCTGATGATGCCCGCCAATGGGCGACACAATGAACTAATTGAGAACGGGCGACGGTTAATATAAAGCCCGGAAGAAGGATCCTGGCAGGCCGGGATCGGCGGTTCGCAGCGGCCTACGCTATATTACTGCCGTTTTGCAACGTGTTATGGCTGGGAGAGAAGAAACGGCGAAAGAAACTTCCCAGTACCATTGCAAGACGACTTGACAGGAATGACACATGGATCTCGATGTGCCGGTTTCATCTCGATGTTTTTCTTCACATGGTAACTGTAACAATATATACATTAGGCCAGAAAAACTGCCTATGTGCTGCATGCTTTCCGACCAGAATTCGAACCCGCACACTTTGAGAGACACGTGCGCTAATGGTGTAAACAAATTTAACATTTAATTCACAACAATGTATTAAGTTAATATTTTTATGTTTTCCAACAATATCATCTAATGGACAATGACAAATGATTCCTATTGTGATCAATATTGAGATGTCACGGCGGAGGTGCATTGTGCATCAACAATCGAGCAAATTCACCAAATATTCCACACAAAAAATACGCCCCAAAGATTCATTTCAACGAAATATTTTGACAAGATAATATATGGGCGGGTATGGGCTGGTGACGAGCTAATGATCGTTTAATAGTGATCCAAGAGCTTTCCAATATGTGAATTTTTAACATAGGTGAGCCACTCACGAACTTGAAGCCATTTCTGCTAGACTGGTTTGTATATTGGCTCACTTAATTTACCGGTATGCTGAGCTCTAGGGTTTGAATCCCGGGATGAGAAATTTCGTAAACTAAATTTCTACTTATTACTCTGGTCTGCACCGTAGATGTCTATTGTATATCTTCTTAAATCAGAATATTATAGCGTCAAAAGTATTACAAGTATTACAGACAAAGGAAACCGCCGTGCATTATTTTATTATAATTACATAAGCATATTTGCCACCTGCCGGGTCCAATTAT
Source organism: Dendrolimus punctatus (assembly GCA_012273795.1). Taxonomy (NCBI): domain Eukaryota; kingdom Metazoa; phylum Arthropoda; class Insecta; order Lepidoptera; family Lasiocampidae; genus Dendrolimus; species Dendrolimus punctatus. The sequence continues at coordinate 7,392,669 of CM022534.1, read as the reverse complement.
CAATCTAAACCATCCTGGGATATTCGAACATGCACAAAATTTCATCAAAATCGGTCAAGCCATTTTTGAATTTTAGCTACACTAACAAGCAGCAATTTATATAAATTACTGTTCGTTCTCTAATATAGATTACAGAAGAGTTTTAAATAACTTTAAGCAATTTTCATTAACTATTAATGTAACTTTTAATCAATATGTTTGAAATGTTGAAATATACTTATATCTTCATTTTCATTTTATTAAAGATAGTTATTTATGATACTACTACGGTAACTCGTGACTATGGTAAGCCCTCGACTTATTCTCGGGCTTACTTTTGTTTCCTGTTTGTAAAAACCAACTACCACACATGTGTCATAAAATATTTTTTACCATTACGTAATCGGTTGGAAAATCACAACAATCTTCAACGTCTCTAATATGAAAATGGCGCGCATTTGCAAATGACTCACATGTGCGTGGGGAAAATAAGAACTACATCTATCGTCTTATTTTCTCTATATAGTATTAAAGTGAGACAAATTTTCTTATCAAAAACGCTTCCAAGGATCTTTGATTATTCAGTCTATTTATTTTCGTAATGTGATATTATTTGATGGATTCTCATTTTTTTCACCTATATACCTATTAAACCGCACGGCGGACGGTCAAATGGGTAAGAGTACCTACTTTAACGCACGTTTCATTGTATGATGCGTAATTTTTAACTTTCGAACAGTAACAGGTTTCGTAAATGCTTTTTTTGAGCAAATGTTTGAAGAATTTCTAAGGAGTTAGTTCAACACTCTATACATATTGACCATTTAATGGTAGTTTATAAGAAGACGACCAGTTTAACTGAGAAACGTTATTATATGTAACGTGGATCACGTTGCAACGTCATTTCTAGCAACATACTTTTAAGCACTCTAAAACGATTAAGTTGTAGATACTTAATGGATTTTTCCTGTATTATCTGCGTGTCATGTTATTGAACCTATTGAACTTCTATATAAAGTACAATTTAATGTTAATTTTATACATGAAATCAACATGAACTTATTCTGAATAAATTATTTTTACTTACTATGTTTCTTAGCGTTATATGGGATTTCTCACGCTTACATTTCCACGTTCAATAGGAACTGTTTATGTAAGATGATTTTATGAACACTAGAAACTTTCAAATGCAACTATAAGAACACCTTCATTTGAATTATCTAAAACCAATTCTTAGGGCCGCTTGCATGAGGTTGCTTACATTTATTTAAGAAACACCCTTAAATACAATTAGCGTCTTACACAATGCCTTTACCGGTAAATATGTTTAAAAATATTGTCAATACATTTTATATAAAACGTATTTAGGCAGTTTAATATGATTAACTAATTTTATTTAAAGGCGATAGTAATGCAAGCGGCCCTGAGTCTAAAACAGTTTTATAGTGAAAATTGAAATATATAGAAAAGCTTCAATTATGACTTTTTAATAGATACTAGATATATCGCAATGGATCAATCTTAAACTTATAAAGCTGAAGAGTTTGTTTGTTTATTCGTTCGTTTGAACGTGTTAATCTCAGGAACTACTGGTCTGATTTGAAAAATTCTTTCAATGTTAGATAGCCCATTTATCGAGGAAGGCTATAGGCTATATGTTATCACGCTAAGGCCAATAGGAGCGGAGCACCAATGAAGAATATTACAAAATCGGGAGAATTTTTAACTTACATTTTTTTTATATATCACGCGGACGAAGTCTTGGGCAGAAGCTAGTAATATATAAACGGCATACATATTTTTTTAAACAAATTTTACATATATCCTGACATTCTGACAATTTCAATGTGTGTTGCAAGACGTAGCAAAGAAAACTTCATCTCCAACCAATTGACATTCACTGCTGGTCATAGGCCTTCCTAAGGCTCCTCCATAAATACCAGTTTTACACCTTCCTCATCCAGCTTCTGCCAGCAACCATACGCAGGTCGTCAGCCTACCGAGCTAGAGGGCGTCGTCCACTTGGTTTCCCTAAACTCGTTCTCCACTGTAGGACGTTTCCTCCATTGGCCGTCAGTCCTACAACAGATGTAGTTAACCGACCGCCTACCACTTCAACTTACTAATTTTACAGACCATATCGGTTACCTCTGTTAATTAAAGCAATTAATAAATTACCTAAGAATCGTGTGCTTCCCGACCAGAAATCAAACCCACGCCTTTAAATGATATGCAGGTAGGTGAGCCATTGAGGTGCCACAGCTTTGATTAAGTAAGCTTGCTTTCACATTATAAAGAAATCAAATATTACCATCATAAAGTTGCATAATGCACAATCAACACGATGACATTTCATTGTATTAAAATTTATTATTCACCATTGTATGTCTATAATATGGCAATACTGGCAACACAGTAGACCAATGGCGGCAATAAGTGTTTATTTATTTGGGTACCACAGATTTATTTATATTTCGGGAAACGATACATTGTTGATGGGGCTTTGTGGCCACTTCAATAGCTACTCAAGTGCTCAATAGCTTACAATGCTACTGTATTTTGTAAACAAACGCTGCAAACAAAAAATGGATTTTATGCTTTGGTTGAGAATGAAAAAAGTATATTTTTCAGTGTAGTTTGTGTCAAAAACAGATATGAAAGTAAACCGACCCCGGTGATAATTGTATCTTGAAGTTCTTTTGCATTTTTATGCGCTCGCACGATTTGTGTATCTAGCTAGTGTCAGGTATTCAAAAATGTAAAAGTTTCAAAACACTGTTCAAGTAGTAAATAGACGCTATTGGCTGGTGTCAAGAAATACAGTCTATGTGGAAGATCAAAAGCTAATTTTCAATAAAGGTTGAAATTTTATTATACAAAAGAATATTTTCTTTTTCATGGAAAGTACTTGTTTGTGCCTGTATCATTGTGTTAAACCCAATGCCTAAATATTAAATGTAACAGTTTCCGTAGAAAATTTGGTACAATACTAAAAACTTCTACTACTCCTAGGTACTATTTCTATTCTACTTTATGTAGGTCCTACACATTCTTCATTTAATGGAAGCAAAATCTCTGGATACAATATATTGCTTCTTAAATCAGTTCAAACGCAAACTTCCACCAAAACAAATAAAATCCAATGAATTACAGGGATGGGGGTAGTTGGAAATTTAAAATAAAAAAATCACTACTAAGTCGAAATAAGAAATGTATGTATGCAAAAACTTCCAACATAGATACAGCCCCAGCTTCTATTTCCACAAAGAGAGCATAATCTGCATTTGAGACGAAATTTCTTATTTAACAATGCATTTACGCAAAAATACATTTTACATTATTCGCTTTGTAAGCATTGGAGTGGTGGAAAAAACAAACAGCTCCGAAGCCGCTCGGTTTGATGCCTTTGTCTCGCTCTGGGGCATGCTCCGCTAAATCTCACAACAAAGGAGCCAAAGGGAATACCTTACTTTGTAAAATTAAGTGCATTTCAAGATAAAGGCTCGATTTTAAACAACTTATGGAATTAAATATTTGTAATCACAAAACATTCTTGACAAGCCTAGATTGAAATTGCATTTTGTTGTATTAATTAGAGCCACAGAGATTTACAGTTACAGATCATGGCAGAAGAAAACTGAAATGACAATGCCAGTTAACTTCTTACGTTGATAGTTAGACTTGCTTTAAGCGCTAACCGATATTTCTTTGCAAGTTGGCAATAAGCCATCCACAAATTACGTAACATGAATTTCATGCTTTTTCATCCCTCCCCCGTCATTGTCACAGCTGGTCACAATCGAGAGACTCCCCCTCCCATCGACATCTCGTCATCACATATTTTGCAATTTTACATAAAAATTGATTTCAGTTTTAATTATTTTTTAATCATTTAAACACTATGCTCATACAGATAAATTTGAAAATATTTCGAAGTTTTTTTAATCGGCAGACAAACAGACCTATTGTATATCTTCAAGCTAGGCAAATTACGCCTGTTTTATGAGTAATATACAACGGACCACTCTGGGGCCGATCCCAGACACCCAGACCACAGTAACAAACAGAAAATCAATTTTTAGCTAGACGTGTTGCTGGGGAGTTTCTTTCCGCTTCTTCTCCTTAACAGCAATAACACGTTGCGAAGCGATGTACATAGACCAGGAAGTAAAATTAAATTTTAACCTATATGTATGACCTTCAAGAAGTGTTCTCAAGTGGAACTTATTTTGAATAAAAACTTTTGAATTTGAAAGTTCGTTTATGAAATTTGCCTCGCCAGGAATCGAACCCGGAACCTCTGCGGTCCAGTAACCATTAAATTGAACTAGTGCTTATTTGATTTAAGCTTATTATTGAATATAACCACGTGAAATCACTTTCTAATGTGTTTAAAAATATCGGTTATTTGAAAATTTTTCGGAACAAAATTCGTTTCTGGGTTAATTATATTTTAACATAGCATTTACCTAGAGGCTTACTTTCTCAATAAATTAAGCAAACAAATTACACTAGGCGCCAATACAATCAATTGTACAAGTCAACAAAGAGTCAAACACAACAAAGCAAACAATAACACAAACCAATAAATCAACTATGAGGCGGACTTTGACAGTGAAACAATTTACGCAAAAAAGTTATGACGGACATAGCCACACAGGGTGAAGTTACAAACCCCTTACACGCTCTATTAAGTACATTAGCATTCGACACGGTGCGGCCTGTTTCCAAACACGTCGATACTACAACACAGACGGGACGTTTTCATTGCAATATTAGATAATTTAACGATGTGAACTCATCCCTCCCTACATTGCTGTTAAAGTTAATTCGGTCAAAGTTTAACACGTTGACAAAGATTACGACACTTTCGGAATCGTTTGGGCGTGATACCGTAACATATATTTCAATTTTATGTGATGTTTAATTGTGAGAAAATTTATATGTAATTGTGTTTTGCAATTTATTATTTCACAGTTTAATTTATTGCTATATAATTGCATTACTGTTATGGCATTGTAATTAAATGAAATAAATAAATAAAAATTGGGAAACACATCTTTTAAGTTTTTATAATTAACAGTTTTCTTTTTTATTCAATGTAAGTGCCTTCGTGTCACCTGTACGTAAAATATAACATTAATTAAATGCATCGAATGAGTGATTCAATGTAAGCTTATACATAAATTAGCGGCCCCGGCAGACGTTGTCCTAATCTGGAAAAATAAAAATCTAGGACCCAGCGCCATCTACCGGTTCCAATTATTGATTTATACCATCCGGAGACCCACTCAAATACACAAATAAAATCGGTTCCAACAGGATAAAAAGTATCCAATGTAGGTATCCTGGTTCTAACCTCCCTACCAATTTTCAGCCAAATCAGTACAGCCGTTCTTGAGTTACAAATAGTGTAACTAACACGACTTTCTTTTATATAATTGATAAAAAAATTGAAACATGATTGTTACAGCTTTGGAAATCAAATCTGACTAGCTATTTACATATTGACTAAACAAAAAATCACCAAGAAACATGTATTTTTTGTGATTACACTACACCTTTATATAACAGGTTTCTGCTTAATATTATTCCTTTGGACTAATATTATTTTTCAGAAAATAGCTGCCACGTATATAATATGCACATCGTCGGATATGACGATTTGAAGTGTATAGTTTTTACCGAGATGATTACAAAGCTTTAAAAATTTGCATAAATCTTAAGCAATCTAACACACTACAGACATGTGTTAATTTAGCTTATTTAAATAATTTATCCAGAATCGTGTTGAAATTGGTTGCAGGCTGTCTATGTATATATTCAAGTTACCTCCATATTACAATAGCAAATTTTTGTCTATTGAAACATCCGTATCAATTTTATATCGTCTCATCCCTGGTCAAAATTAGTTACGACAGTAAAACGCAAATTACGCTCGTGTTTGGGGTAGTTGATTAGGAACGGCTCATCAGTGATTCGCCACGGTGAATGATAAATGAAAGGGTGACCTCCCTATAAGCAGATTAGCTATGTGGGATACGGGTATTGCCACCGTGCACTGAGCTAAATGCTGCGGCTAAATTAATATCCTCTGAACTTGGTTGGCACGTTGCCATGTGTCACAAATAAATTATATGAGTACCTTATTCGAGTTAGAATCTAGATTGAATAATATATATTCGTCTATCTGACAATAGACGTCGTTTTGATTTTAAAATATTTTGCTGGAGTATAACAGACAGACTTATGGGAAGCGGTTACCGTTGCCTATGGAATTTTGCAACAACAAAGGTGTTACCACTGTGCTGCCAGCCTCGAAGGCTGAAGGAGACCTAGATACTGATGCGGGAGCATTTAACTCAAAGTCATTGTGATGGCATACTCTAGACCAGAGATGCTGACCATCCAGAAGAGCAAAATGCCTCTTACAACAGAGCGCACGCATTCCTAAATATTTTTTCTCCTTTCTTGCACAGATAGATATTGAAAAGATTCATGAAAAAAGTTGTCCCTGAAGCACAGAAATGAAAGTGATCAGCCACCAATAGCTTGGAGTGACGGAACTTAGAAAAACAACATATTCAAAACTTTGAAGCAAAAGGAATACAGAAGCTCGATGCCAAACGAGACAACAAATATCCCGTCCTCTTATCTATTATAATTTAAACTATTATAATATCGTTTTGATCTATCCTAAGCGTCATCGCAGATACGTCACAAAAATAGATTTTGTAAATAATATAGTGCACTATATAGTTCGGAAATCAGTGCTTTAATGTCCACAAACACTTCTGCCTTTGAACCCGAAATCAGTTTCAACTATATTATTGTAAGAGTTCCGTCTTCAAATATTGGACAATGTCATGAAATTGCTTGACTAGTTTTCGCCCTCTCCATTTCTATTTCGGATGTTAGCATGTGATGCACCACCGCTATGCATTAGTCAAACTATTAGGTACCTCGAATTATGATCAGTAGATACTGTTATTGTGAATTTTATTTTATTTTTTATTTTCAATCATAACTATGAACAAGACATAATTATTAAAATTAAATTAAATAAATTCTATATACTTACATTTTATTTAATCTATTCAAATGTATTTTTATGGCTAGAAAATAGTGGAACAACGATCAAAATATCTTAAGAATTTAATGTATGAAAAATTAAATTCACATCTGATATAAACGTCAAGATTGATCAATATCGTTTATTAATTACATGTTATGAAATTATGCGTAAGGTGGAAACATGTCAGGGACTACCTAATAATACCGACTTATATTAAAAAATTCAAATTTATGAACTAATAAAAATCCGCGCGACTTCTCTTGCTTGAACTTCAGATTGTCATGACTTGTAGGACCTATTTAAAAAATAAAACAAACTTACTAAGAATATCCGTTTTAGTTACTCATTTATTTACCTATCTTTATATTGAATAACCTGAAAAACATATGTATAATACATATTCGTTAAAAACTGTTATATACGTACAAGCGTTTCTTTTTTGAGGCGGGAGATGTGCATTCCGCACACTACCGGGTCCTTTACTAGGGATTAGACCAAAGCGACGAGAGGTGACACCACGAATGGGCACCAGAGTCAAATCGGCGGCTTATGTGAAGACCCGAAAACTCAATACTCCTATAAACCACCCTCCTCCCATGTACCCCGCGCTTATAGCAGGAAGAGCGTGAGACTTAAAACGTAGTTACGCCCACGCTGATCCTAGCGCATCAGTGCTTGAGAATGCCCCGGGAAAGGCAAACTCACTTCGTCAACAGGAGTGAAGACTCCTCTGCTCCCTAGGTGCTAGAGGGCCCCTGCAGCGGTATTTCAGACGTAAAAGCGTTGCTTCAACTACAAGCCAGCCTTTTCGTGACGCGACTTCTATCAAGCTAGATGATAGGTCTCGATAAAACCGATAGGCTTCGGGAATTTTAATTACTGAGTCATTTCATTAAAAAAATGTTTATCTATATGGCGCAATTTTATTACAATTACTTGGAGCTTGCATAATTATTATTTTTTTTTACTTGTCACTTTTATCCGTGCAGGAACGGAGAAAGAATACAATTTCTGCGGCCGGGAGGCCTGTCGTAAGAGGCGACAAAACAACCCATATCCAGGTGGTAGGGCATTTGCCCGACTGGATGGCTACCACCCCTGGTCTAAAGTATGTCGCCATAACAACCTTGGGTTAAGTTCGGCATTAATGACCAGGTTTCAGTCTCCCTTAAGAGAGCAGCAGCGCATTTGTAGCACCTTTAGTGTTGCAAATGTCCATAGGCGATGGTAACCGCTTTCCATCAAGTGGGCCGTCTGCCTGTCTGCTGAACTCCTGCAATAAACAAACTGGGCAATTCTTATTAGTATTGTTCTTAGATGCTATTGCACATATTTAGTTGTTCAGGGAGCCTATAACGGCCGCTTTTGGATAATCGTTTTTTAGAATTGACACCCAAGTTTCACTTTATTTTGATACTTACCATATTTGCAATACGTTTAATATTTGATGTTATCTCTTCAATTGATTATTAATGTTATTTAATTTTATATGTTAGGAAATTTTCTTAAAAAATCTTCCACTTATAAAGCTTGTATTACAACATTTTATTTATGAATATTGATCGCTTTAATATATATAAAATATATAACGATGCGATGACGCCTCTATTCTACATCCGGTGTCACATAGCATTTCAAATCAACAATGTCATATCGAAATATGATATACGACCATTTAAATATCAAGCTTTATAGGCCAATAACATGTTTAATGTACCTAGCGTAGCTACCGGCCTTCTCTTTAGAAAAAAAACATATTTTCAGTCTAATTAGTAATCATTTAACGAAATACTCGAAGATGCGCTCGGAAGTCGATGCTTATCTCAATTGCCTTGAGGCCGGGATTACGTCGCAATAAAATATAGTAATTAATATAACAGAATGTTCAATATTATGTGGCGTATTTGATTTTTAAAATATACTTCAGTTTAATAATACATTAAACCGCATGAGTTGGAAAGACGTTGAAAGAATTGTAGCTTTCTTTATTATCTTTACGTATTTAAATTGTATTTTAAACAGTGTTTATATTTTTATTAACAACGCTTCGAGTTTATAATTAAAAATAATGTATTTTTTATTATAAAACCAGAAGCGTAAAAAGTTATGAAGAATGCGTGATAAGCATACAATAAACACTTGTGATTGTATATGAAGAATAGCAGTAGTGCGCTAATAGCTCTGGTGTTGCAAATGTTCACAGTTAGAAATCCATTTTCCAGCAAGTGATTGTAGGAAAGTCTTTTGATAGGTGTTACAAAGAACTAAATTCACTGAAGATATTAATATCAAAACCTGCTCTGCTTTCCGAACCAATCTTTTAATTTCTGTCACGAAATATATCAAATGAACTATAAATTGTTACGTGCAGCAACACAAAAACCACCTTGTTGCAGGTAAATGCATTAAAATTAATTAAGGGGGGGCATGCCGCATGTGGGACCGCCCGCGCGCTACCGTCCCGGCGGGGCGCCCTGTGTGACGACTTCATGGAGCATCCCGGAGTTCCCGGAACGCGCCGGGGAGGTGACTGGATTTAGTGAAACTAGCCTCCGTACCTGTAAGGATATTGTACGTGACGCGACTGTGCCGGGGTGAGTTTGTGACATTGTATTCAAAATTAGAACGTTGACCTCGAAATGACTCTTTTGCGTCGTAGCGTACGTTTACTATGAGATTAAGTTCTTTGTAAACATAAGCAATTTTTCTATTTTAGTGACTACACTAGTTTTCTATCCTTTACCGTATTAAAATAAAAAGCACATTGAAATAGAATAATGTGGAATTTAAATTTGAATAAACGCCTTATTCTGCAGTTGTTAAATTGTTTTGTTATCATCAACAACTCTTAATCAAGGTCTCATGTATTCGGCTATGTTCAACTTCTGTAGCTCATCTATCTGTAACTTGCTAGATATAGAAAAGTTTATATTATTATAGTGCTAGTAATACGACTATGGTATATAAGCCAGCATAAACGAAAAAAAATAGAGGGTATGAGATAAACTAGTTGTAATCCAAGCTGAAGTTTACCTAAAATTTGATTTTACCCTGCTTTTCAATGTAGATTTCGTACGCAATGTATAAGACTGTATTTCCATACTCGAGCCGAAACACTCGATAGTTTAGTAGAGTTAAGCTGAACTGATCTAAACGCTAAACTAAGTGCGCGATAACTGATTTATAGAAACGACTATCCATTGCTGTTGCAAGTGATTTTTTTTTATTATTGCTAGAGTACAGCAATAGTAACTGACGGCCCACCTGATGGAACGTAGTTACAGACGCTATGACATCGCAACACAGAGTGCTGAAAGTGATCATCCAATGTGCTGCGGCCGAGCGTAACTGAACCTGCACTAATGCCGGAACTCTGGAACAGGTAATCTAGGTAATTATCGCGGTATGCTTGATGAGAGAGATAGTAGCCATCAAGACCTGCAAATGCCACCGTACATTTTTAATGTAGATTATAATGATGTAATAACAAATGATTCAATAGGGTTGTAATACTTGAAAACTTTTATTATCAAAGTACATACTAAGATTGCAACATGGCATCATATCATACCCATCAAAGACACTATTAAAATTGCACAATCGCCCATAGTGGAGGTGTCCCACGATACATATCTGCAGTAACGTGAAGTACCCACCGGGCTTACCTGTGCAAACAGCGTGTCACAATAGGCTTCGAGTGTTGGCCGACCGCTATAATTTATCGCCAGCCCCTAAATATTTCATCGATTATATTGAGGCTCCGATGTCAACCTCGTCCCGACGATGCTCCATAAAGACAGTCGTTAATATTTTTTGTGCAATAACGCAAATCTTGTTTCACGCCGTTTTATTGACACCGACTTCGCATTGTCTTTTTGCATTGTTGAAATTTTTTGAAGCATTAAAAATATCAATATGTCTGACCCACTTTCACTAGCATTTTTCGCTGGTAATGAAAGTATTTTTATGTCAAAATTGGACAAAATGGATATAGAAAATTTCTTTGGAAAACAGATTGACATTTTTATGCATTTATGAATTTTTAATCGACTTTCAAAAGGAATAGGTTCTCAATTTTACTCTATAGTTTTTGTATGTTTGTTATGCAATTTCTCCGTCGATTGTGTGAGTACGCGTGCCAGGAGTACAATTTCTACAGGCGCTTAAAATGTTAATTCTAAAGCTATCAAAGCAACAAAAAAGTTTTTACAAAAACAAAACCGATTTCAAAATAAAAAGCCAAAAATCATAAAAATGCCAAGTAAAATGTAAAAAAACAACAAAAACATTTCAAAATACACCGACTTCAAGATATTGTAGAAAATATTTTTTTAAGACGGTATTGTTTTTATTACGAGTAAAAAAATAAAGAGTCACTTTTGTATAGAACTATTTTAACACGGTCATCTTTTTATGTTTAAAAACACTATCTCAAAATTTGTGTAAGTCATTTGAATATCAGTTATAAATAAAATCAATATTCTTATACAATAAGGAAAGACTATTCAAAACACGAGTGAACATTCGGAATGTGTATCAAAAGAGTATATTGTATATTTGTATAAGAGCAATATGACCCGTGGACACAGAAGGCTTAACAAAGTTAACCCGCGCTCACCTGGCTGCGCCCGCACCCGTTCTCTCTCACAGATAAAAACTCTTATAAAGAGATAAATTATTGCATTATGGCTTTTTGAAAGAGTCCACTGCTGCTGAGAAATGACAAAATTATTAAAAAGTACGCTTCTTTGTCACAATATCTTTTTGTATTCGATATATTGTCGCCATAATAAATGCTGCCCCTTTATGGGTCGAGCATTGTGCTCTCAACCTTTGTGGACATTATTAAATATATTTTAAACAGTTTTATTAATGGTGGGCGTCGTACGAGGAGCGTTTGATTTATTTTTTCGACGCGTGTGCTTGATTCCACTTTGATACACTTCAATCATGTTAATAAATGAACGCGCTAGACAAAAGTAACAAGGAACTAAGAGCAACAAAATGTCTTACTGGTTCCGAAACAGCATGATATTTCATGATTGGTTTAATAATTTTTCATACAATAATTATGACCGTCAATGTTGTTTATATTCCGAAAAAAATATACGTACCTTTTGTGGACCTATAGGTATATACCTATTAAATAAGATTGGTATTTTAAAAACAGCTACTTTTCTTCATTTCACTTTCTTTACCATAAGACTTATTATAAATTACTGTTTAAGAATCATTATTTCTTTTGCAATAAACCTAGCGCAATAAAATACATATTTAAAATCTCATTGAAAATCAAAATAATTATATATAATATATTGAAATCTAAAATAAACAATTATTGTTTTTCATGAAGGCAACGTCTGCAAAATCTGTCAACGTTGCCTCGTTTATGGTAACGCTAATAATCGTCTGAGTTTTAAATTAACGTTTTGGTCGTGTAACGGATTAACTAAGCATTTATGCTTTTAAATAATAACCAAAATGATAAAAGTTAATAAATGGAAATTACAACTTTACTACCTAATTTTAAATCGAACATGACTCACAATATACACTTTTATGCGTAAAAAACCGTGCGAACCTTCAACAATAATAAAACATGTGAAATATTGCGATATCACATTCGTTGTTTTGAAATATGATGCGTTTACCTCCTTCAGGTACGTTTGCACCTTGCCTTTACAATACCATATTTATTATGATGGTTCAATGTTTTTCTTTTCCTATTCATATTTGACCACAATCACATTTTTATCTTTACCTGCCTTTAGAATGTAATAAGATAGTTTTGGTTGGTATTATTATTATGACACCTGTGAGATTATTAATAAAATCAGTAGAGAAGTATTCTAATGTAAATTATTTAGTTCAACTGTAGTCTCATGAGTGTCGAGTGACTCGATGTTATTAGGCGAGTTTAAATGTGCATAATACAAGATACCTGGAACGTTGACTTTCAAACCTAAAAGTGAATTAGCTTTTTATAGAGGGGTATTGTAACGACAAACCGCCTTAGTTGTCATATACTTATATTAAGAAATATAATGTTTTTAAATAAAATCGCAGAACGCTTGCTGTACGGTTCAACGTATAGCGTTTTGCTGACACTGCGGTCTACTTTAGCCTACTTTAATATTATAACATAAGTTAAATAACGTTCACAAATGCTTTGTGGTTGAGTTGCAATCAAGTCGATATCAAATCGCTACAAGCTACTGTTAGTCGTATACATACGACTTCAACTACCACTAAGTTAAACCCAGGGATCAACATCCAAGATCTAATAGTACACGAATAAATCCCTGAAAGCAACAAGGTGTATTTTCTTCACTGTACTTTAAGAAAGATCCACCACTCCACCAACTAGTGCTAGCATCCACCTCTACAGCCACGAGCAAGTGTACAAAGTGTACACCTCGCAAAAGAAAGAGAACAGAATTGTATCGGCCCGCAAGCAGAACACATCTATGTAAAATGTCTCTTCGTTGCTAATATAAACTTATGTGCTGAACCAGTCTCTTATTCAAGTTCCCGGTCAGCTCCGAACCCGCTTCAACACTCCCATGTTTGGTATTTATTACATTTTTAGTCATTTTTGATTTCAAGGTATTTGTACGAAGGCTCGATTTTTTTGATGTATTGGTTTGCGATTGACCACTGTCTTACCTGATGTTGAGTGATGACGCGGTCTAGAATGGAGCACACTTACCTAAAAGATACCTATTTACTCGTACTTGATGACTTGCAGGATTATATTTGTCAGGAAATAACAGACTCCGGCAAATAATTTCACTCTTCGGCAGTGCGCACCAGAAAAGATGAAGAGAAGCGCTTGATTCTGACCGGCGGTGTTTTCACGATGTAACGGTGGCACATACTGGTGTGTCTGCTAGTCCGTGAAATGGAGATTGAGGAACCAGCTCGTGCAGTTCTAAAGAACACTCTCCCAATTGTATCCAATAGAAGACAGATAGCCTCACAGTCACTACTAAAACTTCCATAATGTAACCCAAGGTGTAAAAATTAGCCATAAATCACCCGTGCGAAGCCGAGATGGACCGCTAGCTAGTATTAGAATATACTCATAAGGCAGATGAAAAATTATAACTTAGATTGGAGCACAGCGTCTAATAAGACAACATAAATTGTGAGCTTTAAATGCAAATGATAAAGAAACTTAGTATTAGATACGATCCAAAAAAGGTCCTCTCTCCTACTATCGTAACCTAGAATCATTGAGATAGTATTTTGACCTATCCGAAGTGTAATCATATAAATAGACTATATAATAATAATAAATAAATTATTGTTGTTATGTTATTTAATTTTGGGTTTTTATACTCCACATACTAGCACTCGACCGACCCCAAAATAGCGGTCGCTGTAAACAAAATTTCTCTAGACAGTATAAATAGTACGTATATTCCATTTCTTTAAACCAATTCAGAAATCACAGTAGTGTATTGAACTCAGTATTTTCATCATCATTCAGACTATAGATACGTCGTATATATTTTGTTGGGTCTATTTTCTGTCTATATGTTGAAATCGGGAGCCGGCCACAGCTCGCGACGGAAGTCGTGAAGGTCAATAAATAATATAATAATATCATGTGGCGCTTAACAAATGGACGAGCCGTGCTTTGCCACCGGTCCACTTGTCCTCTAATAAATATACAACCTATGTAGAAGGTGAAGTAGGTAGAAACTGATTTCGCCTTCAGTGAAAATAGGGACATAACAAACTTCACATGATTAATTTCGAACTTCTTTAGTGTTTCAAAGTCAAAATGGCCAAAACGAAACTTTTGTAAATTCCTCAGGTCCTTATGGAGCACAGATTTTTAATTTCTGTCTATATATTACAACATTATATAACAGCTCATAGAAAACAGCTTGTCACCAAATTTTATATATGTATTTTATATTCACATATAAAATTTGGTACTGTACAGATGGATGGTCCTGAGGAAATTTTATATATTTAAATTAATTTTAAATTTTATATAAATTTGGTAACAGTAGCTGTATTCTATGGGCAGTTATACAATGGTAGATAGATAGATAACTCTTTATTGTACACCAATACAAACATGAAAATTATATGTAGTTATATACAAAGGGCGGTCTTATCGCTAAAAAGCGATCTCTTCCAGACAACCCCATGGTAATATATACATATACATGGTAATGGTACATATCTACATAAATTAAAAATAAATAAACTATGGGTAAACAACATATCTAACAGAAGTTTGAAAACAATGTCTAAAGAAATTTTTGATAATGAAATGCTACTATAAAATCGAGGATTATATAAGTGATAAATTCTAATGATTACTATGTATTCTTATTTAATTAATGCTTTGCCTGACACATCATATAATCTTATTTATTTAATTATTATAGTAATTATTTCAGTAATAAAATTATTGTAATGTAATTAGTTTCAATTTAGATTTAGACATAAGGTCTGAAAATTGCACGCCTAATAAGGCAATTACCACAAAAAACACCTATGTACACATACATTTCTCTCAATAAATTATTGTGCTATTATATTCTAATGTAAATAGGCATGGGATGTCCTTAGATAAGTCTAACAATATCGGTTTTTTTTATTAATGACTTTGATTTTGGCTATTCGCTTCCAAAGGAAAATTTATGTATCCCTTTAATCTTCGAACTATGTGGTGGATAATTAAAAAAAATCAAGCTAGTAGGAATTAGAAAACAGTTTAACTAAAATTAGTTTGACCAGGATCCGTTGAGTAGTTTTTGAGATATGAATTCATGGGCAGCTCTAAAACGTAAAAAAAGTATTATAATTTGGCATTTATGAATATTTATAAATGTTATCATCTGTCCTGGTAGTTATTTTATATTCTTTGACAGCACCCCTGCGATTCGCCGGCAGTTGGCCCGTCTCGGATACTCAATAGTGTCATTAATATTAACCATTATACATTAAATTGATTATAGAATACATTTACATAAATATTATATAAATGTAGGCCATTGAAAATGTGTACATTTTTATTGAGTAGAAACTTAGTATAACTTTCAATTTTGGAATAATCAAAAAATACAGAGCCTATGTTTTTCATGAAAACAAAAAAAGACAAATGAATGTAATCTTATAATTTAGTTTCTTTTTAATATTTGATGAGTTTTTTTAAGTTTGTTAGATTTTATTTTATTCATTAACCGTGAATTCTGCTTGATTTCAAACATTTATAATTGAACCATTATCTATAGATACCTAATATTAGTAGGTAGAATTCAAGAGCATTTCTGAATTAAGTTTTTACTAGGTGTGTGTTATTGTAGGTGCTGGATGAGTACATGCGCCTACTAATCATAGTTTTCAACTATAGTAGAGACAATAAAAATATTAAATGTTGAAATAAAATTGTATTGTTTACCTAGGAAAGAAAAAAAGAATGTAAAAGTGCTGAAGAAAGAAGTGAAACCTGTCAATAAACTGCTGTTATCTAATAATGGTATGTTCTAATCATAGCATACAGTCATGCCTTGTATTCTTTAACGCTTATACATAGATACTATGTTGATAGCTAAACGTATGTTAGTAAAATTATACATGATAATAAATATATCAACAGATAATAATATACTTAACTAGGATTCTCCCATGACTTCGTCCAACTTGGACCGATTAAGCAAATTTATACGTATTCTAACCAACTTGAGACCACTTGGAAAAATTCCGCACGATTCCCGGTTTATAAAGTATGACAGATTTTATAACAGAGAGTTTGCTATCGATCAGTGACAACCGCATCGAATTCAGCCCAGTAGTGTTTACGTCAATTTCGAATAAACAAAGAAACACAAAACATCTGAATAACAAAAGACTACACTTTCTTAATATTATATAAATTAATGTTGTGGTATAAAATAGTACCTACATAAAAGTTTAAAACAAACATTATCAGTTACCTTTGTAATACAATAAAAATATTGCTTCGAATTACCCACAGCTCACCAATAAGATTTTAAAGTCTATTTAGGTGGCTTATCTTTACTGTTATGGCCAAAATGTAATAAACGCTGCCGGCGTCAACGTAGCTTTCACATTTTAGACAAAAGATGCAATGACCTCTGTTTCAGATCTACACAGTTTAAAATTTGACGCAGACACTTTCAGAAATATTGCAGTCTAAATTTTAACCCTACATACATAGATATCTACATAACGGGGGATGGTGAAGACCGCGCGAAGTGGAGTAGAAAAGTAGGAAAACGGACCCTGGGCGTCGGAGTGAACGCTCCAAACGTAACCGGGATTTAACGCTCGGATGATGATGATGATGATATATAGATATCTTTTTTTTATTGCAGAAGTTCAGCAGAGAGGCAGACGGCACACTTGATGGAAATCGGTTACCATCGCCTATGGACATTTGCACCACCAAAGGTGCTAGAAATGCGCTGCTACTCTCTTAAGGGAGACTGGAACTGGTCACTAATGCCGGAACACAACTCAAGGTTGTTATGGTGACATACTTTAGACCAGGGGTGGTAGCCATCCAGTCGGGCAAATGCCCTACCACCTGGCTGTGGGTTGTTTTGTCGCCTCTTACGACAGGCCGCCCGGCCGCAGGAAATTGTATTCTTTCTCCGTTCCTGCACGGATAAAATCGGATATCTACATAAATACATATTTATTTAGCGTAACTCCTTATTAGAAGAATTAGAAAGGGAGTGGTTATATGGAGTTTCACAGAAGCTCCGCAAAATAAACGCCTTTGTATCCGTGACGTGGAAAACCTTTAAACCTATGTATGTATCGCCATGTTTTAAAGCTAGGATGAATTTGATATTTATCCTGTAATGCTACCTCCGCTAGTTCTCAATAAATCAGTTAGGGTGATATAATATTGCCCTGTAGATGTTTAACTAACTAACTCAGTTGGCTTAGCGACCCAAAGTGAGTCTTGGCCTCCGAAACGAGAGCACGCCACTTCCCTCTGTCCTGCGCAGTGCCTTGCCAATTGTGGACTTGTAGTGCGGTCAGGTCAGCTTCCACTCTATCCTTCCAGCGATACTTGGGACGACCAAGCGTGCGCCGACCGATTGGTCGCCCCAAGTATGCATTCTTAACTCCCCGATCCTCCTCCATCCGCTCTACATTACCGAGCCAGCAGAGATGGTGAGATTTTATCACCCCAATTTTTAATGGGCTCGGCCATGAGGTCCCTATTTCGGAGTTGGTTCGGACCCTCCAGCTGCCGTCTTCTTTTATTGTTGGGTCCAAGATTTTTTGGAGAACCTTCCGCTCTGTGACCAACAATTGGTTCTCCTCCTACAGTCTCAGTGTCCAGTCCTCACAGCCGTACATCAAAATTGGTCTAATGACAGTTTTGTAGACGCGAATTTCGATTTTCCTACTTATGAGCCTAGACCCTACCTACCTTCCGTAGGGCAGCACTGCACCTGAGGGAATTTTGGACACGGATGTGTATTTTTTACTCTCGGGAGTTTGTGTCTGTGATCGTGCATCCCAGGTGTTTGATCTTGCTCGCCCCTTTATACAGTCTACAATGTCGAAGATCGTCAGAATTCTAGAACAAAAAAGTAAAAAATACAAAACGTTCCAAATCGGATAATCGAATTGTATCCAGGATTTAAAGCCAAGACGATGATAATGCTAGTTTCGCACTCGTAAAAGTCAGCTTCCAATATCTTTCCAATAACCTAACCAAACTGTCACCCGCTTATGGCTGGTTCTTATATATTACCAACCGTTTACTTGCCTGACTGTCGATTAAAAGATATAAGAACCGGCGTTTAATCTATTCACACTTGTTAGACGATCGACAAAATAATAATATACATATTTCAAATATTGAAACATTTGCAATAAAAAGCATAATAGAATGAATTAAGAAATCTAAACTTGAAATATTATAATATAGGTACATAAATTATATCGCACGGCCATTAAAATCGCGGTCACAATCTTATCAGAATCAATCGGCATTGGTGGATCCTAATGAGTTCTTATCGAAACATTTAATTTTACATATTAATTTAATTATTATAAAAAATAAGATTTGCGATTATATGTGGAATACAATCCATAAACTAGATTGGCAACCAATTGGAATGTTATTTTTGTAGGTATAATGTATACCATTATATTAGTATAGTGTTAAAACTCTTATGAGAAACATGACGTTTCTTTTAGAATTACTACCTGAAATACTAATTCTAACCCTAAAATACTGTCAATAAAGAATATCCCATTGACTAAGTAAAAAGTATATAATACTAGCTGTCGCGGCAGACGTCGACCTGCCCGGAAAAGCTTCAATCTATATGCCGACATCAGCGCCACCTACCGGGTCTAATTGTGAACCTACTCAGAAACCTTCTCTGGCACAACCACTTTGCTACAGATCATCACACGATCAAATGTATAGTTTACGATTCTATAAAGGACTTACAGACAAACATTCATTTTTATAGATATATAAATATAAACACGTTCATTATAATTAGCATACCTCAATCGAAGCTTTCAATCATTTTAGTCATTGACCTATAGGTAATACGTATTATTAATGTTGTCAAAATCCTTTAATGCACGTAAATAAATGATGAAAATGGAAACCATGTAATTTCGTAATATTCGTATGTTAGTAGCATTTATCTCAAACAGGAATACATACCCTATTATGTAAGCACATGTGATTTGGTAGGCCGATGTTTTCTGTATGGCACTTTACTGTGTACTGCAATCAAGAAACGGGTCGATGAAAAAATCAGTGCAGACAAGCGATTCGTTAGAAAAGTCCTACTTTGAAAAAACTATGATTTTTAGGAACTTCTTTACAACCGACCGATACGAGTCTTCGAATTCATTCATGACCTATAACCATAATTTTTGAACCATAATCGTTTGTATATGGGAAAATAACCTATGTTGACATATTGCTGTGCACAGTTCCAGAATGAAAATGTTCATCATCATAAAGTCGACTTTTGTTTGTACAAACACAAGAAACAAAAGTACAAACCTTTTAATAAATGTTACGTTATAAAATATAGAAACGTGAAAAAAGAAAATTCCAATGTTGACAATCACAGATGCTGCAATTAACGATAAGAAACAAAGAGGATATTATCACTATACCTAACTTAAATATGAAAACCAATAAAAAGGTTTTACATGTCTAAACATCTTCTTAGACAAGATAAAATCAAATAACTTTGATTTTAGGGTGTTTCCGTAGTATAAAATTACTAAAATCAAAGTTGTTTGAACTTTATTGTCAAACAGTTAAACATATTTTTTAGTGGTATAGTCTGTTCTGTGACTTACTTTGAAATGGTAACATGTGCTCGCGAAACGTTAAATGAAACAATTTGAAAACTGGCGAACATGTTCATACCATGACTTTACATGATTTCTAGTTAGAAACATATAACTCAATGGCTTTTTTATTTAGATACAATTTTAATTGTTAACCACCACCCATATAGCAAACGCTTGGTGGTCAGACCACCGCAGTTTAGCACGTGCCTCAGTTTACCCTCTTCACACCACTTCACTACTTACCGGAACAAAACAGCGCTCTCTAGACCACAAGTATGGATATGAGGTGCGCACACGCAGCTGCATAGCACGCGCTCTTAATGACGGTGTACCATTGTTTTACCAAGTGTCAACGAATGTAGTCAATGCTGCGGTGGTCTTAGTATTAACATTTTGATAGCCACTTGATGACTTTCCTGTTGCATACCGCCTGAATAGTAAGTACGGTGTAGGGTTACTTTGAATGAGATCGTTTAAGTAAACACTGTTTTGAGCTTTTAGTGCACTGTTGTTATTCCCATTAACTTCCGTAACCGGTCTATAAAGACCGACTAATTTTAGGAGCAATCAAAATTTACAAACAGAATATTTACATTTTCATAATTTTATATTGTCCTATTTTTTTGTGTTGGAGTCATTTGAGAAAAATCATCGTCGTCCTGCTCTACATTCGTGCATGTCTTTATATCATTGTTATCATAACCTGCGTTACAGATTCTTATAAGAGGCATAATTCGTAAGACTAATGTAGATATATTAATTTGAACCTTATACCTATATTTTGCAATACAATTAATTGTCTGCAAGGTTTACAAATTCAAGGTCTCAAAGTAGGTAGATACATAATAAGTGACTACTTACATAAATGTGATATGAAAAACAGATAGAAACCATCTACTCTGATATCGTCAGTCAAAATAATGAACTTCTGCATAAAAATCTATGTATTAGTACGTGAAAAACTTTGTACCGCTTTTTACGAAAATTGCACGGACGAAGTACAAAATTTCACATACTCATAGTTTATATAGAGAAGAAGCGACGAATGTATTTTTTTCTTAAATTATGCATAAAAAATACATCAAATTATTTTAAAAAAACATAACACACTACCGTGTATTTAAAACACACACGCATATATACTCTTTTGTTTATTGTTTGTAACCTGTGGTTATAGAAGTATATATAGTCTTTGACATTAATCATTTTGATCGAATTCCGACCAGGGGCAACCACTAGTCTTAATTATGAAATAAATTTCAATTCATATGGCATTGCAACTACATTTTTCACATTATTTTTTTCGTCAAATTTGTTACATATTAATGTAATTGTACATATTATTGTACATATTAATGTAACAAATTTGATGAAAGAATTATGTTAAAAAACGTAGTTACAAGGGTCTGCACTGATGCCGACAATATATACCTATATTTCCGGACCCAATATACAAATCAAGAATTACACAAAATCACAGCAATGGACTGAGACCCCCCTATTGTAAATAAGAATGAAATTTCCCTTTAATCCTTGGCGAATACAGTAAGGGCGGTACGTTTTGCAGTGGCGGCTCAAGCCGTGGGTGAGGTCAGGGGGACACCGCAGATCCTATCAGCTTGTCCAAACTGCCACAGACAGATAACGCAAGCGTGTGTGCCATCTGAATTTTAATACAGATTATATTAGTCAAGCCGAGATATTTACAGCTTAATTGAAAATTTATGCCTCTTTGACCACAGTTCCTTCTTTGATCTACTATTCAAGTATGTTCCAATTGATTTTATCTTTAGGGCTTGATTAATATCCATATAAATTATTTTAGGCGATTGCCATGCTTCGGAAGTAGTAGATAGAAAACATTTCAAACAAAGAAGCCATTATTGGTTATCAGCACATCTTTTTTGTTACTTCTTTTTTGGGGCACGCTAATTCTCGAAAATTGTTAGTCCATAATGATTTTGTTGTTGTTTTATTTTTTTCAGTTATTATGGTATTTTTCAATATTTTAGAATTTCCTGTAAGGGCGCGTGCCCCTACGTGCCCCCATAAAAAAGCCCTGGTTATCAGTATTACTTATCACACCAATCAGTGCTAAAATTATTCTGTCCGTATTTACCTCTGTGCCTATTGTATTTAAATTCAGTAGATGTAAATGTTACTTAGAGATCGAATGTTAAATTTTAGGCTGGCCAAGCCGCAGGGATTACACTAGCTTAAAATATACCAAACATAGTTTTCTAAAGGTTATACTTGTCAGATAAATAAAATAATACTATTTTGTTAATTTTAATATATCGTTGTTGATTTTAGATAATTCTTAGTACCTAATCGGAGAGATCTCGAGTACACATTATCAAGTTTACCCTGAAAAATGTGCAGGGCCAGCATCGGGTCGATACTGAAACCCCCTCCCCCCGCAGCCCCCAGGTGCGACGAGATAATCCAAGATGGCCGCCGAGATAGGACGTGACGTCACAGCGCAGCCCGCGTGCCTCCCCCGCGTAGCAAGGAGTGTTTTCCAATCCAAAATAAAATATACGGAAAATACTGTTTATAACGAACCTTCTAAGTGTGTAGTTCTTTTTTTTTAATTGCCGACATGTCACTGTTATGTCAAGGTTCAGTTTTTATTTTAGTTTAATCACAGATTAACACATTAATACAATACGAGAGGTTTAATTTCATCCAAATTTTGTTCTAATCATTTTTGTCTAGTAATAACTGACTCTCATTGTGAAGAATGAACTTTAAAGAGTCATTCTTTAATTTTGTTTTACATAACAGAACTGAAAACCTAGGCCAGGGGGCCTAAACTGGTCATTCAAGAGAATTGCTTAGTAAAATTGACACGTGTCTAGATATCTAGTAGTTGTAAGACATAGCGTATACATTCAAGCAAACAAATTATAAGTAAGTAGTAGTAGTAAGCAAGTGTAGAAAAAAAGACATGTTTTACAAACAGCATGTTTCACAATTTTCCGGTCAGGATTCCAACCCGCGCCCTTTGAGTTTAGGATGCATACGCTAGCCATTACGCTACCACAAGTTAGAAACTAAAACTTTATTTTGTCCAAAATCTGAAATAATATTTTATATCTGGACGGTGGCAATACTATGGGAATTCCGCGCCCCGACGTACCCGCGAGCGCCTCCGCCGCCCGCCCTGGGCGCATCCTCGAGGCCTCTCGCCACCCTCCTTAGTAGATCCTTTCAGAAATTCTAACCAGTACCGTCAACATGCTCATTTGAAAAAGTACACTATTTATTATTTTTTTGCAAAGTTGGCAAACAGGCAGACTGAGCTGAGAACATGAGCTGGACTGCAACTTGCAACACCAATAAGGAAGCCAGGCTTCAAGATGAGACAGGTGTATGAGGTAGAGGGATCAAACAGGAGTAATGGGGATAGGGAAGATTCGATATAGAGAGGGGGAATGCAATGCAGTGAAAGTTGAATGTGGCAGAAGAAGCATGAAAGTAGAATAAATACAGTTGAAATGAGAGCTTTGAGAAGAATATGTGAGGTAAGCATGAATTATATGATACGGAATAGTCCAATAAGGTAACGTTGTGGAATGAAAGAAGATGTAATAACAAGAGTTGAAACATAATATTAAGGTGGTTTGGGCATGTAGAGATGATGGATGAAAATAGAATCACAAAACAATTGTATGACAGTATTGTGAATGGTATAGAGTTGGTACCGGTAAACCACGACGTACACACCATGATCAAATAACAGAAGTGTTTAAAACGAGGTCAGGTAAAAGCATATCAAATCAACGTGCACGTAAGAAGAGGTTAATGAAAGTAGATGAAGCAAAAGTTGTTTGTCAGGATAGTCGCAAGTGATGATCTATAGTCTCTGCCTACCTCCATCGGAAACAGACGTGATAATATCCATATATGTAACCGTTTAACGCCGATATTTTGTGCTTGAGAGGGTGATAGCACACCAATTGAACGGCCCTAAGCGCTGTAATGAAGATAGTGAATCCAGCTTGGCTCCGCGTAAAAAAAGAATTTAAAAAGAAATATGCTGATCAAAACGTCCGTCAATAACATAAAACAAACTATCCGGTGCCTAGGATTTCCAGGGAGACTCGATTTGTTGTTGCTGATAACTACATAGGTAGTTATATCTTTAGCTTCAATATAAACCAGAAGAATAATACCCTTTAAGTTGTGAAACTTTTTAGAGTAGGTAGGTGCCTTTACAAGAACACTTGTTTTCAATCATTTTCGGTTAATTTTTGCTGCATTTCAAAATCAATGTGAATTTGTGTTAATCTATGACAGATAGAAGAATCAAGTATCAAAGCTTAGAAAAAAAAGTATGCAAATCGTCGTCTTTATTTTAGATAGCTACACGGGGTACTGGCACGGGTTGAGGCAGATGTTCTCCGTTGACGTGGAAGCCGTCAGGACCTCCCTTATAACTGGTCACGTACACCTGACCATCGTCTCCGACGAACTGGTACTGTCCTTCTATCTCTAACACGTAACCACCGTTGACGCTAGGGACCAGCCGACCTCTCTCTGAGACTACCGTGTCTGCAAATAAAAAAATAAACAAAATTTTATTTTATTGTATTATAATTTATTGTGCCCGAGAATAATAAAATAAAATAAATGGACTTCATGGCCAAAAAATATTCCATAGTTTCACTTAAATTAATTTATTTATACATCGATTTGTGTCCTTTTCCCCTCCTTTTCAGCTTGTCGTTCGACAAAGGCTTCTGTGTATTATGTTAATAGAAGCCCATTTCTCCCTGTCTTTACAGATATATAACATGTGTCTGCTAGTAAAATATTGTCAGAATAGTAGACCATTGTCGTCATAATGTTTATTTTTCATGCAAAAATAACCGCTA
Source organism: Dendrolimus punctatus (assembly GCA_012273795.1). Taxonomy (NCBI): domain Eukaryota; kingdom Metazoa; phylum Arthropoda; class Insecta; order Lepidoptera; family Lasiocampidae; genus Dendrolimus; species Dendrolimus punctatus. Next base: position 7,367,394 of record CM022534.1, on the reverse strand, counting down.
TGGCTCCAGTGGTCGACCATTCTGTCGATATTGTAACAACAGAATAAGGGCCCAGAGCAGAGACTACATGCCGAAAAATGGTAGCATTTTCTGCCCTGTGCATAGCATAACAAATATGTAAAAATCATTAAAGCACTTACGACTGGAAGGAATTATGGATATAATGTTTCTAGGAAATAAGGTTCCTCTAAAATGTCTAGGTTTCATTCTAGTTGTCGGAAGCAATAACGGAATAAATATACATATATATGTAGGTATATTTATAGCGTGCTATATAAATATACATACTCTAAAGTTTATTGTGCACACAGGCATTATTATTTTTTACAATTTCTGAAAAATGACCTTCACAATACTACTTACTCTCTGCAGTAATGTATCGAAGAGCATACTGGCCGTATTCATCGTGAACTTCTTCATGCCGTAACGCTGGCAAATCTCGCACACTGGAGTCGGCCGGAGCGCACCATGCTGATGCGATAAGGCAAAATAGAACTATGAACTGAAAAATCAATTACAATTATTTAAATTGCTTATATAAATGTCCATGATCGCTGAAATACAAAGCCCTGAATAGAAAACATATACATTATTACGGCCTGGCCACGACTCATCAGCGCCAGTTAAAACCGACGTGCGAGAAAAACAAAATAAGTCGATGTTGCTATCGCTCATCCCATCTCCCGTCGCTAAGCTCAAGGCCGTGACCGAGCCATTAGGTTTTGTATTAAAAATATAAATTACAATAGAATAAAGTCATAAAATCACACTTTTCCAATAAAAAATATTCTAATGTATTGATATAAATCTAACTTCTACGTAAGATATACGAGATTAGATCAAAGAAACCATTTAATCACGTGTTCCAATAAAAGGATAAAAAGCTAGCTTGACGTCGTGTGCCAATAATTCCATGATGAGGGATATCGAAGGCCAAAGTGGAGAACTAAAAGACTAAAGGTTTAACACTAGAGCGATGATGATACCTCATCAACTCATCACTGTAACTTATTGATACTCCATCATCACTATGTTAAACTAGCACTGATTTACTTGAGTTAGGGACTGAAGACCGTGCTAAGTAGAAAAGTAGGACTAAAAAAGCGCACCCTAGTCTGTTAGTAGTTGCTCCAAATGCAACCGAAATTCAATATTAGGATGATAATAATAAAACAAAATACTTTCATTATTAAGAGTACACGCTCTACAAGATTTTGGGTTAAAGCGTTATTACAATTCACTTAATTTATGAAAATTCCATTAGGTATGAAAAACATTAATAAGTAAAAAATATATTGTAACGAGATAAAAAGTAAAGTAATAGATAATGTATGTGCTTTTTATCTCGTTATTCAAATTGCAAGTAGTTATTAATTATTTTTTTCTACATGCAATTACAAGTTCCTTCTAAACAAAGAAAAGATTTATAAGCTTAAAACCACTTACGGTATACATTTGTTATGTTGGTATTACTGGGAAATACAGAATGATATCAATCACAATAAACTTCCGTTTATATACAAAATAGATTATCAATGGTTACTTAATAATAAAAATTTAGTAATCGCCACCTGCTCGAAAAACCGGATTACTAATTAGCGATAATATTACTTGATGTCATTAACGGGATTCCAAAATGTATGTATGTGTGTATTTAGCTTAATTTTAAGAACCTGCCTCCAAATTAAACAGTTAACATGTTTACTTTATGAATATATCTGTTGATTGGATTTGACATATACACACAAACAGTACCAAAGCTCTTCCGGTTGGGTCGAAAATTTTGTGTGTAAAATCCACTTTTAACTTGATTTGTGGTAAGCTTCAATTTTATGAGTTTATACACCGATGCGTCAATATATTTTCATTTAGGTATAACTTGAAACAAATTACGTATCTGGCGAGTTTCAAGTGGTTATAAATAATTTAACTGATTTATGGAATTTTTTATGCAGATTAGTACAAGTTGCCTGAATATCTATTTATCTACATAAATGTACATACATCTATATATACCTAGATATATGATAGAATTGTATGCGTTTGATTGGCCCGGAATTTTTTTTTATTGGAGAAGTTCAGCAGACAGGCAAACGGTCCACTTGATACATAGTGGTTACCATCGCCTATGGACATTTTCAACACTAAAGGTGCTACAAATGTGCTGATGATCCCTTTAGGGAGACTGGAACCTGGTCACTAATGCCGGAACACAACTCAAGCTTGTTATGGCGACATACTTTAGACCAGGGGTGATAGCCATCCAGTCGGCAAATGCCCTACCACCTGGCTAGTTAGCACTTGAGTGGTTTCAATACACAATTGGATCCAGTAGGTGGCGCTGGAATTGGGTTCCGGAATTTTGATGAAATTTTATGAGTGTTTACCGAATCCTTGGATGCTTTAAAAACACAATTGGACCCGGTAGGTTATGCTGCAATCGAGTTCTACATTTTTATTTTTTCAGAGCTTGACATCGTCTTCTGGACCCGCTTCTGATACTTACGAGACCATTGGTAATTATGTCATCCTTTACTACATAAACCCAACACTTCTGGAACCTACCACTTCGAGTAGATCTATATTACCATTGTATAAAAGTCGCCAATCCTTTTTAGACAATCATGTGGGTATAGCAAGTGAGGTGTGTAAGAATAAGCCTGTATGGCACTCTGTTGTTCGTGCCTACCCCGCAAGGGACCTGGCGTGAAGTTATGTATGTATGTATGTATGTACATAATATTTAATTGTTTTGCTGACGGTACCTGTGGGGTGGGCAGGCGCTATGTGCTCTGAGCTATGTAAGGGGTTATCTCCGCAGTCGGTGTTCTATCTAAATCTGTATTATCGTAACACACCGCCGAATAATTATTACTACATGTTCTTATGGATGTACATATTTCGCGAAACCGTTAAACAAAGAGGATAAATATGATTCATGTATGAAAATTGATTTTGAACAAGAATCTTTTATATTAATATGGTAAAACAAGCTAGTATAGTATATTAGAATAGAAATCTCATTACAATGCCGCAATCAAAAACTTAAATAACTTTTAAATAAACGAGTGTTTCAAGTTGAGTAATTAAAGTTTATAAATCAAGAAAATTTTGATTATGTTAGCTAAAAGTAGTAGTAATATAATAGGTAATACCTATAATATAGAAAGGACAACTATGGAGCCGTTCTGGACATCGAAAACAGAGTAAATAGCCAAAAGGAGATAGGGTCTTTTGGGCTAAATGAATGTAACGAGATATAGCTTATAAAAAGCGCTATATTTTTCTATAACAAAATAGAAAACATAATTCCTAAATTCCATCTAGAAACGAGAAATCTTAAAAATAACTTCACAAATAAAAAATAAGTTATCTTTTACCATAATCGATTTATGTGAACTAGTGGTCGCCCGTGGTCGAAATTCGACTATAATATTTTGTTGTCAAACTAGACTTCTATAAACACAGATTTCGCCAAGGCAACAAAACAAAAGAGTAGATATATCATATGCGTGTGTGTCAAATACATGGTAGTGTGTATAATGTTTTTTCATATGCAAAATTATGAAAAAATATTAGCATTCGTCCCTTCTCTATATATATAAACTATAAGTGTGCGAAAGATACTCCTCCGGGTGCCCAATTTTCGTAAATAGGGGGATAGTTTTTATTATATTAATATATAGATGAAATTCAACTATTCATGATTAATTAATTTAAAATAACTAAACCCACTACAATTATACAAAATGTTAACATAATAAAAATAAATCTTAACATCACTCATCTTTTGATAATCTGGGCCCAAGACTGTATGAAAGGATGGGTATCCGTTTCCTTTGGGTAAGTAATCTCCAGGGTTTGATATAGTATAGGACAGTATAGGTATATACATTCGTATCCACTACCTACTAGCTTTATATTGAGTGCTTGATTTTCAGGTTTCATACAAATAAAGATTTCATTTCAATTCATTTCATTGTAGATTATAAGTAACTTACAAAACGGTTCCTATATTTTATTTTCATTCCCTGCCTTACCATCGGTTGAATTTTGACATTACTTGTATAGATAGAGCTTATGTCAAATTTGAACCGATAAATAAGTAAATATTCGGTCAGAGAGGATCCGGTCGTTTATTTTATTTATACAAATATAATGGTGTAACTAGGTCCCTACTAGTACCTAATTACATGTATGTATGTATATAAATAACTAGCTTCTGCCCGCGACTTCGTCTGCGTGGAATGGTTTTATAAAACCCGATTTTGAAACTTTCTTCATTGGTGATCCGCTCCTATTAGTCTTAGCGTGATGATATCAAACCTATAGCCTTTCTCGATAAATGGGCTATCTAACACTGAAATAATCTTTCAAATCCGACCAGTAATTCCTGAGATTAGCGCGTTCAAGCAAACAAACAAACTCTTCAGCTTTATATATTAGTATAGATTCTGATTCTTATATGAAATTTGCGGCGCATTAAAAACCTTTTGACACCTCAACAACGAGCACTCATCTACTTAGACTGAAAAGTGCCATAAAAGTTTAATCTCCCGAGAACCATCCTGTTTCCCTCTCGTCGAACAAAAGACAGGCGCCCGTAAAGCCCTTGGGCCTGGTGGTGACTAACCTGACTTATCAACGTCATCTACGTATTGTGATGTGCGTAAAGCGACCACTCAAATGATCTGACTTTCATGTTATAAATTTCATCCAGTAAGTTTAAAGGGTGGGTCGAATATTTCTCCTTTTTGATCTTTAGATCCATTGAAATTTAATTAGGGGTCATTCAATAGAAGGACGGTGTCTAGAACTCTGAAAGAGAAGCCGACTAAAGGATGCCGATTTTGGATTAGGGAGCCGATTTAGGCGTTACCACCGAAACGACAAGAAGATTCCACTACTTGGTAATGAATATGGCTCGACAAGGTTTTCGTAATTAATAAAAAAATGAATATGTCAATAACTTTTAATTTAGTTTCTATATTTTATTACTTCCCTTGTGTTTTCTTAGCTATTAATAAAATTTTATGCATACGTTTCTCAACAAATGATTCACTTCATTTGAAGTTATTTACATTGGAACAACTATGCATTAATAGTCTATGGGGTGCAATAAGCTTTATGACATGAGGCAATAAATGTCTCGTTTATATGGTCTGACTTTTCCAATCCATAAGTATACCTATGGATTGGACAATATACCCTCTACGCAAGCTTTTTAATTTGTTCAGCGTATTCATCAGACAATCTGCCGGCCCACCTGATGGAAAGTAGTTACAGTGAAATATGGAGTGAAATTTGCAACATCAAAAGTGCTACAAATACCCTGTGAGCCTCGAAGGGAAAACTGTGACCTAACCATTGATGTCAACACAAACATCCAGACACACAGAAAATTAATTGTGATTAAACAGTCGGCAGTCGAGCAATAGCCAGGAGCGAAACAATACTTGTGTACATTCGGTAATCTATTTAGTGACGGACTTTGCGCGTGTTATGGAGTTGTACATAACGTTTGGACTTGTTGCGTCCAGTTATAATTGTAACTGTGTTATACGTGTTTGTATAGTTCTAATAAACTCTATAATAATTCTAACGAAATTTTAATTCGAGTCCTACAACTCGTAACAACGTATAATAATACTAGCTGTCCCGGCAGACGTTGTCCAGCCTTGAAGAAATAAAATTTAGAACCCGACTGCAACGCCATCTTCCGGGATTATTTGTGAATCTAAACCATCCTCGAATCCAGTTGAACACATACAAAAAAATCATTTAAATCGGTCCAGCCGTTTAAGAGGAGTTCACTGTCAACACACGTACAGAAGAATTATATATCTTATATATAAATTTCTCGTGTCACAGTTTTAGTTACCATATTCCTCCGAAACGGCTAGACCGATTCTCATAAAATTTTGTGTGCATATTGGGTAGGTCTGAGAATCGGACAACATCTATTTTTCACACCCCACAATGTTAACGGTAGTCCACCCCTAAATATATTTTTTAATTTTTAGATAAATTTTTTTATGATACAGCATTAAAAAATCATACAACCCTAAATTTCAACCTTCTACGATCAACCCCTATTTTTTAAAAAGCGATATTAGTATTTTTATAATTTCCTACTGGGATGATTTAGATTTTAATTTGAACCAGGTAGATGGCGCTGCAATCGGGTACCAGAATTTCGGTGTTCTTTTTTTTGTTGTATACACACACACAAACTGGAACAAACTTCAACACTGAAGTTTGTCCCGGAATAGTTTTAATAAACGATTAGGAGGTATATTAGAAGTGTAGTAGTAGTGGTGGTGGCGTGATACTCCTAAACGCTGGGCTGATTTTGATGAAATTTTTTGTTTGTTCAAGTGGATTTGAGAATAGTTTAAATTAACATTTGTTCCCGGTAGATGACGCCGGAGTCGCGTTCTAGATTTGTATTATTTAAAGGCAGGACAACGTCTGCCGGGTACAGCTAGTAAGTATATAAAAATAGAATGATATTTTAAAATTATGATGACAATAAAGGTACTTCAAAACCCGCTCTTTTATATGAACATTGTTTTAGAATTAATTGTAAAATGTGTCACCATCATACCTAATTGGTTTTCGTATAAATTGAACGGTATCACGTAAAAAGTTTCATCTACGTAACACGTATGGCCATGCGAGATAAACATTTAATATACAATAAAATTATATTAAAGCAAATCCATAAAGTGTATCGCATGACGTCGTAAATTCACAAATCGCCGATACAAAATCACTAGAGTGGAGTATCTATGGACGAGTAAGGCATCTACACACGAGGCGTCGTCTCGCGGCGGAAATGGCGTCTAACCGGATATTGTATCGCGCCTTCATCTCCGGCGCGCTTCCGGTTCCGGCGCCCACCACCCACCAGCTCGTGCGTCGCCTAATTACAACCAGCATGTATGTTTTAGTACTGTGTGCGCTATGTCTTCAGATAAATGTTGAACGGGTGAATGATCGATTTGATTCATGATTCAAGATTTTTAATGATTTAAGATTTCCTACTATCAGTAATGTTATTCCGTCATAAAATTAGAACTACATAGCTGATGATATGCTTCGAAATCTTCATTCGGCAATATTGAAGTCAGTTAGACTTGGTCACGCTGTACTGATTTCAAATCATCATGGACATTTGTTCAGCCTATCAAAAAAGGCGTTATGAAATTCCTAAGAGGCTGGCAACGCATTGGTGTTACAAGCGTCCATAGTTTCTGCCGCTTTTCAGTTGCCGTGATCACGGAAGAGAAAGATGACTGTCAGCATTGACTTACTTAGTAAGTCAATGACTGTCAGCGAGTATTATTAAATTTTTATTTAGCCTACCGCCAACTTATTCATTTTAATTATTTAGTTCAATTTTGTTTATGGTTATTATTTACTCTATCGGAGCCTAACCTAATTTACCACCACTTCACAACATGTTATGGCTTGAAGAGAAGAAGCGGCGCAAGAAACTCTTCAGCAAACATGCTTAGTTCCACATTTTTTGATATAATATTAAAATGGGTGGAAGGAAAATCAAATAAATTACCGCGCTTAAAACCGTTAAAGCGTAGTTTTATTATGTATAAAAGTCGTATAAACTTAGAAAATATTACATGAAAGTTGATTTACTTACTTCAAAATCTTCAATATTTTAGTAATATTTAAGTCAATCACACTTTTTAGCGCTGTTCTGATTTCAAAGCATCATGAATGTTTCCGCGTACCAAAATGATCTGGAGGGAACTTCCCGCCAAGGGTTTTCCTCTGCACTATGACATGGGGTCGTTTAAAAAGGGCGTTATAAAGTAAATGTAGTAGCAACACACCTGGTGTTGCAAATCTCCATAGGCGACAGTAACCACCTTGTAACAAGAGACCGTCTGCTTATTTGCCTGCCAAGGCAATAACAAAATAACAATTCACAAGACGCCAATATGAAGACAGCGCTTCCTTCGAATTAAATTCAGTATCTGGATCAGTGTAAACAAACTTTTAGGCACACGTCAAAGCCCTAACATTTTATATAGGGATTAGTTGTTTAGATCTTCATTATATCCATATATATGGGGCTTTTCAAAAGAGGCGTAAACAGATTTTTAAAGTCCCAACGAAGTAGGCAACGCATCGATTCCCTGACTCCCTTAGTGTTGCAGATGTCCATGGACGACGGTAGCCACTAGCCATCAAGTAGACACGTCTGCCAGTTTGCCTATAGCAAACATAAAAAGTATATAGCCCCGCAATGCGATGCGACTCTACGTACCTACTCGAAGCTGATGTAGCTATCCTAGATTTTCGTCGTATCATGGAGGCGTATGGCAGTGTGTACATAATGCAGCTCTATATCTCAAAAGCGGTGGCCTCATTACCATCTGTCCAATATAGTTGACTGTAAAAAGTAATTACTACAAGCAACGTGAAATGCGCGACTCGTCTTAGACACACGTGGATTTAATGAACACACGCATTACAAATTTTCTCCGTTCAATATTAAATAAAGCAATCTTCCTACCTTCCTAACCACTGGTTAGTGGATCCATGGCTTTAAAATTATTTTGCGAAGTAATAATATTCCTCCAACACACGTTAACTTTTTGAGTTAACAGAAGTATTGCATGTTCAGACACCCCAAAACCAATCCTCGCTTTCATTTCCCATTAAAGCATAGACCAGTGTGAACAAGCCGCAACGACATGGCAAACAAATGTCTTCGCAATAAACCACCCCAGCGGGATGAGCCCTAAGCTCACATGGGACGATCAAAATAGCGGATACCTTGTGTAATGTATGTCAACACAACATTTTATGAGGTTAATTAAGTGTTTAACCATATGTGGATTGCATTCAATAGCTGTGTCATAATAAAAGCACAAAGATAAATAGAGAGATAATATTTTATTGCTCACAAACTAGTTGTAATATTTTTAAGCAAAACATAATTTACAAAAATTTTTCTTATTAGAAGATATTAATTACATTTCAATTTAGTGTCAAGTAATCTCACCTTTGAACTGAACAAGCGTATTTTATAATACTTACTCAACCAAATCTCAATAATATTCTACACCTATAATAATAGCAATAGGGTGACGCCACTGTATATACCCAAGCGAAGTAAGTTACGCTTGTGTTATGTGTAATATACAACAGACCACATCTAGGGCTGAGCCCAGACACTCAGACCATAGTTAATAACGGAATGTCGTTTATGACATTTTCTATGCCAAGAATCGAATCCGGAGCCTTTGCCTTGCATCTTGGTAGGTCCGGCATTCAACCACAAAAGCTCAAATTGTCTGTTTTCGCGTTCAAAACCCTTTACATCGTAAATGTATCTGTAATAAAGAAGTGTATGTTTCCTCGGTTTGATGCGCCCGCGTCGAACGTCGCGACACATAAATACATTATTATCTACAAACAAACGCACAGAACGATATCTTTTGAAACACCCTAATTTTATGTCCAAGGTAATAACTTGTTAATACTTCTTCTTTTTAACCGTTTTCAAAAAAGCGGAGGTTTTCAATTTACCTGTATGTTTTTTTTTGTATGTTCGTTACTCGATTTCTCGAAAATTGTTTTTACGAAGTTACAGTTGTGCTAATACATACCTTCAATTGGTTCTACACAAGTGTGGCGGACAGTGTCGGTTTTAGCAGTAGGCATCCTAGAGGCATCGTGGACGAGATCTCTCTCTTCATTTCACAGATGTAGACGAAGAAATTAACAAGAACAAGTACAATACATAAAGAATAAATCAAACTTCACCAACTTAGAGTTTAACAGTCTTCTTGCTTGAATTCAAAAGACATAGAGGGCCGCTTGTGACGTCTCTTCAGGCATTCCGTCATGTCTGGTGCCTTTGGGAAGCTACTTTCTTTAATGAGGAGAAACCCGTTTACTGTCATCTCACCAAGTGGGGATTGTGGTGAAGGCATATCTGGTACTATTTCGGAATCAGATAGCAGCCATGAGCGGAGTAACCCTCAAAACTCCCCGAGGAAACCATCAATCCTCATCAACTCCGCAGGCCCTGATATCCACTCTACCAAAATTGGTATTAATTATGTGTTTTATCCGTGCAGGAACGGAGAAAGAATACAATTTCCTGCGGCCCGGCGGCCTGTTGTAAGAGGTGACAAAACAACCCACAGCCAGGTGGTAGGGCATTGGCCCGACTGGATGGCTACCACCCCTAGTCTAGAGTATGTCGCCATAACAACCTTGTGTTGTGTTCCGGCATTAGTGACCAGGTTCCAGGCTCCCTAAAGAGAGCAGCAGCGCATTCGTAGCACCTTTGGTGTTGCAAATGTCTATAGGCGATGGTAACCGCTGTCCATCAAGTCGGCCGTCTGCCTGTCTGCTGATCTCCTGCAATAAAAAAAAATAAAAAAAATAAAAAAATTGTGGCCCCCTGTCTCCGCATCTTTCGAGTATATTTTTACTTAATTTGAAGAGAATCAATGCCTCAAACGTCGGTTTACGCATGAGCATCATTTTGGAATGTTTGCTTAAAGTAACCTTTAGAAATAAAATATAGTTTTAATTTTCATTATCCGTATGAATATTTTATCCTGTTAAGATATGTATCAAATAAAAAAGTTAACTGCAACTATAAATATTTTCGTCTTTGCGTAGGCCGCTAACGATAATATTAAGTAATTAGCTCTAAATTCCACTCATTACAAGCTCGGAAGAAAGAAACATGTAAGATATAGACCATAAATATTATTTATACATAAAAAACGAACATGACATAGCATAGCATTAATCTTTTGTGTAATTTTAATTAATTAAATTTATAAGTAGACGACTAATTGCTTAATACGGCTCATAATTTAGTCAAATGACACATGTACACGGTTATTTTCATTGAAAAGTTTGACTGCAACAGCCGCCGCACGCGTCTTAAAAATCTTATAATTAAATGCAGGTGGAATGCCACGCGGCACATTATATTTATTTTTAAGAATATTAACGTATTTTTAGTGTTACTAGATATAACACCGTTGTATGTGTAAAATTGTTTCTTTCAAATTATATATATAACTAGCTGTCCCGGCAGACGTCGTCCTGCCCGGTAAAAATAGGGGTTTGTCGCAGAGGGTTAATAATTTAGGGTTGTATGTATTTTTGTATGTTGTATCATAAAAAAATAGAAATTAAAAATATTGTCTAAAAAATAAATAAAAAAAATTAGGGGTGGACTACCCCTAACATTTAGGGGGATGAAAAATAGATGTTGGCCGATTCTCATAGATACCGGATAAGCACAAAAAATTTCATCAAAATCGGTCAAGCCGTTTCGGAGGAGTATGGCAACGAAAACTGTGACACGAGAATTTTATATATTAGATTTAATCCATAATTTTCATTCGCAAATTAATTTTTAAGACTAAAAAAATAGAGAGGCCCAGCAGTTTTTATATATTATGTAAATATTTTTTTGTAGGTCGTATAACTTTACTAAATATTCGTAAACAGAATTTTTCATACAGTTTTAATCTAAATTTCGCAAAACGTTTAAGTTCGAGGACCAGTTCTCGTAGGAACTAAGAAATGTAAAAAAAATCTTTTATTAAAATGCATGTCAAATACATGAAATGCTCCTCGAGTTTTTGGCTATCTAACAATCTACAGAATGTTAATTATTTTTTTTATAAAGAGATGTTTTAAATTTTTAAACTAATAATTTAAACTATTCAAATCATTTTTTTCTATATCTGTATTTTAAGTACAATACTTATGAGGCTCATTTGAGATAATATCTACATTATTGGTAGATATATATTTAAGCGATGATGTTCACCAATTATAGCGTTGTTGTTTTCATGGTTTGATTGAAGATATAATAAATTTCACGCCAACCTTTCTTAACATTGTATCGAAATCTAAATGGATAGTGTAAAAACCAAGTATAAATTAATAGAACAAGTTCGACGTTAATTACGACAACATATTTATAACTTATGCAGTTCTTGTTTATTCATTCAAATGCAATTACCTCTGCTATTTAGAGCTAAGCTATCACCCCGGTTGGTGTCACCCTCTATTTCTCCGGAGAATGAAACGCGGGGTTCATTTGACCCCACAATCATAAAGAGAACAAAACAATAACGTTGACTAATATCCTATAGTAGGTACCTACAACTTGCCAGAGCTTAAATCAGTCAATTATTTTTATATTAAGAAGTGACTACCTACAGTTGTTTATAGCAAAAAAAAACGCAGATTGTTTCATACATATTTGCGTTTCTAATCAATTCTTAAGGGGCTAAATTATTGATCACTCGCTTAAATGTTAAACGTCCTGCGATTTCTTACTTTCTGCCTCAGGTATGCAAGTGCTGATGCTTACCACGGACATTGAATCAATTTCAAAGTAACGATGCTTTTTAAGCACCTTTCCCACAGAAACACATGACTTACGAGTAAACTCCGTATTCTAATAAGAGTTTTAAAAGATATAATTATGTAAAATATAAAGCTTATTTGCTCATCTTAGGTTAAATTTTCTTCTTGCTAAATCCCAATTGCATCCAAAGGACCTACTTTAGCTGCTTCTAGACCGAAGTCCGCTCCCCTACCGTTTGGGGTTTCTTAGCCAAACGGTAAAAACGAAACTTCATCATGTTTGTCTATTTGCTACTGTGTACTACTAACTATGCACATAGTTACGTTACAACCGTTTTTCTTTCTCGTGGAACGACACCAGCTTCTTTTCTCCGCGTAGCATGGTCTTCAATATCCCTCATAGATATTGTATTAATTAGATATTACTTCCGACTGATATTTTTGTATTCTGTGATTTATGTGAATAATGTATCATTGAAATAAATGGCAAATGTGGACGAAGCTTTGTAGGTATTCCTGTTACGCCTTACTCGGGAGAAATCCGTTCGTTCACGTAATAAGTTCAGCAGACAATGAGCCTTCAGCCTTCCATAAATCAATCTAACTTTCAAACAAAGATCATAACTCCCACGCAACGACTCTTCTGGAAAACTTAAATTACTCTTTTTTCCGCATTACGAGTGCGAATAATCTTCTTGACGGGCTGAGAAATTGATGGCGTCGAAAAAACCGGCAACTCAAAATCCGACAAACTTTTTACGTCAGCCGAGTTTCACTTAGAGAAGTTTCTACATCCATTTAGAAGTTACTCCTATACGACAAGCTGACAAATTTTAATGAACCCGAGAGGGCTGCTAATGTCTGCGAGTTGCGTAATGGGAAAAGTTTGTGCCTTCGCCGCGGGCATGGCGGAGACGCCGCGCGCCGTTTCCACCGCCCACTGAACACGCAGTCGGTGCACTGAACAAAGATCGCGATACCGACATTTTTACGAGTACCTCGCACCTTAATTTCCATTGTTCCAAAGACATATTTACTCAAGTCATGACAAAACAGTCATTTTAAGTTTAGAACTCGCATTAACCACAACAATGTTTCACTGCTTGCGTATATTAACTTCAAAACATACGTCAACGCAATTCACATTTGAAATCTTGTAATTCAATAGGCCTGGGGATTCGACCATAAAAAGAACAATATTTCTGACATGTGCCATTTGAACTCTTTCGCCTAGTATAAATTACATTGTAAATTTCAACAAACGCTCAATGACCAGCGAAAAAATTGTATTAGGGTCGAGATGATTGTGATTTAAACGGCTAACCCCCGCTTAAGGGCGGTCTGCGCGTCATCCATCATACGCTTTACATATGTTTGAATAAAGCCCGTGGGAAAAGGATTTCCACTCTGAAGTCAAAGCGAAATTCTTCATCACAGTAGAGTGGCCATCAAACTACATGTCTATGTAAATCTTTTAACATAGAAACTTAAAGCGAGCGTTTCCGTGCAGTTTTTTATTTTTTATAGGTAAATATTTTTTTATTAAATCTTTTCAAAGTATTCTCCACCAAAAACCGCCTCTATACAAAGTTTCATGCGTCTGAACCAGATTTGGAAACATTTTCAGCTTGCTCGAACGCTGACAGCGCATCTTCCGGGGACGATGTATCCCTTTGAACTAATTTTGTTTCTGGGAATAAAAAGAAGTCATACGGTGCTAGGTCAGGGCTGTAAGGAGGACCCTCCACCCACCTACCCACCCACCCTAGGGTATCTAGGAATTTGACCGGCGTGCCGTTCAGAAAGTACCTCGTGCTGAGCGCGGTATGGGCGACCTCGTTGTCGTGGTGGATCAGTACCCCGCAGAGCCCTGTGTTTGGTCGCTTGTTGCTCACAACGGAAAAACTTCTGCCAAGCATTTGGTATTATACCATTCAAAGTTGATGCTTCTTTCGTTCCATAAAGGAATTGACACTAAGTCACATTCACATTCACATTGAAATCGTAAAAAATCATAGCGCGAAATTGTTTCCGGTGTAGATCTATTTTTCAATGAGACACGATAATTTAAATTAGCTCGCAACAATGTGGAGGGAAATTTTGTAATTGGAACGTACCTATTTTAGTTATAAATAATTATATTTTCAAAATAGATTATAACTTTTATATTACGCCTGAACAGATCATAATTTATATACTATTATATGTTATAATTTATGAAGATGTGTTCAGGCGTTTAAAGATCCTTTTATCCAAGAAACGTCTGTTTATATTGCAAATCTCAACTAAGTATTTAATGGAATGGGGCGTTTTGAACTACTACTAGATCTATCTTGTTTAACATCGGAAAAAGAATTTGGATAAGACTTGTTACATGGTTTCGGATTTCACCTGTTGCCTATTTGTTGTAATTGTTGCTTGTATGGCGTTAGTGATGAACATTTTCACCGTCATAATCTCTACTTTCATAATGTAAACTATTAAATTTCGTCTTTTTACGTTCTAATTCTATTAACAAATATTATGTTCACATAACAAACATTGCTGAAAGTTATGATGGCGGTACAACAGTAACAATAACAACTATGTCCCATAAATAAGCGAAGCATGGTGGCCCTACATGACTAATAGTGGATTAGGGCAGTTTGGCAAACAAGGCGTCGCCGGCGTGCGCCCTTCGCTCTGCCGCTAACTCCGTATTAATGTCGATTAGAAGTCTACCATTGTTCTCGGCATCGGCTGCAATGATTTATTTAGATTTATTTAGCTTAATGCTATTACTAAGCCTATGACTTTCGCACGAGAGACGTTAATGTGTACACAGAATTAAGTCAAGTACGTGACTACTAGTTACAACGTTGGTTAGGGATCAGTTTATTGGTGTTTCAATAATCTCTTTCAGTGGCAGTCATTTAAACTTTTGCCGCCAGTAAGCTATTAAAATTTTACCGTCCTTACCGAGTTCTACAGTTAGATACCTCACTTCACCATAATATTAATGACAATTTCGTGTCGATATAATTTCAACTTTATGTTTTGTGCACTATCATCTTACTAAACCATCATTTTCTAGTAATTAGTATGATTGTAGCAACTACGCAAAATAAAAAACATCTAAGTGGTAAAACGTGTTGAGTAAGTCTTTGTGTGTTTTGGCTAAATTCGCCGACATTGAAATCTACCACCCTAGTCTTCAGCCTGCCGAAAAATCCGTCACTGCTAGCTTATATTTGATAGCTATATCCCAATAAGTAGGAAGTGAATTATTTCTTCGGATTAACTTGGAATTAAAATGTAGGCCTTCTTGCTTACAAAGAACTCCACCATCCCAATCCTATCCAATGGTCTGAGTAGACTTTAATCTGTTTTTATCAGTCAGCGTGTATAGCAGACCTTCAATAATAAGTAAATAATCAATTCAATTTTAGCCGTTTCAAATATTGTTAACTTACTTAGGGTCATAACCTGTAACTTAGGAATTTCAATATGGTAAATTGAGATTCAAAGACTAAACTATTCCAAACGGTTCAAAATATAAAGTTAAAAGCGTTCTCAATATCGCTGAATTCAGTTTCTGCCTACAATCAGGTGATTTTAGGTCCCATTCAATTTTGTATTACAACACGCGTCTGTTATGGACTTTCTAGGGAAGTTACGCTAGCCAAACAACTAGGTAGCTAGTACTAGTGTTCTTTCATTGGATATCCATTACAGGCGTCAACCCACAAAGCGATCTCATTACCGGCGTTTCACTTTACACTTCCTGCTCATTCGTGTGCAATCTGTAGTGTGCAAATCCGTTAATCTTATTTGGGGGAGGCCGCGTGGCGCCACGTGGCGTCGAATCGAACTAATCTCAAAGCGGTACGCGTCGGCGGGCAGGGCGCGTGCGCTTCCCCGATAACACCAAGAAACGCCATTCATTCCCGCTCTTTTGTCGTGAACAATCACTTATTTATTTATGATATTTGCAGCCAGTCAACCTGCCACGCTCCTCAGTTAATACGTACTTTGCCAACTGAAGCTGATGTAGCCCTAGCGAGCGTTATACAAAGGGGAGTTAAAACAGTTTGCGGTGACTCCAGGATTGCATTTTTTTAGATTATTCAATGATCACTTACTTCGAATAACCTAAATAAAAGGAAGAAATCCATAAATATAAAGGTATACAAACTTCTCAGAATACATTACCTGTACGGATTGCTATCAACCCCAAGGCAGACCAATCTTCGGTCAAGAAATAAACTCTGAGCTAAAGAAGAGGAAGAAGAGGGGGCAGGGGAGTGGAGCGTAGACGGAAAAGAAGAGCAAAGGCGTTCCCTTAGTTGTAAATATGCACATAGATAATATTTATTAATTTTATACTACATTCCTCATAATAAAAACAAGGGGAGCTGATATTACTTACGTTATGTTTGAATGTTTGCAAGTAGTATACCCATTATTCTAGTAGGTGTAAAGTTTTTACAGAAAATAGACTTTTTTAGAAGCAACTTTTCATGAGTACAACTATTGTATCCACAAATTTAATATTTCTGAAATTAAATTGTTAATAACAAACTGATATTTTATCTTTTCTATATCATATCATCATCATAGCAACATATCATCCTAGGTTAAATCCCGGTTGAATTCGGAGTGTGCATTTCGCAGATCGGGATGCGCTTATTCTTTACCCCTTCGTGCAGTCTTCGGCATCCCTTATCGTGACACCGTTTTGGCATTATGTCATTCTTCATAACAAACGACATCAAGCCATATTTCTAATGTTGCTGTTTTAAGTAATTTACTAGATATTTACTGCATGCTTACACTACGTGCTTGAAACACGCGTCATACTGTTTGTTTTTTCGGTACATATTTTATATAAATAAGCGTAAGAAGCCGAATTATATAAGTAGTTATACTAGCTTATCTATTTGACTTCGATTAATATACAAATTACATTGTATATTGGATTAATATTCGGGTTTTGGAGAGATATTCGACTAAATGTCTCCTACTATTAATAGTAGAATTTGCCACAAAGGGTGACCAAGGTATCTTAGTCCGTATAGCCTATTTTGATGTACACATCTTGTATAGATAGCGAAGTTGAATTGTAGGTTACAACTGACGCCATTCAACGAAGTTTTTATGAAAATTTGAAAGGCCACATTTGACTATAAAGTTAAAATTTCTCACAAAAACACATAGTTACTACTCAAAAAATATCAATAACAGCATTTGTTCATTTTTGAGCATTTAACACATTTTTAGAAAATAAAACTGTCTACATACAGCACACGTTCCATTTTAGTACCTGCCAAAAACTTTCCTGTGTGGCTAAATGGCTAATCGGTCATTCTATCTATGCTTTCAGAACATTTTTGAAGTTATACTTCTTTAGGCGCGTTAGGGAAAAATGATGAGAGTAAATTTTTACGATGCGCGCGCACACCGTCACACGAAAAAGCTACACCATGAAGTTAGCTATAGTCAACCGACACCCTGAAGTTAGCTATAGTCAACATTTTAGTTTTTCAAGATGGCCGAGTGTAGTATGGTGGTTGCGTAGCAACGAGTTGTTGATAGATGGATTGTGAATTTGTGAGACGAGCATTGTAATATTTCTTTACTTTATTGTGTTTTAATTAATATACAAGTTTGATTTATAAATCCAATTCAAAGAAGTATAACTTCTAACGCGTGTACATAAGTACACACACACTTTTTTTATTAATTCGTGCATATTAAAACATTTCACACGTATGTTGCCATATGGTTTAATAATGATGGAGGAATTAAAACATCACAGTCTAAAAATTAACACACAACAATTCGTCTTCTTTTAATAATTTATTTTGAGACTTTGTTCATTTTACCACAACATCTCATATAACTTTACGAAACAATAAAAAATGGTGTTTACAACTGAACGTTCCTGTAGTTTTGGCGGGAACTTAAAGGACACATCGGGCTGTGCAGTTTTGTTTTCTACAAATGTGTAAAATGAACAATAGTTATAGGATTTTGACAGATTTTGAGTAGTAATTGTGTTTTTGTAAGAAATGTGAGCTGTCTAATGTTCCTTTTCAAGTTTTTACAAGAACTTCATTGAATGGCGTCATTGTAACCTGCAAAACAACTGCGCCACTATGATAGAATTGGCTGTATGGACTAAAGAAAAAAACTCCTTTGCCTGCCTTTGTGGCGAATTCTACTGTAAACGTTACTGTCAATGTCAATGAGTCGATGACTTACGTCATCCAATAAGGATAAGAAATAAATTGTTTGTATTTTCCAGAAATTGATTTCTGCAAATATTAGAACTTAAAAAACTTATTTATACTCTAAATTATTGATAAAATGGGAGAAGAAGATGAGTATGCTTGTGTGAATAAAACACAGCTTAGAATAAAAGATAACTCTGGTGTCAAGAAAAAAAAGAAAAAGAAGACCAACAAGGAAACAGAGAAGTTAATTGAAAACGAAGTAAAACAACAACAAATAAAGCAAAACAGTAATCCAAATACCAAAACAAAAGCGGAACTCGCATTTCAAAAGATGCAAGAGAAAATGGTAAGATTGTATAACATGACTAGGCCTGCTTTTAAACTTGCTATCTAAAACAATTTTAGCCTTTAGGTCTCATGACTTTTCTATTTATTATGTCCTTTTAATCTAAGCACTATTAACTAGTAATTCTTATTTGATCTAAAAATTTAACTAATTGTGGTTGATTTTTAATTAATAGTAATTATTAATGTATTTAAGCTACAACTTTTAAAAACATAATTTTGTAAGCAAAAGCAATATCCACATCTTATTCCAGGAGAGATCAGACTCATTGTTAGATAGTTTCCACTTATTAATATACTGTTTAATTCATTTCCAGCAAAAACAAAGAATCCTTCAGAAAGCTGAGATGACTCATAAACAAAGGGTAGAAAAATTTAATCAGCATTTGGATAGCTTAACAGAACACTTTGATATTCCGAAAGTATCATGGACCAAATAGATTTTGGAAACCTATTTACATAAGTATTGGGCTTACTTACCATAGAACTACATAATAATAAGAACATATGGCTTGTAATGTTGGTGTAATTAATAAAATATATTTAAGCAACACAGTTAGCTTTTTTTTCAGAATTTATTTAAGTCTTGAGTAAACCTTATGTATTGTGGGTATTTTATGACTTGCTAGTCGTAAAATACTGCAGTGTTAAAAATTAGATATTATTTCTAAATCGTATCAGTGAAATTTTGTGTGTTAAGTTTGAATTAAGCACCTATGGTTTTCTTTATTAACAAAAAAATTAGAGTTCTTGTGGCCACATGAAAATATACATTTTACCAAAAGGTGCATCACATCATACATTAATAGATATTTTGTTTAAAAACAGTCATGATCTTACAAATGGTGTACATTTTTTATGTCAATATTACAGATATAGAGCTGGATTTTTCGAGTGGGCTCCAGGGCCAAATCCTAGACTGAGAAATTGTGAAAAATATTCAAAGGAGTCTTGAGGCCAGTTTTGATGAGTGGTACAACTAGATTTTTGAAAAATCACTTACCCCTGTTAGGAATTAAATCGGTTGATTTAGAAAAAATAAACAGATCCTATATTATACCCAACTTATAGTGTTTGCTTACTTGAAAGGATAAGCTTCTGTGAAGTTATGTCTAACGGCAAAGCTAGGGAAACTATTGTTTTTAGACAAAATGAGTGTGGCCATATGACCAGTGCAATTTGATGTTTAATTAATGTATGAGGGAAGATAGAACATTTTGTTCAAAAACAACCCTCTTAGTTTGTCATTTGACATTCTTTCACAGAAATTTATCTTTATAAGCTACATATATATGTGGTGTAATAATACAGAATGTATTTTATTCATAAGTCAGCGGTCAATTCGTGACAAGGGTAATTGATATTTCAAAAATCTAATGATACCATTTTAGTTTCTGTCAAAATCGTCCGCGAATCATTTGAGAATGTTCACTAGTTAGCACAGTTTAAGATTTAGCTTGATGATTCACTTGAAAAATTCTCCTGTATATGCCTAAGAGACACTGAAGATCTTCAGTGTCTCTTCGGACCTTCACTCGTTTGATAACCAGAAGAGACATTTTTTATCAAAATATATTGATTTGTAAACACATCTATAATAGCTTGCCAATCAGTGTTCATGTCTGGTTTTGAAACTTCAAAGCATGTCGATAATATTCTAAGAACGGTTTTTGCATGCTACCTATACAGTTATATTTGTAATAAATGCTTTCTTATGATACCAATTTCTATTGTTTAACTAAACGGTGTAGTTAACTAAATTGACTTACCTGATAATACCTGCTTGCCAGGTAGCCATGAACAGTAATAATTAGGCAAGCCTATCAAGGCATATTTTCATGTTAAAAATTATCAGTTGAAACTAAATTTGTTCAGTTATCAAGAGTTGAAGGTTATGAAAAAATTGATTAAAATTAATTTTATTTAAAAATAGCCGTCAACACTTGTCCATTGGAAAGTTTAGGCGTGTTTATAAATCAATATAATTAGATATTAATAAATGTCTGATCTGGTTACCTGATGGATGAAGGTAGCTCTTCAGTGTCTTCGTATGATGTGACAAATATTGTAGGTAATGTTATGAGTACTCAAGTCATTAGGAAACCTGCATTACAAAATTTGTTTCATAAAAATCTTGGAACAAGTAATACCTAAGCTCAGAAATTTAACATTCCTTACCTTAAGTTAAACATGAAAATCCTTGTTATGGAGAGATAACAAAACACCCTTACAAGATTGGAAAACATAATACTACCACTAGAGCATACGATACCCAATCTAGCCTCTTGACATCCAATCTCGAGAGTAATATAAGTCGATATAATTTAAGGTTCCAATGTCTAAAAGGATGTATTCACTCCCACTACAGTCTATGTCTAGTACACCATTACTTGATTATTTCAAGAATTTTCATTTCTGGTAGAGTACTATCTCATTTACAAAACTTACTGTCTTGAATGTAAAAACGGGGCCTGATAATTATAGGATGGTTTCAATGTATTATCACACACAGGTCACGTGATTGGTATTGGAATAGATACTCAACATTTCCACAAATTAGCAGTCTTAGAGCATGCAAAAAGAAAATTGCTATATATCATTTAATATTTATTTGTATAATATATGTAAACATAAGAACACAAGATAAACAATTACCCCTTTATTCAAAATAGCTATACGAGGTTTATAGATTTGTTTAAAATAGTTATGAATAACATCATATTGTGTGCTGATTATGAATAACACTTAATAAACCTTGTATAACTGTGATGATTATGAGAATTAAAAATCAGATCTTTTGAACACAGAAAAACAGCACTTGAAAGTTGGAATGTTATGATATATTTATATACAAAAGTCTATTAAATGTAACTTTTGTCATAAAACTAAAATAGGCTAATTTCAAATTAATTCATATAAATAAAATGTATTGTGATTCCTAGATTTAGCTTTTTAGTGATGCAGACTTGAGGGTTGAGGAAATTATTCCGAATGGTGAAAACCATACCACAAAAAAATAAGTATACAGTCAAGGTGGGGAAGTCCGTCAGTGGGGGAACTCCATACATCTTTCTTTATTTCTGCATTTGAATAGCCACGACAAGAAATCGGTCAGTAAAGCTGACACACCATTTAATTGTAATTTCAAATTTTAGTTGACGGTAAATTCCGTTTAAAAAAAGGTAAAAAACGAGAGGTATATCAACTTACCCCACTGAGGGACTTTCCCACCTTGACTATAATCTATAACGGATTTTTTAAACTATTTACATCTTTTGTCATGTATTTTCATTTTAATAAACATTAATATAATTAATTAGCAAATCAAGGTGAATTTAATTATTACCTCTTTAATGTCTTTTAAAGAAACTCGTAATTCATCGCGCTTATCAAAATTGATATTAAACCTTATTCAATCATAGATTTCCAAGTTGATGCATAAAATTTCTGCTACCATAAATCTATACAAAATTCCAGAAGTTAAGATATTAGTTAAGTTAATATTCTGGTAAATTAAAGTGATCTTGCAGAATACAGAACAATTTAAGTATTCACAAAACTTACTAAGATCTGTATTATTAGTATTGGGTCTGAACAGCGAAAATCCAAACAACTTACTATAACTATTTTTTTCGACGCTACACAAGCTGAATTTGAAAACACATTTCAAATTAAAACAGTTAACAAAAGTAATAAACTTAATATTAGTGATTAGGCTTCGAAAGATATATATAAAAATCAAATAAAACTATGAATTATACGGTGAGAAACGTAACTACATTTCAGACTTTCTTGATTATGTTAAAAAGTACTCTAGACTTTTAACAGAGTGCATCGCAGCTTAATCTTTATCTGACAGTAATAGAATTATTAAGAGAACTTGTGAGTGTTATAAATGATGCTTCTGGTAAAAGCACACGTCGTGAAGATGAAATTAAACTTGTAGTCAACAATAACATACTTGGTTATTACTTTGAAATCGCAAAACATTTATTGAATACTTTATCCATATACCAACTTTAAAACTAGCTCTTTTTCACCACTTAAAGCTCAACTTCTATTAAACAGTGTATGGATGAATGTAATATTCCATTCAAATTTAATCATATAGATACAGATGACATTGTAAAAACCATTAAAAATTAAAAACACAACTGACTTTTGGGGTATTACTTTAAAATATTAAGTAACATCATAGACACTATTATAAATATATAATAATAATCGGCAGACAAACACACATATTGTATATCCCCAAATTAAGCGAGTTACGCTTGTGTTATTGGTAATATACAAAGTATAACTCTGGGCCGATCCCAGACACCCAGACCATAGTAAATAACGGAGAAAATACGTTTCCGAAATTTACTATATCAGGAATCGAACCCGGAACCTCTGCGTTGCAGTGAGGTAGGCCGGCAAAGGCTTAGTCCGCACAACCACAGAGGCCGATAAGAGTAGTTTGGTGACATACAAAATAAATAACATTAGAATTTATATATAAAGAAATTTATTATGAATTTTATTATATCTGTCATTAGCAATAACTGGCTGCGCGGACCGTTTCGAAAATAAAACAGTTTAGTTTATACAAGTCATAAAATAAAGAATTAGAGTTATAAGTGGTAAATAAATTAATATTTTATGAGTAAAACACATAATTGCCGGAATGACCAGAACTCTTGCTCTATCATTAAAAGTAAACAACTATAAATTGGTATATAAATTGGGCGCTAACAGTTTAATTGTTAATGAAATTTTGTTAATTCTATTAATTTTTACTGTTTCTTAAATCGATAGGCCTTTTTTTAGGGTTATTATCACTAAACTATTTATACTAATTGCACCATTACTGGTAGAAATATTTAATAATGTATAGAGAAGGAGTATTTTCTGATCTAATTAAAGTTTTTCCTATATTTAAGACAGGAAACAAGAACAGTTCATCCAACTTTAGGTCAAATTTTATTTCACCAACCTTATATCTTTGAAAAAGAAAAGTAGAAATATTTTTACTTTTATTTATGGAATGTATGAGTCGAAACCGTCTACTATAATATGTTAACAATTACACTTATCATCACCTACTTAATTAACCCATCATCACCTCTGATCTCTTAAACTAACATTAACTGGACGGTGTATCATAGATTCAAGGCACAATTAATCACAAACTTTAGTGTTTTGTGTATTAAATGAATGCATTACTTATATTTAAGTACATATATACAAAATACATACTATATAAAAAATTTAAACGATTTGTTCTTAGATGCCGTATGTTTTTTTTTTAATGAAAATTCATTACCTTTTTGTATTATAAATCGAATGATAGTGTGCAGTTTATTTTGATACTGAAGGAGCGTGTAGTTTATACCTTCTACTATTTTTATTGTGATCTATTAAAGATTGAGATTATAAAACAAAAATAATAGATTTGGATCAGTTGACATGACATCACACAATTACTCTCCTTTTTCGGGGCGATTTTTCAATTATTATCAGATACAAGTTATACATAAGATAAGTACAACAACAAACAATTACGATAGCATAAATAAAACAATAGAATTTGTTTCACTTTTACATTTTGTCCGGTTATAATTTAGTCGATGTCGAGTCGATAACTTTTATATCCGATGATTGAAAAATCTCTAAATACCCTCAATCTTATATTTATTTTTTATTGCAATAAAGCTGCTATTACTATGGTCATACATGTTGATATACTCATAGTCGGTAATGTTCCACTGTTTGAACCCCAAAGTGAGAATGTCAGCACTTTAATGTAGCTCTCCTTCGTGGACCAGGGGTCGCTGCCGTCGTCGAAATGCATCGGGCATTGGTCCCGTTCCCTCTCGTACTCCTCCATTTCAACAGCAACCGCTGCCCCTTCTGTGTAGTTCCACGAAGTGA
The DNA here is from genome assembly GCA_012273795.1 of Dendrolimus punctatus. Lineage (NCBI taxonomy): Eukaryota > Metazoa > Arthropoda > Insecta > Lepidoptera > Lasiocampidae > Dendrolimus > Dendrolimus punctatus. The sequence goes on along the minus strand of CM022534.1, from coordinate 7,342,534 downwards.
CATCTTGTTTCAGATCGCAATAGGGACCTAACGCTTGGGACATGAGTATTCTGAAAAGTTTGAAAAGTTTTAGGTATGATAAATATGTATTATACACAATATAACAACAGCCCATAACTGTCCCACTGCTGGGCTCAGGCCACGCTTGTCCAAGGCGGCTTGGCAGGTTTGACACATCGGTTATCTCGATGTGCAGGTTGCATCACGATGTTTTCCTTCACCGTTATTAGCACGTGATAATTGTAACAATATGCACATTAGTTCAGAAAACAGTGTAAGTGGTGCATTCGTTCCGGCCAGGATCGAACCCGCGACCTTTGAGTTTAGGACGCGTGTGCTAGCCATTACGCTACCACGACTTTTTATACAATAATTTATACAATAAATATAATTTAATAATAATCAGCAGAAAAACACAAAGATTGTATAAACCCAAGCTAAGCAAATTATGCTTGTGGGCTGGTCTGGGGGCTGATCCCATACCATGGTAAACAGTGGAAAGTTCCTTTAGAAATTGGTCATACTAGAAATTGAAGCTGGATGCGCTTCAGTAAGCTCATTTCAAATTGAATTGATATTAAATAAAAATAAATTAAAAATTGAATAACAAATTTTTGAGGTATCACAGTTCAATTATTGAAGAAGATTATAGGGGATATTATAGTATTTATAATATGCTGTTAATCTTATTTCACAGATAAATAAAATAAAAAAAATCTTGAATATTACACTATCAAAGTGATCTTACATGAATTTTACTACTTAAATTTCAAATAAAATAAGTTAAAATTATCCAATACCAAAAAAATGGTTTGCTTGGTAATGGTTTATCTTTAATTGTATCATTTGATAATTATGAACTTTATTTATCATACTTGGCAAAATATAATGAATAAAAATAATTGATTCGAAAAAAGTTTGTTTATATAAGAACAAATTTTATGGGACAGTGTTAATATATTATATATGTAAATAATACCATTAAAGATAAACCATTAACAAATTGTATAGGAGAGGAGATGTAAAAATAATCTTTTTTATACTTTTTTTTGTCAGTCTATTGACAAATGAAAATTGCAAAAATAAATAAAAACCAATAAACCCACCTGTTAAGATCAGCTCTTTGATAAACCCAACACCTGTACTTCGAAAACGGATCCAATTCATCGTATGTTATGAGATACGACTTCAAGTTCTCCTTCCAAAAACCAATACACTTCATCTTATAATCTGGATCACTGTAAATATCCACTGGCCTTCCCAAATGATCCACAGTAAGACAGTAATTTTCCTTGATCTCTATAGTTTTTTGGTCAATATCACACACAGAGAAATCACTAACATTCAATTTGCAGTAGAGATTTGGTCGAGGGCTTAGTGTAACACCTCCCAATATTCGTGTTTCAAATCTCACATCGCCTCGTTGAATGAAACTAAATTTGCCAGCGACTGGGCAACGAATAGGTGCCGGGTCTTTTTTGAGGAATATATCGTAACGCCACTGTTGCGAATTAGGGAACTGTACCCATGAACACACTGTATGGAAGTTGCTTTGAATCATTGCCAGGCCTTTACGAAATCTGAAAATATATATAAATATTGTGGGTGAATCTGTTACATATGTAACAGATCACCAACAGTACAGGATTAGTAAAGACCCTAGTGTAAGAATGTTCATTGTTCTGTCATTTACTTTGGAACCAAAAGTATGTAAAAAAATACCTCATGTCTCAAAAATTAGCCAACGATTTTTTTTAATAGCAACTCTTTATTTATCATTGGAATTGTTTTTATAAATCGTTGATATTGAATTTTTCAGAATATACTACCATAGTTATATTTTATTGTATATTATATATTACACTAGGATATGTCCGCGACTTTGTCCACACTTGTACCGCACCACAGTGTAGTGTGCACAAAGTATTAGAAAAGAATGTAAGCTATAACTTTAGTGAAAACTGTGCCGGAATAATCTTTTTATTGTGTTTATTTTTCCTGTAAACTCCGAACAAACCGACAAACAAGAAATCTGAAAAACATTTCTTTATTTTTTTCTCTTATTTGATACATATATACCCACTAATTTGGAATGTAGAAAAATTTAAGATACATTTATTTGTATAGGAAGTGGAAGGAAGTATTATGTGATCAAATTCCGTAACTTACCTGATAACATTATGATGCCTAGGGACAAATTCAAAGCAAATATAATCTTTCTGACATCCATCAACAGTTAGTCGGGCCATCATAACTCTGCTGTCACGTTGCTCCCTAAAGTTTTAATAAAATCATATATTCATATATATATATATATATATATATATATATATATATATATATATATATATATATATATATATATATATATATATGAATATTTTATTAGAGCTTGAATAAATTAAAACCCAACAAAAACTTGTTATAGAATACTCTTACAAGTACATTCCACCCATATAATAATAGTAACCTTTAGAGGTAGGTATCCACTACTAGCCTCTGCCTTCTCTATTTCATAGGACTGCATGTCATTGTCCAAGGGGGATAAGCGGATCTCACAGATCTGGGTCTCAGTGTGAAAGTTACAAAATACATTTTTCATCAAATTCTAACAATATGCACATTCGGTCAGTTACTCAGAGGTGGATACCGCCCTAGCCATGATTCGAAAAAGTCATTTTGATTAAGATATTTAAGCCCCCCCACAATTTTCTTAAAGGACTTAATCCAATTTCAACCTTTTATTTTTCAAATATGAAGCTTTTCATTTAGAAGAGTAGAGTTTATATGCATTATTTCATAAGTTTGGAAAGTAATTAAATTTCGCACATTGTAAAAATATTTTTGCAAACCAAACCGCATGCAACACTGTAGTAGTCTTATAAAACCTATATAATAAGAGTTAAAAAATTATTATACACCAATAAGTAAGATACAGAAAACACTAACAAAAATTGTTTGAAATATTGAATCCAAAAAATTATATTGTATGTATGTATAATATAATTATGATTATACAATTCGATGATAAGGTTTTTTTTTATATTTATTAAAAAGTGTAAGTACCTGCAGACATAAATGGTTCGTCTATATCTACCCTCATCAGGATAGTAAGTTTCTATAATATGTGTCTCATTGATAAAAACATCTGCATCAATATTTGCTGTGTTTATCCATTCTCCTGAGAAATTTTGTGGCAGACGACACCCTGGTTCCACTACTTCTGCCTGTAGATGTTATATTAGAAAACTTAAATAATTGAAACTATACACACATATATATTATAATATAAAATTCTCGTGTCACAGTTTTCGTTGCCATACTCCTCCGAAACGGCTTGACCGATTTTGATGAAATTTTTTGTGCTTATCCGGTATCTATGAGAATCGGCCAACATCTATTTTTCATCCCCCTAAATGTTAGGGGTAGTCCACCCCTAAAATTTTTTTTTATTTTTTAGACAAAATTTTTAATTTCTATTTTTTTATGATACAACATACAAAAATACATACAACCCTAGATTTTCAACCCTCTACGATCAACCCCTATATTTTACCGGGCAGGACGACGTCTGCCGGGACAGCTAGTATATTATAATAATCTACGATATACGCCAGAACAGCTGTGAGAAGTGTAACTATAGTAAAAGTATTAATATTTTGCATTAAAATGAAGATTTTAAAATTGCAATCAGATATGGGTGCTTCAAACCCAGCCCTTTTTAGACAGGCTTATGGAACAGGGAAAAAACAACACTCACAATATTTAAAGTACAAAAACACAGTAAATATGCCTGAACTTGTATTTTATGTTTGCAATTTTCTTTAATATATTGCTGTGTATACAGAAAATATCTAATAGCTCCAATATCCTTACTTTCACTGGTGTAACCCTGTATCTCTCTGGGGATTTTTCAACAGTTTTCAAAGTGTTACACTCTGGCGTAATGGAGGCACCAATATAAAGATCGTCATCTCTGTTCTTAAGAAAACAACGGTACTTTTCATCTTTACGAGATTCTTTTGTATTTGCAACGGCAAAGAAGTGGTTCTTGTCCACAAACCAATGCCCTGAAAAAAGATTATGGTGTTAATTTTAAAGTAGGTACACAACAGAAATTATAAAGCTGGTTCCACATTACTTTAGATCAGGACTCTCTACAGCCCGAAGACCAAATCTGGCCCACCAGTGTTATCAATTCAGCCTGTGACTGATAATAACTTATTATTGTTATATTTGCAGTGATAAGTTAGTTAGACAAAAACATAGATTTTTTAAAATATTATGCCATTTTTCCAACTAGATGGCTACCATCCCTGGTCTAGAATACACCCCCAGAACAACTTTGGATTTAGTTCCAGCATCAGCAGCCAGGTTCAAGTTTCCCCTTCAGGGCAGACAGCACTTTGGCAGCATCTCTAGTGTTGCTAATGTTCATAAGCGACAGTATCCACTTTCCATCACAGTTAGGCCGTTAGCCTGTTTACCGTACTTCAGCAATAAAAAAAGTATACATACACAATAATTATTAAATAACTCTGTTTTGCTTACTTGTTAGGTAAAGCTTAATGACACTAAGAAATGATTGTCTATAATTCCATTAACACAATAAAATTTTGTAAAAAAATACTAATGAGCCATGGCCCAATTAATACTAATGGCCCATTGTACTATCAGACAACTACAAGATTTTTCTATTTCTGTTTCTCTATGCTTTGCTGTACAATAAAGAGTTATCTATCTATTTAATGATATTCATTTTTTTCTGTAAAAAACCTTTTTTGGTTTTGGGTGTTGGAACTTACTGGGGTAATCAGTATGGCTTTAAGGGAGGACAGCTTGGATACCTTAAATACAGTAAGTATAAGATTAATCACTATATTAATACATGAAGCAAAAACTTTGCACCCTTTTTACGAAAGTATAGTTTCAGTAGTAGTACACAGAGTAGTATGAAATTTTGTACACTTATAGTTTATATAGAGAAAGAGTGCAGAATATTAATACTTTTAAATTATGCATAAAAATACATTAAATCAATAATAAAAACATTACACAGACACTACCAAGTATTCTACTCAACATGCATATATGCTCTTTTGTTTATTGTAAAATCTGTAACTATAGAAGTATTGTCTTTGATAAAAGAACCTTAATAAACTTATTAATAATGGTCGAATTTTGACCTCTGGTCAACCAGTAATAGAAACAATAACTGACCAATAATAAAGTGTAACATGCTTAGCTTGTAAATACCAACATGCATAATACATACTTCACGCAACAATTAACAAGATATGGAAATTTGTTACCAAGATAAACTTTTATCAAGTAAAGGTTAGTTGATAAAAGTTTATCATCAGAAATAATTTAAGTTAGCTCTGTTAATAAGAAAAAATAAAACATACCCAAACAACTATATTCAACAACTCCATCAAAGGTGTTTGACATTCCAGGACATTTCCGGTATGTGATGTTAAACTTCTGGTTTGTGATCAAGAATTGTGTACCCGCTGTTTGACATGATCTGATCTGATTGTTGGGATGGTTACATTCTCCAGTGAATCTAAAACGATTCTGATATGCAAACTGCCAAACACCTTCTAGTGAAGAACGACAGTTGACCTAAACATTTGAAAATAGCAATATAAGCACTCTATCTCCAATAATATAAAATATGTACTTATGTACCTGAAATTTGGTTTAAACAACATTTTAAGTACACGGGAGAATCTTTTAAACCAATTTTTTTAACTTATCAATTGTAACTATGTATTTTATTTTATCCGTGCAGGAACGGAGAAAGAATACAATTTCCTGCGGCCGGGCGGCCTGTCGTAGGAGGCGACAAAACAACCCATAGCCAGGTGGTAGGGCATTTGCCCGACTAGATGGCTACCACCCCTGGTCTAAAGTATGTCGCCATAACAACCTTGAGTTGTGTTCCGGAATTAGTGACCAGGTTCCAGTCTCCCTTAAGAGAACAGCAGCGCATTTGTAGCACCTTTGGTGTTGCAAATGTCCATAGGCGATGGTAACCGCTTTCCATCAAGTGGGCCGTCTGCCTGTCTGCTGAACTCCTGCAATAAAAAATAAAATATTTTAATGGTAGTGGATTGGTCACATAGCAAATAAATAAAAGTGGCACCAAATAGTGACCTACCCATACCCAAAGGTCACCAAAAGGAGTAGGGGAAGATAGAGCAAGCAATGGGAGGATGAACTTAAAGAGTCATCTAGACCCTATTGATCAGCAGGCAACACTAACATGAACTAAAAGATGCCTGTCTTTGCCAGATGGCACTATGACAGGACAGATCTGATTTAGAGACAAATAGCAATTGAGCTCTCTCATATTCCAAACTATTACTATCTTTCAATAAGAAGAAGTGTAGATTTCAATTTAAATTCATTTATATTTTTCATATATTTAAAACACTTGAATATCTGTTATTGTCTCTCTAAAAATATTTGTTTTAATTTTAAGTGACCATTTTGAAGTTATAATTCATTCATTTTAACAGCTGTGTTTAATTCTAGTTGATTTGGTTTGCTAAACTATACTAGAAAACTTTTCATTTTATTTGATGTTATCTAAAGCTTGTTTTCATAGTACTGAATTAGAATAAAACTTAAATACATTCTGAATTAATAATGATGATGTCACTGATTCCTTCCATTAAAATAATATACTTGTGAAAAGTGAAGCTATGAAAAGCTCCAAATGCAAAACCTAGAAATCAAGAATAACTTTGTGATAAAGTATTCCCATGTATATATTCCTTATTGCACAATACTTCCTTAAAAGAAACCAGTTTTGTATGATTCATTGTAACCTACATGTTTTTACAGTAAATGAAAGAAACACTATGTTCAGTTAATAATAAATGAATAGATATTTTATATCATTCATGTAGTGTTTAAAAATAAATAATACTGTATACATTTTAAAAAGTTCCTAAAATGAGTCAACTGGTTGACATCACAATATCACTATTTTATGACCAAATTTTTATACATATTAAATTTACTAAAAATAGAAATTATAATGTAAATAGAAACTAAAGTAACATAAAATGGACAAAAACACTGAGAGAACGGTGACCCAAGGATGGAAAGAGGGGAGAGGATGGCAACACAAAGATTGGAAGCCAGCATAATAGAATTAGCAGGGGTTACATGGAGTAGGACAGCAATGACAAGAAGTGACTGCAAAATGTTGGAGAGGGCATATGTGTTAAAAGACACACTGAACAAATTAACATAGATAATAGATTTTTTTTAAATTTAGATCAAGTTTACAACTCAGCTCAGCAATAAAGGCAAAAACATTAAAACACAAAATTAGACAAATGCAGAGGTTACATGGAGTAGGACAGTACAGTAGGACAGTACAAGGACAAACAAGAAGTGACTGGAAAATGTTGGAGGAGGCCTTTGTGCCAAAGACACTCTGTATAAACTAATGTAGTAAAGAAAAATAAAAACTTAGATTAAGTAGTCAACAGTACAGCAATAAAGTCAAATAAATAAAATTAGAAACTCACTGGTACATAATTTTCTGAAAACAGTGTAACAAGATTCTGATCAGGCTTCAAGTCACGGCAAACCCTTTCCACAGTAGGTTCCTCATCCCTGCCTACATTAACACATGGTGTCTCTATTTTCTCTAGTACATTTACTGTACGAACTATTAGCTTAACACAGTAATAACAACTCTCATGTTGAAAAACCATTGTGTAGTTGACACGAAAGTCTGCTTTAATATTCACACATAGGCCCCTGGAAAGATTATATACATATACTATATCGAAATGTTTTTTTTAATATTCGATTGATATTATTCTTTATATTAGTTTTATTTGACAAAAAAGAAGATTAATTGTTAAAATAGGTACTTCGTATGCTCAAAAAGTATGAAAAGTAATTTTGAATCCAATAAAAAACGGCATTATTAGTTATAATTTCGAGATATAAAATATTCAATAAAAAAATATAAATTCTCCAGAAAACCGGCTCACCTTCCCGTCATCTCGCTTGCGTTAATATCAGTAATTGTTTGCTGACCATTCTCAAAAGAAAACCATGTATTCCTTAATACAATGGGAATTGTACATTCTGAAGATATCGAAACGACTGCAACAAAAGTACGTTAAATGTTTTGGGCGTTCCCTATAGCTTTAGCTACCAATGTATTTAATATATGGCCTACTTACTGGTAAAAGTAAAAAAGATTAATAAGTTAAATAATTTTGTGCTTCGCGTCATTTTAATGGTGATATAAGATGCATTTGTTTATTGTTTAAATTTCAAAAATATTCTACACATTGATCACACTCAGAGCCGCCGTATTCTGTGTTGCCAACTTTATTTCAATAAAACAACAATTTGTGGTGTTGCAGCCCACCAGAAAACCACTAATACATTATGCCAGACAGACACTACCTGAATATTCGGTGTATATGTATGTTCGTTACGGACTCCGAAACGGCTGGATCGATTTCGATGAAATTTATAGGCAATCTTCAAATTGGCCTAGCGGGTGATCCTGTAAGGATTTTCCGGCATATTACCAGCAGCAATATGTGCTTTTGAGTGTATTGTGGTTTAGGCATATTCTTTTTACAAAATTAATAAACTGTAATGTGTAAAACATCCATCGTACCGACGTCAACTATGTAACTACAACCTACCCGTTTATATTCTGTGCATGCGAAGGAAACAAACCAATTCAAATCAAACTTGATCCAGTCATCATTCGAACAAAGTCCATAATCAAAATGATTCAATAAATTAACAAACTATTACTCGGGAAATTCCCGATAGCAAACACCTTGATTTTGTTGTGCTGCCTACACATAAAAATACACTTGTAACATAAATGTTCGAGTTCTTTCCTGCAAATATGTAAATCTTGCTAGTGAATGAATGTCGTACCTAACCACTAAATGAAACAACCTAGGCCACAAGAAAATACCACTAGCCACTAAATTAGAAATTTGTCCGCTAAAAGGAAAGTCTAAACCACCAGATCTAGTGAAAAATCCACTGAGTTGGCAACACTGGCCCTTGTAAATAAGATTAGTTTTTTAAACATATATTTATGGCTCGGCAACTAGGCTTTTAAGCCAGCAAAATTAAATAAACGACATTCACAGACTACTATGCAGAACGTTCCAAGAGTAGCTCACAATGCCCAAAATGCTCTGTTAGTCGTTCCACATGGCGAGTCTCCATTGGCGACCACGCGTAATGGTCGTGGCAAGAACGTCACTAATAACGTCATTTTTATCGATCACGTAGCGCTCACAATGACCCATGTCAAGAGATACATCCGTAGACAGAGAATCCTATAGATCGAATAATCGTTCCACTTGAGTTTACGATTGTAACACCAACAAGCAAGTGAAACAGGAAAAATCACGATCAAGCAGATAGAATTTCTTATAAATAAAAAAAGGGAAAAATTTTAGGTTAGAAAACGTGATTTATTCACAAAGTACGACGTGGCAATCTCTGTCATATTTTATATATATATAAGACCATGAGTTATTCTCTTGTTTAAGCATAACACAATTTGATTCATCTAAAAACAGAGTTTTATTTATTATATACAGATAAGTTTTATATAACAAAATATATCACAATAAAATAGTTAAGTAGGTACTAACCTAAAGACAGAGAATCGACAATTAAATGTTCATGCTTTACTATTCTTATTATAAAGACAAATCGTCTTTTGCACTTTAAATTGAAGCAAATTCACTAACACCACTGAGTTATAAAGTTATATGAAAAAACTTTTGTAATATAAAAAAAGTACGTTTTTACAATCTCCCACTGGTGGCTCCCTCTTGTCGCTGCACTGCTAGGTACATACTCAAATGTCAGTGTAAATACTCATGTGTCAACGTCATCACAAAGCTTACATCACCCCCCTTGGAAATGCAAATTTTTTTAACTTGGTTGAGTAAAATTTAGCTGTGAAATCTAAAAATCAGCTAGCATAGGAATGAGCTTTGTGACATGATATAGTCCAATAGATCTTGTACCACGACCGGTATTTATTTTAAAAACTGAATCCGATATTTTTTCTTCAATTTCAAAAGGACCCATTCTAATTTCATCCATCTTCTTTTTGTTTAATTTATTTCCATAGTCAACATATACCTTATCTCCTTTTTTAAATTCATGTTGTAATCTATTCTTGGCAAATAAAGTTTTATTATATTTGTGTGATTTTATTGACCTTTGGAGTGCTATTTTCCTGTCTTCTTCCAAATTATTTGTTAATAACTGTTTTCCTTTTAATTCATCTGGTAACAAGTCTGTAGACTCACCTGATAGTAAATATTTAGGAGAAAATCCTGTTACCGAATGGTTTGTTTCGTTGTATCTATTTCTACATTCTTCTGCTATTTTTGACCAATTTGTTTTTCCTTTTGATTCATTCATTATGCATCTTATTTTGTTCACAATTGTCTGGTTTAGCCTTTCGTTTAAACCGTTTGAGAACGGTGCGTCTACTGCTGTAAGTATTAATTGAATATTTCGGTTTTCAAGGTAATTTTTGAATTCAATTGAATTAATAGCTGGATATTGATCAGAGAGTAAAATGTCTATTGTTTCTTCTTTTGGAATTTTTTCTATAAGTTTGATGAAGTCTCGAGCATGTTGATTCTTAGAACATAGGATATATGCGTACCTAGTAAAGTGGTCTACGAGTAGATGTAAATATCTTTTTGTTGATCTTTGACCCCCAAATCCTCCTATTGTGTCTAGTGACATTATTTGAAAGGGTTTATTAGCTGGACCTAATTGCGACATAAAGCCATATTTTCTATTTAACCTAGTCTTATTTTTTATGCATATCTCGCAGTTTTTGCATATATGTTTAATATTTTCTGATAGATTCGGTGCAGTATAAAAGGGTTTTATTTTAGATTCTGTTTGATTTATTCCAGTATGGCAATATTTTTCATGTGTCTTTCTTATTATAGTTTTACTGTAATCTTCACTTAGAATTATTTTTTTTCCTCCTTTTCCCCCCTTTTTTGTAATAAACTCCATCTTCTAAAATAATATTCTTTTCAAGTGGTTTTAGTTGTGAATTATGTGTTTGATCATATTTTATGTCATGAATATCAATAATATTCACTGTTCTTAAGTTATCTTCATTATTTGCATCAATGTCCAATACTGGGTTTCTGCTAAGACAATCTGCTTCTGAATTATTTTTTCCTGGAAAATATTTTATTTCACAATTATATTGTGACAGATAATGTGACATATCTCCTAATTCATCGTCAGGTCTGTTTCTTATATTTAACTTCTCTAGAGGTTTGTGGTCTGTGTAAACAGTAAAATAGTTTCCAATCAACCGATGTTGCCAAAACTTAATGCTCTCTTTTATGGCTAAACATTCTAAAAATATCGCTTTTTTATTTTTTTGTGATTCATTTAGTTTTTTTGAAAAATATGCTACCGGTTTTTCTTCGCCATTGTGCTGCACTTGTTTCAAAATTGCGCCTATTCCTATGGCACTGGCATCTGTATAAATAAATATTGGTGCTTGTGGATCATAAATGGCTAGTATTGGTTTGGAACATAGATAATCTTTAACTTTCCGGAATGCATCCTCACACTGTTCTGTCCAATTAAAGCTCTGGTCTTTTCTCAGCAATTTATGTAGAGGATCAAGTACTATTGAAACATTCGGAATATATTTTCCATAAAAATTTATTTTCCCTAAAAATTGTCGTATTTGTTTTCTATTTTGAGGAGCAGGAAAATCTTTTATTGATTTCAAATTGTCTTTTAGAGGTGTAATCATATTATTTTGTATTATATGACCTAAATAGTTTACAGTGTCACATGCAAACTTACATTTTGTCAATTTTAGTCTGAAACCTTCTTCTCGAATAGCCTCTAGCAATTTTTTTAAGTGTGTGATATGGCTATCAAATGTCTTTGAGAAAATTAGTATATCATCAATAAAATTCACTGCAAATTCTGTCAGACCATTTTTCCTTATAATATTCCCCAAAATCCGTTGAAATATTGCTGGTGATGTCTTAAGGCCGAAGGGTAAACATGTCCATTGGTAATGACCTTCTTGAGTTACAAACCCAGTTTTGTGTCGGTCTGTAATTTTTAATGGGATGGACCAAAAAGCTGAATTCATATCTAAAGTTGTAAAATAATTACAATTTATTGTTTTTGTTATTAGGTCCTCTATGAGAGGGAATGGTTGTGATTGAGGTATAATTATTTTATTTAAATCTCTAAAGTCTATGCATAATCTGCTTTTTTTTCCTTCGTCCCTTTTAAAAGCTAAGGTCACTGGTGCCGCAAACGGACTGTAAGATTCCTCAATCAATTCATGTTTTAAAAGTTGTGAGATTTGATTTTCTATTTCTATCTTGTCTTGGACTGAACATCTGTATGGTCTTTTATAACAATATTTTTCAACTTGCAAATCTATACAGGCTTCATATTTTCTTACTTTTCCGGTGTCATATTTGTTTTTAGCAAAAATATCCACATAATTATCCAATAATATATTTATTTGATTTCTTTGATCAGGATTTAAGTGTTCTGTGTCTATATTAAATTTGTTTGTATCTGTGCCTTCATTGAAATTAACTACATATTCTTTTTCTTCTATATTTATTTCCATATTTTTAATCTGTTTATCTTCAATCAGATTTTTACTATGTATTTGGATATTTAAATTCTCATCGTGAGTCAACCCAAATTTATGTATTGAATCTAACCCTAGTATTAGATCATATTCAAAATTTTCATTTTCAAAAATAAATGCATTTATTTTAATCTTCTTATGCAATAACTCCGCATCCAGTGTAACCAACCCTTTAGTTTTACCCCCTCCACTTATTGTTTTTATTGTATTATAACAATAATCTGGCTTCATATTCGTCACCTGAACTAATTTTGAATTTATTAATGTTATTCGTGAACCAGGGTCATACAGCCCCTTGGCTTCCAATTTGTTATTTAATATCACCATAATCTCAATTAGTGGAGGGAATTTTAGTTTTTTGGATCTTCATTACTCATTTCAACTTTTAATATTGAATTAGAATTAAGGTTTTTGTCATCAGTGGTTTTTTTTCCATAGTTATACCAGCAGATATTCTCTGGATGAATTCTATTTAATTTTCCTTTATTCTCACAAATCCTGCAAGATTTTTTTTCATTTTGTTTTATTTCTAGTTTATTACATTTATTTCCTGTGTTTAAGTATTTCCTTGTGTCGGTTTTCCTTGTTAAACTTTCTAGTCCTCTTATGCAGTTAAATAAGTCATTTACTTCTTTCAGGCTTTCTCTGTCTATTTTATCCATTATGAAGTTTGGTAGACCAGTGGCAATCAAATATATCAGAGTTTGGGTATTTATTGATTTGTTTATTTCTAGTAAAAGTCTCTCTTTTTTAAGAGCATATTCTAACATTGATCCTTGTATATATTTAAAATTCATAGCGTACCTGATTGGTGACCAGCCTTTATCAGCAAATGTTTCATTTAAACTTTTCTTCCATATAGACCAATCTGAATCTATAGTGTGTTTGATAATCATTGAGGTATACCAATCTATACAAGTATCTTCCAATAGTAATCTTAGAATTTCCACCTTTTGTAAATCTGTGTCTATTTGTAAACGTGCACATTCACTTTCAAAAGTATTTAACCATTGTTGAACATTTGTTGTGTTTCTTGAAAATTTCTCTATTGAAAATTCTGCTACTAATCTTGTCTTATTTTCTATTTTTTTTAATAATGTTGGTTCTGTTGATGACGACTCATGACTTTGTTCTAATTTTTCAAGTAAAAACCCATCAAATTGTAGGTTGTCATCATCTAAATATGTTGATTTCATTTCCTCGGTTAATGTTATCCAAACCTGTCTCTTATCATGCCTTTTTTGGAGAGATTTTCTTACTTTGTTAAATATCTCATGCTTTAATATTTCTTTGTGTAATTGCACTGATTGATACTCTCTAGGCACAAGGAAAGTTTGGTTTTGTGTATCCGTAATAGAGGTTATGGCATAAATATTGGTCTTATTATCATCCAATTTGGCTTTTACAATAAATTCAAATCGTAATTTCTCCATTGTATAGGTTAACAATTTACATGTATATGAATTGTCGATTTATAAGACCATGAGTTATTCTCTTGTTTAAGCATAACACAATTTGATTCATCTAAAAACAGAGTTTTATTTATTATATACAGATAAGTTTTATATAACAAAATATATCACAATAAAATAGTTAAGTAGGTACTAACCTAAAGACAGAGAATCGACAATTAAATGTTCATGCTTTACTATTCTTATTATAAAGACAAATCGTCTTTTGCACTTTAAATTGAAGCAAATTCACTAACACCACTGAGTTATAAAGTTATATGAAAAAACTTTTGTAATATAAAAAAAGTACGTTTTTACAATCTCCCACTGGTGGCTCCCTCTTGTCGCTGCACTGCTAGGTACATACTCAAATGTCAGTGTAAATACTCATGTGTCAACGTCATCACAAAGCTTACATATATATATATATATTCAGTTATTCACAGTAATATTGGCAAAATCAATTGCCTTGCGTTGGAGCCAACGTCAACACGAATAGACAAAAAATCCACATACAAAAATCTATAATACTAGTGTACTCTGGCTACGTTTCAGAAGGGACTGACAACTGCCACGTTCAAGATCGCGATTTTTCCCGTTCCACTTGCTTGGGGACTTTACTTACTTACTCCGTTGGCTCAGCGACCCAAAGTGGGTCTTGGCCTCCTAAACGAGAGCACGCCACTTTCCTCGATCCTGTGCGGTTTCTTGCCAATTACTGGCTCCTATCTCCGACAGGTCAGCCTCTACTCTGTCCTTCCATCGATATTTAGGACGGCCGACCGGACGCCGACCAACCGTCCGTCCCAAGTATGCTTTCCTCACGCTGCGATCCTCTCCCATTCATTCTAAGTGACCGAGCCAGCGGAGGCGGTGAGCTTTTATTTCTCCCATTATGTTAGGCTCGGACACGAGATTCTCAATTTCGAGGTTACTTCAGACCCTCCCGCTACCATCCTCTCTTTTGGTTGGACCCAGAATCTTACGGAGAACCCTACTTTCCGCTACTAAAGGCTGGATCTCCTCTTTAAGGGTAAGCGTCCAAGGGACGTGCTTGAGGACTTTACAATCATAAACTCTAGTGGAACGGATTATGAGGCGTTGATGTCACAAACAAAGAAATACACAAATGCATTGCTTGTTTTGAAAATCGAGTCTTTTTCAATGTCAAGAGATAGAGAGACGTAATGCTTTGTGATTAACGTTCAACGCCGACTTCAACCCGCCTCTTTATATGTGTCGTTGTGAGCGCTGTGTGATCGAAAATGATAACTTCGCTAGTTACGTTTCCACCAGAGTATAACGACCACTGTTGCCTTGTGGAACGGCAGACAAAGCATTTTGAACGTTGTCAGATACTAGAGGAACGCGTTCTCTGTGGACCATACAGTCCGTACATAGATAATCTGGCTTAAAGGCTTAGTTGCCAAGCCATAAATTCATTTAAAAAAAT
This sequence comes from Dendrolimus punctatus, assembly GCA_012273795.1. Taxonomy (NCBI): domain Eukaryota; kingdom Metazoa; phylum Arthropoda; class Insecta; order Lepidoptera; family Lasiocampidae; genus Dendrolimus; species Dendrolimus punctatus. Next base: position 7,326,927 of record CM022534.1, on the reverse strand, counting down.
ACAATAGATAATCTGTGGACAGAATTAGACAGAATAAGAAATTGTTTTGATTGTATTTTCGTATTCGTATACTAAATACTAGCAATTCAGTTTTAAATGGTGAAAGGAACAAGATAAAGGGTTTTGTGATTGTGATTATCATTTTTATAACAACGAGTTAAGTAAGTATTTATTTTTCTCTCTTTATGTAGAAATTGAGCTCACGCTTATACATTAGTACAGCAGTATTTGGGCCTCTTTAAAAATTTTACAGAGATGGGACGCCGAAAATCAAAAAGGAAGCCCCCGCCTAAACGTAAAGCTATTGAACCATTGGATCAGCAGTTCAACTGCCCATTTTGCAACCACGAAAAATCCTGTGAAGTAAAAATGTACGTAACTTGATAATGACTTCTCGTTTATTTCGTCAGCTAATTTTATTACATGTCGTGTTTTTGTAGGGACCGAGCTCGAAATACAGCACGAATACAATGTCGTGTGTGCTTAGAAGATTTTCAAACAACCACAAATGTCCTGTCTGAACCTATAGATGTCTATAACGACTGGGTGGATGCCTGTGAAAGCGCCAACTGATTAACATAAGATTGTAATTTTTAAGTTTTATATATAATTATTTTACGACACTTAAAAAGATTTCTTTTTATGTTTTATATTGAAGTTAATCTGAATATAATGTAAATTTAAATATCTAAAATTCTGTTGTCATTTTTAATTTTTGGTTATAAGTTAGCATTACATTTTAAATTACTGTATCAATAATGAAACATTTGAAATTTGCAGTAACTACTAATGATGGATATCTCCTCTTATAGATGAGGATGTCCTCCTCATCCCTCCAGCCTAAACCTGAGAAATTGCATTGTAGTGAAGTTAGCTAACCTTAGCCCACTAAACCACAGAGGCCATAAAATTAAGTATGGGTTACTTTCATATTAAATTGGTAAAGTTGCTACTTGTATACTTTTGAATCTGTAGATGCATATTATAATATTATCAAAAACATTAAAACTGTCAAAATATAAAGCTGCAGGTGATCTTATCTATACATATTTTATAATAAAACTGTAGAGCTTCGAATTTCTGTACAATGAAAAAAAAAAACCCAAAAATTCAGTCAGGGGGTTTGTAAGAAGTGAAATAGAACTAATTTGGATTTTAAATTTTCGTTTCACTGTTCCTAGAGGCTAACCTCCAAATCAACGGGACCAATTTAATTTAATTTTGTATGGTGGTAGCTTATATCCCTGGTCAACATATAGAATACTTTGATCCTGAAAAGTTAGAGTTCCTGTGGGATAGTTAAAAAACTTTAATTACTTAAACAGCTTATCATACAACTTATGCACCTAAGTAAGTATTGATATTGCCAGTATCATCATACAATTACACAATATAATAAAAGACAGATGCTGCATGTTGCAGGTGTGGACCTGTCTGTTGCTTTTCCCATGTAAGTCGGCCAACCAACCTATTTGTCCATGTTCTGAATCAGTTTATGTTGAATGTCTATAAAGAAGCATTATAAGGTATTGTGATCTATTGAATTTTAATTGAAGGGATAATAAACACCACAAGGAGTCACTGGCATCAGGTAGTATTAAATAAAAACAAATGTTTAGTTCATTAATCAATTTATTTTCCAACATTTTACAGATCTGAATAGATGGACGAATGTCCAGTAACTGTCACATAATAATGTAAAATGACATATTATATAAATTTTAATACAATTTAGTAGTATGTTATAATAAAAGAACATTTTCAATACAAATTTATAGTATCTATTTGGTGAAAATTATGCTATTCAGATGCATACTAGTATATCTGTTTAACCAAGCACTACATAAGATGTACCAATACCTAAAAGCTTTTACAATAAAATGTAATATTCATATGACAAGTTCAATAAGTAGACAGTTAAATTATGATCGAATGTGAAAATGGAATGTTAAGCCTACATAATGAATTAGTACAATAGTTCTTATTCAACTTCATGTTTCACACAGTTACATGATTTATTAAATATTTTATCAGATTACAAGGCTTTTTGCAAAATAAGCAAGCATACTAAATATAGATCAGTAACAGTCATACTCAGAGTCAGATAATAGGTGTTATTTTTTTTTTATTTACTGAAGCAAAAAATATTAAACAGTTTCTTGTTGTAATACAGTTCACACTGTGTTTAACGCCTATTAGCTACGATTAAGTTTTCAACATTTATAATCATATTTATTACAAAAAATATAATAATCGTCCCTTAAGCTCTCTGAGTGTGACGGCAAGACATGGTTTTTATAGTATGTACGTTATCGAGCATAATAATGTTTATTTGCCGCAGTCGAAGCTCCTGATAAGAAATTGACTGTAATATCACCCAGCAAATTCATACTAAGAATTAAAAGGGTTTCAGATGGCAATTAAAAGATTTTTGCTAACATCATAGTTTTCTATTCTAGTAAAATCCCGAGATAAATGAAAGAAGTCCAAAGGATATGCCTTAATAGCACATAGGAAATAGATGCAACTTTAATTAGGCAATTAAATATTTTCATCACATTAACAAACACAAGATTTTTCCCAGATATTAATAAGATTTCTAATTTCACTTATTGGCCTTTCTATTTTGATAAATAATATCTTACTGAAGCAGCTTGACTGCGCCTCATTGCCAACACGCTTTTATAAACCGTTTTTGTCACACTACAAAGCCAGGTCACAGTCAATACTTTTTAGTGTATCATTTGGCGATAATAGTGCTAAATTGGTCCAAATGACGTAATAGTATTTGTTTGAAATTCGTCCTCAGTCTATAGAACGAATTACAAGCACACCATTCAAGATATAACTGCAGGCCAATGTTGCCTATTTAAAAGAATTTTTTTTGAAATACGCCTTCAGAGGCAAATTGAAAACTATAAAGAATACAAAAAAAATCTCAAGCAAAATAATTTCCGAATTTTGCAAAATATTTTTTCGTCATTTAGTTTTTAGTTCCACACGATTTATTTATCTATAATAATTATAGAAAACTCCCATATAACGGCTTGTCTAGAAACGACCTCTACACCGACGATTGTGCATATCTCTTTTTTCTTTATAAATTTAAATAAAGTTCTGATGGTGTTAAAATACATAACTCTTAAGTGTACACCAAGGGGTAAACGAGTAAAAGTGAATAGGACAGCAGACAATCCCACGCTAAGATTCATAATTTCAAATACTGGTGTTTTAGTGTTCTTAAACACGCCTTCAAAGTCACTCTAACTCAATATGAATAAGACCGATACTATTACCTTAAGTTTTCGCGAGATCAGTAGCCATGATCACGGAAGGCGAAGCTGTATTAATAATACTCACTGACATTAGACATCTTTGTCTTCCGTAATCATGGCTACTGAAAAGTGGCCGAAACGTAGTTTTAGTAAACATATGGCTTAATTGTGGACATAGCACAATGTCGTCAATACGTACAGTGCAAATAGATTTTTGTACCAATGAAAATAAACTTGAGAATACGTTTTTTTCACCATACGCGTCGCTCTTGAACGAGCACCGTCGTTCCGATCTCTATTGAGCTAGAAAGCTAAAGGACTAAGACATCTTTAGAGCGAAAGAGCTCTATCTCTCTTTTCTTTTTAGTGATCCGTTTTACACAAGTCTACACTCGTTCATCAATATTCATTCTATACACTGAGAAAAAATTGTAGAATAATAATGAAAAATCACTTTCATATACAAGCATTGCAGTATTGCAGGGTACAATTATAAAACACCTACCATTACACTAACTATAACAGTTAACATTCTCATCCTTCATTACACGAAAAAAACCTAAGTAGTTAATGTATTTAAAAATGTATCCGCTACATAACATTATGTAGAAAATTTTTCTATCAAATCTATCATGACAATATATGTGTCAACAATTATTGCATATTTCGTTAATTTAATCGGTGCTGTCTAATTGACCGTGTACAAATATTATTAGTACACAATTAAAATTAAATTGTACTAAAAGCTCATCAAGAGAACTAGCCCATATAACATTTGAACCCCATAAGCCTCACTGGTCGACTTGGGTTTCTCAATTTTAAGGGAATAGACTGAATATCTGTCACACTTATGTAATATGGATTGGCGGGTTTCACACATCAGTCATCACTATGTGCTGCTTTGATCACAATGTAGCCTTCACTGAAAACATTAGCAACTAAGCAATCGCAACATCCTTACACAAGAGACACACATATACAATTTTGTTTGGCTGTAAATATCTATGTGTATTATTACAAAACATTTATAAAAATATTTAATTTAAGATGCTATGTAATATGTAATCTACAACTGGCCTATAAGATTGGTTATAACATTATAATAAAGGGTATCTATTGCAAACCATACTAAAAGTTTTAAGAAATCATGTTATATAGGTTAGCTCTAAAAAGCTACGCCTATGCTAGCCCTACTTGACTTCAAGAATATTCTCAAATTAATAATACTATATAGTAGTTATATTTCATTGACATCATGCTCTTACAGCTAAAATATCGAAATCTACAGATCAAAAATACATCTATCAAGTATTAACACAGGACAGCTCCAAGCTGTATCAATCAAGTTATATAACGAAATAAATAAAAAAATGTCTATAAAAATAATTTATTACATCAGTAGATTAATTGAGCTATTGCCTAGACTTACAACCCAGGGATATCTGTATCCATGTCATTTCCCTTTTAAATGTATAAAAACGCTATTTTGGATGTACCTAATAAGGTTAAATAATATTTACAAAAATCATTGCATGATCGCTAGAGGGGATATGACATGGTTACTAGAGTCGCATACCACCACACCCTCTGCAAAAGCTGTGTAAAGGTATATAAGGTGATATAGAATAGCTCACATTTAAATCGTAACTGTACAATAAGTATGATAAAGACGAGTTTACACTGTGTGTGTTAGTTACATTAGGTTTCTTTGCACTACAATATAATTATGCACTTGCACGACTTATAGAAATTCTTATGTGTAAGAAATCACATTTATCTCAAATGATATGATTAAGTAGTGACACGATATTTCATATAACTACGTATTGATGATTTTCAATGTGTTTTTGTAATATAATTCGTATTAGTCTTTATTCTGCGATTCAGAGAACATCTACTGACAAGTAAATGATCAGACTAAAGTGAAAAATTAAATTAAATACATTTTATTCATGTGAACATTCGCGAAAACCTAAAAAATATTTTGTTTTTAATGTAAATAATATTTGCTTATGCACGTTGCATTTTTCTTACGAGACCAAAAGTCGTATCCATATGGAAAAAGATTAAGTTTTGCTTTCACTGACACTTTTTTATCGATAGTTTAATTTTGATTTATTTTCAAACAAAAGTATTGTATTAAAATTACAAAATAACAATAATATAATGTATAAGATGAAAATAAATTTCAACCCTTCGGAAAGGCCATTATGAGTGCACATAATATTTTGTGCAATCAAACCGTATAGTGTAAACGCGCCTTTAAACAACAAAGGAAACCCAGTGGAATGTTCGTTTCGCTTCAAAATCACGCACAAACACCACGTACAAGATCAATATTGATTACATTAAATTCGCACAGAGAAGCGCTAGTATAAGATTCATTGAAGACTACACACTAAATATTTCATATTCAATAAAATTCAAAATTTCCCCATGTCGATAAAGGAATCGTATTGTAAATCTGAATTATCGCACACAGAGTGATCGTCGTCAACTGAGAATGTGTTTAGTGAAGTTAAAGTTTGTATTGGAAAATCCACATCGCAAGTGGCCGTGTTGTCAGAACTGTCACTGTCAGTGTCAATATATTCATATAATCTAGAACATTCCGCTTTATATTACAAACGTCTGTTAACTCAAACTTGCTTATTACTGTCGAGGTCTTGTCAATATTTATTGTATCGTAAGAATGAGAAAGCAGAGCATCTTCGTACGTAATCGGTATATGTTCCAAATTTGACGAACTAGCATCTTCTGTAAAACGTCCAGAATCAACTATTTCAGAAACGTTAGGCGACAGTGTTATGATATCAAGGGCTATAGTTAAACTTTCACTTTGGATATTAATGCTGTCATCGATGTCGTGAAAACTTACCTGCGAAATTGTTCTTGGTATTTCATCATCTTTGTCCAAAGACTCGGAATTATCGTCCGATAAATCGCCCTCAGCGTTGAGTGTTACCGAGTCATAGTTATCTTTCTCGGCGATCAAAGGTTCAATATCATCAACGCATTTGGTCGAGTCATCGCTGCTATCTGAGGCTAATAGCTCTATGCTCCTGTCCAATATACCAGTATCAGTACAAGTGGACATTTCGTCTTCAAAAACAATTTCTACGCTCCGGATTCTCATCAAAGGCATTTTGACTGGTGACATTTCATGTCCTCTAGCTGTCATCCCTTTTTTATGACTATGGTCTATAATAGACTCGGTACATTCACTGATTTCGTCATAATCTATCTCGTAGCTTCTTAAGTCTATCGTACAGGGTGTGCATTCGTTCACTTTTGCGATGTGATTTTTAATACATGAATGTGTTTGTGAGGGCGAAATAGTGGTATGCGAGTTGAATCCCTAAGGTTGCAACGATTCTTATTGTATTGTGGTACCCATGTCGAGACCGCCTTCCTCTTGCATTTTCGTCAGGAATTTGAATACCCTACATTCTTCTTCAGTTTGTTTGACCATGTCGACTAGAGCTAACAGTTTCTTGATGCCAATAAAGATCCTGTAAACAACAAAAGTCATTAGTGGCTTACTTATTATCGTTTCTTAAATTTTAAGAGACTGCTAAGCGACTGATTAGTTAAAATCTTAATTCCTATTAAAGACAAGAGGTGGAAAGTAACTCATAAATAACTGTCAAAAATAACCAACATTGAGAGACTGCTAAGAGGCAAGATGGCGATTTTTATTTGAAATAGCTGATTGTCACCGAGTCCGGGAATAGGGGGGGACCGAATCTGTGTACAAAAGTATCTATATATTAATACGTGAAGCAAAAACTTTGTTGTTCGTGCCTACCCCGCAAGGGACCTGGCGTGAAGTTATGTATGTATGTATGTAAAACTTTGTACCCCTTTTCACGAAAATTGCGCGGACGGAGGGGTATGAAATTTCGCACACTAATACTTTATATAGAGAAGAAGAGGCGAATGCTATTTTTTTATATGTATAAAAAATACATTAAATCAATTACAATCAAATTGTACACACTAGCATGAATTTGACATACACTCGCATATATAATCTTTTGTTTATTGTTGCCTTGGCGAAATCTATGATTATGGAAACAAATTATTATGGTCGAGTTTCGAGCACGGGCAACGGTAAAGAGGGATTAAATTGGTGGCGCTACCTAAAGGGCTAATTTTAAAAGAAAATGCTTAAAGTTTTATAATATCAAAAAACATGCCATGTGTGTACATTGAAGCTATTAAAAAATCAACAGAAATAGACTATATAAATGATGGAGAACAGGATGCAATTTTTTTAGAGGTCTTGTCTGTTTGTTCGGGATTCACTTAAAAACGACTGGGTCGATTTCGATGCGGCTTTCGCTGATCAACAGCAAAGTCTTGGACTTAATCTTAATCGGCACTACTTTTCATCCTGAGAATCCTGTGGGAATTTTTCTGGAAATGATTTAATTGACCAGATCGAAAAAGAAATTCGAATTCCAATGCGATTTTATCACTGATCGATAGCAAATTTTATGTATTAAAATGTGGGATATTTTTATCCCGGGACTGGTGGGGATGGTGATGCGTAAAAATTACTTCACCAAACGTTCATATATATACGTACATTCACCAAAACAATAGCTTACATTCTTTTTTTTAATTCTACGATACTTTGTGTCCCGGGAAGTCCGTCAGAATATCAAATCAGGCGTGGACGAAGTCACGGACAATTCCTAGTAGTTTTATAAAGTGTTTTTAACATGGAATTCGACAATCTCCACGATTTTATACAGGACATTGAAAAGCGGATACTTTTACTGTAACAAGAAGACGGGTAAAGACGTACAGAGCTCGTTTCAATCCGTTGCACGAGTTAATAGATGATGAATTCCGGCTACGATACAGATTCAGCAAGACAGATATATGCAAAGTAATAGAAATAGTAATGTAATGTGTAGTAATTCGTGGGCCAAAAGCAGCCGACTTTGGAGAATCGCTTAGTGAAATTGTACTGGTCGTTGTAAGACATAGCATAATCCACTTTATGTTGAGACTTGTCATGTTCATCACATGAATCTGCTAAAATGACCTCTTTTGGTCTTCTGATCTGAAGGTGGATACCGAGACAGTGGAATCCCTGTAAAGCTCTAAGTGATGACATTATCAGATATGGGGCCGCCATGAAGATGCAGTTTTGGCAGATAAGACTCACAGAAAATAAGCTGATATCTGTATTTTTTCACTATATACTCCTTCTATTACTTGGCACACATTAGCAGCACTTTTAAACAAATAAAACTTCTTAAAAATTGTAAGTTTTAAATAAAAAGACACATAAAATCTATTTATTATTTTATTTGAGATTTCCAATATTCTTCTTCAAAGCTATTATTGCTAATCTCTTCGCATACAACTTTCTTCACCTGATATTCATGGCCTTCTTTTTCACGTAGAATAGCTTCTTGCGCTGCCTAAGCCAACAGTAACAATTCGTTAGGTCTCCATTGCAGCAGTTTCCCTTACATCTGTGAAAACAAAAGGCATAATAATAACCCGTATATGGCCCACTGCTGGGTTTGGGCACCCCATTTCTATAGGGGAGGATCTGACGGTATACCCACCACACTTTTCTCAAGCAGGTCTGACACATTGGTTATATCGACGTACAGGATTCGTCTCAATGTTTTCTTTCACCGTTAATATATGAAATTTATAATAATATGCACATTGGGTCAGAAAGGTACCTAAGTGGTGCATGCTTTCCAATCAGGATTTGAACCTGGGCATTGCGTTTAGGACACATGCACTAACCATTAATTTACTACGGCTTTGTGTGGTAATGAAAATGAAAGCCATACGAAAATATATATCATAGAGACAAAAGTTCGTTGTTATTGAATGTACTAATTTATAAAAAATTGTATGTACCTGTTAAATATGAATAGTATCACTATCACAATTGTTGGAGTCCACAGTAAATCCATGGGAGATGACCTCTATCAAAATTTGATCTTCAACAGGCGGGCTAGGTGGCAAAATCCTTCACCAGTCATTATTCTCGTTCTTTTAAAAGCCTACTTAGATTTTTTTAACTTTGTTTTTCATATTAGCCAACCGAGCTTTTTGGCGACATACCCGTATGTGCTCGTTTTTTTTTTCAATAATACCGGCACACTCAAGAACCAGCTATTATGTTAGCGTGCATTATGCGTGTTAGCTTAGCATTCAAAGAGGAACAAGGATTAATATGGTTAGTTTACATATGCCCTACAACGCTTACGCTTGCTGTTCTCCAATTTTTTCTATTCTTTTCTTTTTACGTGGCGTTCCATGGTGATGATTTTAAATATTATTTTATCCACCACTATTATTTTCTTTTCACACACGACAAACATAAACAACTCAGCTGCCAATGTACTGTGTCAGCCAAAGTCACTAGATACAGAATAAAAATCGTAGTACTGACAACAATTTGGTTCTTCCGTTTTTTAGTCGAATATTTTTTTGTTTATCTCTGCTCCTCTTAGATAAAAAAAACAGGTAAGACACGTTTATAAGTGATAAAAGAGATATTGAATAGGTAAGGAGTCTCTTACTTAAGAGATGGCTAATCGTTTCTCAACGAGTAAAGCCATTAGTTATCAAATATGAATATTATATTAAAAGCTGATGATGATTATTGTCAACTATTTGGGTTCCTATTCTAGAATAATACTTTAATTTAATCCGTGCAGGAACGGAGAAAGAATACAATTTCCTGCAGCCGGGCGGCCTATCGTAAGAGGCAACAAAGTGACCCACAGCCAGATGGCAAGGTATTTGTCTGTCTGGACAGACTCAGACTGTCGTCAGACTCCAGACCAGGGGTGGTCCCTGGTCTGGAGTCTGACGCCATAACAATCTTGATTTGTGTTCTAGCACTAGTGGCCAGGGGCCCAATTCTGCTATTTCAATATCCTGGCGTTGCGAAAATATTTAAAATACGATTCCATTGCTATAAAGTCAATAATTCCTATTCTACTAAAATTTTAAACATTTATTTCGCAAGTTTCGCTTTAAATATAGATATATAGATAGAGTGGCATATTATGGGCGCGCCATTGTAATTAATAGAATACCGAAGTCAGCCAAAACCTGTCATTGAAACAACAGTGTCAAGCCATTTTGACGAGATAGTAAGAACACTGTACTAACAGTATTTTAATCTGTACAATAAAACGTCACTGTCAATATTCTTTTGACAGAAATGACAGGTGACTTATCACCCACCTCCTCGCCCCCTTCTTCGAACGAACACCGAGACACATTAACAATTTGCTAATACTAAGATTAATGTTAAAATAATAATTAAGAGTTACTTGATGTATAATATAAAAATAAACGTAATAAGTAAAATAATAAAGTGTTTTAACAAATAATAACGAGACAATACTTGGAGCAGCCGGCAGGTATCAAACCTACGCTCCCATAAGGAATCTGATTTGGACTGGACCCTAGGTGTCACTTGCCTTCACCTCGATGTTACAAATGTCTGTTGAATTCGCACAGTAGAATAATAAACACTCGGGTAAATGAGATGATAATCTCCCGGTTTTTGCTATTGTGCAATGAAACATAAAAATTGGCTGTTAGTCCTAATAAACGAGTATGAAACAGAACTCACTTGGCACCGCGCAAGTCGTGCTGGATCTTCTGCAGGTCCCTCTTGGAGAAGGCGTCACTTTCCTCCAGCACCGCCATCACGTGTTCCGGGGAGGACAAGTTGGGCACGTGCAATATGCCCGTGAACGCCGACAGTAATTCCATGTCCTCCATTACTTGTCTGAGAACGAAATATATTATAATGTACCCATTAATTCGGTTATTACAATTTTTAGGAGAATGCATTTTATTTCATCTATTTAAGGAACAGTGTTTTACAATAAATGATATGGTACAAATGTAGAACAACATTGTGATTTAAATACTAATTATAAGCGAACACTGCAAACAAAGTAATAACTTTACTATAAAAAAATATGAAGTGTTGAAAGTGAAATAAAAATTATTTTCAAGCACAAATTGTGTTAGGTTGGAAAGAAAAAAAAAACCTTTACTGGAAGTCCTTGGTTTGATGTCACTTAAAGATCTACAATATGGCTGAGACTTCTGGTCACATCAGAAAAAAAATACGTAATACTTACTTTCTTTAAAATACTTGACGTCTGTTGGGATAAACACACAGTAAAAAGCTAATTTTTTTCAAAAAGAAAGATATATTGCATACCTTCGACTGCTAGTGCACAGGATGAGCAGTTTCCTGCCCTTTGGCGGTTGTTTCTTTAGCAAGACGAGCAGTGCCTGCAGAGTGAGGTTGGAGTAGCGAGGCCCGATGGGCCCGTAGTCCAGCAGCCGCTCGATGTTGTCCACCAAGATGCAGGACAGGCTCGAACGGTACGCATCATCGAAGTACTAGACAACAATTGGTATTTACTGTAAAACCAAAACCTGGGGCCCAACTCGTAGATATTCAAAGTACAATGCCATTGCGACGATGTCACAAATTCGTATTCTACAAAATCCATAACATCGTCTAGACATCGTCGCAGCAACAATTGGTATTGTTAGCAGAAATGGTGTTAGCTGAAATTAATATTGAAAAGCTATAAATATTTAAAACATATCACGACTTTTCGCTTATAAATAAAATCAAATGTTTATTTGAAATGAAATGTTTATTTACTTTCTCCCTTAAATACTAAAAGCAACATTTTTTTCTTTGCGAAGTTATAAAAAGCTATAAATTATTGTTTGTCTTAAACTTATTACAGATAAACAAAGCTAAGTAACGGGAGACAGGAGCCCAAACTGAGAATAAAACCCATACTATGGAATTCCTGGCCTTCCCCCTCTTGCAAAATATTAATTGAAATACTTATAATAATAATTTGAAAATTTGGTTGATTAAATACGAGGAGGGATCAAAAAGTAGTGAGAATAAGATAAATATGTAGGTACAAAGATAGATATTGGAATTAACAGAATACCGAAATCAGGCAACCTATAATTAACCCGATAGTGTCCGGCGATTGGTAATTACTGGTCAATAATTTACCAAAAAATTGTAATAAATCTTCACGATATGGTATACGTGACATGGTTTTTTCATAATTTTTGAAGTTATACTTCTTTAGGCGCGTTAAGGAAAAATGTTGAAAGTAAATTTTTACGATGCGCGCGCACACCGTCACACGAAAAACCTACACCCTGAAGTTACCTATAGTCAACATTTTAGTTTTTTTATTGTTAGTGTCGTTTTTTCTACAAACAAAGGCAAAAGTTAAAATTCTTGATAAGATTTTTATCTTGATACGCCAAAGAAGTATAACTTCTAACGCGTGTACATATTATGTACACACACACACACACGATTTTTTCTATAGTTATTTCAAGTTAAGAAAAAATCACGAAATTTCATCTTTATATTTCTTTTGATAGGCTCTGTAATAAATACTACGTAACAAGCCAGCCCGCCGCATTGCTATCGCTGGCTTGCCCACTTCCCGTGTGAACACCCCGCGGCGCGAGGAGCGTTGCAGTGGTTCAGCTCAAACTATCAGTTTTTGGCGTTTGGCAAAGTAAACAATAGAATTTACGAAATTCAGTAAGCTCAACAGAAAATGGTTTAGCCCACTTGACCCAGGAGGCCGTTATCCATATCCAATACAAAAACTAGGACATTACCTTTCTGATCTGCAGACACTTGGCGGTCTCAGTGAATCCGACCATGTCCTCGGGCGAGCACACCTTCACGAAGGGGAAGTCGGACATCTTCGCCAGCTCGGCGGCCAGCGCCGTCTTGCCGCTGTTGGGGGGCCCTCCAACAGCACCGATACCAGACCTATAATAGAATACTTGACAGTGAAATCAATTGAGCCACTCTTGAGCTTTGTATCCATTAGAGGCTGCCTCAACCCGAATCAGTGCAAAAGGAGAAGCTGCCTCAGAAATTTCGTCTTCGTCGTCGTCGTTCGTCCGAGGGATATTTTATCGGATTTTTACATGCTCAAAGAAGCATCTCTCTAAGTCGTGCGTGTAGTGGAGACTGATACGTCTCCTCAGGTTACTACTCGCAATGGAGTTCGACAGCGAAACTGCATTTAAGTTAATAAAATTTTACCAGAATAATCGTGTTCTTGGGTACCGAAAAATAAAAAGATAAAGACAAAAAGGACCTGTGTTGCGATGTAACTCTATCCTCCATTGATGCTTCCTTTTTGTAATCTCTTTTGAAGTGAAACTTCTATATAGACGGGGGTCTTACGATTTTTCGCTCACGTAAAAGCGTCACGGCCGCGTGTTCTAATACTTACATTTTTAAATTCGTGATATCTTTCGAATGGAATGTCTGAATTGAATAATTCAAAAAGTTTAAAGATATTGGAAGCAGTCTTGAATATGAAGTAATTTATTTTGATGAGGATTAATACAGATACAAATAAAGAGCCTTTTCTTGCGCCGGCATTTTAATTAAATTTTAAAATAAAAGGACACTTATTGTGGCATAACTATAATAGTTAGACATATGCTATCGCGACACTTTTTGTTAATAATGATGTGTTCTGCAAAGTCGTAGTGCATTATTTTATTCCATCATTAATAGTTTTCGTATTTTATAGGTTTTCAAATTGGACAAGTACATTAACAATCTGCCTGTAACACTTCAAGTAAAATTTTGTTACGATTCATTTTGGCACTTGTCAGTTGAAGATTTTCCACTTGTCCGTTGAAGTTTCACTTCTAATGTGTGTCCCAGCACACATTTTTTTTATAGTGTCAACGATTATAACTATTAAAGCAGCAGCTACGCACGTCTGGTGCCATCGCCGTTTTGCTTGTAACTGAGCCTTACAAGTGAGCAGCCTCAAGTAGAGGGTGCTCGACTCAAGGTTGCCTCTAGTGAATACAAAGCTTTTAATTGAGTTTCTTTTTATCTTTTAATCCATGGAGGAACGGAAAGAGAATACCAATTACTGCGACCCGGCAGCTAGTCGTAAGAGGAGACGAAACAACCCACAGCCAAGTGGTAGGGTATTTGATCGTCTGGCTATCACCCTTGGACTACAGAGCATGAGTGCCCTAACAAACTTAAGTAGTTTCCCGGCACTAGTAACCAGTGGACCTCGTCACTAACGTAGTTAAAAATATATACTGCATTCATGAGCAGCGGCTTCATCAACATGTAAACGTCGAAGTCATTCAGCTTCTTGATAATACAGATTTATTAAGAAGACTCAAAAGGCTAAAACCATTTAAGTTAGTGTTATAATACTCCCATATTAAACTAGTGCTATGTGCTAAATTTTAACAAAGAACACATGAACAAACTGTCTTCTTCTTAATAGAGACAATAAGAAACGTGTCATTGGATCCATTCTTAATTTAAGTTATTTCAGGTTAGATTTAAATTACTCATTAGCCTTATTTCCTAGATTAGATTGTAGTTTTAACATTATATAACTCATTTATGAAAATGAAAATATACTAATACCCAAGTTCCAATCCTCCCTTGGAAGCTCCAGCGCATTGATAGATAGTGGGTAGTGGCTACTATAAAATAAATGATAATGTTCTTACCACTGGCTTCGGTGGCCCTCGCTTGCTGTATATACAACAGTCCGTCTTCGAGCAACGAGGAGACCGGTGTGCCCCAGTTAATGATGCCACGCGACAGGAAGTTCTCTAACGCTTCAGCCGCTGTACCAAATGCCTAACATAGGAAAATAATGCCATCAAACAAATTCGTAATGAAATAGAAAGCCTTATGGGATTAATATATTTGTGTTTCATCGGGCAATGCAATTTTTTTAAATAAAAATGAACAACAGAATTATCATCAGACGAATGTTCAATCCCGGTTGCGTTGCGAGCGACTGCTTCTGAGCTCAGATCCTCTTTCCTACTTTTACTTCTCCACTTTCCGCGGTCTTCTGCGTCCCTCGTTGTGAGTCCATTGGTGCGTATATCGTGTCTTACGACATCAAACCAGCAACTCTTGGGCCTAACCTTTCTACCGGGATCTGGCGGAGGCGGCGTGGTTAGGCATTTACTCCGCACATAAATAATTGGTCTCCATAAAAGTTGAAGTATATACATTTTCATTTCTCATATTGTGAAAGTACGGTTCGAGCTTCCTAATAACAGGGTAGAAACAGCGCTTCACGTCGCTGTAAAACGATTCTCCTTGCGTCACAAAATGTAAAAAACTATGCTAACCAAAAAACGACTCATGTCGGAGCTTTTTTACACTCACTGTTAAATCGCGGCAAAATTGTATTAAAAAAATATCAACACTTTCGTAAAATCATTTATATTTATAAATCACTTTCTACAAATTTATTATTTAATTTACATAAATTTAAGCAGAAACACACACAGACACAGACACACACACACACACACACATACATACATAATATACATATATACAGTTATACACATATATAGGAGATTACAGTTGTTTAATCAGTGTGGCGGCATTACAAAGAAATTAAGTAGAATGAACAATAATTTTCAAAAGGCATATTGTGAATGCACTATACAGCGCAATAAAAGAAATAAAACATATCTTACAGGTTTGATGTCATTCTCGAGTGCGTGCATGAAATCCCCCTTCTCGACCATGAGCTTCTCCATAGCCTCGGGGTCCACCTCGACCTTGCTGCTGGCCTTGATCAGCCGGTTCATGGCCGTGGACTGCGCGGCGCGAACCAAGCCTTCCAGCTCAGCACCGCTGAAGTTCTTCGTTAAAGTCGCGAGTTCCTTCAATACAAAGGTAATCAATCAGCAAAGGAATTCATACAAACTTCACGTTTGCATGCGTGCATGGTATTTTAGGCTACACAGCACAAAGTAAATCTTATACTAATATGTTTACTTGTTTGAACGCGCTAATCACAGGAACTACCGGTCTGATTTGAAAAATTCTTGCAGTGTTAGATAGCACATTTATCGAGGAAGGCTATAAGCTATATATAATCACGCTAAGACCAATAGGAGCGGAGCACCAATGAGGAATGTTTCCAAATCGGGGGTTTTAATTAACTTACTTTTTTTTAAACTACTCTATATACACGCGGACGGAAGCTAATAGTAGATAAATGTGTGTAAAAAAAACAAAATTCCTTTTTGTTTCGTATAGTTTTGCTGAGTTTTAATGTTGTGGGATGTAGAGAATATTTTTTTTTATTGGATAAATGAGACATTCTACAACAAATTCTAAAACAATGTTGATATAAAAAAGCGAGTCTTAAAATGTTTCGTTATCATCAAACTTTTCGACTGAATAATTTTAATTGCCGTTTAAATGACATGTAATTAATTTTATTTTATTCAATAACAGTATGACGTCATAACTTGCTCGCGCAAAATCTACAAGGCTTTGACATTTTGCAAGATGATCCTTGATTTCATTGTCTACTACCCTCTTCAGCTTGGCATAAATCTATAACGCTTTATCTATTTCTGAAAGTTAACTAATTCCAGCTAATCTGTATAGATTAGCTGGGTGTCTACCCACCTTACAATCAACGTCCTCGGATATTTTTTTATATTCCCTCATACGTTTCGTGTGAATGTTCAATATCTGAACGCGGCCCTTCTCGTCTGGCAACCCGATCTCCATTTGGACCTCCAAACGACCAGGCCGCAACAGGGCCTCGTCGATCATGTCTCGACGATTTGTCATACCGATCACCAATATATTGTTCAGTTGGTCCACACCTAGTATACAATATGATAATTTTTATATTGTAAAAGGTGAATGAAATGTATTTGCATATAGCGTGGTACATTAGCGATGGTCGATTGTTACTAAAAATAATGGAATTATTCGATTGTTCCGGTTATTCGATTGCAATCGAGAAACATTTGGTGTTTTCCGATTGTTTGTCGATTGTTATTGATGTGTTACTATTTTGTGTTCATGGCTCACTTGTCAATTCGGTAGTTGTCATTTTTTGAGAAACAGGTTTATTTTGAGCCTTATGGTCTATTTAGCCAAAATATTAATATTTCAGAAAAAAAAATAATTTAGCAATTTTATAAATATTTTGACATTTCGTCACAAAAACGCGTCAAGCTGTCATGGCGTCTCGCACGTCACAGTGTGCAAAACAAACATCTGTTTCATTGAAGTGTTATTTGAGAAGTCATTGATAACTTGTTGTGTTTTGCACACTATGACCTCACGCGCTCTGATCGGCGTTCATTGTCACGTGGCTAATGGCTGCAATATAACAATTTTATTTGTCAAAAATATCAATTAATATTTAATATTTTAATTCAAACAATTTATTTTTTTCATATTTAGATCGTAATCTATGATTTATATTAAAATCAGCCTATATTTTTCATACTGTCATGTACCGTATTGGCCTGCGCTCGATTATTTATGATTACTAATCCGCACAACAATCGAAGAATGCACAGGACGATTGGTAAAATATGTTGTACTGCTATTGCGGTGCGCCTGCGCTGTAACTTGACTATCGCGCCGTGCACGCGCAAATGTATTCGATTTTTTATTTACATTCGATTGTTATTTAGCTATGACGAATGAATCGACAATCGAATACACAATTGCACAATTGTCGATTCATTCGTTTTTTTTAAAGTAACAAGCGCACATTGCTATGGTACATAAAGATACAGGACTTAAGTTATACATATATGAGTTCACATGTCATTCATTATCATTCATAGGTGTGCAATTATTATATTGTCTTAAATTAAAATCGTCACTGTCCATTGTTTTATTTTTGTTTCTTTTCTTTAATTTGTAATTATAACAATGTACATATACCCTATACTAGTATTTTGCATAATTTTATAACGAATGTTTATTGTTTAAATTTGCTTTGTGGAGCTAAGCCGTGGCGTCACTTATGGTCTAAGAGCCCGTGAACTGCTACCTGTATGTATTTGACCTGACCTGAGTTTTTGTACATTGAGGGCCCTATACCTAACCATACATGAGGTGGGCACTCAATAAGCTCAAAGTGGTGGACGCGACAAGCGCTTAGGTAAGATAGGTATCGATTTTTGACGAATTTTAAATCAATTTGACCACATCTACTGTTTTAAAATTTTACAATATATGATTATTATTATCGGAAAATAAGAATGGCAGACCATTATATAATAGACTTTATATTTATAACTACAATAATAATTTTCTATCCTTTTATTGCGCTCTGTCTTATTGAATATGCACTGTTTGCTACAACTCCATTAATTCTTCAAAAGTCATTCTGTAACATAATTCTGTATAAAACTTTTAAAAAAAGAACTTAAATATAAATAGAACAACAAATATAAAGAAAAACAATTTTTAGCTAGACGTGTTGCTGGGGAGTTTCTTGCCGCTTCTTCTCCTTAACAGCACTAACGTTCCGAAGCGGTGTACATAGACTAGGAAGTAAAATTAAATTTTAACCTATATGTATGACCTTTAAAAAGTATTCTCCAGTGGAACTTATTTTGAATAACAATTTTTGAATTTGAATTTGACCAAATAAATACTAGCAGGCGTACTCTCAACGTCTTTCGTTGTTCGTTTCGTTGTTGTAATTATTCCCATTTTTAAAAAGATGATAAAGAAAGTTTGAGTTGCTATAGACCGGTTGCTTTGATTCCAATATTCTCCAAAGTTATTGAAAAACATATACATGAATGTTTCGAAGAATATTTTGAGAAAAATAAAATACTAATAGATGAACAACTTGGATTTAGAAAGAATAAAAACATTAACATGGCTATTTATCGCGTC
The DNA here is from genome assembly GCA_012273795.1 of Dendrolimus punctatus. NCBI lineage: Eukaryota > Metazoa > Arthropoda > Insecta > Lepidoptera > Lasiocampidae > Dendrolimus > Dendrolimus punctatus. The sequence continues at coordinate 7,307,877 of CM022534.1, read as the reverse complement.
CTTGAAAATATTATAAAATGTATCGACAACCATATACCCGTGTCTGCTATGTATATGGATTTAACTAGAGTCTTTGAATACGTGGACCACGAAATATTAATTTAAAAAAAATACTTATGGTGTACGGGGAAACGCCTTAAATCTAATAGAATCCTATCTAAGCGGACGACATCAGGTAACACACATTAGAAAAATTTGCACTAACTCTAAACAAGAAATAATATATAAATCACGTGTTAGACAGATAAATTATAGAGTGCCCCAAGGGAGCATTCTAGGGCCTCTCTTATTTATAATTTATATAAATGATTTTCCAATGTCAATAGAATATCCAATGATTTTATTTGCTGACGATAGTACAGCTATATTCGTTGGTGATGACATGTTAAATAATAATTTGGACAAAATAATAGAATGGCTGACATTAAATAACTTAAAAATAAATTTAGAAAAGACAAAGATTATGAAATTTAGTAATAGTAATAATAAATTAGATTTAGCTGACTTAATATATATTGACAAACGTATAAAACATGTTAATTACACAAAATTCTTAGGACTCTATATAGATAATAAATTAACTTGAAATTCCATACAGACGAAGTTTGTGCAAGGTTGAGCAAATTTTCATATGCCCTCTACATGATGTCTAAAGTTGTAAATGTGAATTCCTTTTAATAGCATTTCATGCATATGTTACATCTGTTTTAAGATATGGAATTATATTTTGGGGAAATTCCACAGACAGAGAGAGAATATTTAAAGCACAAAAGAAATGCCTTAGATCCATATTTCATTTAAAACAAACGGATACATGTAAACCATTTTTTATAGATTTTAAGATATTGACATTTCCTTGTTTGTATATTTTTGAAATAATCATGTTAATCAAAAACAACCCAACATTATTTGAAAATTATAGGAGTGCCCGACATTTTAATAAAATTTATATGCCTCCGCATACCACTGCATTATATGATAAAAGCGTATTTGGGATGGCACCAAGAATATATAATAAGTTACCATGCAATATAATGCAAGAAAATAATATTAATATGTTTAAACAAAAATTATTCGAGTGGTTGACAAAAAAATCCTATTATAGCGTACAAGAATATTTGAATGAGAGATAATTATGAAGATTTTTTGACATTGTATTTACATAACTCATTTAATAACTCTGAACTCGACATACTATCTATGATTACTATATAATTTTAGAAAAATAAGTAAAATTAATGTCTGTAAATTGAGTGGACTACACTGTTTTTGTTAATTAGTTGATTTTCAATTTAATTACTATTTGCATGCCTGAAAAGGCAAAAACAAGTGAAGCATTACACAATATATTGTCATCTAATATTTATATAATACTAACCATTTTTTAAGCAAATAAATGATTTGATTCGTTTTCGTAATTTTTTCGGTGATAAATGGATTGATCATAGAAGGTCCTGGGACTCACCGTCGATCTTTGAGAGCAGTTGGTTGACGACGGTGTCGTGCACGCCGGTGTTGCCCCCCACCGAACCTCTCGCCTTGCAAATGGCGTCGATCTCGTCGAATATTATTATGTGCAGGCCGCTGTTGGGGCCGCACTTCATGAAAATAACAATACACTTTTTCATTTTCATAAACTTTTATAACTATTAAAAAGTTTTACAAGAGCGCTACGCTAAAAGCTCTACGAAAAGGGCGTAAAAAGGTATTTAAAGTTTCAACGAAATAGGTACATTAGCACAGTGTTGCAAAATCTGTGCAAATTAAATGAACTAAAAGTGGTAATTGCGCTATTTGGCAGGATTTTGTTGAAGACAAGTTGAAAGTTTAATCTGTGCAAGAACGGGGAAGAATACAATTTCCTGCGGCCGGGCGTTCTGTCGTCAGAGGCGACAGAACAACCCACAGGTAGGTGGTAACTGGATGGCTACCACCCCTGGTATAGAGTATGCGCCATAACAACCTTGAGTTGTGTTCCGGCATTAGTGACCAGATTCCAGTCTCCCTTAAGAGAGCAGCAGCGCATTTGTAGCAAATGGCCATAGGCGAGGGTAACCGCTTTCCATCAAGTAGGCCGTCTGCCTGTTTGCTGAACTCATGCAATAAAAAAAGTTGCCAGGAAATAAATTTGCAGCTTTGATTATGGATTATTTTGTATTTCTTCTACAACAATTTACGGATTAGCAAATAATTACTCTGGCAGGATTAAGTACGGCAATTGCAGCGCCATGTCTGTGTGAGTCCTTTTGTGACGCGATTTTAAAAGAAACTATACCGAACGAGCGTCAATGTAAGAAAAATTAAATATAATATATTCCTCACGCGACGGCGAGTGATAAACTGATTGATGTTTTGTGTTAAGTGTATTAAAAAAACAATGGTATACAAAGTGAATACTAATATCATACCAATCTATAACGAATGTGAATGAAAATGTAAAACATAATTGAGCTATGTTTTACGGATATTGCAATGATTTCTTTCCATTAACCTTCACCCAATTATTTGAGGTCGATATAGTATATTTTCTTCTCAAATAATCATCTTTTCCTGGCATGCCACACCACAACTCATTTTGACATGAGTCACAGTACTAGCCTCTTTTTTCTTATCTATTTTTATTTTATATTTATAACAAAAATTTCAATTTAACATTCTTTTTGCCACATGTGCTTACCATTTTAATATTGTTTTCTCTATGTTCCCATTTTGTCATTATACTTGACACAAAAACAGAATTATTTGACAAAAATGTTTTAAATTTTTTGTTCAAGAGTGAGGTTTTAGACTTACCCTCTTTTCTTCTTCCTCGGCATCGGCAAACAAACGACGAATGTTGGCCTCACTCTCGCCAACATATTTGTCCAATATTTGTGGTCCATTGACGATCTTTGGTTCGCGTGCATTCAACATTTGACCGATTTGTCTCGCCATCAAAGTTTTACCGGTACCCGGTGGACCGAATAGCAAGATACCTTTCACGTGCTTACAACCTGTAGGAAATGTTCAGTATATAATAACATATAGAAAAAGGCACAAAACAGTACCTTAAGTGTGTATTGGCCCTCGTTCATTAAATGGTTCCGTAAATGTGATCAATGTCCACCATTTTTGCTATTGAATTAACACTCCAAAAGAAACGTTTAAATTCTATACCCATAAACTCAAAAACTACTCAATGAATCATGATCAGGTTAAAAAAGCCTCTAAAAACTCATATGTGACCAACTATTGCCATACATAATAAACGTACTATTAAACACGATTATAATTTTTTAACATTTGTCTTATTCCTGAGGTCATCATTGTGTTTTCAATCTTATTTATTTCTAATAGAAAGTAGTACATAAAAATATAGTATAAATATGCCTACGAATTTGTAGGTTTGAAGTCGTTGTAGTTATATTATAGTGAGCCGATTTCGATGAAATAACCCCTTTTTACTTAATTTAAATTACCACGGGAACTAGACGAGAATAAATTTTTAAAAATATGTACCTATAGTATTTCTATATTGATTATAATGTCACAGATATAATAAAACGTTTTTTCTTTTTAATTTATTTAAGGATTGTTTTTCAAAATATAATCAAACTGAGCGACCTTCCCTTAATTTTAAAAATATATATAAATAGGGACAGCAAACCCCTATTTAGAACATCACAGCAAGTACTAAAGAAAAAGAGAACATGAACATTTTATAAATTATGAGTTTTATATAAAAATTACCCAATTGTTCGACAACCTCCGGCGGGAAAACTCTAGAAGCGAAAGCACGTCGGAAGATAGCGTTGAACTCGTTGTCCAAGCCACCGATGCCCATTTTACCAAAGTCCCAGTCTGGATTGATTATCGATTGACGGGTCTGTTTTCTGTTGCAAATGTAATATTAGTTTAGCAATCTGTTAAAAAATATTACTTCGAATCAAGGCTAAGATAATATAGCATTTTCTTAAGTTTTCGCAACTAGTTTTAACGTTTTAAGTTTTAGGGTATTTAATTTAATTTTTATTATTCCGTGGTTTCCGCCACTTTTCACAACACAACGCCACAAAATGTCGGAATAATAAAAATCAAATAAAATACCGAGCTTAAAACCTTCAAAGCGTGGTTTTATTAAAATAATAAAATAAAGAAAATTTTTGAAGAATATTTTCATTTTTTTACTAATATTAGTTTATTAATATTATTCTATAACTCTCCCACTGCTAGTTAGTCGGCTTGACTGTGTGTAGTATCCATACTCTAACAATATCAACGATAAAGGATTAGCCTGGACCCAATCGTATTTCGCATGGTGAGTGAGTTCCGGTGGCCCACTCCCCCCTTATTCCACTTCTCCTGCCACTGCCCATACCTATCACCTGTGTCGTATACCTTTTATTTCATACCGTCCTAAAGTTGGTATAGTCTCTGGTGTTGCAGAGGCGACGGTAACCACTAATGGCCAGTTCTTATATCTTACCGAGCTTAACATCGGTTAAATTTGATATAAGGCTCCATAAAAGCAGGGCTTTTTATGTGGGGGCACGCAATGCCCTTAACAGAAATCTCGAAAAATTGCCATAAAGTGAAAGACAAAAACAATTTTGGTAACTTTTACAAAAAAATATGGATTTTTTTAATAGGTTTTTTGGAGTGGAGCTACAATCAAAAAGTTATAGACTTAGTTTCGAGAATTAGTGTGTCCCCAAAAAAGAAGTGACAAAAAAGGCCTGCATAAAAGTAATCATAATGTCAAAACTCAACCAACGGCAAGGCAAGCGAATGAATAAAAAAAAAAATAGGAGCCGGCCATAAGTCATGTGAACTGTCCGCCAGTTTGATCACCGTATTTAAAAAAATGTCCATCTGCAACTTACCCTTTGGCCTTGCCGACCAAGTTGAGCGATGAGTTCTCGGCCTTGTCGAACTGCACCGAGGCGTCGGGCAGCAGCCGGCCCATCCGGACTCGGCGCGGGATTGCATTCGCGCCCGCAGCCAACGCTTGCACGTCCACGGCTTCGTAACGGAGATACAATTTCACTTTACTCCGACGCGAATTAACATTTAGTACCTACCGTTTGCTAATTTTATATCACAACAACAATATACAGTCGCGGTATGGAAAGGTTCGTCACCTTAAATTCGAATTTTGTTTGCACCAGTACAAGAAACAGTACCGACAGCATGTTAATAAATGTTACGTTTTTAAACCAAAAAAAAAACCAATTGATGTGTGTGTGACTGTCCAGTAAATAATTACATGGTACTCACACACACACACACAAAGTTACTAATAATGTTGCAAGTAAATAGAGTATTTCTAAAAAGTAGCAAATCGGAACTATTGGAGCTCGTCACACTGAGACTTGCGGACTGACGGGACCAACGCGTTGACAAGCGAACTGAGCTTTTAGGACCCAAGTGAAGCACTTTTAAGCTTCACTTTACTGGCTATTTTAATCCACAATAAAATAATCGGCATAAAATATTTAGGCAATAGGTACCTTCCAAATTCTTGACGACCAGTGACAGAACCTTCTTGTCTTGGAAGGAGAACGCCATCTGTTGTCCAACCGTGAAGATCTGATTCGCAAACTGAATGAGGAAATCACGCGCCATCTGCTCTGAGTCATACGGGTCCAAGGACGTCCTGCATAAACGAAGATGAACAGAACTAATACTAACTTATTATAACGGGGTAGATGCATTAAACTCTATATTAGCGCTGGACTCGCTCCTGCATATAATTATCGAGCATTTTAATATCAATCTGAAGCGCCACTTGTGAGTCTCACTACTAGCTTTCAAAATATTTTATCAGAAAGAATACAAGTGCATGCAAACACAACTGATGACTAAGAAACTGATGTGAGGTCAGACTGATAAATGGGATTATATGACACTTACGTTTTCTTAAGCATAAAATCTGCCTCCATGGCGATACTGCATAGGCAGTCTGCACTTTGAGGCTTAAAGACTTTCACGTCTATTGTCTGTAAAAGGAAACCATTTTGCATATTACAAATCATTCTAAATTAAGATTTATTCAAATAAGCCTTACATAAATATTGTGTTAATACACCTTTATTAAGCAAGACATTTGCTTTCAGCATCTTGTATGTCCCATATTTCTTGTGAATAAATAAATGAAAAGGAATGCTATTCTCTAACAAATTGGTGACATAATAATGTTTTATCAGATTAATGCATATTTTAAAATATGATAAATCAGGCACATCCAATATCAATACATTTTGATACCACTTTTTCCTCACATTCTTTTTCTCCCCTGTCTGGTTATAGAAATTTATTAAATATTATTATATCCTTGGTATGCTCTTATAAATATCCACAAATAATCGATCATTGTCGATCATTAATATTCTAACTATACAGTATGTATACTTATGGACATATTAATGAAATGGCTAATTAACCAAGGAGGCTGTGGCACTGATGTAATAATATATGTTGGTTTAACTGACCTGTCCAATAGAAAGTGTTGCCCATTTCCTTTGTGGGGCAGAAAAACCCACTGTACCACGATCTACACCATTGTAAAATCTGATACTGAACACAAAGTGTTGTGAAGGTCCAGTGGTCACTTCAATGTGTCTAAAAGAGAAACTTAAATATTATCAACTGAGACTACTTGTGTCACTGAAATTTAGATTTTCCAGGATGATCATTTTCGGAAATTATCTTTCTGATTCTAGTCTATGTTTAATCTAGGTGTTATCTAGCATTGGATTCTGTATTGTCTGTTGATTGTTATATATTGTATGGAGGGTAGAGGTAAGAACATGTTCACGATTTCAACATCAGGCATTGTAATAAACTGATATTGCCATCTTTTAGATTACAAAAAGTATGGTCTTCTTTCTTGGGGGTTGGTATACGCTTCTTCAATAAGATTCCGAGTGAAATGTTAGATCTGCCCTTCACTAAATTCAAAATCAAAATAAAAAGTATCTTGCTTAAAAAGGGATACTACACTATTGAAGAATATTTAAATGACAAAACTTCATTTATATAACAGCTCGCTCCAACCTCCTATACTGTGTTTTGTACGAGTATAACGTTTTTATCTTGCCGTACTTGTAAGGAATATATGAAGATATGTTGCAAAAAAAAATTACATTATGTCTTTATATTTATAACTATAATTATTTTCTATCCTTTTATTGCGCTTTTGTCTTATTGAATATGCACTGTTTGCTACAACTCCATTAATTCTTCAAAAGTTATTCTGTAACATAATTCTGTATAAAATCTTTAAAAAAAAGTACTTAAATGTAAAAAATAGAACAACAAATATAAAGAAAAACAATTTTTAGCTAGACGTGTTGCTGGGGAGTTTCTTGCCGCTTCTTTTCCTTAACAGCAATAACACGTTGCGAAGCGGTGTACATAGACTAGGAAGTAAAATTAAATTTTAACCTATATGTATGACCTTCAAAAAGTGTTCTACAGTGGAACTTATTTTGAATAAAAACTTTTGAATTTGAATTTGAATTTGAACAACCATGTCTGTATATGGAAGTAGTATCCATTGAAATGTATTAAATTAGGGTGCCGCCACTTTAGCATCAGGGTGAATTTTAAGAGTGCCAAAACCTATTACAGTTGTATTATAGAGTATTTTAGTTTCATAAAATTAAATATTAAAAAATCACTATGTGTGTTATTCAAAGTTCACAAAATTCATCTGCACAGGAACAGAGAGAATAAAATTTCCTGCTGCGGCCGGGCGGCCTGTCATAACAGGGGACAAAACAACTGGCAGCCAGATTGTAGGATGTTTGCTCGTCTGGATGGCAACCACCCCTGGTCTAGAGTATGACGCCATAACAACCTTGTGTTATGTTCCAGCATTAGTCAACAGGTTCCAGTCTCGCTCAAGAGAGCAGCAGTGCATTTGTAGCACCTTTGGTGTTGCAAATGTCCATAGGCGATGGTAACCGCTCTCCATCAAGTGGGCTGTCTGCCTGTCTGCTGAACTCCTGCAATAAAAAAAAATTAAATCACTCTTCACATTTTCACAGAACAGTTCTTTGAGGATATATTTACTAAATTATTTATGTAGAAACACAAGACATTATTCAGTTTACTATCATCAACTACTCTAGTCTATAAAAGAATAGATAGATAGATAGATAACACTTTATTGTACATCAATACAAACATGAACTTAAAGACTAAAATTATATCTACTTATGTACAAAGGGCGGTCTTATCGCTAAAAGTGATCTCTTCCAGACAACCCCAGGAATAAATTGAGATGATAATGGCGATGGTGGTAAACGTAACATATAGTACGAACTACTTACATTTTAATAATAAATATATACATGATATATATACATATATGAAGAAATTTTATATATTACATAGATATATACTTAATATAAATTGAATTGAAGAATTGAACATAAAATATTATTTTGATTCTGCATATTACAATATGTCTACAACTGCTACATTCATACCATAGTATATTAGTCTGTAAGCCTTTCTATTAAATAAATAAATAAATAGCCTTTGTCTCTACACCAGTGCTATTCTGAATGGTTTTTGAAATGTTATTTACGGCTTAAAAATGGACAATTCCCATATGAGATGGTTGTCCTTACCTCTACCCTCCATATACATTGGTATGTTATGTATGCTAGTCATGCTTGTGGTCAACCATGACTTGCTCATGATTTATACTTGCTTTTTGGCAGATAATGCACCACATAGTTAGTGGTTTATAATGGGATACTCCTTAGTAACAAGCAATATCCTGTGGACATAAGCAACAATCAAGGAGCAGATGTATTGTCTACTTTCTTAGAAATTTAAATATAAGTAAGTACCTGCAGATTTATAAGTTCTCAATATTATAACTACTTACATTCTATTATTGAATTTGTCTTTGTCTGATAAATAATTATATTAATATAATATTAACTGTAGTTATTAATTACTAGATAAAAGTAAATAAAATTTCAAATTAATGATATTACATTTCTTGAAGAAAATTTATTCTGAGTAACTCATTTTAGATGGAACTTATATTCTATATAATTTTTATACAATAAAGCCCTCACATTGCAGCATCAGTGCCATGGTATTTTAATCTTTGTTAATTTCTTTTACTTACTTAACATCACTAGGGAAGTCGTCTGGATTGATAAGTGCACAGTTTGTAATGGCTAGTTCATCTGACGGGCATTTCACTGCCTTCATGCGCTGTAAAATAACATGACTTTTATGTATCACAATTTTATTATATTTGTGATTTATGATACAATACAAGAGTAATAGATCATACAATATAGGGTAATAAAAATAATAAATATTTTAAATTAAATAAGAAAATATAATGAATTAAAATTAAATTAATATATCAGTCTCCTATGTAGTATTATCAAAACTAGTATTATAATCACCCTCTTTTTCAATTATTGTATATTTTAGAATAACACATAATAATATCAATAGTAGTATTATTATGTGCTTACATTTAGCATTATAATGATGATTTGTACAAATCATTTCCTAAGTAGTAATTCAATGAAAATTTTAGTCTAATGTGATAAAGCTGATTAAACTTGCTACTTATAAAAGTGTAAATATGGACTTGATCTTTATTCTACAATTAAGCTAACAAATTAAGACATAATAAATTAATTAAATATCGATTTACCACTGAAGACATCTCGAAAACACTTTATTTTGCTTCTTGCAATATACTATTTTGACAAATGATTCACGTTGACTAATTTGACATCACACAGCCGAACCGTCACTTCATTAGCGAATGACTGCATTAATTTTACTTTGGCTCAATATCATTGGTGGAACGATCAATAACTGCTAAAACCGGTGTTGCAAATTGCAATTATTTAAAATAAAGCTTACAGTGTTTCCATAACAAAACACTATCCTTGCTCGGGCGACTAATTCTCAAGAGAATGTCATCTCTGTTAATGTTTTTTCATTATTATTTCCGGTTGAAATCGAAGTGTTTTTACATTGGCAACACCAATATTTACTTGTCAAAATAATTTAGAAAAGTCATACAAAGTTTTGTCTATGATTTTTTAGAATATTGCAAATGGCTGACGATAGCTGGGATTATTTCATTAATTATAGTTAAAGAATTAATGAACAATTTTATTTGAATCAATTGTGCCTATTTCTTATTGATAACATTGTGTAGAACTTTAGTGCTGTGGCTAGTATGATGTAAAAATAATATCTATTTGAACTGTAAACGTAATTTTAGAATTAACCTCAATAGAAGCACCAAAAATGGAGCTTCCACAACCTCCACAAGGTAGTTTACATATAGTAGATAAGTTTATAACTTAAGTCTGGTGATACACAAAATCCTATTTTAAAGAGTTAATGTTAATTTATGTTTTGCAGACCAAGACTTACGCAAGATTATCGACAAGCTCGCCAGTTTGTCGCTAGAAATGGCCCGGAGTTCGAGAAGATGACCAAGACCAAACAAAAAAACAATCCAAAGTTCAGCTTCCTGTACGGTGGGGAGTACTTCAACTACTATCAGTACAAAGTGACGACAGAGCAAGCAAGTAAGCATTCCAAAATGACGCTGGAAGAGTTGCGATGTAACCATGTTTGGCGATTGGCTTGTGGTTTTTAACCGAACTAAATGACCCTCCGCTGTTTATAGTTCTAAAGCAATCGGGCGGTGGCCAGGCGGCCCCCGCTCCCGCCGGGGCTTATATGGCCCAGAACAGGCAATATGTACTGCCCCAACAGGGTGCGCCGCCTCCGCCAAACGCAGCACCAACGCCTGTGCAGCTCGGTTTGACGTCGTCTATGGCGCAAGCACCGACACTACGCCACTGGCTGCAAAACAACTCCACATCCACCGTGCCCCACCATGACTTGGACAACATCGCTGCTCAGGTCAACATGCTTAAAGAACAAATCACACAATCTGAGAATAATCTCAATGCACAACACAATGTGAGTACACATAATTTTACTACCTTCTTTGTATCTAGCAGCTTTGGTGAACGGAATCTCAAATTTGTAGTTATCTTTAATGCCTGCTATGTATGCACTATAATATATATCACACATTTCTGGATTTTGAGAATTTGAAATTCATCATCATCACCCTAGGCTTAAACCCTGGTTATGTTCAGGGCATTGGTCTTGAAGCTCTGTCTGCTTTGAAATGTCAAGTGTAACATTAAAATTACTATTTATTGATCAGGTTTCTTGTCCAGTTAAGGGCTTCATCGCCATACAACTGTGAACCGAGTTACCCCAAATTTATACCTGATCACCTTTTTTTGTATGGTTATGTAGGAGTATATGTATGAATTTGTGTATTTTTCTCTGAGAGGTGTGGTCATTGTTCTACTTCTTCACTTTCTAGAATAAACTCATTTCCTCCTTGCAACCATTGTATCATTAGTAAGCTTTACATTTTAATCCATTGCTAAAGTTATGCATATTTAAAAAGCCTAATATTACTTTATTTGTAATAATATTGTTATTATTTACTGAATGGGAAGTATATTATTATTAGAACTTATTGTTTGTTTAAAGTATATAAATTCATATATCAAAAGCATGTAGAATGTTATACTGTATCTATAATTATGTGATAAAAATGTTAACTAAACTATTGGAACATTTGTTTGCAGGCATCGTTTACTCTACATACATTAGGAAGATCTTCAATAAATTAATCATTGATTAAAATTGAGAATTTTATAAACATTATTTATCATCATATTTGAATTACTTACTCCTTGACTTCTATGAACTGCTTATAATCCTTGATTACATTACAGTAATTAATTAACTAACCTTATAGGGCAATTATCATATTCCTCTTAATTTAGATTGAGAATACTACAGCTTGTATGGATTATTTCATCTACTAAAATATTAGGGAGTTTTGACTTGAATAGTGTACTTATCCTCTAAGATTTTGTTAAGCTATTAACTAAAATCCAATTAGTAATTTTTATTATTAAAAAAAATAGTATGTATAAATTAAAAAAATTCCAGGCTTTAATCCAACAACAACAAGCAAAGATCAACGAGCTTGTAAGTAAGGCTCAAGTGGAAACCATACAGATCATGGCTGAAGAGAACAATATTAACCTCATAGAATTAGATGGAATCTTACAGCCCATTATTGATACATGTACAAAGGATAGCATATCTGCAGGTACACTCATTATTTTATAAACCCACTAGAATATGCCTGACTTGGTCCACTCTTGACCTGAATTCCCGCGAGATTCAAAGGACACAAAGTATCGCTGCATTTAAATGATAAGAACAGAAAAAAATGCATTGCAATCGGCCTAGTAGTTTTTACGTGAATTCTGAACAAACAGTCAAGAAAAAAATGCATCATTGCACGTGCATGTTTTCCATCATTTATATTGTGTTTAATAAAAGTTCTACTGACTACCCACTTTTACACACTAAAATATATGACAATTTATATAGTTTATTCCAGTTGTTTATTAGCTTCAGTGTACAGACCGACAATTTTTAGAATTTTATAATATTCTATACAGATTTCATTAATATTGTAAAAGTTGAGTAAACTCTTCCCAGCAGATTAAGATTTTAGAATATACATATTTTAGCATAAAATACATGTATTTGCCAAATATTCATTACAAGCAATTGTCTATCTGACTTGTTACTTAAAGAATCACATAATAACAGTAGCTGTAGTTTAGATTATAAAAATAATGTTGATGCATATGAAATAATACCCCATGGGAGCCTTCTTTCCGCCTAGCGCCGGGGTCACGGTATGTGCGCGAGCTTAACCCGCGAGTCCGGCAGCGGCTGGCCGCCTCATAAGAAGAGGCGGCCTCTCCTGTGTGCGGGCCGGGGAATGGTGTTTCCCTGGCCCTGAGAGGGACGCGCGGCTACCTCTCGCGGCATTAGTGCGGGCGGAGGTCTATATGGATCCCCCAGACCTCGACGCCCGCTGCCGCCGGGAGGGGGAGGCTGCGAAGGATTACTCCTGCGCCATCACCCCTCCCTCTCCTTTCTCCCCCTCCGCCGCCTCGCGCTCTCAGCAGCGTCAGCGGCGGGGAGGGGGGGGGGGGCTGCGAAGGATTGCTCATGCGCCAACAGCCCTCCCCCTCCCCCCCTCTCCTTCCACCCCCCCCCCCCCCCCCCCCCCCCCCCGCCGCCTCGCATATGAATAATAAACCCATCCAAGTGTAACTTGCTAGGTTTTAAAGGCAACTATATTATATTAATTCTGATATATTTTTTATGCTGATCTAAAAAAAATATTTTTGTATACTCACATGGATTTTTCAAGCTTTAGATGAAGGAAAACATTTATGATACAAACTTAAAGCTTAATGGTGTTTGGGACTCTCTCCTTAGACTACTTTTGTAAGTAAACCATCCATTCACCTAAAACAGGGAAGAGGCTGTCCTAATGTCAGCAATGTCATATTAAGTGATGAAATTCATATTTTAAGAACATAAAATTTACTGTTATACATATATATTTTGTTATAATGTAGTTATTATTCATCAGGCAAAGGTTGGATTTTACAACATGCGACGACACACGACTCCGGAAAGGTGATATCGCAGCATCTTCTGCGTAAAGTGACGCAGCCAGGTGCAGCGTTCACTCAGAAGTTGCACATCATATACCTTGTCAATGACGTACTCCACCATTGGTTAGTACATGATGGTCTTCAGGTCATTTCACCTATATTCATCAATGATTCATAATGCAATGCTATCTTATGGTAACCAAGTAATAATGTTCAGTAATTGCTTAAAGGATGAATAACTTGAAAAACAAAAAAAAATTTTTTGCAACATTTTAACAACTATTTTGCCATCATGAGTGGCATCCGTGCCTTTATTGTCATACATTGATGTGATATTACCTTCCCTTACGATTTTCCTACAATCCTATAATGGTGGGTCTTCATATGTGTAAAAAATATTTTTAAGTCTTGAAAGAGATAGGCAATGCCTTAGCTCCTCTGATATTGCATTTAAGAGTTTAGTTACCTGCAAACATAAAATGATAAGCGATGCTCAAAGCTCTCTATTTTATTTTATTCTATTCTAAACCAATATGATAATTAAAAAGTAAGGGAGTGAATTGAATTGTTGTTATTTAAAAGTGCCAGAGACTTGGGATCTTAAGTTTTACAAACTACCGATTATAAAAACTAAATAAATTGTAATCTGTCTTTGTATTATTGACTGAAATTTACAGTCTTCATCTTAAAAATATATAATTTATATTATTGTTTTTTTGTATATCTATGTATTTTATATGAAAAAGTTGCTACTGCACATCTAACGGGTGTGAACTTTTCTCATTTGTCTCTGTTTCTTGCTATATAATAATGTTATTTAATATAATTTTTTGGTACTTTAGCAATCTGTCCCATTGATAATCCGTGTGGAAATAATTCGGTTTCTATGATACTATTATTCCTAATTACAGTGCTCGCAAAAACGCAGAAGATCTCAAGAAAAATTTGGAAAATGTGGTGATACCCATGTTTTGCAATGCCAGTATAGGTAACATATTTATAATAATGCCCTCGAGATGTAGGATGTTTGTATCTTTCGTTTTGATTGTGCATTCTCATCTACAAGTTAAATATACTTTTTTAGAATTTCATCGCCTGTGGTTCGCACTTCCTACACTTTGTAGAAGTTTTACGTGGTTTGCTATAGTGTATTCAATAACATTGTCTCCCGAAATTCAGTACTCCTGGCAGAAACTCTTTCAGTCATTATTAGTCGTGGTTTCGGAAAAAGTGATATATATTCAATTAAATGTTTGAAGACAATTGAAGTATATTTTTATGACAAATCTTAACAATCATATACAAATGTTTCACAAAAAAAAATTGTTTCTATGCATTTGTGATATCCCTTAAGTAGTTTTTTGAGGTATAAGGTGTTTTCAATTAAATATGAAATTGTGGCTCTGAGGTTGAGCGAGTTAAGTTTTATGGCCGTATAGGCTCCGAGTTCGTTCTCTGTAATGGTAATTTTTTTTTAAAGCATTTTTCGTTATTTGCTGTGGTCTGGGTGTTTGGAAGCGGGCCCAGTTGTGTATTTTCCCTAATGCAAGTGTAATTTGAGCATATGCAATGTGTGTATGTGTGTGCCAATAATTATGACTATGTACAATTTAAATTAATGTAAATCGTCGTTTATTATAATTATCCGTTAAATGACTAAATCAGTAGGGACACTGACACATTGGTCATCTCTGAAGGTTTTATATTACACTCAGTATTAGTTTTTTAACTTTTAACTCTTTCTTAACTTTCTACTTAGAAATGTACATATCAAAAACCGATTGAAAAATCAGACTAGAATTTCATTCACTTCATTTTAGGAGTTAAGTGTTAAATCTCTTCATCATAAAGATAGTACTCGAGAGTTTTCACCTAGGAATTTGACTGTGCACTGTACGGAGAGAATAAATGTTATAACATGAAGTAAACTGTATAAAGACTTATACAAAGTGTTCAGGTGACTTGCTTAGTGGCACTTGGCCCTTATGACAACAGTTTCATTGTTTTGCTGTTTCAGCCGTTACGGAAGAGCAGGAGGCTAAGTTGAACAAGCTGCTGCGTCTTTGGGAATCCAAGTCGAACTATTTCGAACCTGCCGTCATTGAAAAAATGAAAAGTCCCACCATTTCGTACCAAGAATATCAGAACAATTTGATTGCGCAGCATTCAAACGCTATTGCACATTTGACACAGCAGACTAAAACCACATTTGAGAAGTAAGTGACACGTTTTTGCTAACATATTTTATACATTTTTAATAATAAATAATAATCATTTTATTTCGAATTAATTCATATGTTGGTGAGTAAAATCACATACAACAGGAATACTTTTGATGTGATATATCATGTGTAATTGGGAAGAATTAATGCCCATATCATAGCATGATGATGCACTTTTAATTTTCACTATTCATTGTAATTTGTTTGAAATAACAACTAGCAGATATCTACTGGTAAATTTCAGGCAGTTATTGGCTAAATAATTGTTATTAAGAATAATTAATAATATCAAAAACAATTAGCTTGCTTTGGTGTCGACAAAATATAATGTGGTAAACCACGTCTACAGATAAAAATATCTAAATCTTCATAATTTCTAGCATAAAATTGCTCTATATGACTAGTATGTTGTTGACATCAAATAGACTTACAATATGCTTGAGGCAAAGTTTACAAATGAAATAAAACAGGACTTAACAAGTCTTTGCGAGGATTTTAAAAGAAGCACTTCAGTTGGTAATATTTAAACTTTTTCAGCTATCAGGTGCAACACCAAGCGTTTGTTGCGCACACAATGCAGCAAATACAACAGTTGGAAATGCAAAAACAAGCGATTGAATTGCAACAAAACAGTCACAATGATAAAGACAATATGCAAAATTCATTCCAAAATAACAACTTCAATGATCAAAGTTTTCAACAAATGGGAAATTATGAGCAAAATTATAACTCTAATAATCAATATGGCAGTGAAAATGGCGACAATTATGCTTCCAATAACAGTATGAGTGGAAACGAGAACAGTTACGACAGTCAAATGTTTGAACAAATGAAATCCAAGACTGAAATGGAGGAGCCAGATTTATCTAATCTTCCAAATGTTAATTTTTCTCAACCACCGCCTGGTTTTCAGCCAGATGTGGGTCTATTGGCATTCCAGAATGGTCTTCCAGATTTAAGCAAACCTCCACCGGGTTTTCTCCCATTCCCTGATATGAATAATGAAGAGTTAATGCCTTCAGTTCCATACTTTGAATTACCAGCTGGGTTGATGGTGCCACTTATTATGGTAAGTGAAAGAAACTTATTAATTTGGGTAAATTATCACGTCAAATGTTAGTGAATGCATGTATGGATATATCCGGTACACGAATTTTATGTACTGGATGGGCGGAGTGGTTTTGTAGGAAAGTATACTTGCACTTTCTGCAACTCCGGGTCTGGAGTTCTTGAAATATATTTTTTTGGTAAACATAACCTCACCTATTTTTTCACTAATATTATTGTGATGGCTAGTGACTAGAACAGTAAATTAAGTTAGGTTATCTTCATACCAAAGTGAGCAAAGCCAGAACCGACTGGTAACCATTTACTGTTTATTTTATATACACAATTTATAATCTTGTCTCTATTATTCGCTGTAAGTGTGCCTCTGCCACCCTGCTACTTAAAATTCGTGTATCCAACATGTAGATGTAACAAAATTTAAAAAAAACAATTATTTATTATAATATTGCAATCACTGTACTTTGGACTTTTTCATTTACTGTGGTCTGAGCTATACTATATCATAGAATTGTCTGTTAGATATTACCCATAAATCACTTACTTCAATCATATAATACATAAGATTATCCAGAGTTTTGGAAAGCCCATGTAGAGTCATAAGATAGTCAACTAATAGTAAATATTTACAATTAAGTTTCCTAAGAAATTAGTTTTTAGAGAGCAGTGTATTTCTTTAATACATAGACCTCTTCCAGCTCTTTCCATGTATCCCTGTCTCCCTTGTCTTCTTTTCCCCTCTCGTGGTGTCCTCTTTGTTACAATTTTTGTATGTCATGCCACCTATGTAAGCTTGCCAGTAAAGCTATAATTTATAGGTTCCATTTTTTTGAACTTCTTATGAAAGGGTAAACCGCTTCATTACGTAACGCGTTACGGCGCCAGTCTGTCTGGCTTCACATTCTTTCACGCATACGACAGCGGAGGCAGGTTCCTCTTCTCTCTAATCCACGTGCTATATACATAAAATTTTAGTAATAACCTAAGCTTTTCTCAAGTTAAACAATTTAAATATTAAATAGTTCAAGTTAGATTACTTTCAGTTATCACTTCTGTCGGGGGTCCTGAGACGCGCACGTTTTTTTTTATCATAGCCATATCATTGTCAAAAATGTCACCATTTTAATATAAGTATGATTGTATGATTATACATGAATGTGTTTTGTTTAGTTGGAAGACGACAGATACCGGCCGCTGGACCCCGCGACGATCAGGCTGCCGCCGCCGGCGCCGCCCAACGAGCGCCTGCTGGCGGCCGTGGACGCCTTCTACGCGGCGCCCAACCACGAACGCCCGAGAGACAAGTTAGTAGGGTCACTATTGCCGCGACTCCACAAAGTCATAAACAAACAACAAAACTTATACACACGCATTGCATTACACGCACATTTCACAACTAAACCAAAACACATAGAGCCTAAAAATTAATAACCCAGACACAGAAAGGAAAAAAACAACACACATGGCACTAGATAGGATAATATGTATGAGTATATACATAAAGCCCACACAACACCAGCATGTAACAGATACACTCTACACTAGTATAAGTTTAGTATTATAATTAGAATAAATTAATATAATAAGTTACTCGTAAGATACATACACTTCAACAAATTAATTAATGTCACACACAAGAACTAAAACAATAAGAGTGTTGAATTTTAAAAATTAAATCTAAAATAAAGCTTTAAAAAAGGGTACAGTACTCGAGTCCGTAGAGTAGTTAAAAAAATGTATACTCGATAATGGAACCATAGGGTTTACCAGACGTAAAATTATTAACATTCTCAAAGGTTGCTTGCAGTCATTTCCAGTCGAAAACGCTAAATCATAATGTAATAGAAAATTGCTTAATAATTATCTTATTGGTATTTTCAGTGAGGGTTGGGAGAAATTAGGATTATATGAATATTACAAAGCTAAAAATGCAGCGAGAAAAATGAAGGAAGAAGCAGTGGCGCAAGGCTTCAGCAGAAATCTAAATCACCCAGTCCTATACCCAAAGACTTACAAAAACAACCCACCCCACCCGGCAGGAGATACAGGTATTTAGATTATATTTATAACAACTAGAAAATAATGTAAAATTTAAGATCTTTTGAACCATATATGTCTAAGTGACTAACCCAATGTCAGTCTTCTCTACATTTTTAAAATTTTTGTCACCTTTTTTAACCTATGATAATATGTTTTGAAACACTTATATTCTGTTCTACCGTTTATCAATATTAATAATTACTTTCGACAGATCAAAAAGCAGAACTCCCGAAAAGCCTTCACCAACCAAAGTTGAGAAAGCAAGGTCAAAGTCACCATCACCCAAAAGAAAGTCATCATCATGGAGACGAGAGCGAGAAAGAGAGAGTAATTATAATTTTTCTTATTTCTTTTTTTCTTTCTTATAATCATAAACTAATATTAATTAGGTCATTAGGTGGAATTCCCTCCAATTGTATCTCTTCCGCCCTTCCTCCCCTGGTGTAAATTGTGTATCTAACTTTTGAACTACATATTTGTTAAAAATTAAAAACAGTAATCTTTAATTTTGTCACGTTGTGTTTTATGAATAACTTTTATCTGTTGATTGAAAAATAGTCCTAAAACATTATTGTTTATCCTCCACAATGTCAGGCAGAGGAACTTACTCCATACAGCCTTGTCTGATTTATTTAGTCTTCAATATAGCTCTTCCAAATTGTAGGCCTTGGACTGACAAATAGATGGCCAAATTTTTACGTTTTGATGGCAATATGTCAGATAATTTGATGTCGTTCTCGTGTATACTTTGCGCAGGCCGCAGGAGGTCGCGGTCGAGGTCTCGGTCGCGGTCGCGCAGCAGGTCGCGGGAGCGCGACCGGCATCGGGACTCGCCTCGTTCGAGACGAGTCGAGCGCTCCAGGTCACCGACCCCACCTAGTTTCCTGTAAGTTCCTTATATATATATACATATAATAAAATTGTAGAGGTCGAATCTCTGTACAATGAAATCAAATGCTAAAAGCCGAGTCAGGGGAAGTCAAGGGAAGAAGTGAAATAGAACTCATTTAGATTTTTTGTTTCTCTGTCTGTTTGTACCGGCTAATCTCCGAAACGACTTGACCGATTTGAATGTAAGTTTGTATGGTGGTAGCTTATATCCCTGGTCAATATATAGAATACTTTTGATCCCGAAAAGTTAGGTTCCGTGGGATAGTTAAAAATTCGCACCACGCGGATAATATAATTTCACAATTTTCTAATCCGATGTTGAGCCACTAAAAAACCTTCTAGACACCTAGCGCGAGTTTTTCTTGTAGCTCACATCGTCCAAAATGCTCCTTCAACCGTTCCACATAGCGACGCGGTCGTTTAGGTCGCCGCGAAAACGTCACCAATTCCGCTCACGCCGATACATGTCAAGAGGTAGGTCGATAGTCCGTTCCACTTGAGTTTACGATTGTAACGCCCACAAGCAAGTTGTGAACGCAAGTGAGCGTGATTGTTATGAATCTCAAGTGGAACATAGCCCTAATCGACTCTTCAGCTGATCACAACGTGGGTTTGGATAACAGATATGGTGATCCAGCAAAGTGACAAGAAGCTTACCTATAGATGATCAAGATTCAATATTATATTTAGTCGTAGGATCATAGGTATAATACAGAACTAATGGTAATAATTAATTTATTAAAATCAGTTACAATTAAGTTTTTCTTCTTTGTGTTAGGATGTCATGTCACAAGTGGTAGAGCCATTCTGGGATCATTAATTGATTATAACTCGTAGGGCTCGAGCGATCGGTGCGATACCATGCTCTTACAGAAAATCGGCGTAATACGGTTAGCCTTGAGCTAATCGTGTTTCGTGCGATGAATGAGAGAGTTCTAATGGCCCACTCCTGCCTTGCCTCTTATCCAATACCTTCTATCTGATCCCTCTATCCGCACTTCTCCTATTCCATTGTTTATCCCATTCCCCTAAGAAATCTGTAATATTAGAAGTAATCTTTGACAACAGAACCTTTATAATGTTCAAACTTATAATTATCTTCGAAATTCAGCCACTGGCGACCATTTGTATATTATTTAATTTGATCATTGTCAAAAGTATTGTACAAGTTTACAAGCGAATTCTCTGGCGCGTTTCTGTTTCATTACTATGTTTTCCTTCACTATTACCTATGTATTGTAAATGTAAAATTACTCACATTACGTCTGGAAGTTGCCTAAGTGGTGCATGCGTTTCGGCCACCATTTATTCCGCGCCTTTTACGCCCTAAGGCGTACATAAAGTGAATTTAAAACCATAGATAATCTTATGCAAACATTCTATTATGGTGTCATTAACAATAAATATTTAACCATCAGGTTGAATTATACTATACATAATAACACATATTTTTATTGTCAGTGGTTCAGCTTATCCTAGTACTTCAACAACAACCATTGACTCGAGTAACAAGGGCCACCAGTTGCTGCAGAAGATGGGCTGGAGTGCGGGCGGCCTTGGGGCTTCAGGACAGGGCATCGCGGAGCCCATCAGTGGCGGCATAGTAAGGGACAAACAAGATCAGTACAAAGGTACTTTTTGTTATAACCTTCTTTCAAACTATGATATGCCCCCGACTTCTTTCACGCTTGACTTGAAATTCCCGCGGGATTTCGGGGACACGATGCATCACAGCATTTTATTAAATAAAATTGCTATCGAACAGTAAAAAAAAACCACACTGGAATTCTCAATCTGGCCCATTACATATTTGACTAAACAGTTCACATCTCTCACAAAAACTATCCATATCCTACAACGATTGCTCATTTCAGAGTTATTTCACACATTTTTAGAAAATAAAACTTCTCTAACTATTATTATGAATAAAAGGGTAAGTGTTAACATTAATGAGATTTATTTGTCACAGGTATCGGTGTAAATCTAAATGATCCATATGAGAACTTCAGAAAGAACAAAGGTGCAGCATTTATTACGAGAATGAAAGAAAGAGCGTTGGAGAGGTCATCGTGATCACTATAAGACTTCAAGAGATTATGTAAATTTGTATAACTGTGAAAGTATGGATGGAAATGAACTTACAGAATCATTATAAAGAATAAATGCTATAGTTATTTTATAATTTGTGTTTATTTTTAATTAATTAAACCTCAACTAGGATTAATCCACAATATAGAATAAGCCTGAGGTGAGTGAATATTTATGCGTAATTATCACAGATAGACACTCGTATGCAAGATCATTTCATTTAACTCAATGTTAGCTGATTTGTTTGTTCCTTCTTCGTAGCCTAGTTCCCATTATGCCTACATTCTCGGGAAGAAAGAGGGAGTAGCGAGGGAAGTGGACAGCGTGAATATGTAAATACGGCATGTCGTAATACATGGCATACATGTGCTGCACACTTTCCTGGCTACCGCGATGGAAATGTGCATAATTTAGAAGGATTACAATAGGATCAATCTATTTTTATGAAAATTTGTTTGAATTAAAAGGACAACAAACGAGCATTTTTTATCCTAGCAAATGCATGTAAGCTATATTTATCATTTAAATATGAGTATAAACAATATACTACTTTTTGTTGTTAACTAATTAGATAAATTTTAATACCATTCTTGCTAAAGGTAGCCACCATAATAAACAGCCCCAGATCTAGTGGGAACAAGTCAGGGCCATGTCCCAGGTGGTAAATTACTACTTTTTGTGGGTTGTACAGGTATATGTTAACAGAGCAGTGCTAGACCGGCATTGTGGCGTTCTTTCCGGGAGGCCTATGTCCATCATTAGGCGGATGGCTGAAATGATGATTAAGGTAAAAATATGGTGAGCTGGGGCAGTATTTTTCAGATTTTGCCACCCCTCGAAAAAATTTAAGGTCCAGAGCTGACAATAAATCACTGTAATTGAACGGTACATATACATGTACTGTTATGATCATAGCTATTATTCAGTGTATGTGGCTACCATTAACGAAAATTTTACATTTGTTAACATTGAACAATAATTAATGTTGTAAAGAAAGTAATGTTCTTATAATTCAAAATCATCCTCATAATTATCTTTAAACTCTGATAACTTATCCAAACTCTCTGAGAACTCTGCAGCCTCTAAGCCTTCTTCGCTGAATTTATGTAATTTCGCAAACTTGATTCTGCTTACATCCCTATGCAATTTTTCAATCATATCTGCTAGAAAATTTCCATTATGATGCCCAGCTATAACGGGGCAAGTTTCTACTCTTTTAGACTGATTATTATTATCAACAAACCCATATTTATTCAAGTTATTACTAAATATTTTTGGAAATGGTGTCTTTAGTTCAAAGGCTTTTCACAGACAGTAACATTGGTTGCAGAAAGGAAATTGTTAGCTTGGAAATACAGTTCAAACATTTCTTTGACATTATTACATCTATAAGCTGGTATATTCATCTGTTCCTTTGCTTCTTTTAAAGGTGCTTTCAGATGACTTTCAGGAACACCTCTCACAGTAACAAGCTGGAATATCTTGTCTGTTGCAATCTTGCAACTTGGTGTTATAGATGTATAGATAGGCTTTGTTGTTTCATTGAGATGTTCAATGAGGTATTGTGACTCATTCATGGCAAATGGAATTCTTAATGAAGCCGCTGCCATTTTTCTGCCATAGCCTGTCATGTCTGCACACAGATCTGACAATGTATAAATGTTACTTTTCAGTCTGTACTTTTGGCCCAATGTATCAATTGCTGCGGCAAGTATGGCAGAACTGTGGTAATATAATTCAGGGTTGTAATTTAAATATTCAAATAACCTTGGGTTTCCAGGTTTCCTCCAACCTTTTTCGCTGTACACATTGGTACAAACAAAGATGCATGTTCGGACATCTCTTGTATAGAAAGGGCCATATTCACTAATCTAGTTGAATCTTTTAAGTTTGAAGTATCTCTTTCACTCTGGTTACTAGGATTAGAATCTGGGAAATATGATGGAATTATTGGATAAACTAAAATTGGTTTTGTATATTCATCTGCTAAGTGCTCTATGCAACCGAGCGCTAGTCCTGCAAATCCATCAATACAGTCAAAATTTACTTGGAAACCTTGCATACTGTCACATTCTTCTACATATTTTCTAATGTTGTCACTAAAATTGTCTCCGAAATCACCTTTCCATACCGATTTTCCTGAATTGTAGATATCAAAACTTTCCTGAAATATGAAGAAAATATTAGTTTTTCCCGCTGATACATGCCACCATTATTTACTACACATTGATTTGGTTTATAAAGTAGAGTAGCAGAAGGTGTGTTCCAGCAGTAATACTTCTTGTTACCTAGTTTCAAAAGTGGTAAATATCCCTTTTTCATAGAAACATTCTGTATATAGATAGTAAGTAAGATAATAAGTATAAAGATTTTTATTAGATTAATAAAATAATATACATGTTATTGTTTCAATGCTAGAGGGGTACAGCGGAGGGATTAAGGGGTTCGGTATAGTTATAGGGCACATTTTTGAAATGTAAGTGAATTATGGGTGGTTTTAAAAAAATAACCAAGAACCTATATTTAAGTTCGGACCTGTTAATAATAAATAAATGTGCCGTATAACTATACCCACCTGGACTAAGAGCTCACCTAATAGAATATTCTTGCTATTTTAAATGACAATAAAAATTGTTTCGGTATATCTATAGAAGTTCGTTATATACGAATTTTAAGTAGCAGGTGGTGGAGGCGTACTTACCCCTACTACAACCATGGTCATAAGTTTAAACTATAGTTATAAATCAGATGTGGAATTCTCAGATCTGAGGTTACATTTAAAAGTATGGTCACTGACCATTACTGGTCCATTAAATAAAAATCGTTGCATTAAATTAATGTATCTATTGTTTGAATGTATATATATTTATAATATCATCATATATCTAATTATATATGTATATATGATTATCTATATGTATATATAAGTAGTATAAGTATATAGTACTTTATTTAAATTTTGTTTTTTTTTTATAATACACCACCAAAAATCTTATATTTAAATTTCGTTCAAAATCTCCTGACGCCGGGTTGCCTGGAAGAGATCGCTATAAGCGATAAGGCCGCCCATTGTTCTAAAACAAATGTATCCATATCAATTGCCTAGATTTAAGTTTATGGTTGAACAATAAAGAGTTTTCATTCATTCATTACATTTACAAAAACATTAAACATATCTTATAACAATACATGTTCTTGACATAGGGGTTGCAGAAGGGGTAAGAATGCCTCTCTACCCTCCCCTCTGCTCCCATACACACCTAACATTACTTTAAAAAGTGCCCTAAATCTATACCCCACCCACCATAATTTCAAAGTACTTAAGATACTTACTTTATCACTGCCTTGTTGGTACTCTTTAACAATATTAACACTTCGAGAATGTAGTCTTGGGTATAAAAAATCGGTCCAAGTTTGAACATTGTCTTCAAAGTTATACGCTTTGGCTTCAACATCTGGTGGGTGTTCGCTATCAATATCTTTAAGGTATTCGTTTTTGTGTGACGTCGGTTCTTCTACCTTTTCTACAGTCTCCCATTGTATATTATTTGGTTCAAACTCTGATTCATCAGGCAACCCTCCACTTTCTGGCAAAGTTTTCAAAGCCCCCTTAATATCGGCTAAAAGTAATCTTGGAGTGTATGTTACTTCAGAATTTAAAGTTTGCCCTACCCGGTATAAAATATCGTGATTTATTTCAGTTTTTACGGTACCGGTGTAGTCGAAACTGAGCTCTTGTATGTTCCAAAAGTGGGCACCAACAAAGTTAGAATAATGACCGAACTGTAGACTGAGAATCTCACGAGTCGACATTGTAATAATTAATAATTGTAACTTTTTTGAGGTAGAGAAGTTCTACAAATTATTACATTTGTTTAATTAAAAATTGACCTTACTCTCCTATTATATTAATGTAATCGTGGTCCTTACTAAATCACTATTGTTCTCCTATTATATTACCCTGTGACTATTGTTTTGGATTCACTCATAGGATGGGGAAGGATAAACATTAAACAATGTACTCTTTTGGGGGACGTTTATATTTATACTTTACAATACCAGTATATATAAAGTACTCTGTGCTTTACAAAAATACAAATTGCTAAAACTTAGACATAAAACATGATATATCCTTATCACAGTTATTGACTATTGTCAATGTCAATAGTTACGACATACAAAGGAACTACGTCCATACAACCTAGTGAAACGAATTGAATTAAGGTGTGTACATATTATAAATCACGGTTAACAGACGCGGCTTACAACGTATCTGGTTTATATCCATTGAAATTATGAGCACATTATAAGTCGTACGTTGCGATCGTGACCTTGAGCGTCCTAAAGCAATCTTGAGTGTGTTACGGTTGTTGTGTGCCCATGCGGCTGAGGGACGCTTCCCGTAATGTGTAGGCACCTTATGGCCAGTTCATATATCTTACTTTTCGTTTTTTGAAGGGGTGAAAAGGACGAGCTGCGTAATTTTATTTGTAGGATATTTGTAGTTTTTGAGTAGCAATTATGTGTTTTTGTGAGAAATGTGAACTATATAGTCATAATGAACTCCGTTGAATGGAATAACAGCCCATAAACTCACTTGGGCTTGGGCATACCATTATAGAGGAATCGACAGTATACCTGCCACGCTTGTCCAAGGCGACTTAGCAGGTTTGACAAATCGGTTAACTCGATGCACAGGTTTCATCACGATGTTTATCTTCATTGTTGTTAACACATGATAATCGAAAAGGCTTCTCCACATTCTCGCGAGAAGTGAACACCCTTCTCGTGTTCTCACGATGATGTCCGCATGAAACGTGAGAACTCTATGCTAATTTAGTGCAGGCTTAACGATATGCAATTTAAGTTAGAAAACGGCCTAAACGGTACATGCTATACGGCCATGATTCCAACCCGCAGGGTATAGATCTGACGTGTGCTAACCACTAAGCTAGAGCTAGCACGGTTTGCTGATGTATGATTGTTAATCATAAATTATGCTGGAAATCTCAACTGCTTAGATCCCTTGTTTAGTGTCAAAGATCTATAATTTGGCTAAAGCAGCGCTTAATGCGGGCTTTTGGTTGTTAGCAATTTCTTTGAAGGTTCTTTCAAAACTTGAGTATGTATCCCATAAAATGTGCAAGCTATATTAAAAAATAGAAATGCGAGCCTACCTATATGAGGACGGTTCCTATATCTTACGAATCGTTCATTTGCCTTAAAATTTGACATAGGCACAAGTACTGTCAAATTTCTACCGATGGTAAGCCGCGCGAATTAATGGTGAGATATAGGATACCAGCCTTTTCGTTTGAAAAAGGAGCCAATTTTAAACTTAGGGCTTAAAACACTGAACATGAAACATCACATCATTTTCCGAAATCGGAATTTTTTATACTTAACGCACAGCAAGGGGATGAACATTGAGGTAATCTGGGATATCGGCGACTGTCGAATAACCACTTACAACCATCCGGTGTTCCTTCTTATGCTCGATTGGGAAACAAAATACCAAAACCTTTCCATACAATTGATATGGGGAGCTTATGTCAAAACTTAACCGCTAGTACGGCAAATGAAGCGTTAATAACATATTAGGGATTGTTAGTAATAGGACCAGCCATTAATAGATAATTCAAGTGGGGTTCGAAAAAAAAATTCATTTTATGTCGAAATTTTATTACAAAAATGTTATTAAAAATCATTCAACTTAGTTTCTATTCTAATTATGACTAAACTAACAACTAAGCTTAGACACTAAAACCTTATTAATGATACTTGCATGTTGAAATACTGGCAGTGTAAAAAATACATTTACTATTTTTATTGTAAATTTTTTTTATTAATAGCTAAACGGCGAGTGATGACTGTAAAAGGCTTGTGGAATAAAATTTTATTCGCACCTATTGCGTATAATTGCAAGGCAATGTAACATTCATTTTTCTATTATTGTTATATTGATTACTTGTGTCGGTTAATGTTATTTATCCTTGGAAACTTCGCATTAACATATAGAAAATACGAAAGCCAGAAATGCGACCGAATCGCCAAATCAATATTTTATTTTTTAATAAAATTTAATACAGCAGTTAGCCGGTTCCTATATCTTACTATTCATTCACATTAGTTTATCGTGGGTTTAATGTTGACATCACTTCTACAGCTTATGTCAAATTTTAATCGACAGTAAGGCAAATAAACGCTTGGTAAGATATAAAAACCGGTCATGAAGCACTGCCACCGCTATATTGAAAATAAAACTGATTGTAAAATTTAATCGTTTTTTTTCGAGTAACCAGGTATTCAATATGTTATTTACAGGGTCATCATCTTCACACACTTGTTGCACATTCATTTTGATTACAATCCTTTGCTTAATTGTCCGGCATTGTGATCAAAATATACATTTGACATTTAAATTATCCAAAAATATTTCACAGTTTCTATTTCTGAAATACCTACCACAGATATATATAGTTAAAATATAACTCTATAACTTCATTATTGATCTGAATAATCATCGATCAAATAAAATCGGCTGATGGAAATGTTTAGAAGTTTTTATAAATTTCATAGTTCGCAGAATCATTTAAATTTCGCACTGTTACATTCTAGGTACCTATATATAGCATAAAGCACTTAATTTAGTTGCGACTGTACGATATTCGTCAGAATCTGTTATATAGAGTCATTTTGATCCATCCATTATCATTTCATCTCTCACATTCATGTTTAGAAAATCGCCCCCACTACGCTACGCCATTGAACGGCAGTATTGGTCCGCAGGTAACCAAGTCGCGCTGTGAGCTATGGAGCGAGTATAGTTAGTTTCTTATGTATACAATTTGTAAGGAGCATATTCCGTTAAGGAATAAAACTAATTAACATAACTTGATAAATATGCAATCAGAATTGGCAGTGAGTTAGACACGTCCGTAGCTGGATTTAAAGTCAATGGAGAAGACTTCTCCATTGACTTAAAATCCGCGTCTTAGCATTCCCCAACATGTACCTACGCAATGTCGCCGGTGGGGACTGGACGAGAAAAGGGGTAGATATGGCGGTAACTTGAAGCTTATATACATTTACTCCATTGAAATCTTACATGAGCTTTGCATTTGTTAGAGGACGCAATGATATCTCGGAAACTATCCGTCTTACAAGAAATTTGTAAAGTCATAATTTGTAGCAAATTGTTTAGCCTACAAATATGTCATATAACTTTTTGCCCTAAATTAAAAATTAAAGAAGTTATAAGCAAAAAAGTGAGAATTTTTTTATTCATTCCTAACTATTTTCTTTACCATAGAACTTACCAAATTTAACTTATCGAATGTTAAGCAGGTAGAAAAGGTCCCCCGTTTTCCCGGCCACCTATGAGGTGATTATGATGTCGAGGATTACCTTATAAGCAAGACGTCAGTGGAGTAGGCCTACTGGGATACCACGTGAAAAGCGCCTACGGACTCTACCTTATAGGTGGCGGGAAAAACGGGGGACCTTTTCTACCTGATGAATAAAAAAATCTCACTTTTTTGCTTATAAGTTCTTTAATTTTTAATTTAGGGCAAAATGTTATATATACATGTTTGTAGGCAAAACAATTTGCTACAAATTATGACTCTACAAGTTTTTTGTAAGACGCATAGTTTCCGAGATATCGCGAAAAAAGTGTTTTCCAAGATGGCGGCCGGGGACAAGGGTGGCCACCCCACAAACTTGAGGTTAAGCTTCTATTGACCCCCCACACATATCCCAAAAATAAAATTGCGTCCTCTAACAAATGCAATACTCGGCCCTTATATTGTAAGATTTCAATGGAGTAATTGGCTTTTGATTGAATGATGAAGTACGAAATTACTCGAGTAATGCGAACTAGGATTTGATTGCAAAAAAACTAGAAAATGCACCAACTATATTTAGCGTAGTTATTTGATTGGAAGAATAAAATTCTATAGAATTCCACAGCAAACATACATAACGACTTCTACAGTGTATGTCTTCTAAACAATATCACATTACCACGATAAAAATTCCGACACACACTTTGCATAACTATACTACATATAACGCAAACAAGTACTAACGACGTCATTGCATGCTGAAACAAATTATTCACATAATATTATCACAATTTATTTAAACATGATGTGTAAAATAAATTTAAATAATAGTGGAAAATATTACACTGACTTACTTGTTGTGTTGCCTCAGTACAGTTATTCTTAAAATGTATTACAATATTTTGTCAGAATCTAAGTGCCGTAAATTCTATGTTTCAAAATAATTATCTGTTGAGGTTAAAGATGAATTACATACTTCAATTAAATTGAATCAAGTTGGTTAAAACGGACTAAAAGTTCCTAGAGAGATAGTATCCTACAAAATTACGTTCAAAGTTGAAACACAAAACCAATGTGTGTGCGTGAGCGCAATGTAATTATTTTCGCTCATACGCACACAAAGACATAAATAACGCTGCAAGTAAATAGAGTATTTCTAAAAATTAAGAAATTGGAACTATTGGAGATCGTCACACTGAGAATTTGTCTTGCGGACTTACTTAAAAGTGCGTTAATTTACTGGCATCTACTCGGATTCTAAGCGTATTAATTCTATGTGCGGAAGTAAAATGAAATAACTATATTCAATTACATTAGATGATTCAATGTTATGTTTACATGAATCGCTTGTTGTTCTTTGCTTCTTCCAAAATGAACGACAGAAGTGAACAGTGTAATATCAGCTTTAAGTGTCAGCGTTAATTTTCACACAATATTGGAGCAAACTACCGTATTTTTCTTAAATTATTTTTTCGTATTCTATATACCCGGTATATCAAAATTAAAGACTTTAGAATTAATATAAAAATATGTTTTTAAATCAATCATAAAATATGTACGGAAACATAGAACATCAGAAATGTAGTGGTTACTGGAAATGTTATGTATAGCATGTATTTTATACATACATACATACATAACTTCACGCCAGGTCCCTTGCGGGGTAGGCACGAACAATGTATTTTATAACGGCGTTTATATAATAATTAGATTTAGTAAAATCTAGACATAACATTTTTTGCTTCTAATAATTCAGAGTACAAGCTTCAGTATGAAAATCGGCACTGAGACTTATTTTTACGAAGGAAATAAGTCAGTAATGCGAAAAAACCAAGGTTTTTCAAACGAGTTTAAGCGCCAAATAAAATAATAAACTAATACCAATGTTTTGAAAAACTTGAGATCTGCGAACACAACCACATTAATATCCTACCAATTTCTATGGCTGAGCGCACTTGGAACGGATTAACACCTTAATATTATTTTTCAATTAAGGCCAAAAGGCTACTCATCATAACTGTACCGACCTACATCTGTTTCAACAAGATGAAGTTATTTTTAGTAAATCCATATTAATGTATTTATATTATTTCAAGTTACTTTTACGAGACTCAATATAATTATTCTTGACAAACCATTCTCGCAAATCCTGTACTAAATTTGATACATTCAAATAAGTTCAAAGATTGACCAGATTCAAATATTGTGTGGTCCTACAATATTCCTGCTTCATCTGGGATAATGTTAGTGACTGTGGCTAAATGCGACTTGTTTATAGTGTAATAAATAACGCCGTAAATGGTTACCTTTATTAATGTATATACATACGTTATCTGTCAATGTTAAACGTCATTAAAAATTTATAACAATCAGAGCGTTCCATTAGTAGCTCACACCAGCCAAAATGCTCCGTTAGCCGTTCACCTGGCGACCGCGGTCGTTGTGGTCATGGCGAAGACCTAACTGACGTCATCAGTTTCAATCACACAACGCTCACAACGATTCTTGTCAAGAGGTGAGTCGAACAACCGTTCCACTTGGGTTTACAATTGTAACCCCAGCAAGCAAGTGGAACGCGTAAAATCGCGATCGTGAACGTGGTCGTTGTGAGTCCAAAAGGGGACGCGTGAGTGGTCGTTGTGAGCGTTGTGTGATTGAAAATGATGACGTCATTAGTTACGTTTTCGCCACAACCACAACGACAGCGGTCGCCAAGTGGAACGGCTAACGGAGCATTTTGGGCGATGTAAGCTACTGATGGAACGCCCTGAATGTCGCATCGCAAATAACGCACTTCATCTGCGTGACATAGTCACTGACATTATTCCAGATTGAGTAGGAACATAAAGATGGCCTGTTTGACCGAAAACTCTAAATTCCTATGAAGAAAAATGATGTAAGCTACTGATGGAACGCCCTGAATGTCGCATCGCAAATAACGCACTTCATCTGCGTGACATAGTCACTGACATTATTCCAGATTGAGTAGGAACATAAAGATGGCCTGTTTTGACCGAAAACTCTAAAATTCCTATTGAAAGAAAAATGTATGTATCAATGAAACAGATGCTGTTCGGATCCCTTAAAGGCTAACACTAAATGATAAACTTAAAACTAACTAGACAAAGTTGATTATAAAGTATTGCTTATAAGTTTTTAGGCAGGAACTTCAAGGATGGTGTTACGACGTGCAGTTTCATTTTTTTGACCATACGTCTAAATCTGATCAAAAATGATTATAATTGACTATTTGCAAACCACAATTTTGTAGTGTCTGTGGAAAATCTCAATTGTATCGTGAAATTTGATTTTTCCCAATGACTATAAGTTGTTTAGCGTCAGTCAGACCTATATTTTGGCTTATGAAGGGCAAGCTCTTATGGGTATAGCATTCGCCTAGTGCCTTATTGCTTCATAATTATTCTAAAATTTGATTATTCATGATTAATTAACACTAGCTAGATCCTCAAAATTTAGGGGTGTATGAACTAGAATAAGTTTTTAAGCAAACCTATTTTGTTGTAAAATTGTACATTTTTGGTTTCAATGTCCAAAGTGCGTCCAGCAGATTATATGCCCGGTAAAATCATAATACATTCTAGCACGTTACGTCGAATACAAATATGGATTGCAACGAGCAATCGATATTATAACCGAGAGAACGTATACCTACAGACACCACAGATGGAGTTATATTTCGACATCAATTAGCACTGTTGCTGTTGAAACAAGACCAACAGGTTTCTATAAAACGTTTTGAACACGTTGCATAACTTGTGTACTTAGAAATCATTGCTTTATATACAAAATGTATAAAACGGCACACACTATACAGTGCTTACATTATAATATAATACATAGCATATTTTAATACAGGAAGCTATTGTGAAGATCTATTTCATTTATTAGTAATAAAACGCATGTTGAGCGAAAATTTTGTTGTCATCATAGCATCTCAGATGAGCACAGAGTATATAGAGAATAAAGTTAATAAGAACAATACTATACTCACTGCTACATTCATGGAGTTTATAAGATGGATAACTTAAAAACGATCAAAATTTATAATAAACCTTGTAATATAAAAATTGTTAATGTAATTTAAAACGCCTCTTTTTGGCAAAGTAGAGCAATCAGGCTAACAGCTAACTCAAAACTCGTCTCCTATGGACATTTGCAACGCCAGAGATGATTTGCAAAGGCTTTGTTGTATGACCCTGTATTGACAAAACTCTTTGAAGTTAGGGTATTTAAGGAAAGATATGGGAGTCATAAAATCCCCTTGAGTGTTGCTAGTAGCATCACCGTCTCTAGTCTTTTGAGGAGAGCGAACAAGGATTGGATTGGTTGGGACTAAACTGTTAATTAGTAGCCCTGCGATGCATAATGCAGATGGAACGGATGTAAGATGGCGAGGACATCATCTATTGCCGGATTTCTATACCTTACTACCGGTCAAAATTTCATATAAAATAATGTCAATGTTAATGTGTTAAGTAAAAGTGTTTACAGTAAGATATAGAATAGAAACCCGGCATAATATTTATCATGACGCCGTGTGGTCCTCGTGCACAAGGACGGCGGGAGCTATACGTCGCAATAAACCAGCTTTGCAATTTAAAACCTAGCAAGAGATATTGTTTTTTTTTAACGTATGTTTATTTATTCATTGTTTTGTTTAGCGTTTGCGGTGTGTATGTTTGCGAAAACATGTAAAAATGTACCAAGTTATGGTATAATTATTACTTCCAACCTTAAATTGTTGTTTTGAAATGGCATGTAGTTGAAATTTGTCATTTTCTTGTGCTGTTTTAATAATTATGTAATGTAATAATTTATTGAGAAGCACTTGTTGGGTATTAAAATTACAAAGCTATAGTGGCACAGTGGGAATTCTGGCGTGGTAGGCGTCTGCGAAATAGCGGAGAAAAGCCTCCGAGATTATAGGATTTAACAGCATTGGTTTCTGAGTGATTCAATTTAAAATGATAGCTCATCTGTGCATACAAATGATGCTTTGATTATATTTACTGCTCATTTTGTATAAAAGTATTAAATTCTAGTAATTGTTGAGACTACTTCAAGATCTGTATACAAAAGCTGCCAACTGCCAGGGTCAACATTTTAAGTAACATATATATTTACAAAACTGCGGTGGGAACTTTATTCATAATACCCGCCTAACATTCTTGCTACTGTAACGAGACCTTTTGTTCTTATTTTAAGCCGATACTAAGTTTACTAAACTCAACTTTTTCTTGAAGCTTCTAAACCGTCTATAAGATTCTTATTTAAATGATTATAATAAACTAACTTTTTACTATGACTTCGATTGTAAAGTAATAGAATAGTCGAACTATAAATTCAGGACAAAATTAATTATATTTATATGCCGAGGTTTTGCAAGAACAATGTGTTATCTAGAAAAAGTTGTATTTTTTAGTCGACAATCATTGCCGTGATCAGAATTATTACAAAACATTGATATTTTTAAAGGGAGCTTTTTTTTATGTAGCTGTCTGTCGAACGTTATTCGAGTTGATAAGTTGTTCTTACAAGGACGCCCCAATATCCACGTTATACGCAGAAATCTAGATACACAACGTATTCATATTTGCGATGTTCTCAAAAGGTGTCCATACAGAAGCAAAATTATGTCTTTGTACTGTTAATATGGCTGACACTCAACCAATATACGATACAATAAAGTTGGATCACAGTCCCAATGAGATTACAGTCGGACCACTGTCCAAGTGAACTAAGACCGTCAGAACAAGGTGTATCAAAACAAGTAAAAAATTATATTATTATTATTTGATTTGTGTTTAAAACATGGTTTCTATAAACTATGTTCCAATTATTATTATAAAAATATCAGAACAAAAATTTAAAATCAAATTAAAATCAAACATTCCCATAAATTATATTTTAATTAAGTGTACAGTTTGGAAACACCAAGTGATTAGCTATATTGTATTCGGTAAAACGATACGGAAAACTTCTGGAATCATATTTATAAAAATTTGAATATTATTCATATTGATTAAATCAAAACTATTAAGGAAGGGTAAAATTGTACTTGGAGAGATATTTTATTAAATATTTTAAATTTGCACTATTACATCGTAGGAAAATTTTCTATGTGACAAAGTCAATTTTCAATTGTTTGTTGGTGTTGCCAACACATATGATGATATTTATTTTATGATAGAAAACTAAATCGTGCGATTAAATTTTATGCGAAATGAGTCACTAAAGCTGGGTCTTCACCAAACATAAATTGCCAACTTTTGTATTGTCAACAAATGTCGGGACCGTGTTTCCATATTTGGGGGTAAGCATCAAAAGAACGCGTTTGTTGCCAACAGTCATTCGCTCGGAGACGCTTGTAGTTGCGAATATTACTTGGAAACTAATGTCGCTGTCTGCACAATACGGTCGTCATTCGAATATATGTTGCCAACAATACTGGTGAAGGTACCTAATTGTCAACTGAAATGTGTCTCAAATAGTTGGAGAGTTTTTTCAATTCGATAGAAACACAATCGAAACAAAAGTTGGTGATTTTTTTGTAAAATTGCAAACAGGGAAATATAGAAGTTGCCAACAATTTTGGTGGACACGCGGCTTTAGGTTAGGTGTGCTTAGACATTTAATTGATATTTAAAATAAAATAATCGCTAAAACTGTATGGCTAAACAGCGTTAATTTTATTTTAATCGTTACATGTCTGCACATCAGCTTAAGATGAGAGTTAACAATGTCGCCTATTAAATGCACTTTAGTATTAATTAGTACTTTTGTGTAAAATAATAGTAAATTTTCATTTTCAAATTTCATGAGAGGCCTGTAGAGAACGTCACTTAGACGACGGCCCAATAGTAATCTACACCAGAGTTTCTCAAAGTGGATATTCGTACCCCTGGGCGTCCACTATTTATTTGTAGATGAAAATGTATGTAATAACGACTGGTTAGCGAACTCACATAGATCGACTCAATGTGCGACAAAAAACAGGTCAGCCCCCACTAAATTAATTAAGTTTACATATCTATCGCTCTTTGTGACTATATTGTTCAATATTCAACGTTTAAAGGGTTCGCCATTCGTCTTATAAATGTAGTAGGGGTAAGGGGCTACAAGTTTGAGAAACCCTGATCTACAAGAACTGAACATTTAAAAACTAAAGGAAACAATTATACTACCAACACAATTCACATTACAAAATTTAATTAATCCTACATTAATTAGAATCAATATCGAGACCATCCCTGCTTTGGGGTAAAAAAAACGAAAAAATATTTTACAGTGAAGATAATATGTAACAAGTGTTTCCGTCTTCATATAAAAAGTAAATACACTTATCTGGTATCGACTATCACGTTCGCGATATTAAAATAAACCTTAGCGCTTTTAGAAACCGACAAAC
Source organism: Dendrolimus punctatus (assembly GCA_012273795.1). Taxonomy (NCBI): domain Eukaryota; kingdom Metazoa; phylum Arthropoda; class Insecta; order Lepidoptera; family Lasiocampidae; genus Dendrolimus; species Dendrolimus punctatus. The sequence continues at coordinate 7,271,228 of CM022534.1, read as the reverse complement.
TTAAATTAGCCGGTTAGATTATTTGGAAATAAATTTCATTCCTAGATTTTGTACGAGTTCTTGTATTTCATCAAGAAGCTGGCGCCACCTTTAATCCGCAAACTTAATGGTGGCTGATTTACATATAAACACAATTCACAACAAATTATTACAATTCGAATTAATTATATTATAGGATATTAATGGAACAACACTGGAGACTACGATTATTATTGACCCCATATTTTATGATCACAATTTCGCTATACATTACAAGTCTTATATTTTGAGGCTATTATAGATTACGTTAGCAGAACATGTTTATAAAAAATGTTTAAGAATGGGTTTAGATTATGAATCATTGAATATCTTTAGTTAAGGTAATAAAATAGGAAATAAAAAATATTCTGGTCCCTGTAATTCATGAGTTTCCAAATATTAGTCTGAATTGTTTAAACATCGGTTACTTCATCACAAAGTGAAGTAGTAGTTCTGATATTCCACTAATATAATTGTTTAAATAACAGAACTACATTCTGCTTAACATTGTTGTGATCTTCAGTTAATTGAAGTTACTTTTTGTTTTTCATTATAATACACACAATAATATTTTTCTGTAAAGATCTCTTGTCTCTCTTTTATTGAGAATTGTAACTAAAGAACTTATTGATATCATAGTGATAGCCACGCCGTAGTTTGCAATTATTATTGCCATTGGTGTGACAATTTAATCAACAGCTCCATCAATTTATATATATTATGGCGGGAATTCCAATATTTAATTAGAAAGATCAAGTTATTGCCTCATAACTTTTACGTATCATTGTCATCACTAGGCACGTGCTATTGACGTTACCTCAAAAATATTTAATTCAATGATTATGAATTGTAGGTAATAATTCTCGCCAAACTTACATTAAAAAATATAATATTTCCTTCAATGTATCTGTGAATAAAATAGATCCCCCAGAGTCGTCCCTCATTATACCCATAAAACAAGCCTAAGTAATGTAATTTGATAATATACAAAGTATATTTTACAATCGATTAAATTTATAATTATTTCCCCGACCGACATAATCTGAACCCACCTAAAACTATTTTTCTAAAATAAATTTAGATATACATGTGAATTGACGCACCGTTAGGGAGTGTTTTACATCAACGCGACTCTGTTGACGAGGGGCGTTTTCCGTCTGCTCGTGTGCGCTTGCGTCGTCACCGGCCGGTAAACGTAGCTCGTCTTCGCACGCTTCGATGGATGTACTGCAACAATATTGGTGACGGATAAATAATCGCACAACCCTTAGGTTGTGGTTCTTAAAACCGGTTTAGTTCGAGGAGCAAACCTTAAAAAAGCGTTATATAAACTTGAATTAACCAGATGAAAGAATGACTAAACAGATATACAATGCAAAAGTGGATGGATGCAGAATTCGCGGAAGGCCACGAAACACCTTCCATGATCAAATTGATCGTGTACTAGCAGAAGGTGATGTCAGGAGCCTTAAGAACAGGCGAGCGTGCATGACAAGAACTATGAATGTCAAAGAAGCAAGTGAGGTGTGTAAGAATAAGCCTAAATGGCGCTCTGTTGTTCGTGCCTACCCGCAAGGGACCTGGCGTGAAGTTATGTATGTATGTATGAATTAACCAGTTTATTCTGCGAGAAGAGGTTTATTCTGTCTCTCTCAACATGTCGAGGGCTTCATAATAAATAGGCGTACAGACAAAAGTGCAGTTTTACACAAGGGACAAAATTGTGAATAAAACAAAGCTAGTTGATTGTATAAGGCTGAAATTTGGAATACTCTTCTATTTAGGTACATTTGCGGTAAGACTTTCTAACTTGTAATATGCATAGATAACACAAAACAACAAATGTCATTTTTGCGTACACACCCATTTGTTATGAAGCCCTCGATGTGTTTGTATGCGACTGAATAATTACTGTACCAGTTGGCAGCGCTTTGATAAAATCTATTCGAAATCGATTTATTCGACAAAACCTTTTTAACGATCTTTTGTTGTTGCCTCACATACTTTAGCTATTTATAATATTAGTATAAATAAATAATAAGGTAAAACTCGTTAACGACATTTTGATAGAGATGCCATATCATCTTACGAAACTATGAAGTATCAGTTACTTACATACATGTTAATTAAACTTAACACATTCCTTTTAGATTCTAGTTATATTACGTAATTTTAAAGGTAAGTTATGGATAAATTCATAAACAAAATGTTAAACATACTTACATGTATAATTATTTTCAGTCATATTTAAATCTAATTTCACAGGTTTTGTTCATCAATGTCGATTTCATCATACGAATGCTCTAATACCTGAAACGAAAGACAAACATGTGTATTAATAATTTTAATACAGACGTAATTATCATAACTATTTATTCTCCTATCAATCCAATTTGGTTCATTCATATTAGTATGCAGAGCGAATTTATGATCAGAAATACTCAAAGACATTCCGGAGTTGATTTTGGTAAAAACTGAAATTGCTTAATTAGATATTTCATAAAGATTTATTCTGTTCCTATGTATATTGTATTCAACTACAGATATTGAACTAGATATCGCACCTATAACCCTAGGGCAAGAGAGAGAGTGAGAGAGTAGAAAATAGATAACACTGTAAAACTATATAGATTATTATTATATTATGTGACATCTGTCCTGTATTTTTTTTTTATTGCATAAGTTCAGCAGCCAGGCATACGGCACCTGATGGAAGCAATTACCATCGCCTATGGACTTTTGTAACAACACAGATGCTACGAATGTGCTGCCTCTCTCTAAAGAGAGACTGGCACCTGCCACTAGTGCCGGAACTCCAATTAAGGTTGTTATGGTAGCATACTTTAGATCAGGGGTGGTAGCCATCCACGGGCAAATACCCTACCACCTGTCTGTAGGTTGCTTTGTGGCTTTTACGACAGGCCTCCTCGCTATAGGAAATTGTAATCCTCCTCCGTTAAATGAATTATTTTCATTTAAGTAAAAGTGGACATCATAGTACATATAGTAGTAGAACAGTAATACTAGCTTTCAAGGGCCTCCAGGTAGCATGGCTACAGCAGCCAATCTGATGAATGATGGGTCATTGGAGGCCATAATTATACTAAATGGCGAGGCATCTCTGCTGTGATGTCCACTAAAACTCGCTTCATAGTCAAGCAGCCAGTGCAATACAAGGCAAATTCATGTGACTCTCTCCAACTTTTATTTTGGGTTCCTAACAAAAACAGTGATAAGTTTCGGAGAAAGAGATCGATTAGATACTACATTATAATAATCACAAAATAAAAAGTCCGATTTGACAACATAAATTTGAACAAAATCGAAGGCTAAAAACAATTAAATTATATGGTTGATAATATAAATATTTTTTACTGGTGCATTTGTATTATGTTATAAAATACATTTATTATTATTTTCCTCCAAATGCGGAAAAAACATATATTATTAACACATATTGATTTAATTCTGTAATGCCGCATTAATTTATTTCGAAGGCCCAAAAACAGTTACGTTCTAAAGCATCTTATTTTTAATTTTTGTGTTGCTTACCAAAGGATTGTTGCATTTCATTGACTTATTTGATTCAGTAAAAAACTATATACATATTTATTCCAAAACTTAAATTTTTGTGTATTTATACTAAAACAATCCTATAATTGTACAGAAAATAAATTAAACAAATGAATATCATATGGGCGAAATAATAAAAATTTCAATAGCATATTTGTGATGCGTGATAAATGCATATGATACTCGAAAGGCGATGTGCGACAAAGTTTTGCGCTCCATCTCGATTTTGTAAGGTATTTATTAGTTTGACACAAAAAGTAACTATTTGCAAATAAATTAAATCATCACAAATTCGTATAATTTTTAATCAATTTCTTGTGATAATCGGTTAACTTGGTTGACGATTTGGATGTTACATACATGGAAATAACTCACCTCAACGTCGCTAACCTCTTCGCTGGAGTCGACGTCAGTGATATAGGACGCGAGGGACGAGGGCCTCGTCGCGAGTAGGCGGTACGTCCCGCCGACCATTCCCGTGCCTTCTACTACTTCCTCCACCTCCAGTTCTTGGTCTGATACCTCCTGAATTAAATTGTATTTGATTTAAAAACTTATGTCAATATCTAAATAAAACAAGTCAGTCGATAAGTACACATTGTATATAGCCGCACTAAGAATTTTAGGTTTATTATGGGTAGTATGGCGTTTTTGGCGGGAACTGAAAGTAGATGTTGTGCTGTGCAGTTTTATTTTCTATATGTAAAATTGCTCTAAAATGAACAATAGTTGTAGGATATTGAAAGTTTTTGAGTAGTAATTATATGTTTTGTGAGAAATGTGAACTGTATAGTCAAATGTGGCCTTTTGAGTTATCACAAGAACTCCGTTGAATGGCACCAACTGATATCCTACCGTTCAGCTGTGCTACACATAAGCATAAGAAAATATATTGTAAACTAAGATCTGGCTTATAGGCCTAGCTGCCAAGCCATAAACCTAAATAATATGGGTAGTATACAACAGACAACTCTGAGGCTGATTCCTGATTTACACAAAAGGCTTTGTGGTGTCTTGAAATGAGAGTACTAAGCTACAGTTCTGGAGACTTTTGTTTTATAACGAAGTATACAAAGTTGTCAAAGTATGTTTACAAATAATAAACAAACACGGTAAACGGTACTATTGTTGGCACCCTACCCGAAAGATCCGTAATTGGCACTCAAATTATCTATGTTTTGGTTATTTATGGCTGTGCCAACAATGTAATAGCTCATAATTACGCGATTGCGAAGTTCTAAGCCTCTCAATATCACGAGCATTAAGTACCTAACTAACTGCAATATTATCGAAGGTGGAGGATATGGGTTTTCCGCAAAGACAATAATATATTTGATAAATTGATTTCAAAGAGTTTTACCATTTTGTGCATTGTGTTTTCTAAAACAAAGTAATCATTACAACAAAAGTATTCAATAACATTGATTTCCACAGAAAATTCATACGTTAAACGTTCTACTGTATATTGCCTGATGATTACAGATGTACTGTTTAAAATAATTTCCTGTACTGATAAGCATTTTTTATTAAATTTTAAATAAAATACTTTATGAATCAGTAAGTTCGAGATCACAGTATTTGATGGTGGGTCAACAATGGGTAAATTAAGATTTACAAATGTAATAACTCTTTACATATTATAACATTCATGTTTGGCGTGTACACAAGTTTATAATCAATTTAGATCGATTAAAATTATTTATTTATTAATAGATAACAACACATAACAAATGCAAATATTTTTTTAAAAAAACGTACATATATACAAATTTAAGATTAGCACGAATTAATTATATGAGAAAAACACTATCTGTCTCTTGGTAAAATTTAATTAAAGAAATTATGTTTGTTTTGATTTTAATATGTTAACTGTACTTTCATAATTATTACTACTAAAAATTCTATAGTTTATGTATTTAAACTACACATATTTAGCACGAAAACGTGATTTTCTCCTAATTTATATAAATCGCGTCTTGGTTTTTTTATTTGACTTGACTTTATGTTGTTGGTCCGAAGACCTCACAACTTTACCGGGGTTTTTGGGGCGAGCGCCTTCCGAAGGCGTTCGAGCCCGGGGGCAACTTGCTTGAGGGAGCTCCCTAGGGAGTTTTACCTCGGCTGGACTGTTGCCATGAGAGGGGGATGAATCTGATGATGCCCGCCAATGGGCAGCACAATGAACTAATTGGGAACGGGCGACGGGTAATATAAAGCCCGAGAATCGCGTCTTGGGTGTTACTATGAAAGAATATTTAGATTTGTCAATCAAAAGGGCCTCTATGTGCTGGCCGGCGCATGGGAACACGGTAAACTTTCCAAAACTCCGGGCCATACTAATGAACCGTGGTTTCCAATGATTATTTATATTTTTTTTTATAGTTCAGCAGACAGCGGTCACCATCGCCTATGGACATTTAAAACATCGAGAGCTTAAGGGCGACTGGAACCTGGCCACTAAGACCGGAACACAACTCAACTTTTTATGGCGGCATACTCTACAGCAGGTGTGGTAGCCATCTAGACGGGCAAATACTCTACCACCTGTGACTATGGGTTATTTTTTCGCCTCTTACGACAAGCTATCCGGCCGCAGGAAATTATATTTCTATAATATTTTCTTAACTTTTCACGACTAGTATCCATAACAAAACTACGTTTTAACTGTTTTAAGAGCGGTAATTTATTTGATTTTTATTATTCCGACGTTGTATTCTTTATCTGTTAAAACAAACATTTTTTTACTTGGTGAATTCACTCACCTGTTCGACATTGGCTTCGTCCTCGTCAGCGTCCTCCTTGACCTCGGGGTCGATCTCGACGTCGGCGTCCAGCTCCACGTCGGCGTCGCCGTCGCCGTCCTCGTCGGCGTCGGTGTCGCCACCAGCGCTGCTGTACTTCATCTCGCCACGTTCCAGCGCTTCCAGACTTTCTGTATAAGTATTAAAATTAAAAAAAATCTTGAAATCAATCCAAATAGACAAAGTACTTGTCTAAGAGACGCTGAATCTTCATCCGCCTGATAATCAGATGAGACATATTTTTTATTAAATTATATTGATTTGTAAACATGCCAATCGAATAGTGTTCATGGCTGTCAATTTTTCATAACTTTTCAATTCTTATCACTAAACAGATTTAGTTTCAACTAATACTCTTTAACATGAAGAATGTGCCTTGATAGGCTTGCCTACATTTCTGTTCCCTGACAGGCATGCATGAACAGGCATGTCAATATAGGTAACTACACTGTTCTGTTAACCATAAGAAAGATAATTTAATTACTAAAATAACTGTAAAGGGTTGCCTGCAAAAAGAAAAATTCTTTTTGCCATTTCAAGCTGAGGATTTTTTTATATTATCAAAAATAAACGTAACTTGCAGTCTCCTGTTATCGCTATACATTTTTTGTTATTATTATATAATTATTAATATATTTATTATTATTTCGTATTACGACTATACCGAATTTATAGAATAAAGGAACAGTGAAATGGTATTACATTCTATTTAAGTACAATACCGTACAGTGCTCGGTAGTTGGCTTGGTGTTTGCTAAGTACAATGGGTGTTCTTATCGGTAAGTGCGATAAGTATTTTCTAAAGTACTGACCTGGATAAACCATAGCTTTTTTGATAGCTTGCGGATCTTTCCTCGACCACTTTTGTACTTCTTCATCCATTTTTCCTACTTTTGACGGATTCATTGCCCATAAACAACCTGGAACAAGAGAACATAACGAAATATAAATATGAAATGATTATGGTAAACAAAATATACCAGAATATACTTAACCACGCGTTGCGCTCACATAAATTGCAAATATGTACGTATCTCGAGGAAACATAAGTCGATATAAATAAGAATTGTATTATTATCCATGTCATTGCAAGCATTCACATTTATACCAAAAACCTTGGAAGATCTTTCCCATGCGAAAAAAAGGACATACAAACGACTTCAATTTAAATAATAAGTAACTTTGGTTTTGTTTACCTTTTCTTTGACTTCCATTAGTTGAGGGCTTCTCAATTTTCTCAAAACATTTATTTAGACTTAGATTATGTCTCACCGAATTTTTCCAACCGTTTGGCGCAGTTTTGAAATATGGAAAATGTTGACTGAAAAGTAAAATTAACATTTTAATTATATGAACAAATGCCAAATATCGTTAACGCTGACAATTTCACTCACCACATAAAATTATAAATTTCCGAAACTGGCAAGCTTCCCGTTCTTGAATTCTTTAGCGCCATTGCTATCAAACATGAGTAAGAATACGCTGGTTTAGGAAACTCCCCGACATGAGATTTGTTTGAAGAATTGACGTATTTCTGACTTGTGTCGATTGTATTGTACTGACTATTCATAGAACTTTTAATTAATTGCCTACTACTATGTAAAGAAGAATTTTCAATTAATATAGTCGCCTGGTTCTTGCCGCCGTTTGTCAAAATTGTTCTAGACGAATTTATCTGTTGTGGATCTAAAATATGTATATTTCCTGAAATAATTGTTTTAGTTCCTATTTGATGCGTTAGTTTTTGGTTTGTATTTAAAATAGAACAATTTTTGTTCACTTTAATTACATCAGGCTGCGTTTTTATCCGCACTGTCGGAGTTGCCATATTTGAAACTTTAGATTTGTCCAAGTCTTTTAATAAATCTTTAACCGCATTCTTCTCGTGTTTCCTTACATAAATAACCATTTGCGTCGCTTCCTCCAATTTAGGTTTTTGTTCAGTGTTTTTTTTGACAGTATGTTCTTCAGACTCTTGTACTTTGGACACTTTAATAGCATTCGGTGAGAACGTTAAATGGCTTTTTTCCTCCTTCGGACTTGGTAAAGAACTGTTGCTAATTAAATCGCTGTCCGATGCAGCAGCTGACGTAAGAAGTATATTCGACGCCTCTTCCTTAACAATATTCTTAACAGGTGTTTCGGCAAAACTCGATGGCATTACAGAATTCGGATTCACCATTACGGCGTTTGCTTCAGAGCCGTACAAATCAAGATTATGTACGAAACTAGTACTATTGTTCATCCACATCGCCGAGTTATCTGTATCCATGTCTAATAACGGCGGCATTTCCGAAAAATTTACACCGAGCGGTTCCTACAAATTGAGATTTTTTTTTTAAATATTTATTAAGAAATATTTGAACACACAAACATTACTCAATCGTTTATCAACTATATAGTAGTACATAGTTGCAGTTTTTATGGATTCATCTTTAAATATGGTTCAGAAACAATAACGACATAGAAAATAAGGATACTGAGTCTTCGAGTTTATAAACTGAGCAATCTTGTGATATTTACAAATTTCTAAATTTGTACACTATGTAGAAGTATATTAATTAAGTCATACTAACGTTAAACTCTGCAATACTATTGAGATCTGTGTCTATTTCATTCTTTATATCCATGTCCAGCATGTCCTGAAGTGAATCAGTGATGTACAGATCCATATCTTCGCACAACTGTAATCAAACATTCATTCCTATATGGAAAAACATCTTTGGGCTTGAGTGTATATTTATTTACGGATACCCTTTATGATAATTCATCAACTTTATAATATGTAGTTGAAAGGGCAGACAACGGTGTATAAACAAATATTAATCACCTGTCAATGAATAAAGGACTGTAAACTTTTGAAGTAGTTGAACTTTAACTAGTATTTCTTTATACCAAACATTTCGCGCCAATTTTTTACGATAAGAATTTGTTGAAGTAGAACAACGGCCACGGAGTGGAGGTACGGTGTACTACTACGTAGTACTGAAACTTGTTTGTGTTATGGAATGCGCTCTACTACCCCAATACCAAAACAATAAAATTTGTCTTATCGTATTCTAGTATAGTATTGGCACAGTTCAAATTTTCTTTGCACAGTGACTTTTAACTACTAAATGATAATTATGTTATTATATAGTGCAAACAGTAATTATCATTAAAGAAAATAGTTAAACAACGGTATGTAATTTGATCTATTAATTGAAACAGCAAATTATTCATGTGTTTAATAAAAAAAATATACCGAAGACCTACACCAAGCCACAAATTGTTGCGTAGATAGGGAACCGGGGCGGGAATCTGAACTGGCTCACAAATAACGTGCATAAAAAACAAAACGAACGGACGGAAGCATTCGAAGGCTTCAACATTCGGGACTTGGTGTTTTTTGTCCATATACTTTTACTTGTTTCTATAAATACACGTGGCCCGGTGAGCCGTGATCCATTTGCTTGAGTTGGAATATTTCAACATTTTCACTTAACTTTGAATGACCAAGTGTAATTTCGGTGCCATACGTTTTGTTTACTTGAAATTTATCGGTCATGCCCTGATAAGATTATCATCAACTATATTTGAGTTAGCATTATCTGCCGCCAGTATGTTGACAAACATTAAGTAAAGAGTTCCGATTGCATCTTATATAATTTTGGTAATTTCAATTATATTTGCTTTCGTGTAAGTACATATAAAGTATCAATTGAATACAATTTATTTAATAATTGACCTTTGGGTGATGATGTATCATCTTGTTTTCTCTCAACTTTTTTTAGAACGCCTTTGATACAATAATGAAATGTAATTTGTGACCTAAAATTAGAGCGTCCGGCAGCAGGATACATAAATGTTTCGACATAATTAATAGCCATAAGATGTTATGCAATACGATAAAGTTAAAGATAAATTAAAATGAAAAATTACTGATTTTATCAAGAAAATATATTTTTTGTAAATACGATTACCGTTTTATCTCTTAAATTTTATGAATGTAAATAGAACATTCTAACGGAGCAATGGCTGATAAGTACTTTTGGCGCTGAATTCAGTTTAAAATAAAAGTGTTAAGTTAATATCAATATTATACAAAATTCACAGTATTTTAGTGAATATATTTTCCCTCCGAAATCAGACAGACCGCTATTGAATAGATCCCATCCAAAGTTGTGTTCGAAGTGCGTAAAAGAGAAAACATAGGTTAGGGGTGATGAAAAAGGACAGCTAGAGAGGGTGAAACATCCCCTAATGACTAAGCAGCCGTTACAACTCGCCCTTTGAACGTTACCGAAGGCTGGCATTTTTTTAAACACGGAACAATTATTTCATCTAAAATACTTAAATAATACTAAAATATAATAACAATCAGTTAAATTTACAGAAAAATGACCATAGTCGTGATAACTTAGGAAAATTTATAGTAATGTAAATTTTAGTTATTCTACTTTAATTTGCCAAGTAGGCAATTTTTGTACCGAAAATGTGAGTATATCCGTCTCATAACGTAGCCGTCACGTTTCATTGCGTGTCATAGGGGGCCATGAACTCACTGTTTAATACTTTTACGAGTTCATCTCGTTTACGTGCAATAAGAACACGAGGAACTTAGTAATAAATATATTTTTAACATGTTTCATTATTACCATAACGTTTATATATAAGATTGAAGTGGTTAGAAATGGTAATGTAACACAGATATATATGATTGAATAAAATGTGATTGATGTTTCTGGCAACGAAAAACTGACAATCTTTCAACTAACATTTAGTTGAAAGATTTTCAAACGTGGATAAATTATGCAGTATCGTTTTTTATGAAGATATTAATACATTTTAAATAATATCCAATGTGTCTACGGATTTAAGTCGGAGAATGTATTGTAGTATTTTTGTGTACATGAAAAGTTCCCGATTGAAAGGCAGGAACGTCGCTTGATGCAATGTGAAGTATGAACTGAGATGAGTGATGTTTGTAGGCGGGGGGCTGAGAGAGCCGTGTGGAGTGTGGAGGCGCCGTGAGGGGCCTGCGCCTGCGCCGCGCCGCCGTGTCCTCGAACCTGACCGCGCACTGTCGCCTTGAACTCAACGTGGTCGGCTCTTGCGCTAGTGGTCGACGCTCGCATACGACCGCGAAAAATCGACGTCTCGGAAAAATTTTAGCGATCGAATTGTAAAAATAAATTCCTTTGTAGGCTTTAGTAGAACGTAGTTTTTTTTTAAATAAAGTTCGTATTACAATTTTTTTCCAATAGAAGATGTCGGTAGACTCGTGTAAATTTACAGTTATCGGCAAGTTGTTTGACCTTTTGGAAGACTTCGCCGCCGTCCGAAAGAAAACGTCTTCTGTATTTCATCACTTTAATAATCCCCTTTTGCCTTTCTATCCCCCATTCTTTTTACATTTTCGTTTAAATAAGGCTTTATTATTAATGTGTTACGTATCCTTTCTATACAATATAAAATTGTATTTTTAAAAGTATACTCTCGTATTTATTTATTTCGACAGACTACGTATTGTATTCAACATACGTATTGTAAATCCGCAAATTAAGCAAGTTACGGTTGTGTTATGGGTAATATACAACGGACTACTTTGGATTAATCTTATACACACAGACCATAGTAAATAACGTAGAATATTCGTTTCCGAAATTTATCATACCAGTAATCGAACCCGGAGCCTTGCGATGCAGTGAGGTAAGGCAGACTCAGCCTGCTCAACCACAGAGGCCCATCAATTTAATTCTAATCACATATGTAAATCTAATTTTAAAGTATAAAGTACAAGTAGAAAGAGAGAGTATAAGTAGAGTGTAAATTAATTTGGCGCGAAAAATACAGACACGATATCAGGTTGCGCGCGCATAAGTTTACAGAATATCAAGGCGGGGTTTCGTATTGATTACGCGAGGCACCCCCTGCAACACTTGCCTGCCTGACTTCCCCGTTTCAAACAGGGGTGAGAAACGAAACTGAAACATCATCTATATAAGAATTAAGAATATTCGTATAAGCGCGTCCATATCTTGACACCTTTAAGTGTGAGAAGTCACTGCACTGTATTAATTAGATTTATGCAAATAACGATAAATTGCACATTATAATAGACGTCAGTAACGAAACACCCAAATTTCTGCTTTTTCATAATCATTTTAAGCATTAAACAAACTAAAATATTCCGTACGGAATTGCGAGTTTTCCTGCAGAAAATCCTGTTAGTACTGTAAATACCACAGACACATTGTATCTTTTGAGCCCTTAAGTACTTACTATAAATTTTAATATTATAGGTATCCTCCCCACTTCAAAATCAGTTTTCAGCACAGCAAAAATAAACATAAAACAAACTTTGTAGAGATAACCCATAGACATAGGTTAGATCAAGTTTTCAGATAATATAACAAGTGTTGAATAATGCGTCATGAACGAAGAAACAAATTAGTTTTGCACTACTCAAGATGGTATCACTGAAAATAAATTTCAACGCGAGAAATTTTCTGAGTACCTTCTTACCTATCTATGATTATTATTTTCGATATTTTTTGAAGTCACCAAAGTTACGATAAATCTCTATAAGCGCTCTGTATTGAAGGCTAAACTACTTATACCACCCTAAAATCTTGTTTCATCAGCACTAACCAAAGTCATAATAAAAATGATTATCATTTGAAGCGAATGTTTTACTAGAAATTAGTAAAACTTTTATTTATTACAACTGCTAGATGAATAAGCATTATTTTGTGCTGCCATATGTAATTGCAGGTGAGAGAGGGTATGTAAACTGTTGACCAACGCAATGGAGGATGGCGTCAAAATTCTGAACTGGAGTGCACGGGGTATCAACATCAATGGCGAGTGCATCTCTCATCTCCGTTTCGCCGACAATATCGTTTTTTGCAGAGACCTTGAGGAACTTAGCGAGATGCTGGGCAACCTAAAAGAATTATCCCGACGAGTCGGCCTCGACATGAATTTGGACAGGACGAAAGTCATGCTCAATGAATACGTCATGCCGAGATAGATAAACTTCGATATCGCTCCTCTTGAAGTTATGCAGGAATATTATGTATAGGAAAAACACATCTTCAAAAAGGAACAATAGAAGGACTTTGTTGGGCTGGAGAGCATTGGATAAGCTTCATCAAGTCTTCGTCGACCGTGCCGCAATCTTTGAGTTGAAAGGTTTCGAGCAGTGCGACCTCCCCGTCCTAATCTACGGGGCCGAGACGTAGACACTCAAGCAGGCTATTCAATAACTTTGAAGTCACGAAATGGGCTATAGAGTGAGCTATTTTGGGTGTTTGTCTTAGGGATTGAATTAGAAATGAGGATATCCGCAAGAGAAACAAAGCAACCGTTTAGCTCGCAAAATTTGCTAATTTTGAAGTTGAAGTGGCAGTGGGCTAGTCACATCTGCACCGGGACCGATGATCGATGGAGCAGACGAGTCCTGGCGTGGAGACCGCATCTAGGTAAACGGAGTGTCGGTCGCCCATTAACCCGATGGTCTGATAACCCACGCAGGACCGCCGGAAGGCGCTGGATGTGGAGGATGTAGCATCGTGATGAGTGCTCCGACTTGGGGAGGCCTACGTCCAGCAGTGGGCTGTGATTGGCTGACGACGAAAATGTAACAAGGCAAGATTAATTTGTAAAAATAAATAAAATACTCTAAGGAACGATAGGAGAATATGTCGATAAAGAGGATAGTTAGCATAAAAAATTATATTTTTTCTTACACTTACTACAATGGCAACAGCGCATAGATTAATTATTTATAGAGACACTTTTCTAAAAAACATAGCATGCGGAGGCGGTGCTGTAGAAATTATGTAACAATTTGGAGGCCATATTAAACGCATGGCCAAAGAGCGATTCCATAACAAAAATGCTTCGCTTCCATTGTTAGTCGGGAACGCAGCCTTAGTGTCACTCATAGATAAAAGTAAACATGTTCATTCATTGCAATTATGAAATATTTTAAGACGAAAAATATTAATTACTTTTCAGTAAAAAATAAGTTATTAATTATTACTACTTCAAAGGCTCTTTGGTTTGTTTCGTTAGTTTTAGTTCATTTGTTTTTTTATGCCAGACATATTTAAAACTTTGTTTTTATGAAAACTACTCGCGCACAAAATATAATTACGATCGGCACAAAAGACAGATGGTGCATAGGTCATTGGCCTCACTGTAAATTTCTGACTCAACGATCTATGAATAGGAAACTAGGCAGTTTATAAAAAAAAATCTCAACGAGATAAACTTCTAAATTTATTAGTTGATAATCCCGTCGAATGAAAAACACGGAATTAAAACATATATATTTAGGTAATTAAATGAAAGGAAATTATTCAAGATTTATAATGCATTTAAATACAAAATAATTTATTATTTAATGATTCCTGTCTAATGGAGGATTGGAAATCTGTACGGCCTTCCCTTGTTGTAATCTTTTCAAGTTCAAGACATTTCAGGGCTGGCCCTAAAAAGTAAAGAAAAAATAACACATTCTGAATTATTTCTGGTGGGTTTAAAAGCTGATATATTTTAGTAATTGAAATTAATCACGTTTTATACAAGGATTTGATAGACATCACGACTGATTGTAATCACGCATTTATAAATAAATTGATTAAATGCGTGTGCAATCGAAATATTCGATAAAAATCGAAATATAAATATTTTATAGAAAAGCTGGTTAATCTAAATGCCTGAGAAATATATTCCTAAATTAGACTCTTCGAAAATAAAATATCTTAGACAGTGAGGTATGTCGATTGCGTATATAAATTTTACAATACGTCAATCATAGCAATGTATCTCAAATATTATAATTACGACAAGGTTTGCTAGCAATGTGTGTGTAAATCTGAACGATTTTTATGGTTTTTTTTATTTTTCATCCCACATTAGTATCGATAAAATGATATTAATGGTGTTAGATGAAGGTTGTGCCCCAGTGTTTTATGTTCTTATTAAGTTATAGCAAAGTATGAAAATTATAAATCTTGCAACGCAAATACAAAAGTAATCTAATTCCTACAAAAATACATATTTTGCACCTGAAACGTTAATGCTTTTAATATATTTATTAGGCTATATTTGAACAAGAATGACGATTATTAAATACAGCTAATGCAAGGACAAATAGCGGCCAAAACGCTTTTAGTGATCGATTCAAGACAATCTTTGGAATAAAAAGAAATTGGTGTTAAAATCGGTTTCTAAATTATCTTATTGTTATTGCAGTTCAGTGGTCAAAAAATGGCCGAACTTACCAAGTCGCAACTTTAGGTAAAATTATTGTTACCTATTACATATAATATATGAATTTGTCATGAATGTATGTATAAAGAAAAATAATTGAAGATACTTTATAATGGTTAAAAGCACAAAAAAATCAATTATTATAGTATTCCGGCATTTAAAAAATCAATCAAATTAGATAACATTTTAGTGTTTTTCAATCATTCGTAATTTTTGTAAGGTTTTAAGGATATGTGAGGAACAAACAAAAGAAAGAAAACAAATATTTCATATTATTTTAAATAATTTAGATTAAAGAAGTTTGTTTCTTAAGTATTGGTTTATCTGAAGCCGCTTATACACAATGTACTCGGCTAATTTCTTATTTGCGTCGCAGCGATAACGGGATATTCTACTTTGGAAAATTTATTAGAAAACTAAACGTCAAAAAGAAAACTATGAGCGAAAAGAATGTATAGTTTTCTTGATTTTCAATAAAATCGAATACTTTTTTAAATTACTAATCTATTCCAGCAAATTCATACATAATTTAAACCAAACTTTAAAACTTAAAGCACATTTAAACTGAGACGGGTATGTTCAAAATTCCTAAAAAAAAGGAAAGTACATATGATTATTTAGTTTAATTTGCAGATAATAGTATGAGATGTTTGTTATTAATACATCCAACGACAACCTTTCTACTTGACCGGCATAGTACAAACAATAAAATTACTAACTACGCACAATATCTATTTACTTCATTATGAATGTATGTAAGTGTTTAATTACATTCCTTAGATTAATAAGAGAGCTGCATAATTTTATATTCCATAAATTATATTCAGCATTTGTCCAGAAAGGTAATACCTATCATACTTCGGACATTATTGTTACATACAGGATTTTACAGTTATAGTCAGCCCTAAACGTAACCTCGAACCAGTTATAGTAAGCTGTGCAATAATTTATTTTGTATGAAAATCCGTCTGTTGTGTAGACATTTTGCTAAGAGCGGGTATAAAATTTGACTATACTTAAAATTCGTCTCAGTTGACGCAATCTATATCATCAGGTAGTGATATTTGGGATCACCTTTAGAATTTTTTATCTGTGCCAAAATAAACAAATGTGTGTATCACTACTATTCATATTTTATGATTCCCGCAAAGTATTTGGTCATATATTTTTGGAGGAATAAAGCGAATACTTAACCACACGCGTATTTTTCGTCTATTTCACTTGAATAAATAAACATCATAATTATGGATGTGTTAAGTCGAGTATACGTCTTTCGGACGTCGCCTCGGCTTCAAGTAATATCCCATACATCTCCTAGAGTAGGTCCTACTATTCTTGATGTTGACATTGCTAAAGATGTACAAGGCTAAACATAACTCCAAGAAGGAATTCTAAACCGGTCCAAGAGTTTAAGCAGAATTTCTCCCTACAGCAACGTTGTATGCAAAGTGCAGGTAAGGGAGTATGCTCGTATATGGAGTACTGTTCACACCTTTGTGGGCTGAGGCCTTCAAGAATATATGTATTTTGTATCAAATTATGCCTCAATTTCGAAGGCATTTACTTATCAGTTTAACCTCTGTCACAGACGGTCTAGATACGATTAGCCTTTGGAGAGACTGCATATTTGCGTTTTCTACGGTTTGTATAATAAGGCGCAAACTGATCAGAATTATGATAGTATTTTATCTACTACTGCCCGAGGGTCATCGGCTAGAAGTTTATCCCACGCAACGGTTCTCAAAAGCATTTCTCTTGCACACTCGAGGGATTTAAAGTTTCTTCTTAGCAATTAAGACATGGGATTTTTCTCTAATATATAAAATTCTCGTGTCACAGTTTTCGTTGCCATACTCCTCCGAAACGGCTTGACCGATTTTGATGAAATTTTTTGTGCTTATCCGGTATCTATGAGAACCGGGCAACATCTATTTTTCATCCCCCTAAATGTTAAGGGTAGTCCACCCCTAAATTTTTTTATTTATTTTTTAGACAAAAATTTTAATTTCTATTTTTTTATGATACAACATACAAAAATACATACAACCCTAGATTTTCAAGCCTCTACGATCAACCCCTATTTTTTACCGGGCACGACGACGTCTGCCGGGACGGCTAGTTTTTATATAAAAGGTATCAATGGGACTTGTAGAATGTTTGTAATAACTCTGCTATTATAAGTATAATAGACGAATGTAAGTAATTTCCACCGCTGTTGAATTTCAAGCAATAATGCAATGCTGTTGAAGTGAAAACACGTTGATATCATTTATGACAAATATAGGAGACAGGTGTGTGGCGGAATAATCGTGCCCGTGCATCCGACTATTAGGGTCCACGTGTGTATTTAAAATTGTTTAAGGGTTGCCAAAAGATCTTGATCATTTAAAAAAAATTAAAGGCTTTTTATTGACTTAATTTAACTTTGGGCACTCTGGATAGTTTAAAAGTGAAAAGATCGAAATGTAGGTAGGTGTTACCTTACATATGTATGAAAAATTAAATGAACCAGAAACTTAATTTTCTTATTTTCCAACTAGTTATGTCTCTTGGGATTCATAACCGCCTAAATCCTGATAATTTTGCGATGGCCGAAATATTGAGGATATACATTGATTTTCCTAATTAAAATTGCCTTTTTTATAATTTTCAATTCATTACAGAACTTTGTGTGCTGTCTCATGGCCTCCGGATAGTTAAATAAATGTGAGCTTTGAATGTTATTCCAAAACATACAACTCAAATAATTATTATTCAAGTAAAATGTAGGCCAACCCTAATCCTGCCCTGCCTCTTTGAGTATTTAGTAGTTGCACACAAATGTAGTAGAGCCGTATACGAGTACGTACGCACTACTACCAAGGCATGGTGCACTCATTGTTCAGCATCGTCGTTTTGAAATTCTCGCTCGCCTATAACCGGCCGTGGGAACATTGCCTCGTGGATTTTGTATGTTAAAAAAGGTGTCGAAAAAGGTTGAGTAGGTATGTTCAAGAACGATTTATGATTATATTTAATTAAGTCAATTATTCAAATACCTTATAATAGAACATTTTAGTCAGAAGGTACCATAACAAAAAAATGTATTAAGCAAATACCTATAGGTTTATGTTCTGACTACGTATTACGTTAAAAACTTAATACGTAAAAGGTAAGACTTCATTAGGCAGTATAGGCAGGTAGGTATCCTAATAATAGCAGACAGGAAGACTACTATAGAAACTTACAACCGGCCGTGAGTACGAGAGTATGTCCATATAGATATATTTGACATTGTTGAATTAGGTGTATTTAGTTTAAATGTTGTGAAATGACATTATACAAAGTAATTGACTACGAAAAAATTCATATTATAATACAAAATATGACGAAAAACATTATACTAGCCCGAATTTAAAGTTAGATTCATGAAAACATTTTCAATAATAATTCTTTAGCTATCCTTATCATTTTCATTTGTACCTACGCGCAAAAAAGAGAGAAACAATACACTGAATGATTTGTCCCGTTCGTCCGTTATTCACGCCCGTCACAACAATAAAAGTATCTTATTCCAATTATTGTAAATTAAATATGTTATTGTAACATAACCTTTCCTACTATTACTATGTTATTACTAAAATATTAGAAGGCTACTAATTAAATCAATCAAACGTAAATGTTCAAAAGCAATTTGTAGAGCGAAAGAGACAGATACACGATAACTGATTTCCCGCCACTTTGATGATAAGGTATTTTAATGTTTTTGATTATATTGTAATTTTTTCATATACATTTTACCTTATAAAAGCTTAATTGTTACATGGAAACTTATGGCACACAAGAAAAATTAAGAATACTGTCAAAAATAGCAAGATACATTTTCTTGCTGGACTTTCTCATTCTAAAACCCCCATGTTTTCAATAACATTCTAGAGACAGAGACTATAAAGTTGCAACACTACTTACCGAATATTTATTAGTATAAATATCCTTATGCTCAACGGAATAATCCTGAATTTCACACATTTACGCTTTTATTGTTATAAAACTGACAGATATACACCACTCACTCCATATAAAAACCACAATCTGTTTTACTATTCCGTGAAAAGGTACACAAAGAATAGTGTCCTTTTCTATTGGTCGAGGTTGCCCACGTGACGCATGTCGGAGTGCAACTATTGGTCACAATCATAACATCCGGCACTTTTAGGCATCTATAAAATGTCTATTAATTTATTATTGGATAATTAATATTATTTCTTTTATCCCTGTCCTTATAAAAATATAATAAGATTTTTAAGTTACTTTTATCGGTTTCAAAAATAATACTTCAACTTACCATTTTACTTACCGGATTCCAAAGCTCGTCCATTCTCAACAACATGGCGGTTTGTTTACACCGGCAAGATAAGGCGGGAATTTCTTGTGTCGATTTGAGTTGCTTATGTAAATACATTTGATATACAAATAATGAAAATTACTCAAAGAAATGTTTTATTGTCTTATAAAAATAAAAATCAAAACAAAATAATAGTAATAGTTTAAATGTCGACAAAATATGGGCAATAGTATTTTCATAGAACACAGCGCCCACTAGTGAACATTTCTGTAACATCAAATTTAAACGCGGGAATATTTAACATCAGCAAATTGTTATAGATGGAAATATGCAAATTTTAAAAATAAAGGATATTTTATTTCAATTAGGTCACTAGGCTTTCGTCTTGTAACAGAGTAAATTTATAGAACATTTAAAGGGTTAGCAGAAAATACAATAATTTATTACACAAAACAACAGACTTGGACTTGGAGAAATAGTATAGAAGTTTCTGATACATCTTGAGACAGAAAAGCAGAAAACGAAGCAAAGATTTAATTAAAACAACACCACACTTATTTTAACATCGGCCCTAGACTTTAGCTGAGAATTAATAAATAGCTTTTTGTGTGTACTTGGAATTCGCATGTATTTTTCCTTATTTGTTTTATTATGTACACATTCTTAAGCATTATTTTACGAAAGATCTAAAAATGACTTTGAATATACTATAATAATACTACACTTATTCTTCAATCGGCGTTTATGATATTTCTCTGCTAATGTATAGGAACTACTTAAATAACATACATAAAATCATAGAGTATTCAATTACTAACATATCAACATAACATTATTTTATTAAAAATGTAACCTCGTTTTAAACACTTCAGCAGTCTTGTTCATGGTTTTAATTCATTAATTTTCAGTAAACTATACCATAATAATAGAGAAAACTTAAAAAATGCAAATTAATTTTTCGTGAACCGGCACTAAACATAAAAATAAAATTTTGAACAACTCTTGAGCTGAAAACAGACTTTCCTTGATCCACATATACTTCCACGCCTGTTTTGCTTAGGGTTAAGCAGAAGCTAAGGATCTCCATTTGCTATGATTTAGCTAACATACATAATTAAAAAAATTTACTTCATCTGCTTCAACTAATGATGGTGAGAACGATGTTCAATTTGTTACAATAGCAGCAAACAGGATACAGGAGGAAGTCCACACAGCATTCGACGTCATACACACACACAACAAAACACAATTCTCACTAAAAAACTATCGACAGAATACAAATATGAATAGTTAAAAAACAACATTTCTTTTGTTCATTTAAATTAAAAATCATTTAAGTGTACTAAGTCTCCGCGACATTTTGATTTTACTCAGTATTATCTCAACATTTTAGACCTGAGGACTGTCCTAGAACGAGGTCTTTCACTTACGGTTTTATTCATAATGAGTAAGAGTAAGTTTGAAGGCTTGTTTATGGTTCTCAAAGAAGCCTTCAAACTTGAATTGAATATGAGTAAGAGGGTTAAAATGATTCCATCAACATTAAAATTTCCACATCTTTTCATTTCTAAACTTCTTATACTTCTCAAGTGTGCCAAGTTTCTTATTTCTACTATTTTGTAGGAAATTTTGTTTGAAATTATGAGAAGGTGCTGCTTGTGTTATGAACTTAGTATCTTCTTCGAGAACTTTAACTTTGAAATCTGTGGTATAACCTTTGTAGGACGTTGTCGCGGTGGGTACGAAGGGTAAAACTTTTACATTTTTAAAGGAATATTTCTGTTTTTTAATTTTAGGCGATTCATTTAAATAAACACTTTCTTCTAAATAGTTTGATGGTTTTGTTGGCTGTTTCAGTACATCTTCTATGACGAACGGCGTCGTGGATATGGCATATTTCTTCTTGTCCATCTGTGTTTTAGGTTTATCACTGAGTTGGCTGATAATAGTCTCGGGTAAACGTGGCACATGAATTTTGTCAGTGGATTTCTGTTTTTGTACCTGAAATATTATATCATGAACTTTGGACATGTAAAAAAACATATGCAGTGTCTCAAAATTGTATTAATATTAATGGAAATCAGGCCTTAAACTGCCACACATAAGTAATTTTATTTATAGTATGTGAACGAAGTAATTTTTTACCTTTGCTCTCTGAGCGGCATCATCATTATTTGCAGTTTTTCTCTTCTTGTTTTTAGTAATCTCCAATTCTGCAAATGAATAAGCTTTATGAAATCGTGTTTAAGAAAATCATATACAAAATTGTTTTAAGTTCACATTAAACGAGGAAAAGGTAATTTCGCTCATTCAGTGGATATGTAACAATAAACATATAGGGTAAACTATATCATTATTGTCACCACACCTCCAATGACTTTACTCATATTCAAAACATATTTTTTTAAATTTGTAACCATAAATAGAGAATGATAATATTATTGTATGGCTACAAAATTAAACATACAAAGATTTATTATCCGTGCAGGATACCGGGCTAAGAAGATTTAACATTTATTTTAACATTAACAAGATGTTACGCTTACTTTGTATAAACCTATTTTTAATTATATATTATTATTAGATAAATAGTTTTCTTTATTGTACACCAAAGCATATAGAAACAGAAATAGAAAGAGATAAAAGATAATACAACAGGCGGCCTTATCGCTAACAAGCGATTTCTTCCAGGCAAGCCTTGGCAGGGATTTAGATATCTAGATATTCTTCCTGAATAAACCTTCTAATGTCAAAGATATGAATATGTTTTTTTTTTTTTTTTTTTTTTTTTTTTTTTTTTTTTTTTTTTTTTTTTTTTTTTTTTTTTTTTTTTTTTTAATTAAAGATATGAATATGTTTAATACAAACAAATATAAGATACTACGTAAAGATACATAAAGCAGCGACATTAAAAATTATCAGTTTTCAAGGATCTTTTTAGTAACCAACTGATATTATGTGAGAAAAGTTATAAACTTTGGAAATAAGGAAAATCATTACTTGTTTGTAGTTCAGCGGACCCCTCATCTGTTTGGGTTATTTTACGTTTTTTATTCTTATTACCCTTTTCAATTTTTTCTTCTACCGCTGATGATGCTTCTACTATTGCCGCATCTAAAAAGTTGATGTTTATTATAATTTTTTAATTATTTTTATTTACATGCAAATGCGTAAATACCATTAGTAGATAATATGGTAAAGTAAATAACTAAAAACTAATAATTTATAAATAAAGATTATACAGTGTTTTTCTTATTTTATCAGTTTGTTATTTCCTGTTAAAATATGTATGACTTATTTACCAGTTCATGTAAGTATCAATATGTTATTGTAAATACCTTCGAAACTGGCAACTTGAGTAATATTAGCAGATGATTTTCTCTTTCTCTTCTTTGAAGTTGGAATAATGTCTTCATTGTTCAAATTCATAATTTCCTCTGAAACATAGTAAATAATTTTATTTATCAAAATATATTATTAATTAAGGAAATTTATTCCAAAGACACATTCCACACATGCAGCATTTAAGCCTTTTGAATATTTTGTAGTATTAAATATGGAGTCATTGCAAAAGTTCTGGTGCTTGAACATTATTATAATTCTGATGTTAAATATTTAAAACTGACTGAATGAAAAATAAGAAATTAACCTAGATTACTTTTCAACCCATGGAACTTAATAAGAGACTTGTTCATTCAAATTGTGAATCACTTATTTCTTAAAAAAAATTCAAACAGGTGAAATACACTTACTTGAGACATTTTCTTGTATTTGATTGTCCACAACACTTTCATTGGAAGTGTTCTTTGATTTTTTCTTCTTTTGTCCCATAGACATTGGTGGTACATCTTCAACATTATGAACATCACTGTCCATATGATGTGAATCTCTTGAACCTTTCTTTTTATCAGTTTTATGCAATGGTATATCTTCAATAACTCTATGTCCTAAAATATTCAAAAGGAAAAAAAGCATTAATATTCCAATATTCTGCTTGGTTTCCCCTCATGGAAATGTTGAATCAGTATTCTGTATAAAATAATAAGGACACGCAAAGTATGCTACAAAGTATCATAAGTGTTACCCTCTTCAATTTTAGATGTAGAACTATCGAGACCATGCTTTGTTTTCTTCTTTTTTTTAGTAAATGAAACTTCTATGGGCGCTTCGTTAGATGAATCTGCATTTTCTGTGAACAAACATTACCATTGAAACACATCCGAAACAACTATTGAAAACCAAAACTATTTAATATTGAAATAACTGTACTGAATGAATTATTGTGAAGAAAGACATAGATATAAAAGAGAGCTTTCCACACAGCTTCACTCGCCTTTTATTTTATTCTTATCAAACAGAAACTGTCCGGGACATAAAGTATCATATGATCATTACAACTAAGAAAATTACACATTTAAATATATCAAAATTCAAGTAACTGGATCAATAATTTTCGTTGGAGTAAACTTTGAATATATATCCTGTAAAAACTACACTACTTCTCGTGATTTTACGAAACTTTAAATAAATTTAGTTTAGTTTCAAATGTTTTCCACAAATTATAAACTTCAGTTTGGAAATCAGTTAGGTTCTAAAAAGTGAATATTGAAAAAAAACAAAAAATAGAAAAAAGAATTAAAATTTCACTAACCTTCTGTTACTTGTTGTTGCTCAATAACATTTTCTTCTATATTTGAAGCTTGTTTTGACTTTTTCTTCTTTTTGGTGCCTTGAGATTGATTTTCATTTGACACTTCATCAACCATGGTAGAAACGTCAACTGATGTAAAAATTATAAAGCACATTAACACAAAAAAATAAGAAAATGCCTGAGGATACTCGTTTATGACCTTTCGCAGAGTGGGTTGGGTTTACACATACATATATCCCCGGATGATTTCCTGGATGATTTTAATGGTTAATGTGTTTAGGAATATAGATAAGACTTATTTATAAAACTGAAATTGGTTTTGAGTGAAAAATACATATTCAATTAATTATCGAAGTTTAAAATTCACGACAATGATCTGGTAATTTTGTCGCTGAGACTTTTTTTGTGCACCGGAAAGTGTACATTTTGAAGAGGACGGGATTTATTTAAATAGGAGACTGTATGTATCCGAAAATTTAAATATGTAGTTTTAAACAGTCGGTTAGGTTAGGTTTGGTGTAGACCAAAGCACCAGAACCTACTTGTAACCATTCACTATTTATCTTATATATAAGTGAAATATTAGTGAAAAACAGAAGTAAGGTTAGATTGACAAAAACATTAATAACTCATTTCCGCCACATAGGACTTGCAGAAGGGGTAAGTTTTCCTCCCCCCTTCCCCTTCCTCCCCTTATTACTTATGACTTCGGGGACATATATGTAAATCACACCCGCAGGAATAATTAAGCAGGTGTGCAGATTACGTTTTCTTGGAAAAAAACTCAGTCCACGCAGTCGACTGTTGTATTGTACAGTTTATTATAAAACAATGCCCGAACAGAGGAATGGGGCAGTCTAGCGACAACCATGATCAAAGCAAGACGAGTACATTCGATAAGCGATATATAGTGACGAACTTTGTGCACGTTATTGAATCGTGCAGTTTGTACTGGTTGTATCCGGTTATATTTGTACCTGTTTTACAAGTGTTTGTATAGTTCTAATAAATTCTATAGTAATTCCAACGGCATTTTAATTCGAGTCCTGTAGCTCGTAGCAATATTATAATCTGACACTAAAAAACTGTTTTTAGGGTAAAGCTCGCCTTTGTACATCACCATTATTGTATACTTTTTTTTAAACTATTTTGGAAGAATAAAGAAAATATAAAAGTTAATAGCAACATAGAACATATTACCCTCTTCAATTTTGGCCTTTGAATTATCTAAACTATGTTTTCCTTTCTTCTTCTTCTTAGTAAATGAAACTTCTAAAGGCGCTTCGATAGATGGATCTGCATTTTCTGTATGACAAACATAACACATTGGAAATCGAAAATTAATTCTACTGTAGGAATTATTGAGACAGACATACTAGAGTTTTGCATGGGGCTTTGTTTGCTTAATGTATGACAAATGTGTAATTTATATAGCTGTAATGAACATAGAATACTTTTAAATGAAAGGGTATAGTTTTAAAGAAATACGAATTTGAAGTTTACTGAAGTAAAAATGAATAATGTTATTTCATTTATCAGTAAATTTGGCGAACATACACAACACATGTCAGTTAATGAAAATGATTATTGGATATTTATCTTTTGGAGTTTTTGGCTGGAACTGAAAGGAGATGTTGTGCTGTGCAGTTTTATTTTCTAAAAATGTTTAAAATTACTCTAAAATGAACAATAGTTGTAGGATATTGATAGTTTTTGAATAGTAATTATATGTTTTGTGAGAAATGTGAACTGTATAGTCAAATGTGGCCTTTTAAGTTGTCACAAGAACTCCGTTGGATGGCACTAGCTGATTACCTACAGTTCAGCTGTGCTACACATAGGCTTAAGAAAATGAAGAAATGACATTGTAAACTAAGATGTGGCTTAAAGGCCTAGCTGCCAAGCCATAAAACTAAAAAAAATAAAGATTATTGGATATGTTTTATAAAATGAAATAGTATTTGTGGGATACCACATTAAAAATTCATATAGACAAAATTACATAAAGCACTGACATATATTTAATAATACAACATCTCACCTGTATAATTGTTGGTATCATAGGACAAAGATAATTTAGGATTCTTTTTGTTCTTGTCACTTGTATATAATGTTTTGACAGACCCATTATCAATATCTCCTAAATCAATGGTAATATTCTTGTCATGCTTTTTCTTTTTACTGCTGTCTTTAGATGTATTAACAGCCATTTCCGACTCTTCATGTGTGCCTTTAGTGTCGATGAAGAAACTAACATTTTCAGTTTCTTTTGTATCTGGTATATTAAAGAAAGGTTTGTTTTTAAATGAAAATGATCACAGACATAGGCATACAGACTGCTATTAAATAATAACTATGAGCTTTAGCAGTAAAGAATGTGGGTTCTTAATATTGCAAGAAATATTATCCCAAGTGTAAAGAATTCTATATTTCTTTGGTGTTACTTAAGTATACATAATAAGGTACAAGATTTCTTGAAAATTCTGTTTATATGCAATGGTATCAAAGGGGGACAAACATTCAAACAGACGAAAGTATTCAAATTCAATCACTTACATATTTATAAGAAATTATTTACACAATAAAAACCTAAATCTAAATATTTTACATATAAATAAATATAAATATATAATAAATACTTAGTTACATTGTACTATTATTGAAAGAACAACAAAACAGACATAATTGAAAAAAAAAAGTTTTTTTGTAGTTGGGAGTACACCAGACAAGCAGTTGGCCTCCTTTATGGAAAGTGGTTACTGTTGCCTATGGATGTTTGCAACACCAAATATGTCACCAACGTACTGCCAGCCCTCAAGAAATTTTACGACATGAATATTAAAAACGTGATGTGAAGGTGATGTCAGGAGCCTTAAGAACAGACGAGCGTGCATGACAAGAGCTATGAATGTCAAAGAAGCAAATGAGGTGTGTAAGAATAAGCCTGTAAGATGCTCTGTTGTTCGTGCCTACCCCGCAAGGGTCCTGGCGTGAAGTTACGTATGTATGTAATATTAAAAACCCCATGTTGTAGCACTGTGGGAAAACCTCAGCTACCAAATACAGTTACGAGCTGGCCACAACTTTATCACTGTAAGTGATAGATAAGCCTAACATGAACTTAGTTTTGTATTTAACAAGTTGTGAAACTTATTATAGGGTTGTTAAGGTTAAGGTAACAGTCAAATTAACAGATATATTTCCACCATGATCCAAAGGACCGCAGCCATCTAAGTTTAGTATGAATGTAGCAAGTTATGACGTCATATCTTTAAAGACTCAAATATTACAGTGAACTAATTATTTGTTTAAACATTAATTCAAATTTTAATGATAACAAGGTGTTTTAAGAGCATTGTTTTGAATGAACTCTAAGTATCTTTCATTAGTACTTTAAGTAAATTTTGTATGTGGATACTATATAGTGCATTTTCTATGTAATGGCTATTTAAAATACATTAAAGTACTTACCGATGGTAATTTCTGCTGGAATTTCTTCAGAAGACTTTTGACTTTTATTTTTCGTCTTCTTGCCATGTTCTAGATCGGAATCTTTACCATTTTTGCTGTCTGAAAATGTAATCATTGGCTCAATATACTATGTAAATAACACATATAATTTAAAAATGAAGTATAGATTAAGCAAGATACTTATTCAATGTTTTTCAACAATACTCAATCACACAGTTTGTTGCCGTTGTTTATGTGAGGAAAGCTGTGTGAACGAATTATATACAAATTTATTATATGCGAAGTTTCGATGATGAGTTTCAAATAAGGCATTAATTAGCCTGAAAAATGAGAGTTTCTCTGTGATACAAAGCAAACCTAGTAATATATTGTTAATATTTTTATAGTAGTATCATTGTGATTCATAATTCAAAAACATAGTATAAGACTATGTTTTTTAATTATCTGGACTAAAATGACACTTGCCATTAATTTTTTTTATGTTGTAAGAATGGAGCATAATGCTGTAGTATGGCTCATTCTAAGTCAGATATTGATTTCATTATATGTTCCACGCTTGCAACATTCTTACTAAAATCTGAGTTAACTTTATAGGATAATATTTTATTAAGTTGTCGCGACTAATATACATAGTAAAAGTTTGACAATTAACATCTTGTCTTCCGTGACCACGGCTACGGAAAAGTTGCTTGAACGTCAGAATAATAAAGTCAAGTAAATTACCGCGCCTAAAACCGTTAAAACTTAGTTTTCATAAATTCTATAGGTTTCAACTCACAGTGCGGTAGTGAGTTGAATCAGCAACTCACCATACTACATAACTGTGCTCTACATTTGTAGCATAAAAAGAAATCGAAAGCAGGTGTCCTTTTAGTCCAAAGAATTAAAAATTATAGTAAAGGTTGAGTTTATGCACTGTGGTGCAATAACTAATAGTTGGATGTAAAATATCTAATAAAAAATAAAAAAACCAAGATATTATGCTTATGTATTATAATTAGGGCCATACTGCAGGAAGATAAGAGCAGTGAACAAAAAGAGACAAAAATAAACTCACCTTTAACAAGGGAAATATTTGTTGATCCATCAGACTTCTTAAGGGGTATAAAATCTTGAGGAATATCTGAATTTTTCTCCTTAACTTTGGATGCATCTGCATTAACTTCATAGTCATTACTATCTTCAGAAAATAGTAATTTCATATCAATGGAGTTGGATGAACTTTCTGTATCTGAGGCTATAGGTTGAACAACTTTGCTTTTTGGCTTTGAACCTTTAACTGGCTCTGTTGTATCCATATTTTTATTTTCCTTAGATTCAATTTGTGTTAGATTAAGTTCATCAAATATTGGCGCTTTAAAATTCTTTTTAGATTTTTTCTCTATATTCAGGGAGATATCCATAGTTTTAACCTGTTTCGATTTTACACTGCTTAGGTTATTTAGTAAAGAATCATAATTCTCCATTATTTCCGGATTTTCACTTAAGGATGAGTCATCGTCATTTTCAGCCATCATTGTAGCTTGTAAAGGATCTGAAGTAGCGTCTTGTCCAATAATAGAAAGGTTTTCATCTACCTGTACTTCTTCAACATCTTGCATATTAGTAATACAGATGGTAGATATTTCTGGATCTTTTTGTGGTGTTTTAGGTTCTTTTTTTACACAAACATGCAAGGGATCTTTTTCTGTTTCATTGGGTTCATAAATTGTAATCTCCTGTTCATTTAAGGCACTCTCATTGCAAAAGGATTTTGATGTATTTTTATTCTTCTTTTTGTTTTTACTTTCAGAGGTGTTCAATCCAGACTCAATATTGCTTGTATCATGGCTTGAATCTATTCTCATTCGTTTGTTTTTTTTCCTTTGTGTATTAGTACCTTCATCATCAGTGGTAATTAGAGAGGAATCAATACGTTGGCGCTTGCTCTTTTTGTTTTTAGACACTGTCTTGTCTGATTCATCTAGTTTATGGCGAGCGTCATACATATCCTTTGAAGCTTTCTTTTGTTCCTTACTTTTTCTATCATTGTATTTCTTCTTTGACTTCTTGCTCATGGTCAATTCATTATTGCTCATAGACAAATCATCACCAGATCCACTCAATAAATCATTGTCCTCTTCATCAGAGCTAACTACAAACGAATCCTTCTCATAATCAGTATCATCTGAATAATCTTCTTCCGAATCCAATGTTTCACCTTTTTCTGTTATTTCATTATCCTCTTCATATTCTCTTTCCTCGTCGTCTCTGCTGTCTCCCGATTCGTAATCATCACTAGCTTCTTCAGCTTCATCAACTATCATATTATTGCCATCTGCAGATGAATTAATTTCCGTATTTGACTCATCATCATCATCATCATCAGATGTTCCATTAAAACTTTTGTCAATAGATTTATCTTTCACGATGTCAGTAATCGAATTTTCTACCTTCTTTTTATCTTTCACGCTAATGTTCGACGTGTCTACTAGCAAACCAAGTTTTTTTAAAGGTTTCTGTTGGAGAGGAGTACTTGTTGTTAAACAATTTATAGAAATATTCTTTTTGTCATAATCCTTATCTTTCGTAATATTAAGATTATCCAATGATTTCGCCATTAAGCTTTTTTTGTGTAATTTAGGAGATTTAGAAAAGTTACTTGTTTCATGAGATACATCTTTGATTTGAGATAAAATAAGAGTACTTTTGTTATCATTATTACTTTTGTCTAAACTATTAATGATTTCTGTTTGAGATATTGATTTTTCTTTTATAGGAATTTTACAACTCTCATCAGCATTTGCAATTAACTCCGATGTTTCACCAAAAGATTTCTTTTTAGATCTAATGTGTTTTTCATTCAAGGAATCTTCCGAAAGAATCATCTGAGTTGACGTTGTTTCAGGATTGTCATGATCTTTAGTGTCTTCTATATGATCTTGCGTAGTAATACTATTTGACGATTTTCTTTTATGAGATTTGTTAGGTAAATCAGTATCGTTGGAGTGTATATTAATTGAAGATTTTCGTTTAGATTTATTGGTATTATCTTCAGCATTAGCACAAATTTCAGTTGTTTGATTAGTATATGTTGACACACTATTTTTAAAATCAATATCATCATTATTAACAATATCGTCTTCTGTTTCCATCACGGATAAAGATTTTTTCTTGGACTTCTTTGAACTGTTATTAGAACCTGTATGATTTCCAAAAGAATCAGAAAGTGAATATTTTCTTAAGGATTTGTTGGGTTCGTCATTTGACTGTTCAGATTCTCTCGACATTACATTGCCTGAAGAATTTATTTTTGACCTGTTAGTTTCTTTAGTAGTACCTTGTATTTCTAACATAGACATAGATGAATTGCGTTTA
Source organism: Dendrolimus punctatus (assembly GCA_012273795.1). Taxonomy (NCBI): domain Eukaryota; kingdom Metazoa; phylum Arthropoda; class Insecta; order Lepidoptera; family Lasiocampidae; genus Dendrolimus; species Dendrolimus punctatus. Next base: position 7,239,769 of record CM022534.1, on the reverse strand, counting down.
GACTTTTTTCTGTTTTCAACAATGTCAACAGTGTTGTCCTTTTCTTGATTGTCATTAATGTTTTTCCTCTGGTTTTGAGGAGATCCCAAAGATTCATTTAACCTAGATTTTTCCAAAATATGTTTATCTTCAAGGGCAATATGCAAAGAAGTTTTATGCCTTGAACTGTTGATCTCTTCTATAGTATCTTGAGCTACACTTAATGACGACTTCTTTTTAAACTTATTAGTTGCATGAATAATCGTTTCACTGGGCCCACTATTTTCTGAACTATCATGCATAGAAATATTTCCTGGAATTGTTTCATCAATATCCATTGGTTCACAGCTGGTATTTGCTTTGGTGTCCACCACTGGAACACATTGGTCTTCACTATGAAGATGTTGGTAAGTATCTTTTTTATCTGTAGATGAATTGGAATCTGATTCAAGAACCACAGATATTTGAAAATCGCTAGGTTCTTGTTGAAGTAGTAATTTAGTTGTAGGCAATTCACTGTGACATTGAGAAGTGTCTTCTTTATTGTGACTGGTTTTATTGTTTTCTTCTATGTCAGTTTTCTTTACTTCTTCTGATCTTGATATAACAAAATTTTTATGGTCTTGCCTGGTATGTGGGGTTATTTTCTTATGATCATATTGTTTTTGGCTTATATACTGTTTAGTGTCATCTCCAGAACCTTTATTAATATTCAGATTAATCATTTTATTTTTAATCTTTTTCTTTGCAGTTTCATTGTCACTTAGGAAATATGTCTCATTATCAAAACTGCCAGTATTTGTTGTAAATGATTTTGTTCTGTGCCTCTTACTTTTAAATTTTGAAGGCTCTATCAAATTTGGAGTACTTTTATTAAAGAATTCCCTTATTTTCTTTGGGTCCATATTCATTGTTTTGAGCAAATTTGAGGATGATACTGATAGATTTTCTTTTTCATCATTGGTAACATTAAGAGAGGAAGCACTTATTTCATTTTTTTCTTGTAATGATAAATTTGTTGCAGGTTTGGCTTCAGTGGAGTTAATAGTATCTTTTACAGATAAGACTGGTGTATTATCTATTAAAGACTGGTTGCTTGCGTTTCTTTTAGTTTCACTATCATTTGATGTGGTAACTTTCTCATTTTGAGTTTCATCATTGGTATCAGTAACTTTAAGTGTGGAAGTTTTATTATTGCCACTCAGTCTAGGGCTCTTTCTGTATTTTTTTTCATTTTTCTCTTCGCCTTCATTGTTAGTGTCTTGTTCTTCAACAATTATGTCATCTATTGTCTTTACAGCAACATTGTCAGCTGCAATTTAGAAAAAATAATTTATTAATAAATGTTATTATTATTATAAGCAACAGATGCCAATAAAATATGTAAAATCCATATACTTGGTTTGTCTATACTTGAACTTGAGTCTTTTCGAGTTCTTCTTGTCTGTCTTGCAGGAGTAAGTGGCGTTTCTGCATCACTCCCTGAAATCATTTAAATGTTTCCAAATAAAATTATTTTCAATACCAAAAAGGTTTTATGCTATTAACAAGAGTGCCCTTTGATATACTTCTATTTGTTGTCCTTGTCTCACCTATTCTATCTATCTCTGTTATTGAAATTGTGAAAGTAATGTAACATAGTTTATTTTTATATATCATTACTATCCAGGCAATAATCTGTGCAATATGTATTTCATAATAATGAATGACATAATTATGTCAGTTAACAGTGTCTTATGACATAAAACTATTTACACTCTATAAATACATGGCTTACTCCTTATACAGGAATGTTTTATGGTACAAATAATATGAACAAAATATACTAGCAACTCATTATCACTCTACTGGTACAAACACAAAGTGCCCTATTATACATCTTCATTATAAATGAGAAACCATAGTATAAATTGATGAATATGTCAATTTTGTCTAAAAAATACAGTAAACATTAACAACTGTGTGACACTCTGCTTATATGTTTTGTAAGTATTAGCATACTTAATAAATAAGAAAATACCTACCAACTTGAGAATTTCGTCTTGTTGCTCTCCTAGCCCTGGGCGAATCCAAGCCAAGTGGTGTTTCTGACACAATGCTTGTGTTAGACTTGATTCTTGCGCTACGTCTGGATGGTGTTAATACTTTGTCTTCCACTGGTTCAATTTCTTTTGCAATGGATTTTCTTGTGGCTCTTTTAGGAACATTTTCATGTGCTGAAATAACAACAACAAAAAAGAATAAATAATATAAATAAATGTTAATATTTTAAAATTTACCTATAATTATACCCAAAAATACAATGGCAAGACTAGACTAAATTTCAACAAAACTTAACCATACTACCTAAAAGAACATTATGGATCCTATGTAATTACTTTGTTATGTGTACTACAAGACTTTCTGAGGTATCAAAGACACTATGTTTCAGTTTTACGTAAACACAATTTTTTTTTTTTTTTTTTTTTTAACTATGGCTCCAACGCCTTCGGCATTGATTTTGCCAATTTCAAAGTTAGAAAGGACTGGTGCTATTTTCAATGCAATATTAGCCACTGAAATTTGGTCGGTGATTTATACGCGTTTTTGCGAATCTGAGGACAACACAAACATAAAGTTACTAACTACATTACACATATATATTATTAAGCATTAAAAATTTACAAAGGACATTCACAAATTTGCTATGTACTAATGTTAGTAAAAAAATTACATTAATGGGACGGGGACATTCTATAGGAAGGATATCATATAAGGGAACAGTAATTTTCGGACAGTGGAAAAACATATGATGAACTGAACCCTCGTCCAAGCCACACTCACAGAGAGAATTATCCCGTATTCTAAGTTTCGCTAGAAATACCGGAGTACAGACTTGACCCAATCGCAGGCGAATTATCGTTGAGGTAGCTTTTTTGGGTAAATAACGGCGACGGAAAAACCAGGAGGATGTGGGAATATGGGGTTGTAAATTGCCATAGTGTCTGCCAACTACTTGACGGGAGCGCTGCCACATTTCATCCCAATCCTTCAACATAGTGGGTTTCGCCAGTGCCTGTAAATCCCGGGGAAAGCATCTATTATATTTGTTATCTCCCACAAATACAGCTTGTTTGGCACAACTATCGGCATTTTCATTGCCACAGATTCCTGAATGTCCGGGGATCCAGGCCAGGACGACTTGTAAGCCCGAGGAATAACATCGGTGAAGAACCTGCTTAATATCTAAGGCCAAAGAGGAAATGTGTTTTGAACGGAATGGAGATTTCATTATATCTTGTAGACAGCTTAGGGAGTCTGTGAAAACGATAGCTTTCCTAATGTGATGAGATTCTATATAGAGCACAGCTTCCAGAAGGGCAATAGATTCTCCGGAAAAAACAGAATTCAGGGGAGGAATCTTATAATTAACGATAATGCGATATTTAGGAATCCAAACAGCAGCGCCAATAGGACCATCGTCAGTGAGTCTCGAGGCATCAGTGTAAATAGGGAGCCAATCTGACCAATGATCCTGGATAATTTTGTTGAATAGTTGATTGGCGTCAATAGAATGTTTGTCTACACCAAAGTTAAGGATTATTTTAGGCTGATATAAAAGGCTTTCAAAACTATATTCAAAGATGGGATTTTTAGATTTCTGGTAAATTTTGTTGGGAAGTTCTTTAATTTTCCTGTAAGATTTAATAAGATTAGGAAGATCTTTATGCTGCCAGTATGCCGAGGAAGGAATGAGGTGGAAAAGGCATTCAAGGATGTCCAAAAGAGGATGATTGGAGAGTTCTATAGCTTTGCACAAGAATCTATCAGCCAGAAGCTGTCTTCGAAGGGCAAGCGGAGGTTCAAGACACTCCACCTGGAGGGCATTGGTCGGAGATGTTTTCATTGACCCTGTAATAATTCTCAAGCATTTGGCTTGAATACGATCTAATTTCATCAAGGCGAGCTTATTACATGGTTCTAGAAGAAAGCAGCCATAATCAAAGTGGCTCCGAATGATTGCGTTGTATAGGAGTTTCTGATTATATGGGTGTGAACCCCATTTGACTCCTGAAAGAGCCCGTAGGATGTTTATATTTTTTTCTACTTTTTCACAGATAAAATTTAAATGAAAGGTACCTGTAAGTTTCGAATCTAAAAACATTCCTAAAAACTTTACTCTATCCTGGATTTGGATAGGATTGTTATCAATATGAATATCAATAGCGGGGATAGAACGTTTTCGGGAAAATATAACAGCTGAACATTTAGAAGGGGAAAGAGATAGCCCATGCTCTGTGAGCCATTGGTTTAAATAGAAAAGAGCAGAGTTTAGTCGAGAAGAAGCATCAATGATTGAGGGAGAAGGGACATAGAGGGCAATGTCATCCGCATATTGTAAAATTTTACAGAAACAGTTCACAGTAGATTCTAAATCAGCGGTGTAAATACTATACAAAAGAGGGCTTAGAACAGATCCTTGAGGAAGGCCTTTCCAGACATATCTTGGCTGAGAGATGTTATTCTGAACTCGGATGGATAACGAACGACCCATGAACATATTGCATATGACATTGATAATCCTCACCGGGACACTCAGCTGGTGCAGTTTCTGCCTGAGCAGAGGGAGATCAACACTATCATAAGCGGAGTTAATGTCAAGGAAAACTCCTACAACATGTTCATTGCGAGAGAAAGCGAGGCGGATGTCAGAAATTATAAGGCTTAAACTGTCTGTAGTACCCAAACCTTTCCTAAAACCAAATTGACTCTTAGGGAGGATGTTTCTATTTTCCATAATCCACTCTAGGCGATTTTTAAGGAGATACTCCATTATTTTGGCCAAAGTAGGAGAAAGGGCGATAGGTCTATAAGAGTCAGGAATAGACGGGTCTTTGCCAGGTTTTAGGATTGGGATAATCAAGTGTGATTTCCAAGTGTCTGGGATGGAGCCACTTAGAAAAATAGAATTTAGAATACTTAGCAGGAATAATTTTGAAGATTCAGAAGAGTTAAGGATGAAAGAGTAGGGAATTCCATCTACTCCTGGAGTAGAGTCTTTAAGGTGATCTAAAGCATGATGTAACTCTGCGAAAGTACATTCAGAATTCATTGTGCTACAATCAGCTGAGGAGGATGAAGAAAAGGAAGAAAAACAATCCTCTGTGGGGACGAAAGGAGGGGCTAATTTTGATGCAAAACCAGGTAACCATGAGCTAGTGTCATTGGAAGAGATATTATTATCAGACTGGGATTTTCGAAACGCTTTTATTTTTTTCCATATAAAAGTAGCAGGCGTCCTTGGGGATAATGACTCACAGAATGATTTCCAACCTACGGTTTTTTTTTTATGCAAAAGTCTTTTGGTGCGAGCACAAATTCTTTTAAAGTCAACAAAATTTTCAAGAGACAGATTGCGGGCAAATTTGTTTTCAGCTTCTTTTCTCAGTTTGACAGCAAGGGTGCACTCCGAGTCCCACCAAGCTGGAGATGAAATTTTGTCCCGAGCTGAATTTTTCAATGGGATTGCCGAGCTAGCCGCAGAAAGTAAAGCAGAAGTGTATTGGTTATAAATAGAACAGATATTTTGAATTGTAATAGGGGGAAAAGAATTTATTTTTTCTTGAACTAAAGCTGAGAAAATGTCCCAATTAGCCTGCTGAACTCTGAACTTCAGAAGGGGGGCCAAGGTAGGAATGGGGATGGAGGAGTCAGAAAAAGAGATTAAAATAGGAAGGTGATCACTACCAAAGGAATTAAACATAACTGACCATGAGAGAAGGTTAACAAGAGAGGGAGAACAGAGGGATAGATCAGGGGCACTTATATTTTGAGATGGTGGCACTCTACGAGTAGGGGAACCATCATTTAGTAAACATAAATCAGTGATATCCAACAAATCTAGAAAAAATGGAGCTACAGGATCACACACAGGTGAACCCCACATGGTGTGACGTATGTTGAAGTCTCCTAAGACTATAAGGGGATTTGGGAGAGATGAAAGGATGGAAGATAATTCTTGGATGAGGGTAGCATTAGGGTGAGAAATATATAAAGATACAAAGGAAATGTTTTGACAACGTGCAGCTACAATGTTGATATCAGATGAATGGGAGGGAATAGGCAGCTGAGAAAACACTATATTTCTATTCAAAAAGAGGGCACAGCCAGCCCAACCATCTGCTCTATCATCACGGAGACATGAGTACCCAGGCAGCCTAAACAGGGAGCCCGGTCTTAGCCATGTCTCCGAGATGGCAAAAACAGCTGGATTATAGCTATTAATTAGATAAATAAGGTCAGGTTTCTTATTTTTAATACTCCTGCAATTCCATTGAATTATTGTCTTGGCCATTGTTAAAGGAAGATTGAGTTAAGGATGTAGAGAGAGTTTGTATCATTTCAAGGACATTGTACGGTATTATTTCACCAAATTTAGAAAATATATTAACTAATAATAAGGACAATAGTTCTGGAAGGTTTTCATTATGTAAGACTTGTTGATTAGCGTTAGGTGAAGAAGGGTTATTGAGAGCATGGCCATTAGGGAGAGAAGAGGAAGGGGAAGATGTAATATTATTGTGAGCTTGACGGTCAAACGACTTGCCTACCAGAGGTTTCCGTCTACGTTCTAGACTAATCGTTTTTCTATATGAGGAAGTAGAGGGTTGGGGATCAGAAAAAGATTCAGTAGGGAGAGAAGGAGCGATATGAACAGTAGAAGGTTTGCTGAGGAAAACTGGTTTTCTAGGAAGGGAGCCATTAACTATATCTACAAAGGATTTGCGAACTCGTGGGTATCTAGCCGCTGCTTCAGTGTAGCTTATATTGTCCCTAGACATATCTATTTTTATTGCCTTCTGGCGAGAGTGTTCAGGGCAATTTGGATCAATAGCAGTATGATTCCCAGAGCAGAATAAACATGAAATTTTCTCAGATGGAATGTTACAAGTAAGAGAGTCATGGGGCCCGGTACACCGGGAGCAGCGAGGGGAAGAACGGCAAACATCACGAATGTGGCCGAATCGACAACATTTGTGGCACTGAATAGTCGGCAAAGTATACAATTCCACTGGAAGGGACATGCTAAAACAGTAAATATGCTTAGGTAAGATTTGCCCCAAAAAGGTGAGGACCACAGTTCCCGTGGGTTCCCACACAATGTTGTCATCAATGCGCTTTTTCTTATTAAGACGTCTAGCCTTAATGACTATTGTTGAACAAGAACGACATTCAGTGGACTGGACTATCTCTTCTAGGGACCATTCTAAGGGAATGTGTCTTACAACCCCCATACGAGTTAGCTGGAATCGAGGAATGGAAGCTGTCAGATTATGTGAAGATAAGATACAGTTAGAAGCAAAGATATTAGCGTCATTGTAATTTTTGAAGATAACTGAGACCTTGTTCTTGCCTATACTCTTAATTTCATCTATTCCGGGGATTTTGTAATTATAGATAATTTGGGCAATTTTTAGCGCTCTCATATTGTTAGAAATTGAAGATTCATCATTCTCTGAGCGTGTGACGTGGACGATAAAGGGGCCTAAATCTTGTTCAGAATACATAATGTTACTATTTAATTCATAACCTGGAAGTGTGTAGGTATGCTGATTTGAGGCAGCGACTAGGGGGACTGATGCAGGTTTCTTAGTCTGACCGACTAGTTGGCGTTCAGCATGTCGCTTTATTGTTGAAACTTTCTCAGATTGTTGACATATCTTCGAAATTTCATCCATTTCCATGTCTAAGGAACATCTTCCCCTGTCCGGTGGGACACCCTCCCCAACAGAGGCCATAGTTAAAATTTAACTTACCACCACCTTTAAACTATGTTATTTAACACCTTCAGCACAAAAAAACGACACAAGCGAAAGATAAGCGCAAAAACACAGAAAAAACCGAATAAAGATTTTCCAAAGCGTATGTCCTCTATCAGTCACCTGTCAATTCTAAACACAAATTTGATATAATGAATCATACTTACTGCTATATTTAGCCTCAGTCAATAGGCCTTGAAGAAAATTATTTTTGTTATTAGTTAGGAATATTCTTTAAGTTAGGTTGCCTGAAAATGATAGCTCTTAGGCCACCAATTGTTTTGCCTAAAATATTTTTAGTATTATAATATTTTTTTTTTTTTTAATATTTAAATTCCACATTAAGGTATAGGATAGACAAACTTCAGTTCTCTAGGTCACTATTAAAATATAATGAAAGAACTGCCTTATGTAAATAAATATAAAAACTTACCATTTTCATCAATCAGTTCGAGTTGTGGTTTAATAGCCAGTCTACCACCTCGTTTTTTGGTAGGTGTTGAGGGTGTGGAAGGTGATTTAGCATCTTCAGCCTCCACAGATAACCTCCGCCTTAAACGAGTCACTAGAAAATAAATAAGAATTAATATTTGAAATCATATCAAGTCATAATTTTAAAAAGAATCACAGCTTCTTGAAATTAAGGCTACTTCCTGAACTAACAATGACACTTAACTGTATTTACTTATGTAATACAGTCTCTGATCACCAATATTTATAATTATATTCATTTCATAACTGTAAGTAATAAGGCTCAATCGGTGGCCTTATTGCTTAGTAGAGCCTTATACTTTATTATATCTTTAAGCTAAACAATGGTGTTGCATAAAAATATTGTAAATGAACTTTTGTGTCTGTAATTTTGGTGAGCAATAAAGTGTCATCTATCTATCTAAAATCTTCATTGTTAGATGTTGAATTAGGTGATTGTCTAAAATGGATCTCCTCTAGACATTAACTTTATGTATAAATTTGATAGGTACATTCCAATAAAATACAATAAGTTTCATGTGTATCTACAATACAAGCAATGGATATGGACAGTAAGAAATTTGCAAGGTCAGTTAGAACACTTTTTATAATCTCAAACATTTTTACCACAAAACAACTGTATTTTCCCAGTCTTACAGTTATGACTTCATATTTACAAGTTTGATATAAATTTTTATCTAAAGGATGTATTTATGTAAAGGATATTGGACATGGAGAAATTTAAAAATGTATTGCCTTTTTGCTTCAATTATGTGTTATCTTGAAAATTGAAATTGTAGAAAAGAGTTTTTTGATCTTCAAAAAATAGTTGTATTGAAATGAATAACTGTTTTCTATCTTTCTACAAATTCTACAATGTATTTTAAAAGATGCTAAGTTATTTCTTTCAATTTTTTTAAAGGTTAAAAACACTTAAAATTTAATAACACATTATTGAAGCAAATATACAATATTTACTTGGTCATGAAAGTCTAGTTGTACTGTGTTCACAGTATTGAATGTAACCCTATTTTTGTGGAAATACCCACCTTAAGAGACCAAAAATGAACATAGATTAGGTACTTTATCTTGAAATATGTAAGAAACTAATAAATCAAATGTTTATTTGAGCAGCCTGCATATAAAGTTTAAGTAGTACTTAGGTGTTTATTTAAATAAAAAATTTTACTGTACAAGTTTTAAGATAAATATATTAAATTAAAAATTTCATATTTTTAACTTAAGTTAAATTATTTTATTTTTCAAATAATGTGTACTGGATAATCCTTTATGTGAGTCAACTAGACATTCATTCCAAAGCATCTTTATAAAAATTACCTACAGTTTAATTTTAAATAACTCATAAATATTTATCAAACTAAAGTACCTAACTTGTTTGTTATGTCGCTGGTTGGAAAATAAGTACATAATTTCAAAATAATATGATCAGTAATGTTTATTGAAATATCTCTTACATACTTTGCATTATCTGATGTTTAAGCGATATATAAATTTTGAGCAAATTTTACTGTTTGTTAATTTTGATTGGTTCTATATTTGAGGGGTGGATATTTACTAAAACACTAGTGGTCGGATTGCGCAACTTTGTGCAGGTATTCAGGTGTTCAATCAAATATTGATCCAGCAAACAATTCAGACCACTCACGCTAGCTTATTCACAAAAATCATCAAAGAACGTGGAATGAACTGATCTAGCATTCCGCGACGCTACGCCTGATGAAGATCGTAAGAGCAACAAAGAAAACGCGTGCTTGATATATAAAACAATCGGAATAGACTTACAGATTACTCGTAGATGTATTTAAAATTATTTTACACCCTTATATTGAGCCTAAAGCGTGTGACCACAAATCTTTAGTTTCCTGATTAGGAAATTGATATCAAGCTTTTTTATGTCTATTATATATCGAACGGATTTAAAGAATTTAAATACCTTTACCCGTTGGGATGGACTCTTCCATCACACTTAACCACAGAATTTATGAAAGGTTTGTAATAATTATCCGAATTCCGAACACGTGCAATCAACTACGTTTATTCAAACTTGGCCTTTTTGAAACCATCACTTCTCGAACAGCTGTTAGGACGCGGTGAACTGTCAAAATTAAATTCGACGCGTTCTCTGATTATATGGCAACACATGAATTTCCGGTTGAAATATTGTAAAATTGTCTATGAAAATTTACTTTTCAGTTGTACCGCGTACGCATAGAACCAATGACGAGATTATATTAGCGTTCGTTAGCTGTTGTATAAAATAAAAGAGGTTACATTCATAATTTGACATCACTCCACGTCAAATTTATAGTCTATAACTATAGTATATTCATGTATTTTTTAATGAAATTATTATAATCTATTACATATAATCGAATACAATGCAAGAAAACTTAACTTATTTGTATTGTATTCTACTCATAGCCCCTCAAGACTATTAGTAGAATACTGAGCCTAGATCACCCTTTGCTATAGTATTATAATATTCTAAAAATGCCGTGTCTGTACATTGAAGCTAACACGATGCAATTTTTTGTATTATTTGTCTGTTGTATGGTTGTGCGGGAATCACGTAAAAATTGCTTTGTCCATTTCGATGCAGTTTTCGCTGCAAATAGATAGCAAATTCTTCGATTTAAATCTGCAGTCTTTTTTAGGAATCTCGCGGGCATTTTCCCGGGAGCGTTTTGAAGTTATTCGGGTACATACGTTTAGCTTAAATCCACATTGTTTTTGTAAGTAAAATGATAGCTTATATGCTATTTTACCTGCTGCAATACTTTGTGTCCTAGGAATCCTGCGAAATTTTTCTGTTTATATTGGATAGTATGCATAAAAATGAGCCGATAACGATATGAATTATTCTAAAACAATAGTTTACTTTCTTTTAATGCTGTGTTACTGGCACATTAAAATACCAATCTGGAGAGTGTGTTACGGTTTTGGTGTACACATTGTTTGGATGACCGACTGACGCATTCGATGGACGCGTTACGTAATGTGTACGCACCTTTATTCATCTAGATTTTGGCGGAAACTGAAAGAGGCCGTTGTGTTGTGCAGTTTTTTTAACGTAAAAAGATTCTGTAGGATTTATAACAAAGAAGTCTTAAGTAAAACCTAGCAGTCTTATTCATATTCACTTAAAGTTGTTTGCAGGCTCCTTTAAGGTTCTTAAAGACGACCACAAACTTACTCTAATTCAATATAAATAAGACCGTAGATCGATTGTAATGAATATTTTTATGACCCGGTTAGCATAATGGTTATGGTAGTCACCCTAATGTCATGATTGCACTAAAATTGATTTTATCAGGAATCGAGTACAAGTAATAATAAGATCTGTTAATTCAGTGGCATATAAAGGCTGGCCTGGCCCTGGGCCCCGTTTGAATTGCCGCCCTGTTAAGGTTCTGTATAATTAAAAACTTGGTCAGGAAGTTAATTAAATAATCAGAAGGGTATTTTAGAAGAGAGTGTTGCCATAGTAGAAAACAAACATACTATAACAAAAATTATCAGCGTACAAAAACTTTAATTATATGTTCGGAAATTTATTGAACAGGTTCCGTGGACATTATAACAGAAACGGGACCCTTAGAAATTGCTATGTCCCGTGGTCCGTATTTTTTACACATGCATAATGAAACCATTTCAATTCAACGTTTGAATCTGAATTGTTTCTACATTCTATGCTTGTAAAATTTAGGCGCCTCGAAAATTTTTCTGCAACTAAAACAATTCCATGCTTGGCCCCGGGTTTATGGGTATATACGTATTAAAAAAAATATCGGTTTGTTTTTGACCACTGCCTTACCTGATGTTGAGTGATGACACGGGCTATCACATACGCAGTTCGGGTTTCGGCGGAGGCGCTCCACGATGGACGCCTTCGAGACGCTGCGAACGTTGACGGACGAAGCCGTCCAAGCGAAGGACGTCGTTCTTGCGGTGTCGCTAGACATAGCGAACGCCTTCAACAGCCTCCCTGATGAGACGATCAGGGAGGGGCTCCGTGCACACGGAGTCCCCCCGTACCTCACGAGGCTGTTGGGCGAGTACCTGCGAGATCGGCACATCCTTTGGGAGGGCGGTGAGTCTGTCAATCACGTGTTAGGTCGGCGACGTGTCGCGTGCGGCGTTCCACAGGGGTCGGTCCTCGGGCCGATTCTTTGGAACGTAGGCTATGACTGGATCCTTCGGGTGACGGTCCGGCCCGGGGTAGGGCTGATCTGCTTTGCGGACGACACCCTACTCACGGCACGCGCCGCGTCATTCGCGGAGTCCGTGGACGTCGCCAACGACGGGTTGGCGATAGTCGTAGATCGAATAGCTAAGCTGGGCTTGAGGGTCTCCCCCGCGAAGACGGAGGCCCTCATGTTCCATAGGAAATTCCGTAATCCCCCCCCGGACCTGTCCGTTACGGTTCAGGGGGTGGCAGTTAGAGTAGGGCCCAAGATGAAATATCTTGGGCTAGTCGTGGACGGGAAATGGCTATTCAAAGCGCACTTTGAGCAGCTAGTTCCCAAACTTGTGAATTCCGCGGGCGCACTCTCAAGGCTTCTTCCCAACGTGGGGGGGCCGGGGGGTGCGACGCGGAAACTTTATTCTGGCATCCTGAGGAGTATGGCACTTTACGGTGCCCCCGTCTGGTTCGATTCGCTTCACCGCCACAACCGAACTCTGCTGCACCGCGCGCAGCGGGTTCTGGCCGTGAGAACCATACGGGGGTATCGCACGGTGTCTTGGACGGCGGCGACACTCTTGGCAGGCGAGCTGCCCTGGCCTCTCCAGGCAGACGTCCTGTCCAGGGTTCGTCGTACCCAGCAGGATGCCCTAGCTAGAGTACTGACCTTCTGTCAAGTCGAGATAGAGACGGTTAGGAAGCGGGAAACCGCTTGCTGCCTCGCCGACTGGTCTCGTGACCTCGAACACCCTGCGGCCGGCGGCTTTACGGTGGATGCAATCAGGCCACAGCTGGAGAAATGGGTCACTCGCACCAGCGGATCCTTGACCTTCAGGACGACACAGATACTGACCGGACACGGTTGTTTCGATCAGTATCTGTTTCGCATTGTGGGCTGCTTGCCTTCTCCGGATTGCCGCCAGTGCGGTGCACCCGATACGGCGTTTCATACGCTTGTCGAGTGCGCTGCATGGACGCCGCAGCGTTTCGAGCTCGAGACGCACGTAGGAGCCGTCGGATCGCTCGGCGGTAACGGCCATGTTGCAGAGCGACGACCGCTGGGATGCTGCGGTTACTTTTTGCGAGGCAGTAATGTCTCTCAAAGAGGCCGCAGAAAGGAATAGGGAGCGAAGTCCTTCAACGCGTGCTACGGTCTGTTCTCGAGGTCGCCGGCCTTCAGCTGGCACCCGAAGAGGCAGGTACGCGCATTACTTCCCTCCCTGAGTTAGGTTCTGGAACGAGGGGGCCCTTAGCTACTAGGTAAAGCAAGGGATTTAACAACTACCCCCGTCTCGAAGTGGAGTGTGTTCTCCCAGGGCACACTTCAAGCACTTTATTGCGCTGGATCGACTGTTGCGTAACTATGTTCTATATCTCAGTCTTTCCATTACAAACAAAAGCGCAGGGTCGTAAGGAAGGGGGGGGGGTTTTTAGTGGGTATTGAGGTTGCTCGCCCGTGCGGCATCACTCGGAGTCTCCACACTCCTCTGTGTAATCCATCGCGGACGGAACGCAAATAAAGCATACAATTTCTAGCGTTACCGCCCCCTGTGGATTCGTGCCGTTTCCTAGTGACGGCCCAGAGAGTGCGTAAATCAGTTAGTCATTTTCCCTCGCCTCAAAAAAAAAAATGACGCGGTCTAGGTTCAGCGTTGGCGTAACTACGTTCTAAGTACCACGCTCTACCTGCCATAAGCGCGGGTCACATGGGAGGAGGGTGGTTTTAGTAGTAGTGTTGAGTGTTTTCGAGTCTCCCCACAAGCCGGCGATTTGTCTCTGGTGCTCCATTCTCTTCGCACTTTGAGCAGCTAGTTCCCAAACTTGTGAATTCCGCGGGCGCACTCTCAAGGCTTCTTCCCAACGTGGGGGGGCCGGGGGGTGCGACGCGGAAACTTTATTCTGGCATCCTGAGGAGTATGGCACTTTACGGTGCCCCCGTCTGGTTCGATTCGCTTCACCGCCACAACCGAACTCTGCTGCACCGCGCGCAGCGGGTTCTGGCCGTGAGAACCATACGGGGGTATCGCACGGTGTCTTGGACGGCGGCGACACTCTTGGCAGGCGAGCTGCCCTGGCCTCTCCAGGCAGACGTCCTGTCCAGGGTTCGTCGTACCCAGCAGGATGCCCTAGCTAGAGTACTGACCTTCTGTCAAGTCGAGATAGAGACGGTTAGGAAGCGGGAAACCGCTTGCTGCCTCGCCGACTGGTCTCGTGACCTCGAACACCCTGCGGCCGGCGGCTTTACGGTGGATGCAATCAGGCCACAGCTGGAGAAATGGGTCACTCGCACCAGCGGATCCTTGACCTTCAGGACGACACAGATACTGACCGGACACGGTTGTTTCGATCAGTATCTGTTTCGCATTGTGGGCTGCTTGCCTTCTCCGGATTGCCGCCAGTGCGGTGCACCCGATACGGCGTTTCATACGCTTGTCGAGTGCGCTGCATGGACGCCGCAGCGTTTCGAGCTCGAGACGCACGTAGGAGCCGTCGGATCGCTCGGCGGTAACGGCCATGTTGCAGAGCGACGACCGCTGGGATGCTGCGGTTACTTTTTGCGAGGCAGTAATGTCTCTCAAAGAGGCCGCAGAAAGGAATAGGGAGCGAAGTCCTTCAACGCGTGCTACGGTCTGTTCTCGAGGTCGCCGGCCTTCAGCTGGCACCCGAAGAGGCAGGTACGCGCATTACTTCCCTCCCTGAGTTAGGTTCTGGAACGAGGGGGCCCTTAGCTACTAGGTAAAGCAAGGGATTTAACAACTACCCCCGTCTCGAAGTGGAGTGTGTTCTCCCAGGGCACACTTCAAGCACTTTATTGCGCTGGATCGACTGTTGCGTAACTATGTTCTATATCTCAGTCTTTCCATTACAAACAAAAGCGCAGGGTCGTAAGGAAGGGGGGGGTTTTTAGTGGGTATTGAGGTTGCTCGCCCGTGCGGCATCACTCGGAGTCTCCACACTCCTCTGTGTAATCCATCGCGGACGGAACGCAAATAAAGCATACAATTTCTAGCGTTACCGCCCCCTGTGGATTCGTGCCGTTTCCTAGTGACGGCCCAGAGAGTGCGTAAATCAGTTAGTCATTTTCCCTCGCCTCAAAAAAAAAAATGACGCGGTCTAGGTTCAGCGTTGGCGTAACTACGTTCTAAGTACCACGCTCTACCTGCCATAAGCGCGGGTCACATGGGAGGAGGGTGGTTTTAGTAGTAGTGTTGAGTGTTTTCGAGTCTCCCCACAAGCCGGCGATTTGTCTCTGGTGCTCCATTCTCCATTCCATTCCATCTCTCGTCGCTTTGGTCTAATCCGTAGTAATGGACCCGGTAGTGTGCGAAATAATTTTCCCCCGCCTCAAAAAAAATAAAAAAATACGCGGTTTAGGATGAAGTACGTTTACCAAGAAGATAACTATTCACTCGTGACTTGAAGACGAAGATGTTTTATTGGTCAGGAAAAACAGACTCTGAAACATAAACCCAACACTTTACTTTAAAAATTATTTAAAGTTTAATGACGCCTTACGAACTTTATTTTTAAATCAAATCAAACAAACGAGCAAAGGTAAATACTTTTACTACAAATCACATACATTTATAACAATATAACTTTTAAATCCATTACTTTGGCGAGGTGACATCGAATAGCGGGACCCCGCCCCGCGTTAGGGTTAAGTGGGCCCGCACTTAAAAAGACATCAAGGGTACAGAAATGGCATTATATCTTCCTGATGACCCTCTTCAAAAATTACGTTCAACAATGTTAACCCGGTTTCTCTCAAGGGACGTCCGTCTATTTGGGACACCCTTCGTGGAATTGCCTTGATGCGGACTGACGCTAATAGGTACCCACTGCGAATCTTAAGTTCATTTTGTATGATTTGTACTTGGAAAATTTCGGATAATTTTTCTACAGCAGTATTATTAAATCATTATATTAATACGTGAAGCAAAACTTTGTACCTTTTTACGAAAATTGCGCGGACGGAGGAGTATGAAATTTCGCACACATATCTTATAGTACTAATATATAAAGCTGAAGAGGTTGTTCGTTTGATTGAACGCGCTAATCTCAGGAATTACTGGTCTGATTTGTAAAATTCTTTTAATGTTAGATAGCCCATTTATTGAGGAAGGCTATGTATCATCACGCTAAGCCTAATAAGAGCGATGCACAAAATGAATAATGTTTCAAAATCGGGGGTTTTGAAAGTAATTTCACGCGGACGACGTCGCGGGCACAGCTAGTAGTTTATACAGAGAAGGATTATATGCTATTTTTTTTTATTATGCATGTTTCTTGGGCATTGCTTAATGCTTATGCATTAAATCAAGAAAAAAAACAGTCCACACATTACCATATATTTGACACACACGCGCATATATGCTCTTTTGTTAATTGTTAAAGTCAAATTAACAGTGTAGACTTGGCGAAGTCCGTGATTATAGAAGTTTAATCTTTGACAACAGAACCTTATTAATGTTCAAACATATAATTTAAATTAATTATGGTCGAATTTCGACCACTGGGCGACCACTAGTACATATAATATGTGTTTCTATTGTAGATTTAAGATGAGGATTTCAAGTAACTTGTAATTACAGATTCATAGGTGATGCCACAACGGAGTAGATTTACAGAAGTAGGCTTAAATAGGTTTACTAAAACTAAATTAAATGAATAAATGTAATTTTAGGGTTCTGTGCTCAAATTGCAAAAACGTGATTATTATAATTTCGTTACGTCCCTCCATCTATCTACCTTGTCGCAGCGATTTTACTCGAAAAGGTCTAATGTAGGACGAATATGAGTAAGAAGATGTTAGTTTTCTTATGGAGTTAAATAATGATATTTAACTTTGTTTCATTTAGATGCCTCAATTAGTTATTAAGATATAGATAGGGTGTTTTTTGTTTCGTGGCCAATGGAAAAAAAATGTGCGTTGGTGGCCGATAAGGAATGAAACCCGTTTGGTCAAGTTATTAATCTTATTTATATGACGTGATTCGACCACTAATGAAAGAACACATTGTGTGGAAACTTTCATGTCGGCAACTTAATTTCTCAAACGAAATATACCTAGTAACTTAAAAAAAGGGTTTTTCAGAAAATCTAAAAGCTATTATATTTTCCTTTTAATTATATTTTGTATAATCCGTCTGTTTGCACGGGACTTGGATTTTTAGTCATATATTCTGAACCTTACAAGATAACTAAATAAAGCAGAAAATAAGTAGTTTACGATAAAAAATTGAATTTTAATCACTAAAATTTTCATTGAAATCTGTTTGGTTGTTTGAAATCCTATTCGAAACTACTTTCAGACAAACACATATACATCCTAAAAGCGTTTATTTGTCATCAACCATATAATTCTAGTAACAAAAGACAACCCAGACGATGGACTAAATAAGAATAATTAAGCCGATATTAGGTGGGTCTTTCAATTTGGTTGAAGCAATCAAAATGATTCATATAAGCATAAAATGGTATCAAACATGAATATGAAAGTATTTCAAATGGAATCTTCTAGATTTTTATATTGAAAGTCAAAAGGGTTCAAACGCTTCCAAAGCAACAAACTCCCGAGCAACATATCTTTACTTCATTATTAGTATTTATACACATTGATAATATCATTCAGTGTCATTGATGGTCGCCGTATTTGTTCAGTTACAGCCTATCTGCCAAGTTGATTGATTTGGTTGAATCGTCAAACGCAGTTTTAGGTAGTCACGATGTATGACGGTTCTCTCTGTAAGTAAAAATGTAATGTTACACATCTTTTTTGTTATTTTCGTTTTTAATGTAGGCACAAAGGAGTTATTTAGATAATATTATTTTCAAGAATCAAGAATAGGGGATAAAAAATGTCAATTATTAAAAAAAGTAATACGATATTTTGTACGTATTTTCCTCGACGGGTTGGTTTTCCCTTCAATTTCGATGTTTCTACTGATTGAATGTGTTTGACATACAGCAAAAATATATGTTTTTACCAGTATTTCCCCGCAAAAGCTCCGTATATCTTTGTGATTTATTTTTTCGCAGTCCCGCCGATATCCATCAACTGATTATATAATCTCATTCATCGCGTTTGTATGACATGAAAGTCGTTCGCATGCCGTTTTATAGGCTCTAAAACATTGGTTTCATTGTTATCAAATTTTACCGCTGGGCATTGATATTTTCATAGAATTTTACGTCGATTTATAATAGTTGAATGATACCTAAATTACGGAAACAAAGTTGTTAAAGGTTTTCTTCAAATAGCATTAATAGTCGCTATAAATTTAAATGTGAAAATTAATTTCAAATAACAAGACTCATAGAGTTTTAGTGCTAAGTAATTTACATTCTTTAGTCTCATATTATCGGGATTCAATCCTGATCAGAATTAGGTAAAGATTTTAGAAGATTAACAAGTATTTTGGTACATACGTGGCTGACCATTAATCAATATCAATGATAATAATATCAGTCTTAAATAATTTCAAATGTTGGATTTAGACCTTTACTGTTGAAGGGGAATGAAGGGTAGGTATACTTCCTATCCTTGTCCAAAACAGGGTTGACGAATTTCACGCATGCTGCTTTATGATGTCCAGCTGTCCTTTATAGTCTCCTAGGATAGATAGATATATACTCATATAGCTCATACGATGAGCTATTGTTTACTCAGAATACAGAAAATAAGCAGTAGTTTACAGTTAGATCAATTGGGACACTTTTTACTTAATTAAAAATAACGCAGATGCTCCATAGTTTTTTTCGACAATAAAAATATATAACGTCCAAACGGCCTATTAATGTTTGTTGAAAATGTCAATAAAATATTTTATTATGATATTTAAAAGCAATACCAGATTATGGTAATTGAATACTACAAGCACTTTTACAGGCTACGAAATTAGATTTTTTGTAATATGTGTCATTTACCGAATTATTATAATATAGGACGAAGTTGGGGCGAAAAGCTTGTTCGTAGTATATTAGTTACAATTTATAATGATAATGAAAGTATTTTGAATAGTCTAAAGTGTGGCTGTGAATGGCGCGCTTTGGGAGTAGACGAGCTACGAGTAACTCGGTCGGCCATGAAATTGCACCGCCCGCCGAGTCTCGCTTAAATGACGTGATAATTTACAAGCGTGTTCATCTACTCTTCTGTCCTGACGTCCAGGCGTGGAACTTTCGTATTATTTATTTAAACTGCTCCAAACTGTGAACAACAATGAGCATTTATTAAATTAACGCGTTAAATTTTAAATTAAGTTTAATCCTAGTTTTAGTTTCGAAGTTTCATTATAATATGAAATGTTGGAATTTTATTTTACTAAATTGGTCAACAAAAAGTTTCCGTTGGACTATTTAATTAATGAATAATTATATTTAACTAGCCCACCTAGGAGGCTTTATCCAGCCCTGAAAAAAAAACCATGGAATTAGATTGTGCGCCACCTACCAGGTCCAATTGTAAATCCAAACCGTTAAAAGACCAAGGACCTAGTTAAACACACAATGTCTTTTTCATCATTCTCTGAGGTGTATAAATGAACAACTTCATTGTTAGCCAACGCGCACGCGCAGCATTTTATTGACAGCGGGTCCAATTGTGCATCTAAATCATCCAACATCTAATCACCCATTTAAAGAGGTACAAAAAATTCAACATTTTTTATTTCGAAGCTGACACACGAACAGGCAGATTGGCCAGATCATGCAAAGTGGTAACCGTTCCTTATAGGCATTTGCAACACCAATGGCGCAGCTAGCACGTTTCCATCCTAGAGGGTAGAATAGAGGAATGCGATAGAAGGGATGTGATTATGTATTAATTAAAAAGTCTTAGAAACATTATTATATTAGACACCGTGGTTGAGTGGGCTCAATCTTTGCCGGCTTAGCACACTGGAACGCAGAGGTTTCGGGTTGGGTTACCGGCATGATAAATTGAGTAAACGAATTTTCTTTATTTATTATGGTCCGGCATGGACGTATAAAGAATTTAAATAAATAATGTTCTTTATACGTCCATGTGGTCCGGGTGTCTGGGGTCGGCTCAAGAGTGGTCCGCTGGCTGTATATTACCTACCCATAACACAAGCGCAACTCGCTTAACTTGGTGATATACAATATGTATTTATCTGCCGATTATCGTATTATTACTTATGTAATATTTTATTTGGGAGGCTAGGAGTTATAATAAAAGTTACTAGATTACAAGGTATATAAGAAAACGTTATTGATAAGCCTCCACAGATGACAAAAACGTACAAAATAAGAGATAAACCGAGGAATCAATGACAAAGAAAAAGCTACATACATAGATCTAAGATAAATGAACAGGTAAATCAGAGTTGGAGTTGTAACGTAACATATAACATGTTTTGTTATATATTTAAAATTGTAATAATATTATGACCTGTCTGTAAGTTGCTTGATACTCTAAAATATATACACTTTCACACACATAGGATATGTATTATATAGAATTGGAGATAGTCTCAACTTTCTTCGTTTCAAAGGAGAAACACGAAAATAAACTTCCTCCATCGCATCGCATTCTGGAATGCAATTCAATACTTATGATTCCACTGTCGCAAACTTGCGCTAGGTTCGTATTGTTCTAGAATATTTAAATACTGCAACCGAATTTCCAAGGCACTATATATTCGTCTAATTATGTTTACGACTACTCACACCAATATTAACGTCAACTTCTCAGTCAGCGATCTCTTCCATACAACCCCAGGAAATTGAGATGATAATGGCGATACCACCATCTCCGTACGAACTAATTACTTTTTTATATCGTAAAACAATATAGGCATTAAAATTAAATTTAAAAAAGGGGGGGGGGGAAGTGCCTTTTTTATATTAAATAGATAAATTATATCAATGCAGAAATTTTATACGCTTATAAAATAATAAATATATTATACAATAATAAAAGAATATCGGTATACTGAATATACTTTTGTATAATTCTAAATATAGCACCTTTTATCGATGAGCATTTGATGTAATATGTGCCCGTTGAAGATTCTACGTCTTATCTCTTCGTCCATTGCTGGATGTAGACGTCCTTGCACCACATATTTTGGTGATTCAATTTTTTCATCCAGTCTCATCCTACAACATTGAGCAGATCGTAAGTCCTTCGAGCTAGAGGTGCTCTATATTGCGTTTGCTGGTATGCGGTGTATGAACTTTATAAAAAATTGGTGTAAAAATGTTTTGAGCACGTGTGAGTATGTTAAGTCATTTCAAACAAAATAAATGTACAATATAATAGTAAAACTATATGTTTACACACGTTATATATACGTTATAACGAGAATCGTGTGAACTTTGATTATTATTTGATTCGACTAAATCACAATTTATTCTGTCTGCTAAACTCCTGCAATAAAAAAATAAAAAAAATATTCAACTCAAATTATATGTTCGTAAAATTATATTCATGCCATGGAAAAATGTTCATGAAAATGAACATATTTCTATGGCAGAAATAGATGTTGTTATTTTAAGGTATTTACAACAACATTTATTTTCAGTGCCCGTGATTACAGAAGACAAAGATGTCAAATGGTTAACAAAACCGTTAAAACTTAATATGTCGTTCATGTAGTTATTATTTTGCTTAAGTTTTCGCGACTAGTAAATATAATCAAAACGATGTTTTAACAGTTTTGTTATCACAGTAGACACCTTTCTTTTCCGTGATCACGGTTCTTGAAAAATAGCCGAAACGTCGAAAATAAAAATCAATGGTAGAGTAAATGCCTTATTTTTTTATTTAGTATGTTGCTCAGCTTTGACCAAATAATTCTAACTTATTGGCCGTCTAACAGCGTCTATTTAATTAATAATATAATTTAGGTCAAACAATAAAGTGGCTTTAACCTAGCCTTATTCAAAGTCAAGTGCTTAATCCTTAGGACCCCTAAATTATGTGTCATTTACGCACCTGGGTCATAAAACAAAAGCAATTCAAAACACGTTGAAATTTGTAACGACTGTATTTAAAACAAACGAGGGTGCCAAAGCATATTTATTATTCTTAATAGTTAAGGATGTCACCCATTTTTAACCGACCTCCGAGAGAAGGAAATTCTCAATTCGACTTCACGTTTTTGAAGTGAAACTAATTTATCGGCGTTGGAAAAAAAATATATAGTCAGATTTTTTGGTTACGAGTCACATTTTTTCCGTTACGTGCCATATTTTTCTTGCTTGGTAGGGGCTTCATTAATGTAACTTATTTAAAGAAGTTTCACTTACGTGTGTACACTTACGTGTGTACATAGTCGCGTATACATGCGCGATTTATGCGTCAATTATGGACCGATTTCCATTTTGATTTATTCGCAAGAATATATTTCTGAGGTGGTCCCATTGCCACGAAGTCAGGTTCTGATTAGTGGATCCCAAGGAAACTGACAGCAACCCTTGAAATAGGCATTTATAACGTGTTTCCTATATTTTTGGCTTATGTACAGTTTGAAGAATGTCTTCGTGTTTTAACACCTTGGAAACCTGACGAAATTATATTAAAGATATTTCTTTATCTTATTACTATCCATTTGTGTGCCTTATTAGCGGTATAACTGGTTAAAATATGACACGAAAAAGAATTGTTGTAGAAAGTTGAACTATGTGAATTAGTTTTAGTTTAGTGGAAGGGCGGGCGTATGGGAGTATGAAATAAAATCATAGCGTTCTTTAAGATAATGAAGAGTATTCGGGACAAATAATATACTGTACAGGAGACAAGGAAAATGTGAGTATTCCGGCGAACACGAATTGGGAACCACTTGAGTTTTTAAAACTATAGATTTGAAAAATCCGAGTGTCAGATTTTGAGAGAGATTTGGATAAATATCTAGGTAGTTTCTATAACCAGGAAACCCGCTAGATTATATAAGCTCCTTTAGCTAAGAATTGTTAATTTTCGAGATAGCAACCCTACTTATTCTTCATAATGAGTAGCGTTTGCCACAGTCGAGTAGCATGTGTTTATTTTATTTTCCGTAAAAATAATGGCTGGTTATAAATCAACGAGTACGCCACACCGCACCCGTGTCGTTGTCGCTTTCTGGCTGCCAGCTTGCTTAGACATATTTCAGAATATATGATGAACATCTTATACTGAAATGATATTTATGGATTCGATTAGTTTCAAGTGGAGGTAACTCGTGATATATGTTCGCCAATTACATTAGCCACACGACTTGTATATCCACAACGAAATACTACTATCATTAATTAAATAAATTCTTTTAACATTGTCCAAATCTTATGGTTTGTCATATATATATATGCATGGGAATCTGTCCCAAGACTTACTCCAATTAATATAACTTTGTTTAATTTTATTACACAAATTATGGGTCTGTTCGTCCTATCCCAACATTCATTTTATGTAGGTATATTTAAATTAATTATTTTAAGATATATGTAGTTTTAATAATTCAAATAACATCGGATTGAACCTTGGTAAGATTTAAAGTATTGTTTCAAGCGTTAGAACTATTTTTGATAAATATGAAAACAATGTTTGTAACGTAGGTATATACAGGTAAGTACAATTATGAAGAATAAAGATGTGAACAGGTTGTAGAAATAAGTTACATATAATAAATTAGCAGCTAAACACAATTCTGTTACCCTGCTGGAGAGCTATTTGAGAACTTTACGGTCTAGTGAACTAGGTGACCAACGCATAGACCACTAGTCCACAAAGGCCATTCAACGAATGAATGAAAACACTTTGTTTTATATTAAAAATTAAAACTAGTTTCTTAAAAACCAGGTACAATGCTTATTCAAGAAAGGGAGGCCTCATCGCTCGATCTCTCCAGGCAATCTCCTAAAGAAAGGAAAATATTAAAACATGGCAGTTGAGGTGAAGATAAGAAGATATATCATAATACATACATAATAAGCAGCACTGTTAGACCTGAGAGGACCAAAAATAATAACTATGACCTTAAAATATAACAATTATTTAGCTTCTCTGTTGTTGGAGTGGCAGTGAGTTCAGAAAAAAGAATTAGTGAGAAAAACGGATAGCCTTTACCGAAGGAGTTATACATTAAAATGTGATTAACAAATTACAACACGGGGCAAATGACGATATTTGTTTTTGTAGCTACGTAACATAAACATCGTCCCTACCATAGCATGCTTAATGTTAGAAATATGAATTTTTGTGAGTGTATATGTCGGATTCACTCCCGTCGGGAGCGGATGACACTCTGAGTATAATGCAATAATAATCTGAAATGTTATAATCAAAGTTTATTACACTAGAATTATTACAATTACAATATTAAATACAGCACAATAATACACAGGAATATTAGGACAACTCCAAGAGTCGTCTCCACGCTGTCAGGTATCGAGCAGCAATATGCCCTCAAGAATACTGCGATTATCGAACAGTATTATCCACCACAATACACTATGGGCCTGTTGTCCAACAGAGCTTCCGCTCTGTCCAACTGATGAACGTAGAATGACAGTTGTAAACTCGTAGACTGTCGGTTTAAGACCGCCCTCTTCTGCCCGAACACCGCGTATTTAAGGTCCTCGTAGCACGCCGCACTGACACCATCCGGTAATGCTTTGGCGCCACTTCAATAACACCAACTTCCGCCATCCGTATAACTTCCAACTTCCGGTTACTCTATTTCCGATATCCGTTAGCTTGATAATAAATGTTTCTACGTTGACATTCGGTTATACGACTTCCGATTACTACATTTGACTACTACCGTCATATGGTAACTTTATAATAAAAAATACTATTCCGACATATATATATATATATATATATATAATATATATATATATATATATATTATGTCTTATTTAGTCTTAGAATGAATCATTTTTTATTAACGACTTATATTCTAACAAAATATACAAGATATTGAAGCCGGAGATAAACATAGGAGACTTATCTCACAAATTCGAGAATGTCTTCGAAATTTAGAGCTCAAGTTTTTCATTTTCCTTTACACCTTTCTATTTGCTATTTCTATATGCTATTTCTTTCCATACTCTTCTCTATTCTGGCATACGTTCTGTTTCACACCATGTTATCTTTTACATAATCCGTCAATCTCATTTTTTGCCTATCCTTTATTCTTAGGTATGTATATTTATCAACTTCTCAGTTACATATACTTTTTCTCAAATAATTTTTAGTCGATAAAGTTAAAAGTTAAGATAAAGTTTAAGCAAGTCAAAACACGGGAAGAGTCTAAGTCAAAAATAAAATAAGATTCTTTTGAAACATTAAAGCAAGTTTTTCATTAAACCGTCCAGGGCAAGCCGTGCGAAGCTTGCAAGTGCTGAAAGCCTCGTAAGTCCTGCAAGTATCGCAAGCCTTGCAACTCGTTAAGTGAATGAAACTAGAAGGTTCTCTGCGCCATTTTCCATAAAGAGTATTCAAATTAAATTATACGACACACACTTACATGCTAGGAGCTTATAAGATTAGACCTTGAGACGAACGGACTGAGGTGATAACACAAACTCGCCCTTGGTTCAATTTCATATTTAAGCTGGTTCAATATGCAATTTCGCAAAAACTGGTATGACAGAAAATGTGTTACCTACAATTAGTTGTAAAGGCTTTAATTGATAAACATGAATGGATAGATAAAATTTTCTGAGTTATTAAAATAAACACATAATAATTTATCAGATAAGTAAGTATATTGTTTTTTGGCAATATATTGGGCAAGATCTATGCATATAATAAAACTGTGGAGGTCGATTTTCAGTACAATGAAAAAAAAAGATGCCAAAAACCGAGTCCGAAACCTACATCCCCATGATGTACGAGGTGAAATAGAACTAATTTAGATTTTTTCAAATTTTTTGTGTCTCTGTTTGTCTATCTGTTTGTACGGGCTAATCTCCGAAACGACAGGACCAGTTTAAATGTAATTTTGTATGGTGATAGCTTATATCCCTGGTCAACATATAGGATAATTTTGATCCCGAAAAATTAAAGAGTTCCCGTGGGATACTTAAAAAACCGCTCCACGCGGAAGAAGTCGCGGACACCAGCTAGTTTATATATGTAAAATCCTCTGTCATGATTATGGTGGTATACATACATAGTACGATTTCTTACATTCTAGTAATAAATATATGAATGCATTACATATAAGTATTATACAGACAAATTTAGAATTAAAATAAACAAATACATCCTATTCTAAAAATATATATACAACTTAATTAAAAAAAATACAAACTACAAATAGTAAATAGGTCCCAAATCACCGTCAGTAAAATATTTTTTGCTGTGAAATTATCTTTTTACCAAATGTCATGAAAATGGGTTCATGTCTAAAGGCAAGGTAGTTTAAAAAAAAACACATGATAAAAGTAGTTAAATGACCGGATGTCAGTTTCGAGGCTTTCATTATAGAGAGAACAGATATTGGAATCTTTATAAATATTGTATCGTAATATAGTTTCTGTTAATTTTTTTCGGATTTTATACCAATTATCGGATTCGGGGAAAATTTGTAGCTATCTCAGTCAAGTATATAACATTATAAAATTCTACACATGCCGAGTCTGTACGCTGACGCTATAAACGATGGAGAACATGATGCAATTATTTTTAGATTTCTTGTCTGTTTGTTCGAGATTCACGTAAAAACATTTCGATTCGGTTTTCACTGATCAACAGCTAATTTTTAGCCTTAAAATCTGCACTATAATTTCATCCCGGGAATCCCGTGGGACTTTTTCTGGAAATAATTTGTAATGCCCAAATTTGAAAAAAAAAACGAATTCCAATGCAATTTTTCACTATTTTTTATACCGGAAATCCCGCAAGAAACTTTCTAGAAGCGGTTTGTAGTCGTTCGGGTGCATACAAATTAGCTTATTCCGACACAGTTTTTACTAAAACGATACCTTACATTATTTTATAAATGCTGTAGTACTTTGTGTCCCACGTACGTGTGTATCCCACGGGACTTTCAAGTCAAGTGTGGACGAAGTCACGGGCATATCCTAGTATATCTGTTAATTGTAAAAACGCAAAAAGTAATAGAGAGAGAATAATAATAAACAAGAAAAAAATAGTTGAAGGTAGAAATTACGTGCTCAATTGGAGCAAGTAAATTTCTACCTTCAACTATTTTTTATATATTGTATCCCCGGTCGCCGCCAACGCTCTATTCACACGGACTTCCTGATTTACACCCTTGTTATTTGGTTTTCCTAATGGATTTTTGATATGTTTTCTCTTTATATCCATGAAATGGATACAGCTGTTCATTCAGTTCGAGGATCGAATGTGGAATGAAGGTGTGTTTTGAAATATTTCTGACGTTAGTGTTGTGCTTTCACGAATTAATAATTCAACGTGCATTGTTATTAAAAATACAGACGTATTTTATTTTAGTTAGCAATTGTTTAAAGACTTTTGTAACACGGAGGTTTCATTCTTCAGCGCCAACTTTTACGAATAATTATGTCAGGTCATATAATAGACTTCGCTTATGTCTGCTATAGTATAATACTTTTTCTGATATTGTATTATCTTGATTGTATTAAAAAAATACAAATTTAACTCTTATATATTATATATACTTTTTATTAAATTAAATCCACTTTCGGCCCTTAGGTCCCTTTGCCTGGGTGCCAAGCCCCCCGGGCAAAGACGGCCGTGTTGTGAAGTAATACATTTTTTCAATTCAGTTGTAGTTGTTCTCTAATCCATCCTAAGGTTGTCTGGAAGAAATTCCTCTTAGTGATAAGACCGCCTATTGTCTTCTGTAGTTAAAATTCTTAAATTGTATCTGAATGTTATGCAATAAAGTATATTCTATTCTATTCTATTCTATTGTACAATACAACACAAAATTGTATATATCTAAGTATCAATAATGGCTGTAATGACGTTGAATGATGTAAATAGTTAATAGTTGCAATAGCCATTGTAACAATTTGTTACAGCATACGTTTGAAACTAGACGACCACATCAACGGCTCCATTCGGGCTAATAGCATACATGTTGTAATGTAGGCTATGTATAAAATACAAACACTAGTAATGTTTTCTTCACAGTAGATGCTTGGAATGTGGCTTACAATGTCAGCAATACTCGTATAACGACTTATAAAACTGATGAAAATGTGTATCGACTAAAGTCCTGACTCTGCAAAGATTATATACAAGTCCTAATTAGGATTTACCCAATGCTCCATTTGAGGATATAAATAGAAATTATTTCAGTATAAATAACTAATTCAATAATAAAATCGAATAAAAACATTATTTACGTGCTGTTTTCCGTAATATTGGCATAAACAATTTTTCTGAATATTTTTTTTTATTGCAGGAGGTCAGCAGACAGGCAGACGGCCCACTTGATGGAAATCGGTTACCACGCCTATGGACATTTGCAACACCAAGTTGCTGCAAATGCGCTGCTGCTCTCTTTAGGGAGAACCTGATCACTAATGCCGGAACACAAATCAAGGTTGTTATGGCGACATACTTTAGACCAGGGTGGTAGCCATCCAGTCGGGCAAATGCCCTACCACCTGGCTGTGAGTTGTTTTGTCGCCTCTTACGACAGGCCGCCCGGCCGCAGGAAATTGTATTCTTTCTCCGTTCCTGCACGGATATATTTTATAACTTCCAATTTTATTATATTTAAAAACAAATGCATCGCCACCTTGCGTGAGCTATCGACGCAGATGCTGCCCTCGCGGACAGTCAGTACAACTTCCTACACCGCACGCACCGCATGGACCTTCCTCCTTTTTAGTCCATTTTCAAGTGTTTTCCAAATTTACAATTAGCTAATCCTCTAGCCAATCAAGCAGTCGTGCCAAGGAATATAATTTACAATCTAAAATCTAAGGGTGCCTGCAGCACAGCAAGCAAGGTAAGTAGTTATGCATTTGGCATTTTCCAAATTCCGCATTCTAAACCGTACACGTGCTTTTATATATTACCAATTACCAGCACAATATCGGTCCTAGACTGGCTACAATATTAGTTATTTAAAAGTACATTTATCTTTTTATTCTACTATCTATCTCTTGGATAGAGATTTTTTTGGTGCTTATTATTTTATGTTCTTTGTTTTTACAACTTTCTATTTATTTTACAATGTTTGTTAGGGTTTAGACATATTATTACTAGTTTAGATCAAATCTTGTTATTTGATATAATAACAAGCTCGCTATAACTTAATTATTTTTAATTGCTTAGCATATAAATATTACTTTCATAACAAGACTAACTTTATTTTGATAAAGAGATTTCCAACAAAAACACACTAGAAATATACATAAGTAGAATCGCAGAAAGTGTACCTCATTTCAATAAGTCTATGATCTCAGTAATAAAGCCTTAGGTATTTACCTGATATAAGTATGTAGTAGAAGCACAGACTAGTAATAGTAAGAAATGTAATTTTCTTTGTAACAAGTGCAATATAAACTATTTACTATTTACGACAGGTAATATATAATTATAACACAATTTCTTATAGCGTGAGCTTAGAAATGGCTATTAGTAGAATTATGATAAATTACTAAAACAACTTTAATATGGGGGTTTTGTTTCAGCGCGTATAATGTGAATTAACGTAAAAATATGTTTGGGAATCAGAGGTTGTCGGCTGTAATCAGTGGGGGTGTGAATGAACAAAATTCACTGACCTTTATCACGAATGTCATGTTGTTTACAAGTTTTTCGAGTGACCGACCGATGGCGGGTTGGCCTTATTTAATAAGTTATCTACACCATTATAAAACTACATTTTAAACGCTGTTTTATAACTGTTTTTTATTTCGACATTTCAGCCACTTCAGTTTTTCTGTTGAAAACAGTTAAAACCAAGTTTGACTATGTGTGCTAGTGGTGTAAACTTAAGACAAATTATCTACACCATTTCAATAAACATAGCTGCTTTTTCTGCATTTTTTCTATGTGAATAATGTAAATAAAAAATAAATAAGTTATTTTATACATTTTAGTTTTTGAAGTAGTTTTTTTTAAACGAAGTTTTTATTTGTTACTTTTTAGTGTCTAGCTATGTATATGGGCGGACCTACGAATGGTGCCGCGCTTCTTAAAAAATATAGGTCCCAAGAAACGGGAACAAAAAAATGTTCGTAAAATGAAAACTAGTGGGCCAAACTATGTCAATTTTTTAGGGGACTACATGGCAGCTATTCCGCGTCGAACAAAAATCACGTAAATCGAATCATAAATTTCGGAGTAATCGGTGTACATATGGAACGAAAAAGTTTTTTTTCATAAAAAATGTTCATAAAATGAAAACTACTGGGCCAAACTATGTAAAAATTTTAGGGGACCAATTGGAAACTATTCCGCGTCGAACGAAAAAGAATCACGTAAATCGGATCACAAATCACGGAGTAATCGGTGAACATACATAAAAAAAGCAACAAAAAAAGATCCCGACGAATTGAGAACCTCCTCCTTTTTTCGAAGTCGGTTAAAACAACTGTGAGATAGAAACATGTACGACTATATTAATAAATAAAAGCCTGAATATGAATCCCTAACTTGAGGAATTATGGGTCACCTATGGAAATTTTAATTTCCTATTTCACCTCTTTAAATTGGTTATTTAAGACAAAATAGTCTATATACTTCTTCAGTATACAATTTATTTCATTTATAAGATACTAAAAGAAAGTCCTTTAGTAGTTCTGACACATAGCCAAAAAAGGGTGACAATTTAGAAAAACTAATGATCACTGGCAAAATTAAAAGATCTCGAGGTCGTAGTTCGATGCGTTGGTCCAACAGATCCGCAACACTCAACGACTTCGTGTACGACGCACTACATATTGCCGTCGTCTGCGATGGCAAAAAATAGCCCAAGCAATGCGGCTGAGTTGGCTGCTTAGGGCCGCATTTTAGTCAATTATTTTATGGCTAACGTTAATTTCAAACAGGGAAAAAAGGAGGTTTAATAATAAGAAGAAAATAAGACTATAGTGCGCAAATCATTAATTTGCAATTTCGTTGACAAAAAAATGTATCTAATTAATATGATTGTGAATTAGGGTATTGATTTGATTGTAGAGGTTAGTAGGGGGTAAAATTTGAAGTGCCGACAGACGGCAAATGTCTAATTTCGCCCCTGAGTCCAAGAAAAAGTAGTGGGAAGAAGGTCATGACCTGAGGGTCTTCAAGAATGAGATATACGACTCTAGGAGGTGGAGGAGGATAAGATTTGCAATAAATCAGAGGTACAGAATGTCGTCGATCGAGCCCCGAGCTGTCGGAGTGAAGTCGGCTAAAGGAAACCGATTTTGGAATAGGAAGCCTAACGCGCCACAGGGCATTAGAAGAACTAGTATTGAATTATTGAATTAGTACGAATAAGGGTGGAACAGTGTCCGGTTGATACATTAGCATCACTATTAATGAAACAGATCCAAACCATGCGAAAAATACGCGAACGAACACAAGTCAAAATAATAATTTCAATTTCATTCTTTGTTCCCGTGGGCTCCGTCTACACTTTTATTCATCTGAGTCTAGTAAGTCTAACTTATATTTTCCACAATTCATATCAATACCATAATATACTTTCCTTAGCTATAATGTATTACAGCTTGAGCATATGGCAACTGTGCCGAGTAAACCGTTAGATTGGTTCCGTGTGAGTTTACGGCCGTCAAATATTTACGTACGTATAGCCTTGTGGACTGCGCCCTACCCGCATTTTACTCCAATAGTGAACCCTAATAATGTACCTCCAACATATTGCATTTGTGATAAGAATAAGTATGTGGGAGTGGATCATGATTCGACGTATACGAATTTATTCTGACCATAGTTTTATTTCATTTTTATGATACAGCTACAATCGTGTTACCGAATGAAGAAGGATTATGGAGTTTTAGTGTACTTACAAATATTGGGGGCTATTAAGGTTTAATCATGTTTTTCTAGTTCAATCAGATCTTAATAATAAAAATCATGACTGTTGAAAACGTGTTGATATTAATAATATTAGGTGTCGATATTTTATTAAAGGTTTTGCATATAGGTTATCTACTTTGTATAACGACTTAGATGATAAAGTTCTCATTATTAATACCCTAGATATACTTAAAATGACAAAATACTACTTATATTTTGGAAGTAATATGTCTGAAATTTACAATAATTCAAAATTACAATAATTATTATTGTTTTAAAAGTTACATGTAATTTGAACTTTATCATATGGCGATCACCTTACTTACAGATCGCCATGTGATGAAGACACCGACCGAAAATAGTTAAAAATTAATAAAAAAAATAACTATGCTAAAATTCTATAATAATATAATACTACCAGTATTCAACCGAATATAGAATAGAAGAATATTCATGGCATCTCTAATAAAGAATATCCTATTTTTCCTAATAAAAACATATAATTAGATGTGTCTTTTGTCTTTTGGAAAGTGTATGGAAAGAAAGAAAGAAAGGCAGACATATTTATTTACGACAAATACAACATAGAGTATTATCAAACAGTAAAATAGCAGAAACAGAATAAGTCCTAAAATTGCACCCGGTCTCAGCATATGCTGACCAATTAAGACCAGCGCTGTTCTTCCGCCTGGGACCAGCAAGTGAAGTCACGTCAAGTCAGTATGGCTTTACATCATGACAATATTGGGCGTTAAGCGAAAATTCTTCTCAAATAGCTTTAGAAACTAAAGGCGATAATGAATTTTTTAACATCTAAAATATACCTACATTTATGCGAAGACAAAGGAACAATATATGTAGGTATGTGTGTCACTTTTGAAACACTGGTTTGAAGCGATATGCATGTATGATATATGTATCTGCAAATGTGTTCGTTTGCTTTTGAATGAGCTATGGCGTCTACCAGAACGATTAATGCGGGCCCTCGGAAATGGATGGGGTTATTTAAACCACGATATTTGCATACAGGGCGCGATAGGAGTGCAATCTAGAGTAGATTTAACGGGTGCCGTCATAAATTAAACTGCCAAGACCTCCCTTACAGTAAATATACGAGTTAATGGAATGTACATTAACACTTTACTTTTAGATGAAAACTGGATCCAGAAAATGCGCCTTTGAATTATATTCCTTTTTAATTTCTGGCTTTGTTTTAAGAGTGTTTGTTTGACTTATTTTTATATTTCCTCATACCCTTCTCCTCCTGGATTAGTGTTAATGACTGTGTCCAAATGAGACTTAAAAATAATGCGATAACAAATAGCTTTATAAGTGTACCTACTCGTATACGTTAGTTAATTGTCAATTTTAATTCCTTCGTCATTAACAGACTCGCATGTCAAATAAAACATTAAACCCTTGGCTACAATGGCATGACACAGCCACTAACAGAAACATTATCACAGGTGTAGCAGAGATATAATGGGATAGAACGTTTAAAATTTTGGATAAGAAATATAAATCTTTGAAGGTCACTGAATTTGACAACATATTTTTGAATTCTATACTTAACTTGGATTCTCCCTTGCATATTATATAAACTATAAAATACCACAATTATACAAGACGTAAATATGGGATATTTGTTGTGAAATTTAACTTCCGTATATTCGCACAACTCTTTAACGTAGTCGATGAAAGAAAGTAGTCGAATAAATTATATTAAATAAATAATAATAACAATCCACAACACCCTATTGCTAGGCTCAGACCTGCCACTATAGGGGAACGGACAATATACCCGCCACGCTTGTCCACGGTGGCTGGACGGGTTTCACACATCGGTTATCTCGATATGCAGGTTTCATCACGATGTTTTTACGTTGTTAGCACGTGGTAATTGTAACAATATACACATTAGGTCATAAAACTGTCTACATGGTGCATGCGTTCCGGCCAGGATTCGAACTCGCGGCCTTTGAGTTTGGGACGCGTACGCTAGCCACCACGCACCATGCTCGCTATCACGACTCGACGATTAAATTATAATCTGACTAAACTCGAAATTGAAACATTTCAACTGTTTTATGAATGCAAATTTTATTTTTAATTTTATATTGTGTTTTATTCTGTGAATCACTTTTTCATTTTCATGTTCTGAAAGTACGCTTGGAGTTACCAGTTCACAGGGATGAAAACAGAACTTTTCATTTCTGGGAAACGATTTTCCCTACTGTCAAAAAATTAAATACCATACGTAATACATGAGACTCATATCCCATTTTTTTACAGACACTGTTAAATGTTATATGGCAGGCAGAATACAATTCTGTGTAAAGACAAAAAACAATTAGGCATTTGGACTATTAATGTCTGGTATCATAATTGTTTTTTTTTTTTAACCAATTCTTTTGTAACATAATTTTATACTTATAAATTACTTTTCACTAAATTATTATTTAATTTATATCAATTCGAGCTAAATATTTACTAGATAAAATTACTTGACGTTTCATATATGACGTATTAAATATCTTCATCAGATTTAAATATGGATTCAACGCCTGATTTCATTAGAGAAATAGTTGTTTGTTTAACTAATCAGTTTTTATTATAGGAGTGTTAAATTCAGGTGAAATACCTATTTAGGTATTCAATCTTGTGCGCCATACCATCTAATGTCTCAATAGGCCACTTTCACATCTATGTAACATTTTACTATTATCTGGTGATTGAAAAATCGGCCCAAGTGGTAATGAAGCGTGGCCGGTTTTAGCCACTTAGTACATACAAAAAAATAACTTTAGTAAAATAAAATACAATAATATTTGATGACGATGTATAATATAATAGTGAGAGTTGCGATGGTCCACCTTCCCCTCTTTCTATCTAGCTGATAATGCGTTGGTATAAATTTCATATCTAAAATTCCTAATTATAACATTTTAACTTCATCCACCTATTACACATTTAGTAAATTCCTCGCCGCTTTCCCAAACATCCTTGTTTAACGCTGTGTTATGTAATTAACCTATTACTTTAGTAAATAATATGTTCAAGTTAGTTACTCGACGTGTGGTTTAACCACGTTAAGCTCACGCTACAGTCTCGCTAATGAGTCTACGATAACGTCATGACGCTAAACTACGCAAGTTAGAGCCAAGCCGCGCGCCTTTACTAGTTGCCTTATGAAAACTAAAAAATATTTTTGAACATCTCATCTAGAAAGTTCGAAAAGGTCAGCTTCTGTTTACCTATGTTTATAATTTCCTGATAACTTTATATTAATTTTGTATTATTAAAATGAGATTTAACCATTAAAGTTTTGTTATTTAGGGAGAATATACTTACTCGTAATATACAAAAGAGTAGATACAAATATTGTTACGGGTTACAGGACTCGAATTAAAATGCCTTGGGAATTACTTTAGAATTTATTAGAACTATACAAACACGTATAACACAGGTACAAAGCTAACTTAACATAACTAGTACAAATGCACGATCAATAACACGCGCAAAGTCCGTCACTATATATATTATCGAATGTAGTACACACGTCTTGCCTCACTTGCGAATATCGGTTGACTGCCCATATCTGCATTGGGGCATTGTTTTATACTGCACAATTACAATGTCTCTCGGCCGCGCAGACTGAATTTTAAAAATCACACCTGGCTAATGACTACCATAAAAGATTACACAATTGAATGTTTTCCTAATTACAAATTTTAAACACAAAGTAAACAACAGAAGATGGTCATAAAAGCGCTTAATGTTATTAGCTCAAACAACGCCGTCGGGTAATAAATATGCTTTGTTTACAGTTATGCAGGTGGCCTAAATTGTAACAATATAATCAACACAATTCCCAAATAAAGTCTTTCTAATAATTAAGTTATTAATGGGGATTATTTCACGTAAGTTTCAAAATTATGTCCCGTGGAATCTAGTCCATTTTTAGGGATAAAGAAATTTTATATTACACTTATGTAATATAACATTTCTTTACTACTGTAGACTACTACAAAACAAACTAACCATTAAAGAAAACTTATAAACTACTAAGTTTAATAGTCTACTATAAACAGTTATCTTATTAATTATTATGTAAACCAAATTTCAAAATAACCAGTTCTTTAGACTGTAAGGGTTTGTGTACACGGCTCAGCGGAGACTCCGCCATGCATGCGCCACCGAACTGTAGACTATGTGAGATCGCGCCAGCACCACGACTCTACCACTCCGCCGTTGCACTTTCACTGTCGAGCGATAGGAATTCACAGAACAGATAGACAGCGCGACGGCGGCGGTGTGGTTACAGCGCCCATGGACAGTAGCAATATCAGAGGTGCTGCCGACCTTGAAGGAGAAACTCTTATCTGGCCACGAATTCCGGAACATTCCGGTTATTTTATCGCCTCTTACAACTTGACGCAGGAATTTCGTATTATTTTTTGTTCCTGCAGGGAAAGTTTAAACAGGGTTCTCTATATATTTATTATTATATTAGTATATACTTACTAGTAATAATAGGCCATACAATGTCAATTTAAGATAATTAAAGATTAACGGTCTTATTTATATTGAGTTAGATTAAGTTTGTAGGTAGTTTAAGGTTCAAAGAGAAGCCTACAAACTTACACTAACTCAATATTAATAACACCGATATACATTATGTTATATATTATTATTTTAATACTACCTTACCTACCAGGGAAACGAAACATTTCGCCTCCACGTTCCTTCTACGTAGAGCTGGGTTACGAAATGCACTACTAGAGTCTGTGTCTCCCGAAAAGTACAATCCGGGTATCTTTAATTCTCGTGTCAATAGGTACTATCTAGGTAAGCGTGCTCCATCTTCGATCGCATCATCGTCTATTTATCATAAAAAAACCTTAGCGTCGAGGCCCAAGTGTGCTCGCAGCGGTGTCCGCTACGGAACCTGGAGTCCACTTTTTCCCACTGACTGGTTTTCGACATCCCTTATCGTGAAGCCATTGGCACGCATGCTATTATCAACCCACACGACGATATCGATCCAGCACATCAAGTAAAATCTAGTAAAAATATTCTATGAAAATTTGAAAGTAACTCAGCAAAAAAGGCGTCACAGAATCTCTGTCGTAAAAAGGTTAAGTGGTTATCCAATCTTATATAACTACTTAAGAAGACCTTCGAATCCGAGTAGGCAGGTATAAAAGGATTTACTTGGCCAGTCAACGGGTGAGCTTTTACATCTAAATAGGTTAAAGTATGTATTTAATGTCCAGTGGTAATTATTTATAGACAATGTATTTCCATAGTCGAAGAAAATGGCCTTTGGTTGAATGTTAGTTTGCTTGTATCTTCCTCGCGGCCTTAATTTCCTACATACAATTTGGTATATAATATTATATATAGGTCTACTTTAGATAACAGGGATGAAGAAAATATGAAAGTTTTTATGCCGGAGAATTATATAGTTTCTACATTGTTGGGCTTTGGCACCTTCGACAGCGAAGCGCGGAAAATCCAAATTTTAATGCTTGTAATGTAAAGAAAGGGATCCTCCTTTTGGGTGTGTTTCTCTCTCGATATATATTTATAAATAGTTTCGAAGAGAACGTTCCGAACGCATGATCGGGTGTTAATGCTTACGAAAATATGACCTATCGATTACCGGAATAGTGAACAAGCAACTTCGAAAGCCTAATTATAGCGGGTACTATATATAGTAAATGAGAATAATATTTTGTACAGAGCTTATTACTTTTAATGTTCGTATTGCAATTTGCAGCAAATGAACACAACCATTTATCAAATACACTTTTAAAAAGTAAGAATAATGAAACGAATGCGTGTTAGCGTAGGCAGCGGTATGCGCATACAGAGCTCGCAGTTCGCTCTACAGAGGAGTAATCATATCCAAGTCTCATATCTAACTAAAAAACGGGCAGGCTTGCGTGGAGTCGCGCGAGCAGCGAAGTCTGCGCTGCAGTCGATTTTCCCTGCCTGTACCAACCCACGCAGGTGGAGAGAAAAGGGGGCGTGTGGGCTGGTCTACGAAGGCTTTGCTGTGCTATATAATAAATATACTTCGCAAATTAAAAATAGAATAATATTTTCTTAAGTTTTCGCGACTTGTACACATAATAAAACTACGTTTTAACGGTTTTAAGCGCGGTAATTTATTTTATTTAGGTTTATCCGACGTTTCGGCCGCTTTTCAGTTGCCGTGGTCACGGAAGACAAAGATGACATTTGTCAAACGTGTATTGTCAAAGTTTTTATTCAGCCTACCGCCAACTTGTTCATTTGAATTATTTAGTTTTAATTTTGTTTATGGATATTATTTACTCTATGGGAGCCTAATCTAATTTACCACCGCTTCACAACATGTTGTGGCTTGAAGAGAAGAAGCGGCGCAAGAAACTCTTCAGCAAACATGCTAGTTCTAAAATTTTTTTTATATAATATTAAAATGAGTGGAAGGAAAAAATAAAAGAAATTATTAGTCAAGTTGGTTTTTCGTTGCACGCAGAAAGAGCTCACAGTGTCTTGAGGTCTGGCAGTTGGTTTTTGCTGGGTTTGGGTCTTAATAGTTTTGATGATTGGATCCCAAACAGGTGGTACCTGCCAACCATCTTCTCTATTGAAATTTGGGTGTTTTTTGATTTCAATAGCCTCACGCATCATTCTTGGTATGAAACGATTCTCTTTCGCGAGGATTTGTGGGTTATCGAATCTGATGTAATGGTTGGGTTTATCCAGCGTGTGTTCACTGATCGCAGATTTCGTAGACCTTGTGTGTTTCATGTCAGCAATGTGTTCTTTTACCCATGTTTTTATGCTCCTCTTTGTTTGCCCAATGTATGATAATCCACATTCACAATCGAGCTTGTAAACACCTGCATCCTGGAGTGGGATATTGCATTTCACAGGTCTCAAAAATTGGGTTATCTTTTTATGCGGCTTGAAATATGTTTTAATTGAAGCTCGCCTGAGGATGTGACCAATTCTGTCTGTGACTCCCTTGATGTAGGGTAGGGTAACAGGGAACCGCTCAACTGAAGGTGGTTTGGGGCCTTTGTGACGTTGGTGTGGAGTCTTCAGCTGATTGCGTTGTAAGACTCGCTTGACATGCTGAAGCTCTCCAGCCACATGGTTCCCGTCACAGATTTTTTGTGCTCTCTGAAACAAAGATTTGCCCACGGTAGCTAACTGACTAGGATGGTGGTGAGACGAACCATTAAGGTATTTGTCTGTATGGGTAGGTTTCCTATACACCGCCTATACACCTATACTCTTCAAGCCACAACATGTTGTGAAGCGGTGGTAAATTAGATTAGGCTCCCATAGAGTAAATAATATCCATAAACAAATTTAAAACTAAATAATTAAAATGAACAAGTTGGCGGTAGGCCGAATAAAAACATTGACAATACACGTTTGACAAATGTCATCTTTGTCTTCCGTGACCACGGCAACTGAAAAGCGGCCGAAACGTCGGATAAACCTAAATAAAATAAATTACCGCGCTTAAAACCGTTAAAACGTAGTTTTATTATAAAAATAGTATATCAGGAGATTAATTGAAGTTCTCATTAGATGTTCCACTAGAATAATACATTCAATGAAAGGTACAACGTATTAGCATGGAGTAGTTACACTGCACTGGGTTAACTCACCACAGCATACATCCACTTCAGAGCCGTGTTCATCGATTTAGGTCGATACTCAAGTGAGGCACGTAGAGTTGCAATCGGAACTGCACTAAGAACTGTTGGTGAAACTCAAATACGGTGTACAGGTACGTGAGAGTACGTGATTAAGATGGCCTAATTAGCCATTTGCACAAGGCTAACGGAGTATAAGCACTTTTGGTTACTTAGTATTACTAGTTCCAGTGATCAAAGCGAATATGTGCACATTGATTAAAATGAAGCGATTCAACACCCTGATCTGCTTTTAAGAATATTGAAGTGCATTTTTTATTTTTATATCTGTGTTGTCAGTGTCAACCACAAGTGGAAGTGCTGTAACTAGAGATTCTGGATGTAATTCTTGATAAGGCAAACTA
The DNA here is from genome assembly GCA_012273795.1 of Dendrolimus punctatus. Classification (NCBI taxonomy): domain Eukaryota; kingdom Metazoa; phylum Arthropoda; class Insecta; order Lepidoptera; family Lasiocampidae; genus Dendrolimus; species Dendrolimus punctatus. The sequence goes on along the minus strand of CM022534.1, from coordinate 7,199,297 downwards.
CAACGACCAACTTGATATCTGCTCTGATCTGGGTTTTTTGGGATTACCTCAGTTTTTTTGGTGTTTGTCTTATCTTATAAAAATTCTTAGAGATCGGCTTTAACACTATATTATATCTGCTAATTAAGTTTTTAAAATGCTGTTGTTTTGGAAATATTTAATAAGAAAATTAGGATATTTTGGATATAAGTCACTGTTTTTATAACAGAATAAACATACCTCTTTAATTTTAACAAGTAAAGTTTGTATTTTTATAAATATATAGGTATTCTACGTCCACAAGTATATTCTTTAAAATGCAATTGTTTAGACCTTGATTCTGTTGGTAATAAAACTAATCTAAGCTAGACAAAGAGAATTAAAAGAGCTTTGCAGAAATTAATAAATTAATTAGGACTGTAAACTGTATAAAAATATATTTAATAATTTATGAAAGCTGCAGATGTTCTAGCTCCATATTATTTGTGCACTAATATTTCTTTTTGGGAGCTTTGCGGTGCAATGGTCATGCGTCGGGTTTTCTACTGCACCGGACATAGAGAACACTGAACACCGGTGTTCAACACCCATAAAAGCGGAATATAATAGAAAATGCACATTTCTAGGAACATGTTTACGAGTTTCTTTTTTAAATTTGCTTAATGCGCTCGTAATACAGATGGGTATTCTTGCAGTTGTTTACGCTTAAATAATCTTTTAAAAAATTGCAACATCTGTTTAGTATCGTTTCAATCCTAATTACAGGAGAACCTTTTGTAATAAGCTTAAGTGTAATTAACAAAATCCGGGTCCTGTGGCATGTAATTAGTTTAAACCTCGTATTCAATCCTAGATTACTTGGGAAACAATTTGGTACGTAAATTGTACGATGTTTAGCTTTCAGCTAAAATAAACCTTACCTAGATAAAGCCTACAAATTTGTACAAACCTAATCTGTTAGTAATGTAAGTTTATATATAAGTGTCAATATATTTTTTGTATATAATTTTCAAATATAGCTACAAAGAGACTACATACTAATATTGGTTGTTAGATTATAAGGTTTCCAAAAAAGGGTTCTATTAAGGTTTTACTTTTAGTGAAAATATTTAAATTTCGTTTAGGTACAGCAAATTGTCACAAAAGATATTCATATTATAATAGTAAGTACATTGAACCAGATCATTTTATTTCTCCATTCAGACTCTGGTGTCACCATTGCTACGGACTGCGAAGAACTTCACCCAGCATACGGTATAAAGCTGTCTTACTTAATAATAGCGAGCTGGTAAATACAGTAGGAAGCATCAAGCGTCATGTGGCTGAGTACTTTGGTCCGATTTACAGATGACTGTGGTGGAGTCCTGTCTAAACTTTCTGTTATGTGGTGATGGTATGAAGGGTAGCAAAAAGATTCCGATTCGTTGCCACTGGCCAGAGAATTATGTAAGGAATTACACTACTAACTCCTTTAGTCGTGAATACGGCTTAATTCCTTTGCTACAGAAGGTGTTCACAATTAACGTTGCCAGGCTTATCGGAAGAGCTCTGGTGTGATGTGATGTAATCTCGCGTTGATTTGGGTTACACTAGCATGAGAAATAAATAGTGCTTTCACTACTTTGCTGTTATTCCCGAGCAGTAGGTAGGAATTTCGGGAGTTATTACACCACGAAATGAATAGACCGAATGTCACTAACTTTTTGGACCCTCCTTTCAAGAATAATAAACAATAGTTGGTATCGGAACGATCTTCGTAACCGAAATGTATAAGCATATTTCAAAATGGTTGCTTTTAATAATCTCAAGATAATGGAAAAAGTATTCTTTCCACGCTCAAGATCAAATCCAAGACGTAAGTGTGCACTTACTTTGAAACTTAATTAAATACTAAAACCAATAGTTTAGAGTGTCGTCAGTGGTCTCGCTTCGATTAAGTACAGAATTTCAGTTAAGATTCCACATTATCGGCTGGGACTTTGTAAATGGGTGCTATCTTGCAGCTATACATTCCTAGACATTGGCGAGTTGCAGCTTGCGAGATAGGATATAGTCGACTTTATTGCTGATCGCATATTTTGTTGCACGAGTTTACGAACCAAGCTCGATGTGTGGCTGGTGTTGACACTTATAAAATTGCGTCGGAAAATTTATAGAGAAAATAAAACAATATTTATTATTTGAAACATTATATTTTATTACTAATAAGTTTAAGTTCATAATAATTTAATTTAATAACATACTAATAATTTACTTCCATCGGCAAAGGCTTTCTTCAAAGAAACTCTTTGATACCACCCGTGATCAGAAGGTATATATATATATATATACCTATTTTAATACTCAACGATACCTGTCAAACGTAAACGTGGACTCGCGGATAAGTCCTATTATTTGTATATATTTAATTTTTATTTGTATTTATAAATGAACAAACTCACACGCGTTACATATATATAGTATACACGAACACAAGCATTCCCTTAAATAATCACTATAACTTTAAACAATAAGTTTAATATTAAAGCAAAATTGTACATTTTTATAGCCAAGAAATTAGTAAAATATTTGAGAAAATCTTGAGTTATTTGTTCTGTTTGATATATATTGTAAAAAATTGTGAAGATATTTCACTCGATTTCCCAAAAACATTTTCCATCAAATTTACCTCCGGATTGGCACGTGCCCTACTTACCGTGGGCAAAGGCTAAACTAAGGGCCGACATAGTTTAAATTGTTACACAATAGGTATGCGGAAATTCGTGATAATTTCAACGTGGAGTCGTCGGGCACGTTGCTAGGAAATGCACACTTCCCGATTTCATTTGTGGACGTGGGATTTGTGATTTTACATTAATGTGCGATGCCCCGTCTCGGCTGCACCCGCCGCTGCGCTGCCTTAACACCACTGGGCACGTTCCTATTCTCTTATTATACCCGTAATAACGTGGTGGAACAGAAACAAAGTTTTGATATCATGTGTAATACAGTCTTCGTTTTCACGGTGCATTTTGTATAAGTATAATCATCTAATTATAATCTATGATACTATGATAAATCTGTAAATGGTTCGAGTTTGTATATTGCGTTTAAAAATGTGAACAAATCGTCTAATTCGGACCAAAAGATTCATAAAAAAAACAAGTTTTAGAGTTGTTCTGTCGGTCTGTCTGTTAGGGCATCACATGAAAACTACTAAACGTATGAAAATGAAACTCGACACAGAGCTAGCTCATACGCCGGGGCGTAATTTAGGATACTTTTTATCTCGATAAATTATATCGTTTCCGCGGGACAAACGAAAATATCGAAGAAGATGGCACTTCGGTCGCATCCTTTTTGAAAACTACTGAACGTATATGAATGAAACTTGAGGCAGAGCTGGCTTATATCCCGAGTCACCACTTAGGATACATTTTGATAAGTGATGTCGTCTCCATAGAATAAACGGATTAGCTAAATATATCAATTTTTTTGGTTAGCTTCCACTCACCTCTATTTTTTACTGGGCAGTTGTCTGACTATGTAGACTTAGTTTCTTTGTTATTATTATATGTAAAAAACCGAATAAAAATTTTTGCAAGTAAAATAAAGCTTCTGCAGCGTAGCTGCGGGGCAAACTCTAGTACACAATAATTGGTTCGTTTGTTTCACTTAAGAGAACTAAATAAAAGTAATAGCTATAAACAACAAAATAAAATAAAACAAATATCGTTATATTAAGTAAAAATAACTTCTCATATGAAATCGCGATTTCCACATGGGCAGTTTTATTTTGTTTTATATACCTAGTTAAATGTTACTGGTATTTATCGTAAAATATGAAACATCCCCGCGATACAATTTCTCTCTCAGCTATCGATTCATAGCAAAATATTTGAAATTATTGGCACGTATTTATTTTATGTTACCGCGATGGTTTCATGACAAGTTTATTGATACTATAAATAAGTTATATTTGGGAAATAAAACTGTGAAATGTGATAAGCCTCTGTTGTAAATTTAAAAAGTACAAACAACTTATTTCTTCTTTCTTTTTACACAATAATTCTTGTCAATGTTCCAGCGTACATTTTTATTATAAGAGAAAGAAAACATAATACAAAAGATGAGTCGTTTGCATCTCATTTTAATATTATATTAGCTGCAGATGATAAACAAATCTACGGAGTAAATTGAGCGACGACGACGCTAAGTGGGACGTAATAAAGAATGTGGAGCGTTTTTCTTCGTTGAAATAAGAGAGGTTGCTGTAAAAATAGCAAATGCCATAGTTTGAATTTTCAATATCAGTTTGTGACTGCTAGTATTGCGTATCGCTAGAGGAAATTGTGTTCTTAGATGCGATAAGTAGCATATTCCAAACAGCTGCAGGCACATCTATACATGTGCCTTTTTGCTAGTAAGCTTTTCGATCTGACTTAATTTTTTTAATATTACTGTTACGACCGACATAGACAAATTCACACCTGCATTTTATTACCTTCCGGCATTTGGACTTCTTTTGTTTACGTAGTGTTTAAAATGTGTATAAAAAAAGCCCACTGTTTATTGTAATCTTTTACGGCCTATTGTTGTATGCGTGCCAATAGAATGATAGTTCTAATAAACTCTATAGTAATTCTAACGGCATTTGAATTCGAGTTCTGCAACTCGTACTATACAAAAGAAAGACTTTGAAATCTTTAATAACATCAAATCGAAAATTCATAGTTATCTTTCGACTTTGATTAAAATGTTGAAATTTCAACTGCTTTGTAGTTATACGTCCACAAGAATGGAATATTTAATATAATGAATTCATTATATTAAATAGAGAACGAAATAAAACTTTGAAACTTATTTTGAATTTTATCTGTAAGAATATAAGTGGCTATGGAAGATATTATAAGATTAATATTTGAAATATTTTAAACTTAAACAGCTAAAAGCTTAAAAGGTTTGCGCTTTATTAATCAGATAAAAAGTATATTTTATATTATGTGCTTGTTTATTTAATACGCTATGGGCTAGTGAGCAATATGAGCAAAGCTGTTTCGAATATGAGGTTCTGCCCGTGACTTCGTCCACGTTGAGTGAATCATACAGTTTTTGTAGCACGTCTCTTAGCACGTATCCTTGTGCATCAGAACGTAAATGGCTTTAAATTTTCTTTGTACATATATTTTTATTCAATTATAAACATAAATTAAAATATCACTAAATAGTACCATTTATTTAGTCCATTCCAAGATTAGAGTACCCAGTAAAAAATACATTCGTGGTTACTACTCCGATCTTTCTGCCGCAGCGCGTTGTATAAAAAAGAAATTTTACTTTTGGTTCTGTGAATTGAATTACGGTTTAAATTGCTCTTTGATTTGCTTTTTTATGTTATATTATTTGTTTTACGTGCTTAAATAAAAAAATATATTTGTGATTGTAACAATGTGTAAATATAATTAGCGTCACTCACTGGTGATGGTATAATAAAAAGGTTGTATAAAAAACATTGAATATATTATAATATCTAAGTTCTAAGCAAAATGTTTTTATGAGTTTTGTTTTGAAGGACAAAATCTAAGAATATGCAAACTTTGGTATACAATTTGTGGTACACTTAGTCATAAATCACTTTACATGATCATTATTGTTACATTTATTTATACTTGCCTAGTTCATATTCTATATGTTGACCTTTAACTAATGTTGACAATTATATTGTAATTTACTAAGGACATAAAAATTGATTTCTTTTTGTTGCGGGTATGTCGTTAATATTTTTGATTATTGTGTATTCAATTTCATATAACCAATTTGACATTTGAAAAAAAAAACAACTTGGATTGAGAAGAGAAATTATAAAGGTTAATTATATTGATTTAAAAAAAACTGTTCAAACTGGCTCAACTTCATATGAATCTAATATATAAAATTCTCGTGTCACAGTTTTCGTTGCCATACTCCTTCGAAACGACTGGACCGATTCTCATGAAATTTTGTGTGCACATTGGGTAGGTCTGAGAATCGGCCAACATCTATTTTTCATCCCCCTAAATGTTAGGGGTAGTCCACCCCTAAATTTTTGTTTTTTATTTTTACCGGGCAGGACGTCGTCTGCCGGGACAGCTAGTAAGACTATATATTTTCAAAAAGACAGTAATGTAGAATTTAGAAATCTTTTCATTACGTTTTTACTGGATCTTTATCAATAATAATTTATACTTCAGGGAATCTATCTATCTTCAGTATACCTATTCATAATGCTGTCAACTCGATGGCCTCTTTGGTTGAGTGGTCTATACCTTTGTAGGTCCAGCTTAGTGGAAAATAGTGGTTCCAGGTACATTCTTAGCATGGTAAATTTCGTAAACGAACTCTCCTTTGTTTACTTTGGTCTGGGTACCTAGAATCGGACCCTGATAAATGCATCATATATTACTCATAACACAAGTCGCTTAGGTTGGGGCTGTCCAATGATCACGTTTGTCTGATTTTTTAAAAATAAATATAAGGATGGATACAACAATTAATTTTGTCTCGGAAAATTGACGTTTTATATCGATTAAACTAGTTTAAAGTATCTCCATATCTCTATATCTCTACAATCTCTATATCTATCTCTATATCTCTGCTATTCTCTATATAAACATTAAACGCAAGTTGGTAAGAATGGATGTATAGATGTATGCATGTATGTTTGTTACTCTTTGACGCAAAAAGTACTGAATGGATAATTTATAAAGATATAGTGTGAATTATCCAAAATATCACGATTTACCATCTACACGCGATAAAACCGCGAGTGCAACTGGTCAAATTATAAATATGGGAACTTTTCTTTCGTCTCCCTCTGTCATATGTGTCAGACGTTTTTTGTTAATTAAATGTGTAACATAAAATGACATCTAATGAAATGTTCGAAATGTTAATATAAAGTATACACAAATATATATTTATTAACACAATTATAAAATTACATACTGTGGAATACAATGTAAGAAAACTTAACTTATTTGTATTGTATTCTACCCATAGTCCCTCAAGACTATAAGTAGAATACTGAGCCCAGATCACCGTCTTCTATGGGTAAGGTGCCCAGAAGGCTGGCTACGTTTCCTCGCTGGATCGCCATACTGATCCGTTGCCCGAGGTAGGCACCAGCCCTCTGATCACCTGAAGAGTTGACGAGTCGTTTTGATAAATTTTGGTGCAGACTCATGGCCTCAGGACCCCACGGTCCAAGCGTCTCGACAGCAAACGGCACAAACATAAAATTAACATAAGTCGTAAACTATTTTTTCCTTTACGCGTTCTATATTTTTAAATATGCATGCGTGAATCCATTAACACACACTTCGCGAGAATTCATGGTACTCGTACGTATATTGTTTACGTCACCATCCGTCATATAGGCATGCACTGTCTGCTCCAGGAAGCCAACAAACGGCGACTGGCACCGGGGAACAGTTTCATTTCCTTTCGCACATATTCAAGAGACGATGAACAATATCTCAGTAACAATGGATTCGTAATTTGGACGAGATGACGCCAGCGGGACAATGCGTCAAGTGACTCATTATTGCCGAGAAATGCTTCGGGCAGAAAAATAATTTTGCTTTTATGATGATGCTAACCGCTTAGTGCGTGCTTGTGGATCTAGTCTAGGACTTCAATACTCGTATGTCCTCGTTAATATTACTTCAGTTTGATTGACAAATTATTGTAATGAACGCCATTTTAAAAATACACACTACACTACATAAGTTAGGTTACCTGAAGTAAATTGCTTTAAAGTGCTTCGACACCGCGAACATTCGCTTGTAATGTAATATTTATGATGCGATTTTGAGCATTTAGCTGATTCCACTTTTCTACAATGTCAGACGAAACGGTCGTTGTGTTACAAGTTGGATCAAAATATTACAAATTGTGTCATTACAGGTTGTGTACTCTAATGGTTCTCCTCCCTCACCGATGTAATTCTCGCATCTTAATTATTGTAAACAAAACAAACATGATAGGATATTTGCCCATCTGGATGGCTAACACCCCTGGTCTAGAATATTCCATAACAACCTTGAGTTATGTTCCGGCATTAGTGGCCAGTTTCAAGTCTTACAGGTTGCGCACTGTAATGCTCGTTTCTTCTCTTTCAGTGATGTAATCTGTAACGTAACATTACCGGCGAATGCTCGCGGTGAGGGAGCACCTTTAAGCGATAAGACCGCCTACTACTTTTACTATGACAATATTGTAATCGTGCATTTTTGAAATTGTTTCACTGTGGCCGGTTCCTATATTACACTTGTATATAATATACTTATATATTTATTATTAAAATGTAAGTAATCGTACAATAGTTATGTATACCACCATCGCCACTCCGAATCAACTATATCCTTGCCACGGGTTGTTTGGGAGAGATCGCTTTTTAGCGACAAAACCGCCCTTTGTACACAATTAGAATAGTACAAGTTTGTACGTTTTCTTTAATGGTGTACAATAAAGAGTTATCCATCTTATACAAAATGTTATACATTAATTATAAATAAACTTCATGTAGGTAGCTATGTACAAAAAAATATCAGCAAGTGAGATTAATATTTCATTATTTAATTGTCTTTGGGTTGGGCATTAATTTATTTGCACAACATTATTTATTTGAGTCCGTAAATTTTAAAGCGAGCCGAGCATAATTGAAATGAATTTGAAATAAATCATTAAACGCTTCTTTAATAAGTTTATAGTAACATTAATACAAACAAAGTTAATATTAACTGTCCTTATATTCAATTCAATTCTTGAAAATCATTGCATTTACAAAATAAATTTCAAGATCTCAAACACTACATTATTACTACAATAAAGACTAAACGCGACATTGGCCCGTCCGCTCCAACCTTAGTTGCCCTCAGGTCAAATTTCAAAAACATTATTCTTAAGTTTAATTCACGAAATATATTATGGTAAATAGAAAATAAAATCGTATTTCTTTCTTCACTTTCTGCTATTTCAATTTTACTCAAACATTTTCAAGAAAATATTTTTTAGACGGCATTGTTAACATTTTATTACTAGAAATACACAAACCTTTGTTGAATTTATTCTAACCATATAAGAGGGATGTTGTGGAGCTCCATTGCCGTAACCAAAATTATTGGATATCCGAAATAAACATCTAACCTGACATGACATAAAAGTTGCGGATAGGTATAAACTCTATTTATTATCTATACATTAATACGCGACGCAAACACACATCAAAAACTTTATACCCCTTTTTACGAAAATTCGTGGACAAAGAGTATGTAATTTCGCACACTTATAGTTTATATAGAGGAGTGCAGAATGCTATTTTAAATTATGTATAAAAATTACATTATATCAATAAAAAAACATTACACACACCACCACGTATTTGACACACACACGCATATATACTCTTGTGTTTATTGTTAAAGTCAAATTAACAGTGTAGCCTTGGCGAAATCTGTGATTATAGAAGTATTTTTGCTAAAAAAACTATATCATGTAATAAATATTGTGCGTAGCTCGTTGCACTTATAATAAATATTGTTTGCACGCTCATGTGGTGGGCCTAGGATACCCAGGTCGATGTAGTGGTGGAAGTTAAAACAGTGTTATGGGGTGAAAACTTGTAATAAAATAACTTATATACGAAGGCGTCTGTTCGGCTACAATCCAAACGGAAGAAGGTCAAAAATGCAACTACAATGTTGCAAGTCATAAAATAAGAATTATTCAATGTTGGTGCTGCCAACAAATATTAATTAACATATTTTACATATATTAAAGACTATTTATGACTCTAATTCCCTGGCAGCATGGCAAGCCTTTGGTGTGGGATGCTACTTGCGTAGACACGTTGGCCGCATCCCATTTACCAAACACATCTAGATCAGCCGGTTCGGCGGCGGAAACAACTGAATCACTTAAGCGGCGTAAATATGCAACCCCCAGTCAGAGTTATATGTCAGTGCCGTTTGCTGTCGAGACTTTTGAACCGTGGGGTCCTGAGGCCATGAGCTTTTCAGGTGATCAGAGAGCTGGTGCTTACCTCGGCCAACGAATCAGTATGGTGATCCAACGAGGAAACGTAGCCAGCCTTCTGGGCACCTTACCCATAGAAGACGGTGGGTGGGGTATAGATACAGGGCACATTTATTTATCATGAACAAATCCGACCTTTTTTAATATAGAAGGTTAAGCCTTTTTTTTATAACCACCCTAAATTAATTTTATATCTCAAATAATAAATAAATATTCCGTATATCTATACCGCACCCCACAAAACATCACTATTACGTCACCCACAATGATAAATTACATGTCATTTGTTTCATCTGAGCTTCACTGTCCAGAAATATGTAAGTTGATACATGTGCAAACGTCAAATGTAAAAAAAACGCTTGGAAACAGTATAGATAATTTAAACGTCAAAATAAGGTTTTCTCATGTCGAACGAACATATTAAATGAAATAAAATTCATATGCTAGCATTATGGGGCAAAAAGATCGTAAAATTTACTTGTTTATTGGTAAGTAATAAAGTATTATCTATCTTTCTAAAATTAAATACATACTGTGGCGCTATAGCCTACAGATAAAATGCTGGTTCAATTTGAAATGGACTGTATGAGAGGGATATGACCTAATCCTTACACTAGAGAAGTAGAAGCTCCACCAACCTTGAGATCGGCCCTCTCCTGACTCGGTTCAGGTTACACACAGGAACAGCACACGGCACTAAACTCCACCTTAGAGCTAAAACTTTTAACACAAAGTCTAGGTACATGTAGTAAGTTTTTGGCACGGCCAGTAATCACAATAAGTATAATGTTATTAAATAAAATTATGAGCGCACGGCGCGTTGTAGTCTCGTGAAAACGTCGACGGAAGTGTTCAAAATGGCTGCTCCTACCCTGCTCTGTATTGGCCATCACCTCACACAGAAAGAGGGTAGACAGCAAAATTGAGGGAGCGATGTTCTACCTACTTCATACTAGGCAAGGACCGAACACATACTGACCGTCAAATCGTTAATTTACAGTTATTTCTATTTTCCTTTTTTTAAAAAAAAATGTATTATCCTTACCTAAAAATATCTGAAACTATCGGATTATTTGAACTAATTTCATATCCGTATCCATATCCGAAATTTCGGATCCTTAAATATCTCTGCCATATTCTTTTATGCATGAGTTCAGCAGACAGACAGACGGCTGAACTGATGGAAAGCGCTTACCGTCGTCTATGGACAGTTGTAATAAATACCAAAGGCGCTACCAGCTACCAATGTGCTGCCGCTCTGTAATGGAAGACTGAATCCTGGCTACTGGCGGCATACTCTAGACCAGGATGGTGGTCAGCCAGTTGGGCAAATGCCCTACCACCTGGCTGTGGGTTGTTTCGCCGCTCTTTACGACAGGCCGCCCGGCCACAGGAAATTTTATTCATTCACCGTTCCTGCTCGTATAAAATATACCGCATAAAATATTATTGTAGGTACATATAATTTTACGAAAAATCTAGTTAGTATTCAGAAGCAACATTTGTGTTCTTTGTAAAACCAATATTGAAAAGTTGCCCTTTTTACCTTGTATGCGACTCTTTGTTGAGCATGTGAATTTGAAAATCAGGTAGGTAATTGGTCTGTAATATGTAGGCCTTAAAACGTTGTGGTTTTACCCCTACAATACGCCAATTGGATACATAATTTCTGCTTTTTGTTTTTGTGATTTTCTATTATATGGTACTTGTTAAAGGTACAGATATATACAAACCTCTTTTCAGTTATTTTAGCTCTGTACAATAGTAGACGGTATATTTATAATTCCATATTTCTCTATTCTGACTTATATTCTCTGTCACACAGCAGCTCTTAATGTCATCCTTCACACAACATATTCATTTCTTTTTTTATTACACACTTTTATTTAACTTGCAGTGGATGTATGTATGTAAGTTCGCGTGGAATCTTGCAAATTAAATTTGACCAACTTCCCGGTTTCCGATTGAGCTGAAATTTTGCACACATGTATATCGCGTGACAATGTAATAATATGGTTGTGTTTCGGCATTAGTGACCAGGTTCCAGTCTCCTTTAAGAGAGCTGCAAGGCATTTGTAGCACCCTTGTTGTTGCAGATATCGTCCATAGGCGATGGTTACCGATTTCCATCAAGTGGGCCGTCTGCCTGTCTGCTGAACTCCTGCAATAAAAAATATATCTGTATGCAATGTCGAGATTTTGAATTCTATAAATATGTTTAAATTCATAAAAAATCTGTTATTTATTCTAGCCTGTGTGTCTGAGATAGATCTCTGAGTTTTCCATTGTATATCGACTAATAATATAAACTAGTGGTTGCTTGTGGTCGAAATTCAACCACAATAATTAATGTCAATGACTATACTTCTACAATCACAGATTTCGCCAAGACTACCCTTTTTTTTTTACATGGGGAAATGCGTTACCGCACCGTCAGCCGCGCGGAGGATCATGCGCGGCCGGTGTGTGGGTCTCCCCGACGCCGGTACAATACGACCGGCGCCGGTATACCCACTAAAACCCCATGGGAGCCTTCTTTCCGCTTAGCGCCGGGGTCACGGTATGTGCGTGAGCTTAACCCGCGACCCCGGCAGCGGCTGGCCGCCTCATAAGCAGAGGCGGCCTCTCCTGTGTGCGGGCCGGGGAATGGTGTTTCCCCGGCCCTGAGAGGGACGCGCGGCTACCTCTCGCGCCCTCTCGCGCCATTAGTGCGGGCGGAGGTCTATATGGATCCCCCAGACCTCGACGCCCGCTGCCGCCGGGAGGGGGAGGCTGCGAAGGATTACTCCTGCGCCATCACCCCTCCCTCTCCTTCCTCCTCCCCCCGCCGCCTCGCGCACTCAGCAGCGTCAGCGGCGGGGGGCTTCGCGATGGGGGGGGAGGCTGCGAGGATGCTCCTGGCCACCCTCCCTCCCGGGGGGGGGGCTTCGCGATGGGGGAGGGGAGGCTGCGAAGGATTGTCCTGTGCTAACACCCCTCCCCTCTCTCCTTCCACCCCCCCCGCCGCCTCGCGCACTCAGCAGCGTCAGTGGCGGGGGGGGGCTCGCGATAGGGGGGAGGGGGAGGCTGCGAAGGATTGCTCCTGCGCCAACACCCCTCCCCCCTCTCCTTCCTCCCCTTTTCCCCGCCGCCTCGCGCACACAGCAGCGTCGGCGGACGGAGCGGGGGAGGGTAGGTCACCGGTCAGGCGGGCGGTGGTGGGGTGGACATCACCACCGCCGTCCTCGACGGCCAGCGGAGAAAATCTCGACGCTGGCGGTCGCAACGGAAGGGATGGGTGTTTGGGGAGGAGGTTTGGGAAGGAGGGGAAGGCATTAGGATTTGGAGGCGGAAAGGTGGGACACCACTGTCACGGAGTGAAGGGGGGAATGTGACAGTGGCCGCTCGGGGCCCCGGGGACGCATCCCCTTGTACCGCTACCTGGACGGGGGGGGGAGTCCAGGGCGGCACCCCCTGGGGGGCGCCAAGACTACCCTGTTAATTTGACTTGAACAATAAACAAAAGAGTATATATGCGTGTGTATGTTAAATATATGGTAGTGTGTGTAATATTTTTTTATTGATTTAATCTTTTTTTATGAATAATTAAAAACAATTATTAACATTTCTCGTTTGTTCTCTATATAAAATGTAAGGGTACGAAAAGAGGTACACAGTTTTTCTTTCACGTATTAATATATAGATAACCTACATCTCTACTAAATTAGAAATATATTTGATTTTATGTGTCTTAAAAGACATAATATTTATGAAAGCTTGTGTTTCTGACTGTACACTCAGTGAAAGCGTGATAGAGATTTAGATAAACTTCAAAGAATTTTTTCCCTGAAAGCTATTGTTAGCTGTACATATTGTCTGCTTAGGGTAAAGCGACACGTGTAGGTAATCTCTATAAGGGCAAACATACAGTTGTCTGTGTAATTAGCAATCTCACATACCGGTTCGACAAAAGACCTTTGAGTTCAGGTGGTCTATGTAAAACATGTGTAGAGAATGGTGCTACGCCGCTACGTTATGAAGAGTGCTACGTCGCGTCGTAGCTATTACTTCATGTCTTATTATTTTGTCTGTCTGAAGGCGGTTTTGTGCATTCGTGTAGTGGTGCAACGCAAAGAAGACATTCAAGCTTGTCTACGATATATTGTTGCCATCGCAAATATTACATACATATTTTACACAAATAATAGATAAATATATATTTATAATAAGTGTTTTTTTTAGTCTCATGAAATAGTTCGTTTCACCATAAGATAACGGATGTGAATGTCATAGAATACATTTAATAAAAAGTATGTTTATACTTGCTAAATTTAATCTATAAGGCATTAAAAAATCGGGCTACGTAGACCACCTGTCTGGCTTACTATAGGTGTTAGATTTCTTCTAATTAGTTACGGAGGTATAAACAATGTAATTTAGAGTTTTATAATGCTATTTTATAAATAGCATATTGTTTAACTTTTATGTTGTCATAATATAATTTCACAGACTGTTAATTTTTTTATTGATTGAATTTTTTTCTTAACAATAATAATGGCTCAACATGGAATCTAATCAGCATAAAGAATATATAAATATTTAAGTTTTAATATAATCTTATAATCTTTAAACAAAAACCAAATTAAAAGTCTTTCACTAAAGCCAAACGAAGAATTGGTGGTCTCGAAAAACCACATAGAAATGTGTACAGAAGTACACAGTTGAGATGTCCAACACAGAAACACATTTTGTTTGTAAAATTAAACAATATAGCGCTATTGTTCACTTTTAATCTCTATTATATATGTTTCGAAACGAAAACTGCACAGCGTAACATTATTCTTCGAGGTCCCATCAAAAACTCAATATAGTAAATTAATGAGATTGTCACACTCAGCATACAAATGAATACATAAACATATAGTATTCGTCAAAATGAATTCATAGTTTCCATTTCATCAGTAAACAGCGCACGTGCGTTAGTTTATTTTGTATATGTCAAAGTGGTATTTTCATCAGTGTTGTGGGAGTCATTTAGATTTGCAGGCGTGTTTCAAACGCGAGCTGCCGTTGAACATAGGTATAAAACGAACGACAAAACAGTATCAAAGTATACAAAGCATTACAAAATACTAGATATTTATTTTGCGAATATGAAATATTATGTATTAATACAATATGTTTTAATGTTTTTATGTGTGATTATATTTGATTTTTATTTCGTCGTTTCGGCCACTTTTCAGTAGCCGTGATCATGGACGACAGAATGTCAAGTGTGACTAAAATGTCGGAATAGAGATGGAAGTCGGAAGAAGAGTTTAGTAGAAGATATTGACAAGTTTAATAAAGAGTTTCGAAGGCAGTTGAGAGAAGAAAAAGAGAAGAAGAAAGAGTTTAACATAGTTTAAAAAGAGATCCAAGCGAGCTGCACGCGGTAAATTTGAAGGTGAGCACCGCAGCAGTAGGAGATGGTCTACGCAATTTTGGTGACGGTATTATGAGTGAAACATCTTAACGTCGGGACAGTGCGCCGTTAGTTGTGAGTATATAGGCAACCCTGCGGAGAAGAATCACGTATGGCTGTGTAGGTTAATAAAAGCATTTAGTTAAAATAACTGGTGTTTACTTCTAATCTTAAGTGCGTATCACGTAACCATGTGTAAGGTTTCTTACATACTACTACTTACATATATTCATAATACTAATGATATAATTGAAATAAATAATATCCCATATCAACATTCTATACATTCCATTTTATTATTATTTATTTAAATATAAAGACAACTTAAATGCAAATTTAGTTAATAGAGCTTAGTTATGGTAATGGTACGCACCATATATAAGATATACGCGTATCTTACGGGCGTTAATTTGCCTTGCTATTGGTTAAAACTTCACATAAGGTGCATACAAGTAAAGTCAAAATTCAACAGATGCCAAGGAATGTGAATGAATATTATTAATATATTATTATATAATGAGTAAGGTATAGGTACCGGCCATTGGTCACCATACTTTTCAGAATGAGACAGATTCTGAAAAAATATTTTTATATTCTATACAGCACGTTGGTTTTAGAACGTTAAACTCAACGACCTACGTGCTGACTGCTCCAATCAAATACAAATACGTAGAAATGTTTTTCAGTTAGGCACGATTTTGCATAGTAAATATTTAGACTCGTTTGAATACAATGTCAGTCTGCTTTCACAACAAGCTATACTTATTGGCCTACACTTATTGTTTGGTATTCTCGACAAAGTTCATATAATGTAAATAACAATATTTTTTATTTACATTAGATGAATGATTTCAATGATTTTTTTGTATGTGTGTTCAAGTGGATTCGAGAAAGGTTTAGGTTCACAATTGGACCCGGTAAGTGGCGCTGCAATCGGGTTCTAAATTTTATTTTTTAGTACAGGGCAACGTCTGCCGGGACAACTAGTATACTACATGTACTTAATTAAATTATCTACATGTGAAAAATATTGTCAAGTGTTTGAGTCATAGTAAAAAGTCAATTATAACGCACAGGATGCTGTAGGCGACTTATTTTCATTTATATTTATATATAAATGAAAATAAGAGAAAGAAGAAGTAACTTTATACTTACTTTGTTTTTACATGAATTAAATAGAAGACGGAAAAAGTAATGAAACTATGGTAATAGGACTAGCGTTACTATCACAAAGTATTCCTTTTTAAATTATAGGTAACGGCCTTGTTCATTGCCAATACGTAGACATATGTACATATTTTGTTTCGATGAGAAAAATACACTGAATGTCATTCGTGTCGAAAAAACGTTGAATACCGAGTCGTAATACGTTTGGCAATATCTGAAATGCCAAGCTATGGCGTGATATGAAAGGATGAGGACGGGAATGTGTTAGGAAATAGGTTTGCGGCAGATTGATGGAGGGCTTTTTCTGTCATGACAACACGTTCGCCGCACCGCCGATGAGCCTCGAACGTTTACAGATTTTTCGAGAACTCATTGTTGGCTGGATTTCAGGGAGTGATGATGCCTATATTTTGCGTTTTTGTCGGAGCGACTGCGGTGCTTCCAGGTGAAATACGTTTTTTGTTGGTTCGAGTATTGGGCCAAATTGTGCTCGTTTGGCTCGAGAGGAGGCGACCCCCATTTTTATCTGCTTTGCAAAACTGCGGAGCTGTGACGTATGACTTACTGAATATTTCCTCCACTTTCTTCTTAAAAGTAAAGGTGGCACAATTTGTTCTGTATTTATATAAGCTAGTGGTCGCCTGTGGTCGAAGTTCGATCATAATAATTTACGTCAAAGACTATACTTCTATTCACAAATTTCGCCAAGGCTACACTGTTAATTTGAATTAAACAATAAACAAAAGAGTATATATGCGTGTGTGTGTCAAATACATGGCAGTTGTGTGTTATGTTTTTTTTTCGATTAGGTAAATATAAATATTTTTTATGCATAATTTAAAAATATATTAGCATTCGTCGCTACTTCTTTATATAAACTATAAGTGTGCGAAATTTCATACTCCTCCGTCCGCGCAATTTTCATAAAAAAGGATACAAAGCTTTTGCTTCACGTATTAATATATAGATATATTATATTAAGCATTCGTAAGAATGCGTCTTTCAAATTTTTGAATGTACTGTGTTGGGAACATCACTAAATTGTTATTTAAATTTAAGTGTTATTATTTTTAAAACAATATTATTATTATATAATGTTGTTTTAAAAAACGTACAAATCTCAAATTTCGTAGTGTCATATTTAATTAAGATTTAATATAAAATATTCTCAGCTGATGCAACTGTTCAGCGCTATAGCAAATTGAAAGATATAATGAGAAAAGCATGACTGCCTTTTTCCATACCCTAATGATATGTCATCTTATAGAGATCGTGGAACGTATTTTCGATTAGGTGACGTCGGCCCGACGCGTCGATGTGATTTGATTTATGAATAAAGTGGCACGGTATATATGTGCGGCACAGACAGCGCTGTACTTTTATACAATATCGTAGTTATACTACATTTATCTGGTGCCTTTGATGGGCTGCGATCCGTGAATGTGGTGAATGATTAATCTACATATTCGCGGTATAATTTACCATCATGAGCGTGTTGTAACGAAGTATTATATATAGCAATATATTTGGATTTATATTGATTTTCATTATGAACGTTAGGTCTGAATTAACAAAAACTGTTATGTGTATAACGGACCACGCGTCAATAAAGGTTCTTTAGTGATAATGAATATTTAAGGTTTTTGTTATTTGACTTCTATGTTATAAAATATTTTTTATTAAAAACCCTACCTGTACCTACCATTGGTTCGCGCGGGTGTATCGAAATGAACATGAAATACACGAAAAATTATGTAACATTGATATTTCAATCTCTGAAATTTTCTTTAAAATTGTACCATTTTAGAACATATTCGAAAAAATTTTCACACACAGTGATTTAACAAATTCCAAAAAATGATCATCTATGATTGAGCGTCGTATACTTAAATAGCAATGTTCATAGAAATTTTGGCAATTGTTCTGAAATTACAGATATATAGACACTTGACATTTATTAGTATAATAATATAGACAGATTTGGTACATGGGCGAGAAACTCAAGCGACTGTAAATGTCAATATAAACATGCTGGTATTGAAGACACGTTGCTGTCTTTCAGAGGTTTATAGGGAAACAGGAAAGATTGGGAAAGTTTAAGGACTTCCGTTATAAATAAACCTGCATATCGAGTGTCGATGTACATAAACTGTTTCACTCGCAAATTTCTCTCGTTTCGTTTTTTATAGATGTATATGATAGAGTTTCCACTACTCAAAAAGGAGAGGCATGACCATGACCCGATACAGGGTTGTTTATTGTTAGTTGCTGGTAGTTGATACTCACAGTATTAAATGTGTTTAGCTCAATCAAAATTCTGCAATTTATAAGGTTTTAATTATAAAACACTGTTGAGTTTATTAACCAAACCTTCGTTCAGTCAAAGAAGATTGCAAGAACGTTTTATGAATGTCCTACACCTTGGACTCTATTATTTAAAAATAAGATGCCTTGTGGGAGTGAAACTCGCACTTTGATGGTTGCACTATAAAATTATAAATTTTTGCATTCACCTTTCATTGGTTAATGAAATTATGTTGGCTATTATATTCACCAGCCGCTGTCACCGTAAAGGCGTGTGCCGGCACTTTGTACTGCACTATATTCTAAGCTCGTACACCTATATTTGAATATATTTCTTGTTCAAGCTCCAAAATTGACTATATTCATTCAAAAGCCTGTAAAAAATTTTAAATATGTATATTGTATAAGCTCTAACCCTCAAAGTCAACTAATGTTACATAAATATTAGTCGACAAAAATGATTAAATGTTGTATTGATATTGATTAGAGATTAAAAGTTGTACAAATTTATTCTATTCACTCAAAAATCATAAATATTTGGTATATTATATTTCTCATTCCAAATCTTTATCGAATAGTTCTGATGTATGGTCATTAAAATAATTTTTCATAAACACACACTAAAATAATGACTCGTGATCCAACATCGGAGTGAAGACACAAGGGTTTCTTTTTATCTTTAGAAGACCGAACTCTAAAAGAGCATAGTGGTTGCATTGTGATTACATCAGGAAAAGCTCAGCACAAATTTTCGTTAATGGTTCGACGTCATATATCCTCGTCACAGCACGAAATCAGTCACAAAAACCTCTCAACCAAATTGAAACTAACATCACTGCATAAGTTATCATAAAAGTTATGTATCTTCTGCGTATACGTATGTAGTTCAATAAGATTATTTAAGTTAATGTTCACTACATGTTTTGGTATCACCGTGGTTTTGCCTAAACGAGATCACTATCATCGATAAGGCCACCCATTATTGTTCTATAGTTGTGTCTTTATTTTATTTACATTTGTGATGAAAATAAAGATCAATTATCATAAATTTATTCATTTAAGTTTCGCATTTAATTTGTCTGTGTCTGTAAAGTTTCTAAACAATATTATCTAATAAAATCTAAAAATTACTGTGGAGAAATACATAATTTATTTAGAAGCAATTTGTGCCGCTCGGAGACATCTCTTCATCCAAATTAAGTAAATAAAGTTGTATAGGTTAATGTAAGTGTTAATTACTTCACTACTTTTTAGAGTTAAATAAAGTACCTAATCTATGTACTAATTTAAAGTATCTATTGTTTTACTAGATTATTAATAAAACTCACAGCTTATAGAATAATATACATGTATGGTGCAATGGGGAGTGTCTCAAGGAATTGTTCAGAATGGTGCCTCTCTCTTCTTCCTACCACTATACCCTTTTCCTCGGGCTGGAGCGTTCATACCTCACACCCTTGAGCCGTTTTACTCTTGTAAGTAAAAAGTTTCAAGAACGTCTGTCTTGCGCACCCTGGGGATTCAAAATGAGCTCCTAGGTGAGTTTTTCCCATAGCCCAAAATTTCTTCGAGACTGACGCCCTTTTGTTAATAATTTTGGTGTTACAAATGGTCATAGGCGACGGTAAGCGTTTGCCATAATAGTTCCCTCAAGTTATATAGGTAAATGGACATATAAATAAAATTAATATTAAATTAACAAGGTTACTTCTAGACAGCTAGAATGGCGTAAAGTTCTGAAAAGGCGAGCCGTGTTGCCTTGTTGGACGGCAACGTGAATATGTTTCCGAGGTATCTTTCGTAGACCAGACGTGAGATATCAACAATTTTTTTTATTGCTCAACGTTTCAATAAATCTCATTTTATATTAAAACCTGCAGTGCGGGCGAAACAAAACTGGGAAGTACAAAACTGCGTGTAACATCACATTGCAAGCTTCATTTCATTTGGGTATTGTTCTCTGTCGGGAGTAATGAAAAATTCGACTGCATTCAGGATGTTTGCTGAGGTTTTATGCCATTGAAACGTTTTTTAAGAGTCACGTAATACATCACTTTAACTAAACTTATAGTCATTTTAATTTTATTAAAACCTGTTATGCTGTTTCATTTAAGACAAATTTATATGACTCATAATAGGTTTATGCTAAGATCTTAATTATTTAGAATTCAATCATAATATCTGCGTCATCTGTGTAAATATGGCTTAAGTCGTTTTATTTGAGATGCGACATTGTTAATGACGTTGAATACAGATAGATGATGTGTATTGTATGTACATACATACACAAATGTATATATCTCTGTATTTATATACATACACAAATGTGACTATGCATTAACGAAGTTATTTTTTCGAAGTGTCTAGTCGTCTACTATTCGGATGGAATAATATTATTAATGTCATCCGTTAACTGGACGACTAGGTTTCTATTTTTAATCATCCGTTTAGTAACTGACGAACAAAATCCTTATTATTTGACGCTTCAAATAGGACGCATTCGGCCACAGGCCAAGTCTTTGACACTAACGCAGATAAAGTCCTGCATAAGATTTTTTCTAATGGTAACCGATACGACTATGTAAATTGAAGAAAAGCTTTTGTTTTCTACGGTTTCCTGACGACATAACGTAGCGGCATAATGATATGGCTACCTGTCAAATTTTATCTAGATACTAGCTGACCTCTGCCCACTTCGCTGGACCTTATCAAATGTATACATGCACACACGCACGTATATCAAAGTTTTAAGTCATAATTGCAGATGGCACTTGCAGTGCGTCGTACGAGGATGTATGCAAATCTTGCCTGGAACGTTATTCTTGTAAATATTTGAAAGGCGTTCCCGTGCCCACTTCGCTCGACGTAAAACATTTTTAATTTATTAATCACACTTAAATATAGCCTATATCTCTTGGGAATAATAGCTTTCTACTAGTGAAAGAATTTGCATAATCGGATAGTACCGGAGATTACCCCGGGATCCAAGCTCAAAATTTTACCTCTTTATAATATTATATTATAGATATAGACACACTAGTTTTTCAGACAAATGACTATGATGTGCAAATACAGAAAGACACGTCAATTACACTATTATTTTTTTGTCATAATGGCTACGGAATCTTGAAAATAATGAAAGTAATAATGCTTCTAAGCAGTAGTTGCTGCTAACAAAAGTAGAGTATCGAGAAAACTTAAAACTCGGCTTACATTGCGTTGTAACTTGGCTATAAGAGGAACTACCAGCAAGACGGGAGCCTTCTGTTTGCAGTAATTAGATAAGTTTGCAGATATACAGCTGCTCATCCCAACCCATGGATATAACGTGAATACTCAGTTCTGAACTTTGGAACATAAAATGTCCTTAGAATTAAGAACATCGAAATATTCACCGATGAGTTGGTTTTTTTTCAGTTATTTGTCTTGCGTGGACTTAATTCTTAATTTAATCGATTTTGTGTAAGTCGAACGAACTGAAATTGATTTGTAGTGAATTCGAAATATTTATGTGTAATTATAATTGAAAACATTTTTCTGGTTATGTTCAAGACAGACACAGTTTCGGGTCTGTATGGTTAGAATTTAATATTGATTGAAGAAAATCTTCTTTGCGAACTATGGACCGTTTTTTGTAATCAGGGTAAACCCGATTGATGACCATCAGCCGCGCGTAGAGGAAAACACGTGGCCGGTGTGTGAGGATTCGCCAGGTCAGGGTGGCACTAGTACCTACAGGCAGAACTAAAGATGTTATTGCTGCACCACAGTCAGGAAAACTCACTAAAACCCTCGGTATTTTGTCCTTCGCCCTTAATGCCAGGGCCAAGGTTTATGGCATAGCCTCTGGCTGGCAGGCGGTGGGCCATTAGCCTCATCCACAACCGGAGAACTCATTGCGTGGAGCAGACTGTAACGCTCCCCTCAGGAGGAGAGGTGAGCGCGTGTAGAATACGTGGCGCCCCCATCCCAACAGCATAACTGCGGGTGGGGAATCCTTTCCCCGTGGAGCCTCCCGCGCCACCCGTTCACTGCAGCCGAAGGTCCAGACTGGCCCTCCGACGCCGATGCGTCCGCCTTTGATGGGAGCGGAGCCAGGATGTCCATTCACCCTTCCGCTTCCTCCTTCGCAAGCATAACGTGCTCGCAGAAGGAAGTGACCTGAATGGATGGCGACCCATCTGGTATGGCTCTCGACCGACTCGTGGTGCGAACCACGGCGGGAGCCAAAGGTCCAAGCCGGTAATGGCGGATAGTCTCGGCATTGCTCTGTGTAGGCTCCTTGTGCCACTGGTACAACTACGCGAGGACTCTGGCTTTGAGGTCCCATGGTGGAGATCCGGCGAGTAGCGAGGCCGCTTTGAATAGCACGGTACGGTAACCTCGTATCGCTCTAACGACCAATACTCGCTGCGCTTGTCGCAGCAGAGCTACAGTTCTGCCCGTCAGGCGGTCTACCCAAACGGGGGCTGAGTGTATCGGCCGCACGATGCCTTTGAAAAGTTTTCGGCACGTAGCTTCAGGCCCCCCCAATGTTGGGCAGCAGGCGCGATAATGCTCCCGCTACCCTTTCGAGCTTGGGGGAACTACAGCCACCACAACTGGGGTTACCATTTTTTTTACTAGGGGAAGTCCGTTTGCGGACTAAGCCGCGACAAGGGCAGAACCATGGAGGGATAATTTGCGACCTAGTGTGGGATTCGCCAGATCGGGGGTGGCACTAGCATGCTCAGTCACAACTGGTGCCATGCTATCGCCACTCCCCGGTTAGGGATACCCACTAAAACCCCTAGGTGTTCCATCTTTCGCCTTACGCCAGGGCTTCGGGTATATGACCTAGCCTCTCCACAGCCCTGGTACGCGTGGGCCTCGGGAGGCCCCTTCCAATGCCAGGGGATTACTTTTGTCCCCCAGCATCTTCGAGCTCTCTAGGTGTGGGGTGGTCTGTAACTCGCCCCATGGGAGAAGAGGAGAGCGCGCGCGGAACGCGCCCTCATCTCGACGGCATGTGCAAGTGAGTGAGAACCACTATACTCCAAGAGGCGCTTACGGTGACCGAAGGTCCTGGCTGGCCTTCTGGCGCCGACGCGTCCTCCTTTGGCGGGAGCAGAGCAGTGATGTGCGCTCACGCTCCGGCTCCATCTCCTGCTTCGCAAGAAGGAGGAAAACTGGGGATACCAGCATTAACCAATGGTTAATATAAAATAATCGCTAAATAAAAATATATCGTTAGTATAAAAATAAATGATTTTTTTTTTAAATTTACTATGATATACATAATTAGAATAGAATAGATAGAAAATTTTCTTGGTATCAAATAAATCTTGGTGAAAAAGATCCGAAATCAAATTGAACTATTAAGTAAATTCTTTCAAAAGAACTAAATAATAAAAAATATTATAATCAAACAAATAATAACTGATATAACTTGAGAGAGGTATATAGAGAAACTTATTATAGGAATTATAAAGTTGACAATAACGTGCCCTTTCCTTAAGGACATTTTTTGTTAACAAGAGTATTACGGTCTCGTAATGTTAGCGCGTACAGCTGAAATCAATATTTCTAAGACCTTTGTAAGCAATTTCGTCCAGCCCAGTTTATCTCAGTTTTTTATAAATGTGTGCGAAGCTAAGTTTATCTCAATTTTCTATAAGGGTCTATACTAAGGTTACTTTATCTCAGTTTTCTATAAACGTGTATACAAAGCCAAGTTTATCTCAGACTTCTATAAACGTGTATACTAAGCCGAGTTTATCTCAGTTTTCTATAAACGTGTATACTATGCCAAGTATATCTCAGTTTTTTATAAACGTGTATATTAAGCCGAGTTTATCTCAGTTTTTCATAAATGTGTATGTATATTAACCCAGTTTATCTCAATTTTCTATAAATGTGTGCGAAGCTGAGTTTATCTCAGTTTTCTATAAACGTGTATATTAAGCCGAGTTTATCTCAGTTTTCTATAAACCTGTAAAATAAGCCGAGTTTATGTCAGTTTTCCATAAATGTGTATACTAAGCCCAGTTTATCAAAGTTTTCTTGAACGTGTGTACTAATTTACATAATCTCATTAAAGACACGTCTAATGTTGAGATAACAAAAGCGGTTTGAATAATCCAGCTGTGGTATTAGTTGTCATTCAGAGGTCTGCAAGCTTCAAAGGATGCCGAGCACGTAGCGAACTTTCGACGCGACGCGAACCAAGCAGCGATGCGATCGCTAAACTTAACCGAACTGTCATCTATCCTCCACCAAAAGAAGAGAGTTTCATGTCCCCCTTGTCACACTTGTCATATTGTTTTATTCCACATTATACATTTCCTTTTCTTGAACACAGTATTGGCGACATCTATGTCACAGGGGAAATTAGAAAACAGAATATTTGTGTGAATTCGAACAAAAATTCCTGTTCTGTGAACAAAAACTGAGGTTCGTATTTTAGATAAGTATAAATCCCATATCGAGAAAGCATTTGACTGATGCAAATTTTGAATCCTATAATCGTATCCTTCCTATATAATATAATAAATATTATAAACGCGAAAGTTTGTAAGAATGTATGTATGGATGTGTGTTTGTTACTCTATCACGCAAAAACTACTGGATAGATTTTGATGAAACTTTACAGTAATACAGCTTACACATCAGAATAACACATAGACTATAATTTAAAAAGATATAGTGTGAATTATTCAAAGTATAACGACTTTCCAACACTACGCGAGTGAAGCTGCGGGCGCAGCTAGTATCTCATAAACTGCATCCTGGTTTGTATTGTTGTCCAACCTGGGACTAAAAATGAATTTAAAACAATATTATGTACTCTTATGTGACTGGTGGAAATATTTTCACATTATTCAGGACTCAATAACAACTATTTTTAAATTATAATTATGAGGTTTTTGTTTTTGATATTTTGTACAATATTAAATGTGACACACGAACTAATTGGAGTTGACTATAATTAGGTTTAATATTGTTAGCAGCTAATGAGCAAATATAGCCTATACCGTTAAAGATATTATTCAATTATATCAACCTATTCCATTGATGTATTCTATTACTTTAGAATCTTTTAGTATTCATATGACGTAATCAAAGGTTAATGAAAAAAATATCGTGTTTAGCACTTTATTATTTATGAACAATATTTATAATTTTTCTTATTATTTTTGAACAAGCTGTGCCTGCGTGATTTTTTTCGCCGAACCTAATAAGTACAAAAAGAGGCCTAAATTACTTTTTATAACATCAATAACTGTCACTGAAAGTGCCATCAAAATCAGACACACAAACAAAAAAATTAAAATTGCTTTTTTGTTATAAGTACCGTTTGTACTTTCATATGCATTAAGTAAAAAGTTGTTATTTTGGCATTATATACAGACACTTCAATTTTATTTTTCTGTATATATGTATAGATACTGTGTATTATATATAACTAGCGTACTCTTTTACGCAAATAAAATACTCGGTATGAAAATGCAGTGATTTGTGATGAGCCGGCATAAGGAATGGTGCACTGTTTGACATTCCAGTCACGTTTCTCAAACTTCTAGTGCTGTGGCTTCGGTTCCAACTTTCCACAACACCCGCCAGTACAAGAACGTATTCACCCGGTTAAGTTTTATAAGACTCTTCGATTTTGCAGCATAAAAACTTCTGATAACCCAGCTTACAAAGGAAAGAACTATACTTGTGTATGCAAATTGTTATTTTCTTTGAAACTATCTAGATAAAATGTTTTATTCATACGATGTGGCATCAGCAGGTGAAAAGGTTTAAGAATAGGCGGTACTTTACTTTTCGTATTAAGTAAAAGTATACGTCTACTTTGAAAGGAAACGGGTTTTTGTTAAGTAAGCATATGCTTTAGATGAAATATATCTATTGTTAAATTACTCGTCTGTATATTTTGAAGATCATCGGAGTGTTTTGTTATAAAACACTTAACAAAATACGAAACCGGCTTTAAAATAATATACTATAGCAGATAGTGTGTGTGTGCACTTCACCCGCAGTAGAACTGAAAGTGTGATAAGGGATGGGAGGGATCCTAAATATAGTCAGACGTCATATTTCATATATTATATCCTTATTAGTGGTCGCCCGTGGTCAAAATTCGACCGTAATAATTAGTGTCAAAGACTATAAGGTACTTCTATAATCACAGATTTCGCCAAGGCTACACTGGTAATTTGACTTGAACAATAAACAAAAGAGTATATATACGTGTGTGTGTGTGTGTGTGTGTGTGTGTGAAATACATGGTAGTATGTGTGATGTATTTTTATTGTTTGAATGTATTTGTTATCAATAATTCAAAAAATAATTAGCATTCGTCGCTAATTCTCTATATAAACTATAAGTGTGCGAAATTTCATATTACTCCGTCCGCGCAATTTTAATAACAAGGGGTACAAAGTATTTGTTTCACGAATTAATATAGAGATAATATATTTAAGCTTTAATTACGAAATTTGAAGTATGAACGAAAAACTTCAAAACATTTCCAACTCTATCTGTATGAGCATATAATATAATATATTCTATCTAATTATCTTGCAGGCTTGGTCCTATAGATTTATGTGTTTATCTCTCATTAGTGTCGCTTTTTCAAATCAAAATGGTTCTAAAAAAGTTTCACTTCAAAAATACTAACAAAACAATTTAATATAAAAACAAAGCTGAATTCTATCTAAAAAGCAAAGTATATATTTCTAGAACATCTTGAAGTCGGTGCATTTTGTAATTTTGTTGTTGTTTTATGGTTTACTTGGAACCGAAGATGTTGTAGAAATAATTAACCTATTTTTTGCTTTTAATCTGATTTCGGTATTCTTTTCGTAGAAAAAATAATTTTCTACATTTAAGTTGCTTGAATAGCTTTATAAATAATATGTTAAGACCGAGTGGCACGAGTATACAAATTGCCTTTTGAAGAGTGTACGCACTCTGCGCTCTTCTACTCCCCTCGTCCGATACTCGATTAGTGATAATGGGATCATCTCAGGTATATAATTATACTTTTTTGAATTAAAAAAAGTTGAAAATCGGCCCACAGTTGAAAAAGAGAAATCGCGTAATAAACTTAAAAAACATACAATCGAAATGAGAACCTCCTACTTTTTTAAGCCCGTTCAAAAATATATATCTACGCGTAAAAAGGTAAATTCTGTTCAATGATGGGGGATAGCCAGTAATTTTTTCCATGTAACAAAGTAAATCGATAGGCATTTTATTGGGCATAAAAGTAGCCTCCGGGTTCTTACATTGATGAGTTTCAGCATCGTGATGGCACGGCTATATCGATTGAGTTTCGTAATAGTCTGAAAAATATGTTTGGAAAGCCTGTGTATTTGATCTAAAGTAATTGAATCGGGAGGGTAGAGTTATCTGTTAAATTATAATAACATGGTTCAATGTTATATTAGGATAAACATTTACTTATGTATTGCTTTAAATAGTGAATTTACTCGTACGTAATTAAGAAAGTTTAATTACTATTTCTTTAGTCAAAGTTCAAATAATTTATTTGTTTGGAACATGGACATATTTGTAGATGTTATGCTAAATGTCGAGTTACATGTTTCGCCTTGACAGGCATACAAAGCCGTTACAATCCGTCTGTAGTCCTTATGACTACATATAGATATTGATTATATCATTGGCTATATTTATATGATAAAATAAAAAAGTCGTGGTAGCGTAATGGCTAGCACACGCGTCCTAAGCCCAAAGGGCGCCAGTTCGATCCTGGCCGGAACGCATGCACCACTCGGGCTGTTTTCTGACCTGATGTACATATTATTACAATTACCATGTGCTAATAACGGTGAAGGAAAACAACGTGATGCAACTTGCACACCAAGATAACCGATGTTTCAAACCTGCCAAGCCGCCTTGGACAAGCGTGGTGTGTATACTGTCTGCTCCCCTATAACGGGAGGCCTGAGCCCAGCCGGGGGACATTTATGGGCTTTTATTACTTTATATGATATCGTTAGTAGAAATTAATTGATTATTTTAATATATATACAAATTCTGTAGCGAATATCCATATTGAATTTGTTCACGAGTCTTTTATTTAGCTAACTAATAACAAATCAATGAATTTAATTGCGGCCGCAAGCTACGTCTCTGGATGGATTCCTTTGACTTGATAGATTTCTACAGCAAAAGTTAACGGCGAAGCTTTGAAAAGGCTTCCAGATCAAAGCTAGTGAAAAGATCCAAGTTGCAATGGACGGATGAACCCGAGTTCCGAAGTTTCCTAAAGATTCCTTGGTTCATGTAAAACATCATGCAAGTTTAATTAAAAATTTCTTTAAAAATATTTCCATCGTGTTCAAAGCGTAGCCTGGAGGAGTTTTATATTTCTTTAAACAACTGGCCAAGTGCGTATCATTCTATGCGCTGCAAAGGGCTCCGTTACGGCGATAAGGATATTGTTTTGGCTACAAAACTCTAAGAAAAGGGTGTTAAGGGGTATTGAAAATATGCTATAACTAATATTTTGATTTTCTTTTTCAACCTTTTACGTTAGAAATTAGAGGGGTAGTGGAAAGGTTTATAAGTAAAAGCCATGTGTTTTTTTTCATTTTCCAGTGGAAGTTATGGTGGACAGTGCACAGTGCACATACTAACTACATTTTCAGTATTTAATACATCATTCTATAGCGACATTTAGAACACATCTTCCTTTTGATTTTCTATTCTTTATACTCTTCAAAATATGGCTACGTCTTGTCAAATTAGACATAAGCACGGGTGAATATGATAAAATTATAAGCGTTAAGTTTTTTGAATTTGCCTAAGAATCTCTAAAAATTACATTCGAAATTAAATGTTTCGGCCTAAGTTAAACGATTATGCTTGTTTGTTAGGATTTACTTTGAGTATCTTTGTTTTTGAACTTGTTCAATACGCACGTCTTTGTTACGCGTAGAGCCCCTTTGACAACCTATTTTCCGTAATAATAACATCGACACTGTTGTTTCGTATGTTGTACTACTATTTCTTTTTGGAGGACTTTGTTGGAAATTCTATTTGTTCTGTCGAAGATAACGAATACTACTCTGAGCCTGCTCTAGTATTTATACATTTGATATAAATTTATACTTTTTATGTGACAGGTAAGTCAAACCGAGATATGCTGTTGAAACCGTAAATAAATAAAAGCAAATAACAAATCATCATAACAGCATTAGTGGTAGTGAAAGAAAGAAGATAAGGTTTTTACAAGTAGGTAGTTACTTTTTATAATTTAGTTTTAGTTATGCTACTATACTAAAATACGCTCTGTCCATGTTCGTTGTTTCTAAAGTAAGACGGACTTATATGAAGACAGTGAGGTATCACTTGTCTTGGTTTAAACTACTTAACATTTAAAATAACGAATGCACGACTGCACTCTCATTTCTCTTTTGCATTCTCATTTCTCTTAACACATTTAAATGCTATAAGTAAAAATAGTACCGATATATATATGTATGTGTAGTTTGTAGCTAATTTATTACGGTTTCTATAGATACCTCCTTGACAAAGCCACTATGACTTAAGGTTCATAGAGCCAACTGTTTGGCGCGGTGGTGTGCATTTTTTTTTTTTTTTTTTTTTTTTTTTTATTGCAGGAGATCAGCAGACAGGCAGACGGCCCACTTGATGGAAAGTGGTTACCATCGCCTATGGACATTTGCGACACCAAAGGTGCTACAAATGTGCTGCTGCTCTCTTAAGAGGGACTGGATCCTGGTCACTAATGCCGGAACACAACACAAAGTTGTTATGGCGTCATACTCTAGACCAGGGGTGGTCGCCATCCAGTCGAGCATATAAATAATACTCTCCCACCTGGCTGTGGGTAGTTTTGTCGCCTCTTACGACAGGCCGCCCGGCCGCAGGAAATTGTATTCTTTCTCCGTTCCTGCACGGATAAAGTGCATGCGCTGAAAAAATCTCCAGCTATCTCCAGCATATACTATGTCGTAAGTTTGGCTTCTGCGGGTTCTCAGTCCATTAGCGTGATTAAAAGGCCCATTCACTATCCTGCAGTGGGTGGAACTTGCAGGCTTCAAAGAGCATTCTGCTTGGTGTTACAGCACGCAAGGCAGGCTGTATCTAAATACACAGTCCTGCATTATGAGGCGGACTGGCATGCAGCATAGGGAATGGGCCGTTTTACATATTATATAAGCTTTAAGCTTTGAGGTTTAAGCAATTTTTTGTGTTTGCTTGTAACAGACTGGCAAACGGATCCATTTGATAGCGAATGTCACCATCGCCCGGAGGAGTCGATGCGTTGCCTACTCCGCTGAGATTTTATTAAATGCCTGTTTACATCCTTTTTGAAAAGCCCCATATTGTAGCGTTCTGGAAAAACCACAGTAGGAGTTCATTCCATAGTTAGCTCACGTATGGCATGAAGGAGCGTGCACCACGCACAGTGGACAACTTACACCTTGCAATATTCTGCATAACAATTGTAATTTTGACGTGGGTTAAATACTTTAAATTTGCTTGACATATGTTATTACTAATGTAATTAATTTTTATCAATTATATTTTTGGGATCGGATAAATGTTATAGGGCTGTGGAAGGACGCTATACAATAAGTACTATATGTAAAAAAGTCACAAGATCCTTCCTCGAGTAAAAATATATGGAGTGAGGATGAAAGTTCAACTTAATAAAACCTTTTTGTATAGCCAGGGGTAATATTCAACTGTCTTCGTTAGAAATAATACGTACAAACGAAAATTTAGTGTTTCTGGCAGCCTTTATTGTTTTGGTGCTTAGGCAAAAAGTTTTACCGTTGGAATGGGTATTATACTAACTTTCTCTTGGAATTTGAACAATTTCATAACGTAAAGGAAAAACTTGAAATAAAATATAATAGTTGTTTAGAACAAATTAATGTATGAATATTTGTGAGGTTAAGTTGAAGTTGAGGTAATAAAGAATACTGCTTGACGGCGTCGTACGATAATCGTCATGATGTTGACTACGGGCTCCATAGCTCTTCAGGCTTGCTGATGAGTGATTAAACCATCCAAAATCGTTTACGTGAAGCAGGTTTGCGTTCACACCTCGCAATTGTAGAGTCCGTTTACAATGGGCTTGCGAACTCATTGGGAGACAGGCGTACTTTTTGCTTTTCCAATAAATTTGGTTTCAGTATGAAGCCGAATACAAGACGTACTCGAATTTAGAGGACCTCTGGACGTCAATTAAGTTTGAAATTTGGCAGGAAGTTCATTCAAATGAAGGGAAAACAATAATTAGGCCTATATCTGGATTGGTGAAAGAAGCGTTCCTCATCATTTGGATCTGGGGCAACCTCAATGCTCAGATTTATGCGGAGAGGATTGTTTTAGACGTGATCATCCCTTTGCGAAGCCGGTTGGGTGAATTGTCTGACTAATGTGCGACAATGCACGTTCACATATGACTAGACTCCTAACAAGCACTGTTGCTGATGCTCGCATCAACGTTCTGTCGTGGTCTGCTCATTCGCCAGACCTCAACCTAATTCAGCACGCATAGGATATACTCCTAAGAAAAGCTTTGCCAAGTATGGATGCCGTGCATACCCCACAACGACTTTTTGACTTGTAGAGAGAAGGTGGGAAGCCAATTCCTCAAAGCGATTTTGATGAATTGATTTTAAGTATGCCAAATTATTGTGATTGTGTGATTCGTGTAAATGGTGGAAACATAAGTATTCATATTTTATCTTTAGTTTTTTTTAAATCCCCATCTTTTCTTTTTTCCGTTTAATTGACGACATTAATTGAAGTTAATTTGCCAAAAATTGCAATTTTTACAAAATATAGGGTTATTAGGTAAGTTAACAATTAATATATAGTGTTAAAAAGATTAAGCAACTTACTCCGTCGTACAATGGTCCCCCGACCATGTCACTTACTCCGTGACATGGTGTCCCACCTTTCCGCCTCCAAATCCTAATGCCTTCCCTCCTTCCCAAACCTCTCCCCAAACACCCATCCCTTCCGTTGCGACCGCCAGCGTCGAGATTTCTCCGCTGGCCGTCGAGGACGGCGGTGGTGATGTCCACCCCACCACCGCCCGCCTGACCGGCGACCTACCCTCCCCCGCTCCGTCCGCCGACGCTGCTGTGTGCGCGAGGCGGCGGGGAAAAGGGGAGGAAGGAGAGGGGGGAGGGGTGTTGGCGCAGGAGCAATCCTCGCAGCCTCCCCCTCCCCCTATCGCGAAGCCCCCCCCCCCCCGCCGCTGACGCTGCTGAGAGCGCGAGGCGGCGGAGGGGGAGAAAGGAGAGGGAGGGGTGATGGCGCAGGAGCAATCCTTCGCAGCCTCCCCTCCCCCCCTATCGCGAAGGCCCCCCCCGCCGCTGACGCTGCTGAGTGCGCGAGGCGGCGGGGGGAGGAGGAAGGAGAGGGAGGGGTGATGGCGCAGGAGCAATCCTTCGCAGCCTCCCCCTCCCGGCGGCAGCGGGCGTCGAGGTCTGGGGGATCCATATAGACCTCCGCCCGCACTAATGCCGCGAGAGGGCGCGAGAGGTAGCCGCGCGTCCCTCTCAGGGCCGGGGAAACACCATTCCCCGGCCCGCACACAGGAGAGGCCGCCTCTGCTTATGAGGCGGCCAGCCGCTGCCGGGGTCGCGGGTTAAGCTCGCGCACATACCGTGACC
Source organism: Dendrolimus punctatus (assembly GCA_012273795.1). Taxonomy (NCBI): domain Eukaryota; kingdom Metazoa; phylum Arthropoda; class Insecta; order Lepidoptera; family Lasiocampidae; genus Dendrolimus; species Dendrolimus punctatus. Next base: position 7,165,676 of record CM022534.1, on the reverse strand, counting down.
CCGGCGCTAGGCGGAAAGAAGGCTCCCATGGGGTTTTAGTGGGTATACCGGCGCCGGCCGTATTGAATCGGCGTCGGGGAGCCCCACACACCGGCCGCGCATGATCCCCCGCGCGGCTGACGGTGCGGTAACGCATTTCCCCATATAAAAAAAAAAAAGGAATTAAAGCAGCCAGTTTGATGATTAGATTTTATAAATATGAATTGGGTAATTTTTACAGTTCAAATGTACTTGATCCCTAGACACTAGTATTATATCTATTAATTAGCGAATTTTAAATTTTTACCTATTACAATCATTGATATATAAAAAATACTTTATATATTAATGATTATAATATACAACGTTTAGGAAAATCTTAGTTAAATAAACGTAAGTTCGGCGGCTCTAGAACCTTCATCTATTAACTCAACACAAAATCAACAACAAATAGGCGCCTGTCTTTGTATTGTTAATTACACTAAAAGCCTAGTTGTTTTAATAACTTAAATATAATATTGGAGCTGAGTTCCAAGTATTGGTTTCATAACTTTATACGTTTTCTATCTTTAATTTACCGTCTACTCCACTTTGGTTTCATAATCGCTGTGGCTTTTGTTTGAAGTAAATGTTATTACAACGTGTTTATGATAAAATCATTTATTATATACAAGTAGGTACTTACTATACATAGGGATCTAAATATTAGAATAATTAATACACTTGGAGTAACATACAATGCAATGGCTCAATGGAAACTTAGGTAATATTAATCAATTCACCCAGTATTCATGCAAACCTGCACGGAGTACATGTTATTCCGATAAAATCATTGTTACCTTTTCAAATTCACAGTAGCTTAGTTGTGAAGGCACTTGGGTCTTACTACAATGATATTTATATTATAATTCCTGGCTGAGGATCATACTCTTAGTCAGATTATCAGAGCTAATGTCCAAAATTGTTACAATTATCATGCGGTGAAGGTGAATGAATAAATTTGAGAAAAACTGCAGATTGAGATTACAGATGTGATAAACCCAAAAATCGGCCTCCATCAATTGTAGCTTCCTATTTATTTTCTTAAAAAAGGGAAGTCTGAGCCAAGAAGTAGTCGGAGTAGGATACCTATTTATTTTAATTTATTTATATATTTTTAAAACTTTTATGTTACACATAACCTGAAACTCTAACACCTCACTCTGCGGCAAGAATAAACTCGTGATGTTTCTGTGCCACAGTCGAATATGTTTTATGTGTAGGTATGACTGTAAGCATATTGGAAAACTAGCAGTTTTGGTAGACGTTGTCCTGCCTGGAAAAAATAAAAATCTAGAACCCGATTCTAGCACCACCTACCGGGTCTGATTTTGAGTTTGAATCTAAACCACCCCTGCGCGCACTAAAACACATATTTTTACACTTTGGGTAATATTATTGAAGTTTTAGTAGTGATCCGTATTTTTTTCTAGAAATAAATATAGCCTATATTATTCTGGAATGATGTAGCATTGTAATGGTGAAAGAGTTCTTGAAATCGGTCCAGTAGTTTTTAAGTTTATTCGTTAGAAACTTATAAAAATACAAATCTTTCATCTTGATAATATTAGTATAAACAAATAAATAAAAAAAAATAAAAACTGTTTTAGAGTATTTGAGTCCGAGGCAATTTTTTGAAAAAGGTTATTTGGTTATTCTCTAGTCAGTAGTCAATATTCACATTCAAAAATGGTTTGTACACATATGTAATGTCTCAGAAGCCCAATAAAGTGTAGAAATCTAAAGGTACGTACTGACTTGGTATTGGAATTTTGTTACCTCCTTTTGTAAATAAAATTGTTATTATTTTCTTTGATTATTTGGCAACAGAAAGTTGTGCAGCAAAATGTGCTGAAACTGTTTCAGAACGCATAAAAACACCAAGTAGCAACGCTACGCACTTTTTTGGCAAAAGTCGGTAATAATAATTATCGTAATTTTATAGCTTATTTGAGTGGATATATTTATTTATTTATTATTTTATTTATCGTATGTTGGTGAAGAAACGTCTGTTATTTGTCTTCAAAATCAATGCCGGATGTTGTTTCAATTTAATACAGAGCAGACGCCTACAGTGTAAAGTAAAATTGCTAGATATACTGTTTTATGTAATACTAGGATATGCACGTGAGTTCGTCCACGCTTGACTTAAAATTCCGGCGGGATTCCCGGGACACAAAGTAACGCAACATTTCAAAAAAATAATTTTAATAGAAACTGTGTCGGGATAAGCTAATTTTTAGATGCAACCGAACTGTTACAAAACGATCCGGGGAGAACTTCTGCAAGATTCCTGGGGGAAAAAATATTACATATTTTATAACATAAAATTTGCTATAGATCAGTGAAAGAATCTCCCTGGAATTTAAAAAAAATGTTTTAAATAATTCCCAAAAAAACTGCCGTGGGATTCCGGGTACAGAGATGGCATGTTTTGAATTGTATAATATTATAGATACAGAATATAGTTCCACTTTATTTCGATACTTGTCATATTCGTATTACGAATCTGCGAAAGCGGCCGCTTTGGGGCCCAGGTTATAAATGACATTTTTCGGAAATCACCTTGGAAGATATTTGGGAAAATGTTAGTGAAATTAGTGACTAGTGGCTCAGTCACTCAGACTGATCACTAAGTAAATCTCGGTTGCATTCGGAAATTACGCTTCTTTAGCTATTTTCTCCATTTTGGGAGGTCGTCGTATCGTAAGTCCATTAGCATTATTTTTAAGAGTTCAACGGCTAGTGAATATCCACTTTACATATCGAAGTGTAAATCCTAGAATATACAAATGTGGATTCATAGGGGTAAACTGAACCATCCGTTGATCTCTTTCCGGGTTAGCGAGGCTACGTCCGTCCATCTATCATGGGATATACGGCTATTATTCGGTTACCAATTCGCAAAGCCAGCGTTATGTTAACCCTTGCATGTTATACGAAGATTGATGCTGTCGATTGTTTCTGTTGTACTCAAATCCAAAAGTTTTTATTTAAACCAAGTTCATAAGAACTTTTTTAAGGTGAAAATGATGAATGTATGAATTTTAAGTGAATTAAAACTAATATTACATAGGTATCAGTTACAATTTAACGTAAGACTAAGACACACTTGTTTTGTTAATTGGTGTCATATTTTGGATCTTGTGTGCCCTGTGGTATTTATAAAATTATTATATTTTCACCTTCAATATTAAGTATCACAATTCTATAACAACTAATACAATATTATAGTTAATTCTACCACATATTTATATATTATATTCTATCACTATATATGATATATATATATATATATATGTATATATATATATATATGTATATATATATATATATATATAACAATAATAATCATAGTGATATTGTATAGAATTAAGTACATATATTTCTATGTCTATTATACTTGCCATATCAAAATTGGCAAATCCCAAATAGCATGCTACACAATTTTTTCTAATCCATCCTAAGACTGTCTGGAAGAAATTCCTTTTAGTGATAAGACCTCCTATTGTGTTCCGTACTTAAACTTCTTTAATAGTATATTCTACAATATCAAAATTTCCTATAAAATCCAATGTAATCTATATATAAAAACAAAAGGACTTTGCGAATAGAAAAAAACAAAAGGAAACACCATAAACATTAAAATACAATTTATTGTTAAGTTTCTGCAAAGTTAAATATCGTTGTACGAATTCCCAAAGTTTAAGAAGAAAAGTTTTCCCCGACACGTGCGGGTAACGAAGCGTGCAGGTGACAAAATGTATGTCTAGTTAAATGTATTGTTTAGAACTGTTTGGAGTTCGTGGATTTATCTCATAAGATATAAATGTTATGCATACATAGTATATATTTTAACACACTCGTATTCCATTCGTTTGAGTTGTGAGTAACAAATACCAGCCTTCTGATCTTAGAATCTGCTCACCTTATCCCTTTTCATTAGTGTTTCCTATATTTAATAAACTCCTTCAGGTCCCATCTAAAGCTCAGTTCCATCCTATCTTTTATCGCGAGCAATTCTAGATCTTTTTAAAAAATACTTCCCATAATAGGTATAAAAACTGCACAAGACATGTAGATGTGGGTAGCATATAGATGAGAGCTGTAATATAGATTTTGTAGGTATGTGGAGCAGATGAATATTGGAGTGGAGACTACGACTTGATAAATGTAGTGCAGGAGACCAAAAGTCCTTTGGGCGCTGGCTTAGGAAAGCGGAGGAGTGGGATAGGTAATGTGGCCAGCAATGGACTGTGATTGGCTTAATATGAGGTAGTTTTGTAATAAAGATACATGACCTATATGGTAAACCTTTTTGGGTTTTAACGGTTTAAGGTGCGGTATTTTACTTGATTTTTATTCCGACACTTTGCTCACTTTTCAGTTACCATGATCACCGTTAAACGTAGTGTTATTATGGGTACTAGTCACGAAAATTTAAGAAATTTAAAAAATATAAATAATTAATATTGAAATGAATATGACTTCACACGGTTTTTCTTGGGTGTATTTGATTTTTTATCCCAAGGGAACTATCTAATTTTTGATATAAATAGCACAATATAACATTTTCTTAAGTTTTCGCAACTAGCGTTACATATTCATCCCGGCTATCGAACGGACATAATTATACATACTCTTACACCATAAACGTAATAACATTTCATTACCACTTCCGCGATAAACGATAAAAGAATAACCATAAACATTCAAACATGATAATGTTCACGTTTATACATATAATCGTACAGTGTAAACTCTATATAACAACACTGAACGGTTTGTGCATTTTATGTCGTTATAGAGAGTTGTCGTTAAATGGAGAGAAGTCTGTTATTTTTGTCTGAAGGTTTTTGGTGCACCAGTAATTTTGTTGTATTTTTTTACATATTTTATTAATATCTTGCGATATTGAGGCATCTTTATGATAACGGAAGTACTTAGAAATTTCAGTATGCATGATGACGACAGTCGAGTTTATTGCGGGCTAGGATAATAAAGCGATAAAAGGACGTACACAGCTGCTCAGCTTTTACTAATCTTGGCAACTTAAAAGGTACTTTTATATACTTAATTAAAGTCGTTATTGAGAATGGGTGTAATGCTATATAGAGTGTACTATTGTATAGAAGATAAGCTAAACCAACCAAAGGGAAGTGATTTCAACGCTTAAAGGTAACTTCGAATGACTTTATATAGAGTTTACACTGTATATTAATACAGATATTTATAGAGTTATAAGAATTACGAGTAAGAAGTAATCCAACCAAAAGATAATCCTATCAAAGTGAATATTATGATTGTCTAATAAAGCAAATACAAGGTTAATAATATGCTCTTTATGAAATGGATAGGTAGGTATTTCGATATAGTTTCTTTTTTGTATATAAAGATAATGTTGTATAGTGTAGGCGCTATTAGTATCGGTTTGGGAATAGCAGCCGTACTTGTTTATTGCCTTTGGCAATGTTTTTCTCGGATCTCGCTTCAGTTTATGCTAGCTCAGGTCTCGTTATTTCGATTCACAAAGAAATCCTTTGTTCCTTGATGTTCTGTCCCAAGAGGCGAGATACTCCTTCACCGGTAAATAACATCACAGTTCTAAGTCGAATTAATGTAATGCATATAGTTTAGTTAGCAGTTGACCGTCGAATCGACTGGGATGTTTTTGATGACGTCAATTTTAGCATGTCAACTAACGTGATAATCGATAGGTAATATAAGATTATTTTCAATAAAAATTATTTTAGCGACTGCCCTTTAATTTTATATGGCTATGTTTTATAATTTTGTGAGTTAAATTTCGTATCTATACTGTATCAGTCCGTCTACGTTTCTAATTTTACCAATAAATGAAAAGTACATGTGTCTTAACTGAGACTCGATGTCGAACACGTGACTTATCATTTGATCTCAAGTCTTATTGAACAAATAGTAAATTTCAGTAATAAATAAAGTATTTGCAGTCTTACTTGAGTTGTAAATACACATAATATTTATATTGATGTGGAACACAATTTTATATGAATATCTGTCTCCCTCCTCACCTTAGTGTTTTCAATTCTCAGTTGTAATAATGGCAGCATACACGCATTAAGATATAATATGATCTAACATTTGTTGTTTGCATGACATTATCAATTTTTTAGGTATTAGATTAGGATTAATAATCTTACCATAAAACGAGCAAATACGACTTATTATCTGATTAATAAGCCTTATATAAACCATTAACACTTGAGGGCAATAAAGCTTGTTTATGTACAAAAGTCTTTTTTCACGTCAGGATTTACCGTCTTGCTAACTAGATAACAAGAATATTGGATTCCGTATCTCGTGAATATTTCAACTGCCTTATCTTACTTCCGTTTACTTACGCCCCCTTCTCCGGGTATTAATTCCTCTGAATAATCCAGCAACTGGCGATTGGTAGCTCATTGAGAAAGTTTTTATGTCAACTCGTTTACATACTATGGTGAAAAAATAGCATTTGCAGATTTATATACATACACTGCGATATTGCTTTATGTACAGTTTCACTCACCATATATAAATTAAAGTCACACATGAAATGGGAAAATATTCCAGTTTTGAACTGAGAATGGATGAAAACTCTTTTAGATGATTTATATTCCTGGATAATGTAGTATTGAAGAAAATTTGGGCTAACACGTTAGTTGTATTTATTTTTATTTTATATATTGCAACTCTTGTATATTTGGGTTGAATCTATTGTATTATTTTGTATTTATATAAAAAAAATTAAAATTTGTAAAATAATAAAAATTTATATACTAAATTTAGATAAAATAATTCCGATTCATAGATACGATAAGCACAAAAATTCATCAAATGTCAACGTTCGGAGATATCAACGAAAACTGTGACACGAAATTTTATATTTATATATTTGTAAATATTACCGATGTGATATAAAGATTGGGCCCAATCTGTACCGCTGAGCCTACTTTCCCATTACACCGACCCCATGCATCGCAGTTATTAAACTACTATTTAAAACGTATTTATATCATCACAAATGCATACAGTAAAAATAACAACACACTAATAGTAAATACATAAATAGTTACATAATTTCATCACTTCCTCAGTTTACTGAAGAACCATGTACCTGGGGGTTGGTAGAACAACTGTGTCGGCGTCATTTCACTGGCGGGTTCTATATTATAAGATATATTTAAACGCTGTCAATTATGTTACTATATGAGCGAAGTTACATATTACTGAACATTTTACATGTCCAGTAATTTGCAAATAGATGATGTAATAGATATTAATAAGAGTATTTAGTAAATAGTAAAATGTAGATTAAATAATATCTTGGACACTATCTAGGTTCCATTCCCTTTTAGGAACAAGACATCGTTATAGGTCTTTGCTCTTCTTAAAGACAGAATTGGTAATATAAATCTTTGTTATTTACTATAGCAGACTTTAAATAGTTATCGTGTTTGAGTTAAAAAATATAAACTTTGTAGGAACTATTTAAAAATAGGAATTCATATAATAATAGCTGTATAGACGATAACGTTTGCGGATATGAAAAAATAGGCACACTTTTACAATGATACAAAAATAGGGCAAACAGTCTAATATATAGCAGCTAAACCGGCTGCAAATTCGTAAGGTCATCGATCAGTTAGCTTTTGGCAGCGCCACTGCGTTCCCTGGAGGCGTTTATATTTGGCCCCCTTCCAGACACCGGGGATGCACATCATCCGGGCACAATCTTCCACTTCACGTGCAATCGTGCATTGGAAAAATATGCCTTTTATAACCTTGGCAAACAGATGAAGCTCCTATTCTATGCTACTTAGCAAAATCGTGCATTAACCCTTATTATGATAATGTGTTACTACCATGTGGCATCGCGCACTTCGAAACCTTGCCCTTCTGAAGTGTTGATACTATTTTCCAGAATAAAATTGATATGAGTAAGATAAGAAGTACAGATATATCAAGTCTCTTAAAAATCAGCTCATCCCGTAAGCCGTGCTAAGAGAAAAACACTTAAATAAACTCACATTTATTAGTAAGAATGTGTATAAATTTGTTCATCGAAAGTGATTGGTTTACATGCTCAGACTTTCTTCATATCTATTATATATTGGTTCTGTGTAGATAAAGTAAATCCACTTCGAAATTACAAGAACACCACAATCATTCTAGCGAATTTTTCTTAACATTCGTCTTCTGCTACACTCTCCATCCCATCTTCCATGTATCATCAAAATTTCAATGTATTGAAAACAAATGTTGTAATTAGAGTAAAAACTGCAATTTATATAATACTTGGCATAGATGACGCTTTTAAAATTATCTGTCAGCCTGTCGGAAAGTTTACTTCGAATAGGAAGGGGGTAGGGGGGAAGGATTTTAATAAAAATTATAAGTATTAAAACAAGATTTTTATTTTTAACTAGAAATAAATCGTATTTGAGTACGCTATTTTTCTGCACCCCGACTACTTAAACTACCTTCGGAAAAATTTGCGCAGGATTCTCAGTATCTAAAGTACCGCGTTATTTTTAAAAGAATGTAAGTAAGCAATCGTTTTATTTTAAACTGAGTTGAGGTAAGTTAATGTTTATGTACCCTAAGAACTTGAAACCACTCCCAAGAAAATGTTATTGGGATTCCCGGCATAAAAAGTACTGCAGATTTTAAGTCCGGGAATTTTCTATCGACTAACGGGAACCGCACCGAAATTGGCCCAGTAGTTTTAACATCAATTCCGAACAAACGACAAACACGAACAATTAAAAAGATTTAAGTATGTGTATATTTCATTTCAATATCTAGCAGGGTTCAGAAGGTTCTATATTCTATTCTATAATCCGGATTTACGGAAGAACTAATGGGCCGATTTGGCTGAAATTCGGTACGTATGTAAATTAAATACTGAGAGTGGACAAGGGATAATTTTCATGTTGACCTTTTTGGTAATTTTGGCCTATTTGGTCATTTTGGCCTTTTTGGTCATTTTGGCCTTTTTGGTCTATTTGGTAATTTTGGCCTTTTTGATCATTTTTGGCTTTTGGTCATTTCCGCCATTTGGTCATTTTGACCTTTTTGGTCATTTTCGCCTTTGTGGTCATTTTGGCCTATTTGGTCTGTATTGGCCATATTAAAGAATTGGATCGCGTAATGATATTAGTGCCTTCTATGTGCCTTCCCTTCACACCTTTACAGCGCCTAATAACCCTTTCCTTATCCCATAATTCGCCGATTAGAAATGCCGCGCCACCTAGCGGACGACCCAGTCGTGATCGATCGTTACGGCGGAACTACCGTGCGCGTGCGCCACCCTATTGCTACCCTTACAAAATAACTGCTGTGCAAAATAATTAATAAACTATAAAATCTAAAAGTGCTGTGTCTTCTGGCTTCCGGCATCGTCATCAAGTAAAATAATCGGTGAGTCCTCTCTGGTATCCTGTCCTCTGTCAATAGAGGGTTACTTATATTTATTGCGTGATCCATTCTGCTATTTTTGCCAACGCGACGAGACCATCAAAAAACCAGCGCGTAACTATATTTATTGGTCCTTCGAGCCGGATGGTTTAAATCGCATTAATTAGCATTTACAATGGCTAAATCGAATAGGAACCCTGAGAGGGAACTGATGAGATTACAAGGCAAATTATCCGTATATTTCGAACACATTCAATCAATTTATGATTCTATGAATACATTAGATTTTAATAATATGGTGGATGTCGAGTCATTTCTCGCGTCGAGTTGTACAATCGACTCAATACGTGAGCAATATATAGCAATTCTTGAAGAAAGATGTTGTTACGAATCATCAATAAGTGAAGCGGGCTTACCGTCATATAAATCGTTAATTGCTTTCGAACAACTTTATGTACAAATTAAATATAAGGTAAAATCATTAACTGAAAACAAAAATGGTAGCAATTCGTCAGATAATAAGGGCCATCTTAGGAATATTAAATTGCCTAGATTAGAGATGTGTTCTTTTGACGGGGAATATGAGAATTGGCCAATTTTTTACGAAACGTTCCGTACGGTGATTCACGAGAATCCCGATTTAACTGATAACGAGAAAATACAATATTTAGTAGGTAGGTTGAACGGTAAGGCGCTTGCTGTGTGCCACGGTATATTACCATCGGCTGATAATTATATTGTTATTTGGAATGCGTTGTTAAATAAATACAATGACACTCGTTTGTTAGCCGCGTCGTATTTAGATAAATTAATGAATTTACCGGCGGTTGAGTCGAATTCACCCGCTAGTTTGGAACAATTTATCGATAAATTTTCTTCGATTATTTCGGCATTAAAACAATTAAAAATTGACAATTTAGAAGATTTATTATTTATTTATCTGGGCTGTAAGAAAGTTAATTTAGAAATAGTTAAAGAATTTGAAATGTCATTAAATGATAATAAATCTCGTATGCCTACTTGTTCTGAATTTATCGATTTTGTCCGTAATCATTCACATATTTTACAACGCGCACACAATGTAACAAACGTAAAACTACCTTCTCAGTCTCGTAAAAATATTAGTTCTAATACTAATCAATTGTCAGTTAAATCTGTAAGATCGCGCTCAAATAATAACGTTAAAACATTTATGACCATACAGGAGGACGTGAAATGTCTTTCTTGTGGGAAAACTGACCACACTAAATTGGTCGAGTGTCCCACATTCCTGTCAATATCTCCTCATAAACGTTTTACATTAATTAAACGTAATAAATTATGTGTTAATTGTCTTAGTAATGATCATTCTATTAAAAATTGCAACTCGAAAATAAGATGCACGACGTGCTCGCGTAGTCATCACGCTCTTTTGCATTTCCCTTCCGATTCCGATAGTGTTGCTTCTCATGTGCGTGCGCCGCCGGCAGTTGAGGGCGCCCGCGCTATGAGCAACGGCAACGTCGCATCGACTCAGGCCGCCCCGTGTACGTCGGCGCCCGCCACTGTATCATTATGCGCACTCGACGACAATGTAATGAGTGTCGATACTCAGGCGCTCGCGGGATATTCATCTGTGCTACTCGGCACGGCTTTGTGCTACGTTATCGACGATTACGGAAATGTTACGAACACTGTGCGTGTTTTAGTAGACAGCGGGGCACAAAAGGACTTAATTACTATGGAATGTTGCAAGTCATTGAATTTACCTTTATATACATCACAGACAAAATACATTTCTGGGGTTGGTGACGTCACAAATGCGATCGAAGGTGTTACTCGCCTTACGATTCGCTCTCGAATAAATGAGAACGTTCAATTTACGTTACAACCGTATGTAGTTAATAATATTACGACTGAATTACCGACTTCAACGATTGACGTTCAGAAGTTGGATTATTTACGTAATAAAAATATTATTTTGGCAGATTGTTATTATTACAAGCCGTCAAAAATCGACCTTATTGTGTCGTCAAATATTTTTGCCCGTATTATAGGGCCTAATAAAATCTCGCGTTTGGACAATGAGCCTGTGGCTATTGAGACCTCATTAGGTTATCTAATTATAGGCCAAGCTCCCGCATTAAATAATGCAACGTCAAATGTTGTACATATGTTTCATACATATGAAATCGAAAGTTCTTTGAATAAGTTCTTCGAGATTGAAGATATCCCGAAAATTTGTATACCACTTGATCCTAATGATCAACAATGCGAAGACATTTATAGTAATACTGTCTCTCGCGACTTGAGCGGTCGGTATACCGTCAGCCTGCCATTTCAGGGTGATGAATGCTCATTAGGGGATTCAATGCAGTTATCACTGCGTAGATATTTATCCTTAGAGCGTAAGTTAATGTCGAGTGCCTCATTAAAGCAGGAGTACGACAGCGTATTTAAGGATTATTTAGAAAAAGGATTTCTAGAACCAATCACTGATAATATTGGCTCAGAACCTCATTACGTCATACCGCATCACGCCGTAGTGCGTCAAGATAAGACGACAACCAAGGTCCGCGTCGTGATGGATGCCAGTATGAAGTCTTCTTCTGGTTATTCGCTTAATGGTATTTTACATACAGGGCCGAACTTGCAAAATGATTTATTTCCAATAATTTTGAATTTTCGTCTTTTCGCCATTGCGATAAGTGCAGACATTTCTCAAATGTATCTGCAAATAATTGTTGAAGAAAAATATCGTCGGTTTCAAAGAGTTTTTTACCGATTTGACCCTAATGATAAAATACAACTTTATCAATTAACAAGAGTTCCATTTGGCCTGTGTTGCAGCCCTTATCTTGCTATTCGGACATTACGTCAGCTAGTGAAGGACGAAGGTGCTCGCTATCCGGTAGCTGCCACGGTAGCAAATAGGGATATTTATATGGACGAACTGGTTACATCTTGTCCCGTTATATCGGAAGGCATTAAATTAGCCAAAGAGGCAGTTGCCCTATTCCGTGCTAGAGGCTTCGAATTAGTGAAGTTTTCTAGCAATTCTCCAGAAATTATGAATGCCATCCCAACCACACATCGAATTACCGACGCTGTGGATTTTAATCTCGATTGTCATTTAAAAATATTGGGGTTACATTGGCAGCCGGCTGATGATTTCTTTACGTTTTCAATAAATCAGCAAGTGCGTGAATGCACAAAACGAAATATTTTGTCGACTATTGCCCGTCTTTGGGACCTAATGGGTTTTGTTGGCCCTGTCACTCTGTATGCTAAATTAATTGTAAAAACATTGTGGCAAATAAATATTGATTGGGACGAAACACCACCCCAACATATAGTTGTACTCTGGAAGCAGTTTGAATCAAAGTTACATTTATTAGAAAATATTAAGTTACCACGTCACTTGGGTGTGATTGCCAATTCAAAAATCACTATTTTAGGATTCGCAGACGCATCTGAGCGAGCGTATGGAGGCGTAGTATACATCCATGTTCTATTACCCGACAATAGTTATTGCATAAATTTGGTATGCTCTAAATCGCGAGTAGCTCCCATTCGAAATGTGTCTTTAGCGCGTCTTGAGCTGTGTGCTAATTTAATATTAGCTAAAATAATGCGCATTGTTATTGATACATATTCTAAAAGATATGAAATTAATAACATATATGCATTTACGGACAGCACGGTAGCGTTAGCGTGGATCCATTCGCCTCCATCTCGCTGGAGAACATTCGTGGCCAATCGAGTTACGAAAATACAGGACTTGATTGACTCACGTAACTTCTACCATATACCAGGCAGGGAGAATCCCGCAGACTGTCTATCTCGTGGCCTTACACCAGGGGAATTAATAAACCAGCCTTTATGGTTTCGCAGACCTGCTTTTGCGCATATGCCAATTCATATGTGGCCCACGAGCCAGTTTGACTCTAGCGTGGTTATAGATCCACCTGAGATGCGAGCGCAGGTTATGGTTACGACGACCTCTGAAGAGCTTTCGCCGTTGTATGCTCTTGCACAGCGAGTCTCTTCATGGCCAAAACTAATCAGGATTGTTATGTATGTTTTGCGTTTCGTTAAAATCATAACAAGTAAGTTTAAGATTCATCATTTAGACATTGCGGAATTAGCTATTATTAAAGCCTTGCAGTCTCTTTATTTTGCTGACGAATTTAAGAATTTGAAGGCTGGTAAAAAATTATTTCCTGCCTTCCAAAAACTTAACGCATTTATACATGAAGGTGTTTTTCGCGTTGGTGGGCGTTTGTCGAATGCAGGCCTAAAATTCGGTAGCCGGCATCCGATTTTACTTCCCAAACGCGACTATATTGTCGATCTTATTATCGAGTACTACCACCGAAAATACCTGCATACTGGCCCCCAATATTCATTGTCTTTGTTACGACAAAGATACTGGATACTGTCTGCTCGTAATATTGTACGGCAACGTATTCAGCGCTGCAACACTTGTTTTAGATGCTGTCCAAAAAATGAATTTCCGTTGATGGCTGATTTGCCCTCATATAGAGTGAACCGAACTAAAACTGGTGTTTATCGTAGGCCAGTGGTTAAAATTTACCCCTTGCCTACACAATAATTACAGTCCATTTATTCAAAGATGTAAATATTAACAAATAATATATATAAATCTATTAAATAATCAAAAAATCAAATATTCATAATTTACAAATAATATAACGGATAAACCTTGCCATGTAATCTCAATTTACTTATCTTTTACTACCTTTATATGCGTAAGTAATCGCATTACTAAATTAGTTAAATTTAATGACTAATAAGTTGGGTTGCGTAAATAGGGATAATTTTGGGGTTCATTTCTCCTTTATATGATCTGCTTTGAAATTAGCTTTGGTTTTGAAGGACTGGGTCCTGTCAAGCTGGGGGGAATATGTATTGGCCATATTAAAGAATTGGATCGCGTAATGATATTAGTGCCTTCTATGTGCCTTCCCTTCACACCTTTACAGCGCCTAATAACCCTTTCCTTATCCCATAATTCGCCGATTAGAAATGCCGCGCCACCTAGCGGACGACCCAGTCGTGATCGATCGTTACGGCGGAACTACCGTGCGCGTGCGCCACCCTATTGCTACCCTTACAAAATAACTGCTGTGCAAAATAATTAATAAACTATAAAATCTAAAAGTGCTGTGTCTTCTGGCTTCCGGCATCGTCATCAAGTAAAATAATCGGTGAGTCCTCTCTGGTATCCTGTCCTCTGTCAATAGAGGGTTACTTATATTTATTGCGTGATCCATTCTGCTATTTTTGCCAACGCGACGAGACCATCAAAAAACCAGCGCGTAACTATGGTCATTTTGGCCTTTTTGATCATTTTGGCCTATTTGGTCATTTTGGCCTATTTGGTCATTTTGGCCTATTTGGTCATTTTACCATTTTTGGTCATTTTGGCCTTTTGGTCATTTTGGCCTACTTGGTCGTTTTGCCTATTCGGTCATTTTGGCCTTTATGGTCATTTTGGCCTCTTTAGTCATTTTGACCATTTTGATTATTTTGGCCTTTTTGCCTATTCCGTCATTTTAGCAATGCCGGTCACTGTGGTCTTTTGGTCATTTAGACCATTTTGGCCTTTTAGGTCAAGTTTTGTAATTTATTTTGTTGACAGATAGACGGGGGATGGTATAATTAGCGATATAAAATGAAGTGAATATTCCGTGGGCAAATACATAAAATTTAATATAATATAACCTGTAGCACTTGCTCTATAAACAAGAGACACGCACCAGAGGTTAACCCGCGGCGCAGCCGCGGGGTAAACTCTAGTATTATATAAGTAATAATATTGTAAAAGCGTAGTCTTTTGTTTTTGAGATATTTTCTGTTTGGCTCTGTTCGGGATTCTCGCAAAAATTACAGGGCAGATTTTAATAGGGGTTTGCTGATCGATAGTTAATTCCGGAACTTAAAATACAATGCGTCATATCCGCTAACGGTGATCACTTTCCATCGGAGGTGGGTCGTCAATCTGTCTGCTGTACGTTAGTATTAAATAAAAATATCCAGAAACTCTTACGGGAATTTTCTTAAAAGATGTTTAAAGTGGCCTGGTGCAAAAAAAAATTCCGATGCAAAATTTTCACTTATCAATAAAATCTTTAGTAAAATAAAAGGAAGTTGTGAATGCCTTTGGTAACTTTAGTTGTCTCGAGTTTTTACAGAAATTTCGGGGAACCATGTAGTTTCATACTAAAAAGTCCATCACCTTTGATTTAAAATAACCTTTTATTTTGTATTTAGCAAAATAACAGTAATCTTTGTTACCTGTCCGACGTGGATAAAGACGCGGGCAATTGCTAGTATGAATATAAATTCCAAATCCCACACGAATGAAGTGGCGGGCACAGGTACTTATAATCCACGTGATATCTTATTGAGTAATGTATGAACGTCTCAATTTAATTATCTATTTGTGTAACATGAACGTCTCAATTTAATTATCTATTTCTAATTATAATTATTGCAATGTATTTATATGCATTAATTATGAAAGATGGTTTCCTGATATAATTATAAAAATACAAAAAATGCCTTACCTTATCTCCTAATTCAACACTGTTTATGTCAAACTATTAACATCACTGCAATGTATCATTAATTTCGCTAACCAAATGCGATCGTGCAACACAATAAAGCGTATTTTCCCCTCATAGTATACTTATGAAAGTATTCAGTTAACAAATGTATATTGCCTAACGAATTCAAATGTAAAAACGGACGGAATTTTGCATTAGTTGCGTGGTCTAGTCACGTGCGACTCCTGCACGGAAGAGTAACTTTGTTCTCCTATAGTTCGGAAATCTCATCCCATCGGGGCCGGAAAGGATTATGGAACCATAAGATGAATTATGCTCAATTTATTCATTGCTCGTCCACGGGCATAATGTTACTAGTAAACTGTAGAAGAAATGATCATTTGTTTTTGTTAAAACATTATTTGGATTTTGTGGTTTCTAAACGTTGAGTAACGGTTTTTGATTTTAGTTTTACACAGTAATCTAATATTATACTATATCGACAGACACACACATTGCATATATAAGTTAATGCAAATTATGTAACTTGCATTAACTTATATATGCAATTAAAGGTAGTAAGTATACAATGGTCCACTCTGGGGCCGATCCCAGACACCCAGACCATAGTAAGCAACGGAAAATTCGTTTACGAAATTTACCAAACCAGGACTGGAACCCAGAACGTGTTGTAGTGAGACTGGCTGACAAAGGTTTAGCCCGCTCAAACGCAGATGCCATCGAGCGCGAAAAGCTACATGTTTTAAGCGACATTTTGTGACAGACTTAAAATGTTCGGTTTTTTTCGTCTTAATGTCTTAAATTTAAGAAAATGTAAGGAAAATTATTTCCCTTTGAAAACAACGGATGGTTTGTTTTTTCAAGTATAGCACAAGTTATTGATTAGATATGCGTATGATCATTTGATACTTTAACGATTTATGCCGAAAGGTTTTCCAAAAACCGTTTAGTTCAAATACCCTCTTCATCTTTTCGTATATTCCATAAGTATGAGAATTAAAAATAATAACACTTGTACTCGTATAATAAAAAATTTCGCGCAATTATAAATCAAATACTCAACTAATATTTAAAGGAAAATCCGTATCAAAATATAAACAAATTTATTTATAGATTAGAGTGGAATAGTATGGGCAATAAAAAATAAATGGTGCATATATTTTATCTGTAGAAGACTTTCGACTCAATTTCACTGCAGCGCGTTCGCATTTTGCATTGTGAGTTGTGAACTGAGTTCACTAATGGCTTCATAATGACGTTCACGCAATGAGAAATGTTCATTTTCTTGTTTCTCTATATAGCTTTTAATTAAATCACACGTTATAAACATGAAAACCTTACTCGTTGCATGCTTGTTCAGTTATTTTTCTTATGCCCTAGATAGTATTTTTGACATCGGTAAAAATAACAACTTAATAGCTACATTATTATTGTATTATTATCACATGTTTATTTTACATTCAAATTTTTTACATTTTTCTTATAAAGTTCATAAAAAATATATGTACCTACATTAATTTATAAAAAATATAAAAAGCCGGTGAGCGCCGGCAGTCGGGTCTAGGGTCCAATTGGTGCTTAAGACTCCAGAGATAGGAACCTCCTCACAATAGGGGACGTATCCAGCTGGGTTGCTTTCTGGGTCCGACCCTTCAGCCAGACAACAAGCAGGAGCCTTTCAAAATGACGGTCAAGGCTCTCCGCTATTAGTCCATTCACTGACTAATAACATAAATGATTGTTAGTATACACATAAGTTGTCTCGCAATCTTTAAAGTCATATACATGTCACATCTTAGATAACGCATTAAACCCTTGGCTATACCTGTGTTCTTTGGCTACATCTGCGTTATCTCTTTATTACGGTGTTAGTCAAAGCAATACGGCACAGGTGTAGCATACATTAAACTAATACGTTTCTTTGGTGCCACCGTTGCAACTCACTAACAAACACGTCGTCGTCACGACAAAGCTAACGAAGTTCCGCTGGCGTATGATAGTAAGTATTGAACGTCACTTAAAACAAAGTAATTTTAAATATTTATTATATAATATACAGGATGGCGCAATAGAACGTGCATATTTAAAATATTGATTAAAAAATAAATACACAAGGTATAGTTAAAATAAAACTGAGGTATTATTAAGAAATAACTGAAGTTTATTTTTTAAAAATAACATCGTCTAAATGATGACCCTCTCTACGACGACACTCCTCTAATCGCAAACGGAAGTTATTGAAAACTTTCTTCAGTAATGCTGGTGTAATTGCTGCCATTTCACCACGGATATTCTCCTTGAGCTGATCGATGTTTTTCGGATTATTGCTGTAGACTTTGTTCTTGAGGTATCCCCACAAAAAAAGTCAGGAGGCGTCACGTCTGGACTACGTGGGGGCCATGGGATATCACCTCTTTTGAAATCAGTCTGCCAGGGAACTTCTGTTTCACAACCGCCATGGAGTCATTTGATGTGTGACAGGTAGCTCCGTCTTGATGAAACCAAGTCCTAGAATTCACTATTCTTGAATTTTCAAGCTCTGGAGCCAAAAAACCTACCAACATCGCAACATAGCGTTCGGTATTAACAGTGACGTTTTGCCCCCGCGCATTTTCAAAGAAAAACGGTCCAATTATTCCTCTACCAGATTGCTGCCCATACTGTCACTTTAGGACTATGCAGTGGTTTCTGGTGCTTGAGTTTGGGATTCTCACTGTTTCAGTAACGACAATTTTGACGGTTTACGGACCCATTAATATGGAACCTAACTAAAAAAATATGAATATACGACAAATTATTTCTTTTATTACGGTCTTAAAGATATAAAAATATTAATTAAGTACTTACTTTTTCATGGGATCGGTGGTGCGGCGTGAGAATTTTATGCAGGGCCGGAGCGCGTAAATCGTGGCCGCCAGAAAATTAGGGGCTTATCCCAGATTACGTAGAACATTGAACACCACTGTCGTTTGCTCCTAAATGTCCATTATCTTTATTTATAATATTACCTTTTATTAAAGGAGTACAATCAAAATTTGATTATATCGAGTGTTTAATATCTTTCACATTACAGATCATTAAGGAGAAGTGCTTCATATGATGTCATATTACGTACCTACTCATTATTCGGCGTACATATTTATTGATCTTGTTCATAATAACATTTTCCGCTAAGTGAGTTTATTAGAGTATGTATGCTCCGAGGTATATTGAAAATATTTCATTACGGGGCATGTTATTTGCTTTAATAATAAATTGGGTAAATATTTTCCACACATCGAGATTATAGCAAGAATCGAGTGTTAAACTTTTTTCAATTAATGTAGGTATGTTATGTTTTATAAAAATGAAATTTAATTTTCTAGTATTTTTAAGGCACGTGTTCAGCAGATAGGCAGACGGCCCACCTGATGAAAAGCGGGTAACGTCGCCTATGAACATAGACATAGACAAAACACTTTATTGTTCACTAAAACAAAAAATGCACAAATTGCAATCTAAAGTATTGTAAACTATTATCTCCGCAAATTGCTAATGCGCTGGAACCTTGTCAAATTAACATTCACGTGACGTCATCAGGAACTCGATATGTACGCGTACTCGCCGGCCAGTGATGCTTACGGTACTGAGTGTTCGGCTACGATTACATCACCAAAATGGCGGCCAGGCGCATTACCAATTTGCAGGGATAATAGTACACACATTATTGTGTAAGACTAACATAATGATTCCTGGGTCCCATTAATGCCGGAACACAACTCAAGGTTGTTATGGCGGCATGCATTAGACCAGGGGTGGTAACCGTCCAGACGGGCAAATCCCCTACTACCTCGCAAATAATAGTAATATGAGAACGTAAAATTTATCAAGCTCGTGTCATCCTACGCACTGTCTAGGGTTTTTAAGACCTACGAGATCTTGGCGTTTACCTCTAACATTGTCAGGATCCTTTTGTGATCTTTTATACTTCTTACTTACCCTTATTTATTTATTTGCTTTGGATGTTAGACCTTGGTTATATCTAATTTATTTAGCATATTTCTGTGTATTATTACTATGTAGTTTTATTTCTGTTTATTGTTTTTTTGCCATCTTCTTTTGGAGTTATTTTCTGTGGCGAACGCTCATTGCTTTCTCTATTTAATTACAGAACCAGTGAAGAAATTTTGAAATGCTGACGAATGTTAATTATTTATGTCATTGAGCGTAGGAATCTAAAAATATATGTATAAATAATGATAGCCTAATACCCCATAACTTAAAAAAATACTCAGACTTATTTTTGTTTTAAATATCTATGGAGTTAATATACCACTCGAAGTTATCTACTGATTAAATTCTAATCTGAAATATACGAGTAATAGTCATAGAGTTCAACAGTTTTATTTCAGCAATTGTAATTTTTATCGCTTTCACTTATTTTATAAAGAACTTTTATCTGGTGATTGAAAAATTGATCCGTAATCTATTAATTACATAAATGGTGGCCACCCTTTATTTATTAATCAATATATTTTTTTTTTATGTTTGCGTGTAGGCAAACTGGCAGACGGGTCCACTTGATGGCAAGTGGCCCATGGACATCTGCAACACTAAGGAAGCCGATGCGTTGCCTACCTCGTTGAGACTTTAAAAATCTGTTTACGCCCTTTTTGAAGAGCCCCATATTGTAGCGCTCTGGGAAAACCGCAGGAGGGAGCTCATTCCACAGCTTGCTCACATATGGCATAAAAGAGCGAGCGCCACGTACAGTGGATAACTTCCAGGTGTCGAGGAAGTGTGGATGAACTCCCAGTCGTCGGCGAGCAGTGCGTTGGTAAAATGGCGATGTAGGTACCAAATCAAACAGCTCCTCAGAACACTCCCCATTGTACAGACGGTAGAACGCGCTGAGAGCGCCTACGTCTCTTCTGAGTCTTAAAGGTTCTAAGCCGTCTGTAAGCTCGGGATCGTCGACAATCCGGACCGCTCGGCGCTGCAAGGAGTCAAGTGGGAGCAGCTGGTACTGAGGTGCCCCAACCCAGGGATGGGAGCAGTACTCCACATGGGGACGGACTTGGGCCTTATATAATAAAAGCCTATGTCCCGGTGTGAAGTACCGCTTAGCCCTGTTGAGCACCCCAAGCTTTTTAGAAGCGATTTTCGCTTTGCTCTCCAAATGACCCCGAAATTGCACCTCGCTCGAAATGTCGACGCCTAGGATCCCGATTGAGTTCGAGATCTTGAGGGGAGTGCCCTGGAACTGTGGCGCTAACAAAAATGGGGCTTTTTAGCGGTGAACGCGCAGACTTGTGTCTTTTTGGGGTTGAAAAGGACGAGATTTCGTCTACCCCATTCCGAGACCTGCTCCAGGGAGGTCTCGATTTCAGACACAAGCCGCATTCTACTTTCTTCAACTTGTGCATAGGGAATATTTACGCGGCCAGTGTAAAAGGCATCGCCCGTGCTGTCATCTGCATAACAATGAAGGAGGTTGTTGGTCTGCAACATGTCATTGATTTGCAGAATGAACAGCGTGGGCGACAACACTGAGCCTTGGGGTACGCCAGCATTAATAGGCTTCGTCTTCGAGCATACACCGTCAATTAAGACCTTGATGCTCCGCCCATATAAAAAGCTGGCTACCCATGCGCACAACCCCTCGGGGAGTCCGTAGCTGGGAATCTTCGAAAGAAGTGCCCTATGCCAGACCCGATCGAAGGCTTTTGCAATATCCAGATGCTTCCCCCTTACTCTCAATGGTGGCTGCTCATCGGTGAGTCAGGTACACTAGAAGATCGCCAGCACTCCGTCCGTAACGAAATCCGTATTGGCGGTCATTTAGAAGCTGGTTCTCCTCTAGGTACCCGAGAAGACGCGTGTTTATAACGCGCTCCATCACCGTGGAGAGTAAGGAGGTTATTGCAATAGGCCTGAAATTGGACGGGTCTGTGCGGTCTCCCTTCTTGGGAATAGGGTGGACATAAGCTACCTTCCACGAAGCTGGGACTACACCCGCAGAATAAAACCAACTTGGGAGCACACGTCTTAAGCACGATCGCGGGAATACCATCAGGTCCACTGGACTTCTTGACGTCGAGGGATTGTAAAACCCGACGCACCGCACGTTGCGTGAAGCGCACTTCGGGCATTCTGTCGGTGCACCGTGGAATGGTCGGTGGTGTCGTTCCCCCGTCGTCAAGAGTAGAGTTCGACGCGAAAAGAGAGCACAAGAGATCAGCCTTCTCTTTTGCGGAAGTAGCCAGTGAGCCATCTGATCCGTGTAGAGGTGGCAGGGAAGACCTACAGAAATTGCCTTCTACAGCCTTGGCGAGAGACCAAAAACCGCGACTCCCAGAAGGGACGCTGATCAATTTGTCGCCGATCTTCTGAATGTGCCGCATCTTAGCCTCGGCTATACACTTCTTGCTGGATCTGACCGCAGTGTTATACTGCTTCTTTAAATCAGGTGTAGCCGGATCCTCACCATTACGCGCTGCAACCCAGGCTCGATAAGTGTATTGCTTACGCTTCAAAGCTTCAGCGCAAGATGCATCAAACCAGGGTCACGAAAGGCCACCTGTACGGACAACACTGTTGGGAATGAAACAGTGCATTCCCGACAGAATTGTGTCCGCTATGGCATCTGCGCAAATGGTGGGATCATCTGATGAGAAGCAGATTTGCAGCCATGGGAAAGAAGCGAAAAATTCTCGCAAGCCGTCCCAATCCGCCGACTTGTAGTGCCATACATGGCGTGTCCCAGAGGGACGGGGACGGCCGTTTTCCACTACAGGGACCACAGAGCGTACCAGGCAGTGGTCGGAGGATCCCAGAGGGGCTTCGACGGACACCTGGTAACCCTCATACGTATAATTAGCATAGAGGTACTGCACGTGGGTAACTACAAATTTGTTTGATTTTAACTTTCTTCTTTACCATTTTGCAGTTTTTGTTCACATGACAATGAAGGGAAAAATGTACTGTTTAATCTGAATTAGGTATTTTTAAAATTATTTATAAGTTCCATAATGTTCTTTCGATGTCACCTACGAAATGATATAAATTATTTTGCTTGTCTTATAAGGCTGCTATCGTAAGTGATCTCACAAAGTAAATTAACCTATATCTAAGATGAAAGCGTTTCAAGGGCCAAATTAGCTGGTAATGCAATATGCGAGGGGCGGTCGGCATTTTAAGCTGAAGCGTATATTTAATGATAAATTGCTGTAGAGATGTCATCAACAAGTAAATATTTTGTTTAAAAGTTAAAATAATCGAAAGCCAATGCCAGCAGCAGAGACCACCCCCCCATTATTGTAACATTAAGGCAAGTTTATTTGTATTAAAATTAATCATTTTTATTTTTACACGACTACCCGATTCAATGTGATTCCAGTGTTGCTATCTTTGAAGCATCAGATCACACTAAACTAATCGTTATATTTCTAATTTAATAATTTGTATCTATATCCCATAAACAATTACGTTCATATATAAGCTTGTAAAAGTTACAAATATCAACAATAATTTTTAAGAATATAATACGTGACATTTATTAAGATATTAATCAATTAAATTAATTATTTATCTAGTGAAAATTATCAATATTTGAAAATCATTAAATAAAATAATAATCGACAGGCAAACACACACATTGTACATTCCCAAGTTAAGCAAGTTACGCATGTGTTATGAGTAATATACAACGGACGACTCTGGAGCCGATCCCAGACACCCAGACCATAGTAAATAACAGAAAGTTCGTTTCCGAAATTTGCCGTGTCTGAAATCGCACCCGAAACCCGCTCAACCACGGAGTCCGTCAGCATTCGAGATTTTTTTTTATTTTATTATCAAATCTTTTTAATAAAGGGAGATCCGTCATTTCTTGCACATTTTTGGTTATGACTTGAAAAATTGAAAGCAAATTAAACATAGATCTGAGGACCTAAAGGTCGTTTACGCAGATTCATGTGAAGAACAAGTATAAACATAAAATGGAACTTTATATCATGTCTTATAAATACCAGTATATAGACATGTGTCAATTTCACTTAGCGATTCGCCAAAGTCGACCACCTTAGCCCCTCTGATATATGCAAAACTAGCTATTTAAAATAGTACCTATTCACCTCTTTTTAAATATTTATTAGTTTAGGTGCGCGAGGCTTCTATATGCTATTTCTCGGATAGTCAGCTATGACTATCTTTTGAAGTTTAAGCGCCGATAGAACGCTGCACAAGAAGGAAATTCAAGATATAATATAGGTGTAGACAGACTACTCTTGATAAATGATAAAATAATTAGTTGCTACCTGTTTAGATCGCTAATGACAGTGATTATGATAGCATCGACGTACACGCCACATCTTTGTTCTGTACTTTAATATAGTAAAATTAGGTCTTCACTAGCTGGCACGTTATCGCTCAACGTAAAGTAATTAACAAGGCTCTTTAGACCTCCTTGATTGCATTTGACACGGCCTTTGTATAGTCACTCGTATGTCTTACATAAATTATTATCATATTTATGTAGATTATTAATCAATTACATGATTTTATGAACAAGATCTTATTTACATAATACATTATTATATAAGGTCCTTTGCAAAAAAGATTTTGATTTTTCTACATTATTCGTAATAATTTAGTTCTGAAGAGGCTGAAGAGCTATTAAAAAATAGTAAACTATGTTACTGGCACTCAATAAAGAGTCTGATTACGAAAAAAAGATAATTCAAAATTCGATATTTTTGTTTGTTTGTCCATTTTATCACTTGTTTACATTAATTAAAACACCGATTCCAGGATTTAAGTGCCAAAAACTATATTGTCATGGATAATGAGAAATTTCTAACCATTTGAGCTAATGATATACTAAAAATATTAATATTGTCCATAGAAAAGCCAATGACTGCAAGGTGCCCGTTTTTTTTCTCAAATGAGTGTATTTTAATATCAGAACACTGTTTACTAAGTATACTTTATGAGTAATGCAATTTGACGTGTCTAATTTTAATCAAACTATAGTGTTTCTGGATAAATTTTCCCTAAAATAAGAAAGATATCAGTAGTGAGATAATTGTTGACATATTTTTTAGACCTGGATAAATATTAAAATAAAACTTGAATAATATATACATCCCAAGTCCAGCTTCAAAAGTTTTTGCCTAAATTGAAGTCCACTGAAGAACATTTTTTGAAGGTCATACACATAAGTTAAAATTAATAGTAGCTTGTTACACGAGAGGTTCAAGTGATCTATTTAGGCTTGAAATGCTTTATATTTATCTATCTTAAGCTCTTTTTTGAAAAATAAATATAGAATGAATTATACAACTACTTTTCGAAAAATAAATGGAGTTGTAGCAAACATTGCATACTTAATAAGACAAAAACATAATATTCAAGTAGTAATTAATGAAAATTTAAGCGCACTGGCTCGCACTTGATCAACCGGTCAAATTAAATATGTAAGCTAGAACGTATTGTCCCTTTTCATGAAATTGTCTGAAAGGTAATAAAAATAAGTTGTTCCGCATATGCTTCGTAATATTATCTATTGAAACGAAATTTTCCAAATGACTCCACTGCTTACATAACCAAGCCTTTTCAAAAATAATGGCATCCGCATTTGCTTCGAACCGAAAGTTATTGCAGATTGAATCGCAGAAAAAGTCACAGATTTAAATAAAAGCGCGCAGAAGGATTTTTATGGGTAATTTTTCAGCGAGTATTTACTGAATATTGAATAAAACATAGCTTTCGCTACTCTCCAGGTATGCAATTATATTGATCTATAGTTAGAAGACTAATAACGCATAGTTTAAACGAATAATATTTGTCTAAACCGATTTTTTTTATTGCAGGAGTTCAACAGACAGGCAGACGGCCCACTTGATGGAAAGCGGTATGGACATTTGCATCACCAAAAGTACTACAAATGCGCTGCTGCTCTATATAAGGGAGACTGGAACCTGGTCACTAACGCCCGAAGACAAATCAAGGTTGTTATGGCGACATTCTTTAGATCAGGGGTGGTCGCCATCCAGTCGGGCAAATGCCCTACCACCTGACAAATTACAGTTGCAACGAACAGCGACTAATATTTACAACATGTAGGTATTAGAACTCTGATTTCGAGTTAATTTCGTATTCGTGTACCTATCTATGGCTTATATATATGCTTAGCATATTTTGACTAAGAGTGTAGAAAGAACATTTGAAACGCCACTACAATAAATTATTGCAAAAAAAAATCGCTGTAAAAAGCGTTTTTCCGTCACGTCTGGCATTAAGCTTCTTTATTCAGACGTTTTCAGAGTTGTGGATTTATTTGTAGACTAGGCTACTCAAATAACTTGTTGGTGGCAATTGATTTTGGTGGTTTTTCTATTTCTGTGGATTTACTATAGAGAAATTCTCCAGTGAGGGGTTGCTCAAACTGTCGATCGCGAGTGGTTTTTGAGTTAATTTCGAGAAAAAATTGTCAATGTAGATTTATTTGGTTTTATTTTAGTAGATCCTCAATTAGGCCTCAATAAGACTGCTCATTGTTCATTCATTTGTAACTTAAGTTTTTACTTCGTGAAAGAGTTCATCTATCTATCTGGGTCAGCATTCAATCCCTAATCACTTTTTTATCATAATAACCTACTGATAGCAGCGAAACGCGGTTTTATAAAAGGAACGCGCACTACTTATCACATGCCCAATATCTGTACCAGGATGAACCTATAACTTCTTAGTAGTGCCTATATATAAACTTTTCTGGGAGAAGTTCGATATCCAATTAAAAAGTGTCAATCACTCAATATTTATATTGTGTACTGGGTGGTTGAATTTAAAGGAGATCTGAGATTTAGATCAAGCTGTAAACATGACCCGCAATCTGGGTGACATTCAACGTCCGTTACGGAAGAAAGTGACAAAAAGGTTGAGAATCTGGTTTTAAACCACGGAAGAAAAACTATTGAATATACAAATGAGATTCTAAAGATGTCTCTTGGTACCGTTCAGTCCATTTAATTGATTCATTGGGGTTCAAAAAGTGTCAGCAACATGGGTGCCACGAATGTTAACTGACGAAAACAAAAAGCGACGTTTGTACATTTTTAAGCGTAATCTCGAAATGTATGTTTGTAACGACTAACTCAAAAACTACTGGATTGATTTCAAAAATTCTTTCACCATGCGAATTCTACATTAGCCTTAATTAATATAGGCTATATAAAAATTAGGGATCCTGATTAAAGCTTCAATAATGTAATCCATTAATGTAAGCAAAATACTTGGCGCTAAATTGGGATTCTAGATTTTGTTTTTTCAGGGCCTGACGACATCTACCGCTAGTATACTATATAAGTACTTATACCTGCGCCACGATACGCCTTACTTACCTAGATGACAATCCTGCAGCCTCACAGAGTCGATCGATCGGAGCCTAATGATATTAAGGTAGATCGCCAGCAGTTCGCACCCCTGCTCTAGTGCCTTAGCAGCTGCACAGAATTATTTTAATATTTAAAATTAATATGAATTTTGTATTAAATGACAATAGGACAGAGCTACCTCTATGTGCAATATGTGCATTGCAGACAGGCACCGGGTAATCGGGGCCGCTATTTTTGCGCGGCACTGCATGATGGTTTAATAAAAATGTCATACCCAATTCTAAGGCAGCAAACAGGTAAGTGACGAGGGAAGTGGGTTGGACTTACATACTCGTGCTGCCTATTGGCATAACGATAATGAGGGATATAAAACAAGACATGTTGACGCTTTTTACCAGCAATTTGATTTATGGCTCTAACCTTTTTTTAGCAAATCTGTCTAAAATTATAAGCAGTACTTCGGAATAATTATTTTTACAAGTAATTATTCAATTTGGTAAATGCTATCTAGATATAGTTTTATTTCATACTAACTGTCTCGGTAGACGACGTCCTGCCCGGAAAAGCTTCAGTCGATATACCGACAGCAGCGCCAACTACCGGGTCCAACTCTGAACCAACTCAGAAACCTTCTCTGGCTCATGCACAACAACTTTGTCAAAGATCATCACATGATCAAATGTATAGTTTACGACTCTATACAGAAAAAGATTTATCTTTATATATCAAATTCTGCAGTGTGTGTATATGACTGAACTCCTTCTAAGCAGCTGGACTGCATTAGGTAAAAAAGAATCTGTGTGTCCAGGTGGATAAATGTAAGCATTCTTGCTTTAGATTTACAATTGGACCCAGTAGGTAGCGCTGCGATCGAGTTCAAATTTTTTTTCAAGGCAGGATAACGTTTGCCGTCCCGCTATTACCTAGGTGATATTGTAATGCATATTTAAGTGTTTAAATTAAATTTAATTAGTATGTTGTTTTAGTGTGGATACTTGTTTTCAGAATTTCTTTTTAATATACTACTTTTTTACTATACTGTATGTAGTCTGTAGGCCTTCCTAAAATTAATTAATTAAATAAAAATGTTCTAAATTATAAATAGGTAGTTGATTATGATGTACGTAGAACGGTTGATATGCTGTTTCGGCAATAGGCTGTTGTGCGAAGCCTAGCGAGCCGTGTTCACCAGCCGCCGTGACGGATTATCTAAATTTATGGTTATAGATACGAGATTTATTGCGCTTAATCGCTGTTCAATAAACATATAAAATGCCAGTGAAATCGCTTGCAATTGAGCGATTATCAAATTAATATATTTACTGAATGGTTATAATTAGGCCTTTTTTGACACTTATTTTTTGGGGGCACGCTAATGCTCGAAAATGCCAATCCAAAAAACTTACTAAAAATCCATTTTTTTGTAAAGGTTACCAACATTGTTTTCATTCATTCATTTTTCACTTTTTATGGCAATTTTTAGATATTATCGGAATTTCCTTTAAGGGCACTGTGTGCCCCTACAAAAAAAGCCCTGTTTATAACAGTTTAATGGTAATATCTATTCAAATAAGCCTAATTTGTAATATGTAGTTACAGAGTTCCTTTAAGGTTCATTTGGCGAAATAAAAAAGTTTATTAAAAATGTATTTATACAAACTACTTCTAAAACGTTATGACTTCATCACTCCACATAACCGGTGCGGATTATTGAAGTATTTCACATTGTAATATTAATAATTTTATCCTCATTTTAGAGGAATAGACTGTAGAACTCTTTGCTCGTCTTGTGGAGGTCATAGACACCTTCAGGTCGTTGTTTCACGATAAAAGAAACTCCAAAATAGAATATGATTATTTATTCCAGATGCAGAATAATAAGATATTAACAATTACTTTTTGCAAATACAACGCATACATATCTTAATTTTCTAGCATTAGTCAGATTTAAAAGCCTAATATTTCCTTGGTTAAGGACGTAACGTAAAAGACGTGCTGGCATAGTCTTAGGGGGATTTATAGTTTTCAGATATAATATGTACAGTCGACGTATGAAAAGCTTCTGCGAGCACATGTTACCTTTTTACACTAACTCACAGATCAGACCTACCTACCTGTTACCACACAAAATTATGTTTACTATTTGACTCTTTTGAACTTTGAATTAAGTTTAAAATTACTTAGATCAAAGTTGTTTTACATTCTATCTTGTCTACGAAGATTGTTCAGAGATGTAAAACTCTAACATTTGTTTTAATATTTATGATAAGCGTAGTGATTATATCCTCTTTGTTTCTGATGATTAAAACAATGTGTCTATCATTGTCAACTTTTCAATTTTACAAACCAATAAGATCTTAAACAAATATTACAATGTTCTTGGCAACTTTTCAGGGAAGATAATCATGCAGTTTTTAAATCACAAGAGTGGGCTTTTTATTCTAACTTTGGAATTGATAGTGAAAATTCTGTATACCTTAAAGTAATACATTAAAATCACGTTCAAAAAAAGTTGGTTCGTACAAACAAAATATGTTTAGTATTTGATGAGATATGGACGTATCATAACATATTGATTATAAATACTTTTAAGAGTTTCGCAGACTAATAACAACAATTAATTAATAGTCGATGTAAAAATATGGACGACAAATAATGGTGACCTTAGTATTCTACTTAGTGTTGAAGAACTTCTTTTCTATAACTTATTAATCATACTTTTTATTAACACTGGTGATTGATACGTAATCTACTTTTGCGTTAGTTTCGTTTTTGATGTGCAATAGTTATTTATATATCTATCTTCAATTAAGTACCTAATATTTTGCAGAATCTATCAATATTTTGAATATGAATCAGACGGTTTTGCATATCAGCAATTTACTCGTGCAATTGAGTGTGAACTCCGATAACCGGTCTGGCGGTGTCCTATTCAGTCGTGTAATATTAATCATGTACAATAATTTTATTCGCATATTTGAAGTTTTGATATTTACGTTGAATAATGTAAAAATTATTTGCATCTGTTTTATAGCTTAATATAAAGCGGAAAATGTAATAGGCCATTACAGGGTTCTTAATGTCAACTGAAGTACTTCTATTTATAGTCTTTAGGGACTATGGGTAGAATACTATACAAATAAGTTAAGTTTTCTTACATTGTATTCAATTGTGTACAAACAATTAAAGTACTTACAATAATTAACTAATTTTCCAATATTGTATCAAATATTGGAAAATTAGTTAATTGGTTGAATGAAGTACAATACTAGGAATAATTGACGGTCTCTGTGGTTGAGCGGGCTAAGCCTTTACCAGCTTATCCCCCTGCAACGCAGAGGCTCCGGATTCGTTTCCTGGTATGGTAAATTTCGGAAACGAATTGCGTTATTTACTATGGTCTGGGTGTCTGGGACCGGTGCCAGAGTGGTCCGTTGTATATTACCCACAGCCCAAGCGTAACTTGTTTAATTTGGGGATATACTGTGTGTGTTTGTTTGCCGATTAATTATTAATTGCTCAGTAAAAACTTGATTCTTTGAAAAATTCCAAAACTCTGTATATAACAATAGCGCTAAAGATTTATATTTGTGTAGTTTTTCGATGTATTCTTATTTTAAAACTTATTTTTTTATTAAACCAATATAATTTGAAAGTTAATAGTTTATTTTCATTAGTAAGGCGTGTCGAGTCATAGGCATGCGAGCAAGTACGCAAATATTATGACTCGGCAATCTTTTTCTTGTTCCATTAATACAATACAAGTGCCACGTCCAAATAAAACTTGATAGTTCATGGAAAACGTAAGCGTTTTGTACACCGCTATAAACGATTAATTCCATGATGGTTGTCAATAAAAATCGAGCGTGAGCTTTGTGCACTGCCAGTTGTTGCTCAACCCTTTGATTTTTCACCTATATTGATTTTGATAGTCAATCAACCGTCCTCGACGGTCCGAGCCTGTTTAAAGGATCCTATCAATGTTCGTGAGCCCCTACTGTTTATTTTGTTGCTATTATATCACATAGGCTTTTGTTTTTTAAAACATAGGATATTTTTTAATGATTATATAGAAATTCATGGAGTTACGTTTGCGCGAGTTTTGTGTCCGTATTCTTCAGAAACTAACATCATTTTCCGAATCAGAACAAAATGGGATTGTTTCCGTCTCCACTATTGTGGATAATAAATGAACGGTTATTACACACACACTACACGATTATTTACAGTTGCTTACAATTTAAACATATTGTGTTAACTCAGATTTGCTCTTGTAACTAGCATTTTTTATTTTAATTTATATTCAAAATAATATTATTTTATTTTCTTTAATTTAGTTATGGATTTTAACTTTAACCTTAATATTTAATGCGACATTTAGAATTTAAATTTTCCCTACACTATATTTAAGTAGTATTGCATACCGCTACCGGCAATTGTAACAATTTCATAATTTAACTATATTCGCAATAAATGAATTTGAATGAATATTCTGAATATGCTCATACCTGCTATCGAGAGCACTTATACCTATATACTATTTGTATAATACCTAGATAAATGATAATCGGTTGCTTAAATCAATCTTAAATCGGCGAAGAATAAACAAAAAAACATCACAAAAAAAACAGTTTATCATCAAAAAACAAAAAAAATTTCTTTTTTTTATATATTCGATCGCGTACATTGCGTTTTCATATTCATCCACTATTTATTGACGTAATCAATGTATTAGACACGTTCATCACTTCTTCTAAGTACGTATCATCCATTATAGTTCATAATTAACTATCAACTCATTTTGAAGTCCGTGAAAAACAGCCAAAATGACTTTGAATAAATGGTCTGTTAAAGCTACGAAAGTTATTTTATAGAAAATATTTTGCTTTGAAAAAGCAGGATTGGCTCTATGGGCAGTTGTCAATAAAAACCGAGCTGTGTGCTTTGTTTCTCTGGCGGTTGATGCCAATGACTCGACCGTCTGATGTGTATTATATTGATTTTGGTTGTTGGTCAACCAAACTCCGCTGCTTGCATACCCTATACGGGTATCGCAGTGTTTTTTTCATTGACAACCCTTTGACGGACGCCAAACAATAGTTTTTGTGGTATTTTGTAGAGTCACATAAATCGAGCGAATATGAAGTTTTTTTATTGCTGTCGTACTGCATTACACATCATACGTGATGTCGATATCAAGGGTCACAAAACCAAAGTTTACAAAATTAATATGTATTTGTAGAAACATCATAATTGGTTAGCTTGATGTTCGTTGTTGGCCTTGAAGCCACAGTTACTAATAGACAAAACTATGTTTTTGTCTCAGTGGTAAACGTACAAGAGATTTTTATTATATAAAATTATATACTTGCGAACAATCATGAACTATCGAAATGATATTGAAAAGGTAGTAGAATGAATGTACTCAGTAAATTGACACAATAGTACGCCCGGCAAGTATTATATTTCATTGAAGGAGAAATTGGTGGGCGGACCATAGCTTCATTATTATGAAGAGGTATTCCTACTTATATGTATGTGGCCTATCTTTGGTGACTTTGCGTGTTGTTAACACAAGTGGGCGAAGAAGCGAAGTTCACTTTTATAGTTTACTAGCTGTCCCGGCAGACGTCGTCCTGCCCGGTAAAAAATAGGGGTTGATCGTAGAGGGTTGAAAATTTAGGGTTGTATGTATTTTTGTATGTTGTATCATAAAAAAATAGAAATATGGCAAAAAAATAAATAAAAAAATTTAGGGGTGGACTACCCCTAACATTTAGGGGGATAAAAAATAGATGTTGGCCGATTCTCATAGATACCGGATAAGCACAAAAAATTTCATCAAATCGGTCAAGCCGTTTCGGAGGAGTATGGCAACGAAAACTGTGACACGAGAATTTTATATATTAGATGTTACGTCTTTTTATTAGTTTAAGTTTTTGTTAAGGTACGCCATGTTTGGGTCAGAGTTCAACCTGAAGTACCTAAAGGTAAAAAAATATTATAATAAAATTATAAGGATTTTATTATAATAATTTGCATTTGTCTATTTTAGTTACAATTTATTACAGAATTAATGATAAGTTACTTTTAAGAAATTCACGTTTTTTTAACCACCGGTTCGATGATGACTTTATACCTACATAGTTAATATATTCTTAGTATTTTATTATTTACGGTCTTGCGAAAGAATCATAATACATTATATGATCTAAGAATCATACTAGCTTCCGAAGGCTCAACCAAGACTCTCGGCAATCATTGCAATGGGGCTTAAAAGTTTTTACATTTTTTCCGCTTCACGTCATAACCAAGGCGAGATTTCTCATGCCTGTTTATTTCTTTTTAAACCGAGTTTATAAAAGCTATATCGGTGGAAAAACTAGGGCGACAAAGCAGAACTATCTAGAGGAAAACATAATATTGTAATGCAAATTGTTAAAAGTTCTTCTCTTTATAACTCAGTTTCGTTTACTTCATATAAATTCGGTAGATTTCAAAGATTGTATTCCTAAATGAAGATTCAAATTAACGACCTTTGAACCTTCACCATTATATAAAATGGAGTTATAAAACGCTACCAGGAATCTTATTCTGATATTACAGGCAATTAGATAGGTAGACGAAATTGAAGGAGCATGGAGTGCCGATCGGCTTACAACAACCCGGTCAAGAGCCCCTCGGATGATTTAAACCAAGATTAATAATAAGGCCAGGGCTGTTCTAAAGGTGCTTCTCTTATGTTCGAAAACCGTTCTATTATTTATTTTCCTTTTCATGAAGTGTAGAGTGAATAAGGAAGCGGGGTTCTCAAGAGTTAGATATTGAAAAACGTAAAAGCCCACTCGTCGTTGACTTCGACGAGTTTTCTTGGCCCGTTTAATGAGATTCAGTTCGTTGTCTTCGAGTAACTCTTTGTTCCGTTTTCCTTTGGAAGATATAATGAACTCTACCATTGGAGAATATTGTATTTTAAATTGAAGTAACTTTAATATTATGCTCTTTTTAAAAAAAATCTGTTTTATTTCAATGATGCGTTCTTTTTCTTTATCTTTAATTTTGGGTTGCAGTCTCGACTTGCCTCAGTTTCCTGAAGTAAGAAAGTACAGAAGGCCTTTGTGTGTAATCGCCTTTTTATACTTTCACAAAAACATAATACGCACGAAACCCATGATCTACGTGTTTTCTTTTAAATGTATAATTTCATTACTTACTTGCTATATAAATTGAGAATCCCAAAAGCCTTGAACTAATCTGTAAAGGTAATTACAGAAAAATGTAGTAAGTAAATCTTTAGAACTTTTTGTATCTTTAATTAATATTTTTTGTCAGAAGTAGAATTGATTTAAGTTTATAAAATGAAAGAAGAAATTAAAATTCGAGAATAGCCGTTCAGATTAGTCACGATGCTTATATATAGACTAGGCTTTTGATTTAATATGAAATTGATGTATAAGGAAGCGTTCGGGTAGGCTATTTAAATGTTATTTGTTTAAAGTCCAGAAAAAGTATCTCCAATACGTGGAATGTTTCAGAAACACGCCATCGAAAGACGACATCAAGGCTAAAGTTTGCCTTGATCTTGAAAATTAAGTATAAACATGCACTTACTCGTATATTTTCGTACCTATAGATACAATTGATAACCTGTCTGTGGTTTCAAACAATTGCCAAAAGTTAAGTGAAAACTTCTATACGTTTTGAATAAATAGATAGTGTATTTTTTTCATTTTTTATTTGTCACTTGTCTGAAAGTTTGTCTCAAATAGGTTCCGAAACGGCCCAATTGATTATTATGAAAATTGTAGGGGTTCATACATTATCTTGAATTTATGTGTGTGTATATTTTATTTATGTAAGGTCCTAAGTCTTACGCGAACGAACTGGCGGTTACATCGGGCTTTTAACAATAATTAAAATCGTGTAAATGAAAAGTTATGAACGTAATCAGATTGTAGCTTTTGGAAAGTAATAAAAAGGAACCGGGTTAAATTTTGTGTTAATTAAAATAATCACGCGAGTTATGTTTGTTATGAATTAGTCACGGTTTAAATGTTTTGTTATTGTTTATGGGGTTGAAGATTTAGTTGAAGAGAAATATTAAATTGAAATTTCAATTACTCGTTTCAATTATAATTTGCGCTAAGAAATTAGGACAAAATTTTATGATCTTTCAAAGCACTCATAAAGTATTTAAGTCCATTTTCTGGTTTATTGGTGTAGCAGCGGCGTGGAATCGGATCGGTCCGCGGTATAGAAATCTTACCGAGCGTCTATATTTCTATGAGCGTTTCCAAATTGTTTCCAGTGTTGGATACCGCATACACCGATTCCGCGACGCGACGCTGCTACGCCTATAAACGAGAAATCAGTCTAAGGAAGTTAAAGAAAAAATGATAACGAAAAAAGGATTATTTTCTTTACGCGCTGCTTCTGTTAAAGAAGACTGATCAACTATTGTTTACCATAGAAAAAGCTTAATACGAGTGAAAATTGTCTAGTAAAAAAATAATCGTGAAATCTTTTCAACAC
Organism: Dendrolimus punctatus; assembly: GCA_012273795.1. NCBI lineage: Eukaryota > Metazoa > Arthropoda > Insecta > Lepidoptera > Lasiocampidae > Dendrolimus > Dendrolimus punctatus. Next base: position 7,129,741 of record CM022534.1, on the reverse strand, counting down.
CAGATAATTACAGTAGTTAGTTAAAACATAATTATAATTCACTTGCTTATTCACTTAGTTAAGTAATTTTGCAAAATATTGGTATGCCATCATTCTTTATAAGTGAAGTCACCCAAGGATTTAAAATACGGTAGCGTGTTAATTAAACACGATTTAATTAAGCTCGATGCATCTGCAGCAATGTCAATTAACAGAAATCACGATTTCGATTCGCCATCAAGTAGTGCATCTCATTTTGACAATTATCTCTGTCAATTAACGCACAATGAATTGATACTGTTCATCTGAGCTAGAAATACGAATTGATCTATAATATTAACAGTGTTGGTTTAAAGATTTTAAACAAATTATTAAATGTTCCAGAGTAATATCCCACCCACTCGTAAATGCTATGTTATCTTTCATCTTTTGTGTGAGAGGAGGTGGATGTTATCCCTAAAAGAATATAGGATGCCTTCTGTATCAAACTACGAAATTGAAAGGTGTAAAATAGGGTTTTTTTAAGGTGATCATAATTTTTCAAAATATTAATGAAAATTTATAATTAGGCTTACACATATATTTGCGTTAAAATTGCGTTTCTGCTTAATTCAGTATGTAAAAACAAAAACGAAAAAGTAGCAGGTAATAATTATTTCGTAGTATTATAATCGGAACACGGTAAACAAATATCTAATTAATAATTATTTAGCTAAATAATAACTTTAACATTACTCATTGATACTTGACAACTGTGTCTTCCGTGATCACAGCTAATGAAAAATGGTCGAAATACTGAAATACAAACCTATTAAAATGCTGCGCTTGAATCCGTTTAAACGTAGTTTTAATTATATATAGTAGTCGTAAAACACAAATCAATGCCTACTATAATTTTCTATTCTATGGACTAACAAAATATGACATTACTACACATTTTCACGCGACTTCGCTCGAGTAAATTTCAAATTATTATTATGTCGTAGAATGGAAACTATCCCATTTCCCATTTCCTTTCAGCATGTGTTCTTCTCATTATAATAATAATTAAAGATGAGGGGTATGATGAAGCGACAGTAGAACATATAAAGTAACTTAAATTTTATAATATATTAGTAAAGATAGAGTATAAATAGTATTGATGATTATAAATAAAAAATCAAAATAACTAAATAGTTTGTCCAAATCCAATAAAATAGTGAATGCACGTTTAAATACAAAGAGCGGCCGTAGAAGGCAGTATTTCCTTAGCGGTGGATGAATCGTGCCGCATATATCCAGGAAGACCCGGCCATCCGCAATTCTCTAAATGTTTCCACGGTTTACGGTCGGCCGCTGTATCCAGCTACTATTGTTTGCCCCTAACAGAAGTTTTATCTTCGAGTTATTAATCTGCGAAATTAAAAGGCTCCACGAGAAAATGGAAAGGAGAAATGTCTTTAGAAATGCTTTCCGACTGAATACCTTTCAAAAAGTCCATCTACATTGTGTAAGGAGAACTCCCTGCGTGCTTACGTTGCGACACACGTAATTACGGAACAATCGACCAAGTTACCACCATTTATTATAAATTCTATGTTCTCAGCGGAAAAAGATCCTTTTAATGTGTACTTAAATCATTTTTATTAACTTGAAAAGGTTAGATTTATGCGGAGGTCTGTTCCTTGTAGTTTGTGAGGTATGTGTATGAAATTTAGGACCCGCTAAGTTTGCATTATCGAAACATCAGATTGTTCGGTACTTGTAAACTTTGTGCCGTTCAGAGTAAAACAAAACGCAAGATGACCGGTAACTTTTCTTGTTACCTACGAGTTTCAGAGTTCTGGTTGTAATGCAATTTTAGATACAGTATATATTAACTACCATGTTATATTATAGTCAACTTTTAACTAAATGATTTAATTTAATTGCAAGGGAACACAAACGAGGGGTAAAGTCATGTTGGTATAAATACCACGGCGTATGTCGGATTCCCATGAAAACAACCTTGGTATTCTTTTTATCACCCTAAGCTATAGTGGTAGATCATGAGCTAGCGCCACGAATCTGAGGGATGTGGGCTTGCCTTCTCCCTATATTTCCGATCAAGCGAGTGAGAAGGAATAGAAGGGTGAGGAACAATCGGGCATTTTCGCTTCAGCGGTACTAGGGTGAGTGGTAGATTTTGTTGTATGAGGTAAAAGGATTTTTAGCTAAACGTGTTGCTGGGGAGTTTCTTGTTACTTCTCTTTTTTAAACAGTGATAACTTGTTGCGAAGAGAAATACATAGAATAGACAGTAGACTTAATTGTTAACTTGTATGTTTGTCTTTAAAAAATGATCTCCAGTGGAAGACTAGTCGAAATATACACTTTTGATTTGATTTACGATATCTGCCGATTATTTTTACATTACTTGTAAAAATATTTTAACAAAAGATTTAAAATAAATTTGCTGAGGCTGAGGATTTTCCTTACCAGAGCCATTCTCTATCATGAAGCTTCCTTAATACCTTATTATTGACGTCGTTAAGGGCAAAAGTTACCTCAGTTATGGACGGTAAATATTATCGTCATAATGCCTATAGTAATGTATGGGTCACGCAAATATGAGAAATATATTTTTGTAACGTATAAAAGATATGGTAAAAGTTTGTGTAGCAACGAGAGGTAGGTTAAATAATACTTCAGATGGCAGAAAGTAATATTCATTGGCGAGTGTCGAGTTCAAGAGAATTGAAGTGAACTGATTTATTTTGGAAATGGCAACCTTATATACAAATATTAACAAATCGTACATCTAGTACAATACATAGCACGATGTGTGAGCACGACGGATGATTCGCGAGCGAGATAGAGCAACTATTCACTTCATTCAGTTGTCCGTTATCCACTGCGATTCTAGACGTAAGTAGGTCTCATATCTGTATTAGAAAGTAAATAAACAATTCTTTAATCACGAATGTTTAATACGTTAAATTCACTGGCCCTATCAATGTCCAAGAAGTGCATTAGCCTTATCAGCGGTTTTATGTCTGTGTTTTTATGGTCTAAGCATATTGCATTGAACTGAATGGTTCAGTAGCTCTTCAATAGCTTACAGAGATTCTGGATTCAACCCCTAATTGGGTATAATTAGTAAATAAAATATTTCGTAATTGCCTTTTCTTTGGGATCGACCCCAAAGCAAACACATTCCTGAATTATCTTATTCTAATATATAAAGCTGATGAGTTTGTTTGTTTGCTTGAACGCGCTAATCTAAAGAACTACTGGTCTGATTTGAAAAACTCTTTCAGTGTTAGTTAGCCTAAGATCAAACTTTTTTTAGCTATTCTACGCGGATGAAGTCGCGGGCAGCAGCTAGTGATGAATATGCGAATAAAACATGAGTACTTCGAATAACTTGTATTTATTGAAATCAAATGTAAGTTACCTCAAGAACACTTACAATTAATGCATAAGACAGGTTATAAATTCACCATCCTGCGTGTATAGCAAGCGTTAACACAGTATTTTCCCCAATTGTCCTCATGAAAGTAACAGTAGTCTCATGAATTTTATTGCGATTCTCACTGACGTGAGCTCGGGCGCTTCCTGGAATCTCCCAGTCATAATTGAATTACAAATCATACGGTGCAGGAGCGAACTCTGCGAGGTACGGTCGGTGCAGTGCGGTTTCCGAAATGTGGTTCGTCACTACCCAATCGCGTCCAATATTCGAACCTTTATACCGCCACAACTTTGATATCGCACGCTCCATTCGTGCCAACCCGCAGCCGCAAATTGTGGACGTGATTGTTCCACGGCTAAAACAAATATCAGTTGTGACATAGCCCTTCATATTGTTTCAGCTCAAATGTATTGCAATAATCACGGATATTCGGACTGCACGTTCTTAATAATTCGGTAGTCACACGACTGTGTCACTTGTTGCCACAAATTATACATAGACTACGCTTTATAAATAATTCAAAAGTAAAGATATCGCCTCAAGCTGTGAACATACATTTTTCTATATTGAACATGTATAAAGAGAATGTTATAATGTTAATATAGGTTAGGTCCATATACTGTGACTGAACATTTGAGTCTAAACTTTATCTTCGTCAGTATCTGTATTTACTACAGCTAAGTACTTTTATTATTGTCTAGGATCTAAGGATCTGATCGCTAATTAAGTGTGTAAATTGCTTTTATATTCGCAATAAGTAGTAGTTTAAACAAAAAATGATGTTTCTTTCAATTTAATTACGTGCCTAGTGCGTAGCGATCCACGCACAGTACGTTCGCTAGAAGTCATGTCACTCTTCTTGTCATTTAAGGAACTCTAAAAGAGTACTTAATCCAAAATACTCTCTGTCTCAACAACAATTCAACGGATTTTGTTAAAAGAATTAAAATTATCGTCTTTGAAAACATTTTAAGCTCTGCCACAGTTTTTTTTTTCAAAATTTGCCTCCCGAAGGTATGTGTGTACAGCATACTTGTTTCTGACGAATTTCATTCACATAAACCAAGTGGTTCTTAAAAAATACCGACGATATATTTTCATAGACAGACGGACATATTCCCATGACAATTTTATAAGAGCTTTATGTTTGCCAAAACAGCTACGGAATTTTGATAATTATTTTGTAAAATGTAAACGTTTCAAATAGGACATTACAGTACAGATAAGTTGTTAGTATTTATATAATGTTCAATAGGTAGGCTGTTTATCTAATGTAAGTTTATATTATCCTTCAGGTGATCAGAATGCTGGTACTTACCTACCTAGCGAGGAAACGTAGCCAGCCTTCTGGGCACCTTACCCATAGAAGACGGTGATCTGGGCTCAGTGTTCTACTTATAGTCTTGAGGGACTATGGGTAGAATATAATAGAAATAAGTTTTCTTACATTGTATTCAATTGTATGTAATTTTATAATTGTTCTTTGAATAAAATATAATATTATCTGGTGTAATTTTTTTGTGTGGTCAACTTATCCCTGTTAAATATTCCGCGTCGTAGCGAGTAAGGCTAACACGCCATTTGCTAAAATATCTTGTGCCGTCCTTGCTTGTATTGGCAAAATTTATTGGACACTAAAGTTTTCATACGCTTTTATGTTTTCGGGAGATTACGGCACCAGCAGTTTGCCGGAGCCCCGATGTTTATAAGAATCCTCCGCCCCACTGAAGGGCCTCGCAAAATTGCTCTTTTTCCTAAACACTGTTTGACTTGCAAAATGTTCTACAAAAATCAATTTATGGCACGGGCCTCCACAGCCTCCGAACAAAAATGGGATTTATTAATAGCAAGGATTATACAACATAATTTGACAGACACCTGTAGTTGTAAAAGTTTAAATTTCCAGTTAAGTTGGACAGCACGACCGGAGGCGACCGCCCATCGGCGACTTGGTCGCTTTCCGCTCAATAAACGACGGCAACTAGCACAAGTTTTGCAGACAGTTGGTACGGACGCCGGTATATACACCTACAATTACAACTTCCATACAAACTACCAGTAGGTATACTTCCGGTATGTCTTATACGTAACATTGTTTTGATTGATGTTTAGTACTGTTCGATTCATGACATCATGGTAACTTACTCCATTTAGGCAGTTTTTCTGTTTTAAGTAATATTGCTACAATCCGTCATGCCATCCCTTCCCAGAAAAGTGGACGATCAAGTCTGACTTTTAGAAGAGACATTATTATATTGAAAGAAACACGCAAATAAGTATTAGTTATTATAAAAAAAATGTGTGCGTGTACTAGTGTACGCACGTAAGAAGTAAAACTTCTTTAAATTGGTTAAATAAATAAAGCCCCTACTACGGTCGAATCGGCCGTTGTAGGGGCAAGAAAAAGATGGCGCGTAACGGAAAAAATGTGACGCTTAACCGAGAAATATGCGGTAAATTTTTTCTAACGCCGATAAAGAAATTTTACTTCAAAAATTTAAAATTTTAGAAAAAATTTAAACCCTACAATACTAGCAGAACATGACCACGTTTCTCTGTAAGGCTAGCTTAGTCTGATATTAATGATTATTTACAGAAGTAAACACGCCCCGGATTCCCCGTTATAATAATATCAAAATAATGATCTAATGCAACCTTAAATACATTTCAAGTCAGTCTATTGAATAATTTTTGAGTTTGTAGGCCGTAAACTTACGTAAGTTGCGTTTTTATGTATAAAGATTTCGTAAACAGAACACAACGAAGGAAGAACAAAACGAGGTTCTTGATAAAGTACGTATATAATATTATAAAGCAAAACAATTTAGAGCAACTCGCAAGGCAACTCATATCTCTCTCGTCTCCGCTGAATTGAGTTTTACTTTGTAAGGAGGTGACATCTTTTATGTATATTCAAAAAGACATGAAGACGCCACTGTTTATGTATTGTCATTATTCTTACTTAAGGAGATGTAAACACATGCCCCTCACTCCACCCTTGATGCGAAGCTCATATCGAATGGAAGGAACTGTGAACCGTATATTATTTTGTACGTAGGTAATATAGGCGCTGTTTTAAAGATAACACTTTTTTTATTTTTTTATTTCATGACTTCAGCAGACAGACAGACGGCCCACCTGATAGAAAGCGGTTACCATCGCTCATGTACACTTGCGACACCAAAGGTGCTACAAATGCGCTTTTGCTCTCTTAAGAGAGACTTGAACCTGGTCACTGATGCCGGAAAACAACTCGAGGTTGTTATAGCGGCGTTCTTTAGACCAGGGGTGATAGCCATCCAGACGGGCAAATACCCTACCACCTGGCTGTGGGTTCTTTTGTCGCCTCTTATAACAGGCCGCCCAGAAGCAGGAAATAATATTCTTTCTCCGTTCCTGCACGGATAGAATTCCTAAGATAACTTATGTATTGAAGAAACAATTATCTGTTTCATAAATACCCTAATTAAATGTCTTTGGAACAGGATACGTTGTAATCAGTACAATGATACAGCTACTTATAAAAATATGATAATGCGTTTATTTAAATGCTTGTACGTTTTTATGAAGATTTGCTCCATCTTTGAGGTTTTAGGGTATGAATGAATGAATGAAAACACTTTATTGTTCACCAAAAATTAAAACTACGTTCTTAAAACTAAGTTCAATATACATGTTGAACAAAGGGCGGCCTTATCGCTTAAAGCGATCTCTTCCAGGCAACCCCCTAAACTAAGGAAACATTAAGACAACAGTGGTGGTGAAAACAATAAATAATAAGAAACATACCAAGAGTAAGTAAATAAATAAATAATAATATACTTTATACACTATACAAAAATAAGACATATCATACTATATATAAGATCAGCATGTTTTAGACTTGCGAGGACCAAAAATATTTAGTAACCATTACTTTAAAAGACAATATAGATTTAGCTTGTCTGATATTGAGTGGCAGGGAGTTCCATAAACGGACAGCCTGTACCGTGAAAGAGTTATCAACAAAGGAAGAAGTGTGTACAGGTGTCATTAAGGAGAGATTATTACTAGAGCGCAAATAACGGTATGAGAAAGATGTAGGAAATCAAAACGTTCCTTTAAATACGGAGGGGTACGAGGATCAAAAAGGATATTGTACAAAAGAGAGTAAGTGAACATTCCGGCGAAGGCGAATAGGTAACCATTTAAGCTTCTTGCGATATTCGGAAACATGGTCATATTTGCGCAACCCAAATATAAACCGTATACAGACATTTTGAAGTCGATCGAGCTTGTTTAGTTGTTCTTGTGTTAAGTCGATATAACTGGCATCAGCATAATCAAGAATGGGTAATAACAGAGATTGAGCAAGCATTACTTTAGTAGCAATAGGGAGGAAATTTTTAAGTGTTCTAAGCGAAGCTGCCGACGCAAATATTCTTCGGCTGAGATTGGTCAAGTGAGGCCTCCAAGACAGTTCTCTGTCAATGACAATCCCAAGATTCTTTACAGTTTCACTAATATCAACTACCTCGCCATCAAATTCAATCTGAGGAAGATTATACCAGTCTATCTTAGAGATTAGCCTTGAACTTCCAACTATTATGACTTTTGTCTTTTGAGGATTTATAGATAGACCGTAAGCTTTACTCCATTCAACTATTTTAGAAAAGTCTCGGTTAGTAGTTAAAACTGCTTTATGCAGACCGTCTAAATTAGCCTGGGTGTAGATTTGTAAATCATCTGCATAGAGGTGGTATGACGAAGAAAGGTTATTGGATAAAGAATTGATGAAAATAGCAAATAAAAGAGGGGATAGAACGCCGCCCTGAGAGACACCAGCTGACAAGTCACACCACGATGAGTAAACATCATCAATACGAATTCGCTGCCGGCGTCCAAACAGGTAACTACGAAACCAGTCAATAGACGTCGGAGATATGTTAAGAGAGCATAAAATCCCGAGTAAAATGTCGAAATCGACGTTATTGAATGCACTGCTAAAGTCAAGAAGCAATAGTATAGTTAGCAGACCGTTTCCCATACCGTAACGAATATCATCAGTGATCTTTACTAATGGAGAAGTAGTACTATAACCAGGGCGAAAACCGGATTGGAGAGGATTGATTAAAGAGTTTGTATTAAGGAAGATAATGAACTGCTGATAAATAAGCTCTAACACCTTGGACAGGAAAGGAAGTATGGAGATGGGAATATATAGGGTAGTTTTTTATATAAATATATAAACAATGTATGGTGGTGCACTAAGCATCCACCATTTTTATTCAAATTAATCATAATCATGCTAATCCATTCTCCATAACAACAACCCGAAGACGGCCCTGCATCAAGTACGGTCCTGCACTGCGATGACTCAACGGCATCAGCCACCTGCGTCGTCAAGAACAGGCGACGCAGTATATAAGGGCGTCCTCGGCATGCAGGAGACACACTTCAAGTTCAGCATCAAGGCTTCACGCTGCTACGTACTCGCGCCGCTTCAACGGTGTCACTCTGCCCGTTGAAGCCCTATTATATTTCAAAGAGCCGTTCTCAAAAGTATCAATTTGTCTCCCTCAAATAACATAAATAAGTACTCCGTAATATTGTATAGTAATTGTAATAAATAACATCTGCAACGAACCTGCGTATCAATTTGAACCTGGGACCGAGAATAAGAAAAGGCTTTGCAACACTGCACGCAATTGTGGATGTGATCAGAGACCAACATATACGACAACTCTGGTCACCCCCACAAATGTAAAAGTTAGTAATGAATATGGCTGACAACGCGATATGGCGACAGATGAGTAGTGTGACCGAGTAAGTTTAAAAATAGCGGTGTGAGGATAGCTGGTTTAAAACGAAAAGATAGATCTGTTGGATACAAAGATAGGAGACTGAGCTCTCTGTAGAATTGGGCTGCACTTCCCTTGGTGTGGTGTTCGATACTCATCTCACTGCTGACTATTTGTGGTGGATAGATAAATTATTATAATTATTTCTATTGATTTGTTTTACTAACCTTAGTAGCTCACAACGCCCAAAATGCTCCTTTAGCCGTTCCACAAAGCGACCGTGGTCGTGGCGAAAACGTCACTAATAACGTCATCATTTTCGATCACACAACGGTCACAACGACCCAAGTCTAGAGGTGGGTCGAAAAGCGTTCCTCTTGAGTTTACGATTGCAACGCCGGCAAGCAAGTGGAACGGGATAAATGGCGGTCGTGAATGCGGTCGTGGTGAGTCCCTAATGGAACGTAGCCTAAGAAAGACAAACTGGTTTTCTTAATAAAAAAAATATCGTAGACTCAATTGTAAAGACAAGTCGAATCGGTATGCCACATTATACGACTTATGCATGGCACACCTGCGATTGCAACGACAATGCGTTGTCACAGTACAGGACAGCCTTTTGGCCATGTGAGACTTCTGACCATCCAGAGCACCAAAAACATCCATCCGGTCTCTTGCCATCTTAGCGGCACGGTCCATTCGGTTCGAGACTGGTTGTTATCACGGCAGTTATATTTATAGTACAGGTTCCCTGGTACACTTTTCTCCATTTTTAATAAATTACTAAAAAAATCAGCTGGTTAGTAATTATTTTTCATGACCTTATTTATGATACATGTTGGAGAGGGGGGACTCCCTAACAAAACCTTATATTTTGTAGGACAAATATTTTTTCACGTTATTTAGATAATTATCTCGATAATTAACAAAAAAAAATCGGTTAATAATACATTTTTAAAATTCGTCAAATCAACATATTTTATCCTTACTACCCCTATTAAGCTACCATTTACCAACGTTATTGTAAGGAAAAAAGTTGGGCGTCTAGTCAAAAGGACGAAAAATCAACTCGTTAGTAATAAATGATGAAAAGTGTACCAGGGAACCTGTACTGTATATTGTGAAATGAAGATATGAAATCAAATTAGTATATTAGCTAATAACTTCTTATCCATCCAAAGGTCGTTAAAAAGAAATCACTGTAAGCAATAAGACTACTGTATTGTTAATTACTGATATTTTTATCAACTGGTATCTAAATTTATTTTTTATTGTACAATACAGCTCATCCATTAATTTACAATATACATACGTAAGTGTAAGAAAGATTCAAAGAGGTAGATTTTATCCAATAGGTGTGATGCCAGTACCAAATACCATTTGTAGTAAATTGCTCAGAAAGGGACCGTAACGACGATTGAGTTTTGAGTCATCCGTCAGCGTGCCCGTAAGTAGACGAGAATCTTGGCAACACAAATAGCAATAAGCTGGAGAAGTCGCCAAACTCTACCCGGCTTTCGGAGACTTGGCAAATATTACGAAAAGCGACACAAAGTTAGATATTGTTGTTGGACATCCCGCTGAAGTAGATTGCGCCACAAAGTACGCTATCGCATCAGGTACCTAATACCCAACTTGCAATAAATGTTTTATGTTCAGTATGTTTATAATAATAACGGCGACTCATGCTTATGCTAAAATTTATTTGTATTGTTGAAAATTATAAAAATATAACACCGAAAACAATGATACACAGAGATCACTAGTTAAATATAATACAGCCGTCGTAACTTGGCGAATGTGAACATAGGCTCTGCGAACTTTAGCGTATGTAAACTCATGAAGAAAATACAGTGACCAACTAGTACAAAGCAAGGAAAAAATACAGGGATGAAGGGCGACCAATTGTATTCACTGACGAGTCGTATGCCCACTCATCACACGAGTGTACATGCCCTAAAGTTCGCAGAGCCTATATTCACATTGGCCCAGTTACGCCGGCCGTATTATAACTAGTTTTGCACTAACAACTAACTAAAATCTAATAACGGAACACACAAAATGATTTTGTTCATATACTATATACACTATATCGTGAGACAACCAAATACCTACCTACATAATTTCAAGTTTTAAAACATTTTTCAATAGTTAATGTATCATAGAGTAGATACGGACTTTAAAAAACAATGTTTTATATGAAACATACCTATTGAACTGGACAGAATTACAGGAAAGCTATAAAAGCTATGTATAGATCTACCCGGATACAAAACCCACAAACAAATCCGATACAATCAGTTTTCATATTCGAGTAAAGTGTTATGTCGGTCTCTCTGTCATAAACTTTTGTGGTGGCATCGAGTCATAAAATAGAGAAATATTTCGTCTCTGCAAGTAGCGTTATGTCACGTAATATCACTCCCCATATAATTGGGTGATGCAAATGCACTCCAGTGCATCTTTTAAGACATTTTTATTACGGCAGCGAGAGTTAATATCGCCGTAGTAAAGCATTTTTCTTCTTTCCGTTTTATTTATTTTATTATAAAATATATTGACAGTGGCTGAATGCTTTTTCTTTCAAACATTAAAAATCACGCCGTTATCGAATACCATCAGTGTATGCCACATTAATGTATAAGTTATAATATATATAAGTTCTCTGTCAATATATAACGTCATTTGTAATGCAAAATAATATCACATTACTAATACCATATTACACCTATAGATATCGCCAATCTACGTGAAACGGTATCTGTAATATTACCTCAGATGAAGCTCCACCATCAAGTTTATAAAAGAAATGAAATGAATAAACTTTGAAAGATCAAGAACATTTGCTATGACGTTTTGTTCAGATATTTGCTAAAAGTAATTAGTAATAATGTAAGTATTGTAGGTACCCATTATGCTAGATAAATAATAATGAGATACAGATATAATTAATGTTATAATGTTGCACACTTATTTTGTAACCTTTGTTAGTGGTGATGTTTTGAGATTTTGACTTAGGAAATTTATGATTTACCTAGTAAGTTCAATTTATAGTTGGTGTGATGAAGTGAAGCGTCAAGCGGCTGGCCCTTAATCGCGGATAAATGAATTACCCCGCGGACGTCATCCATCACTGTCGGTAATTTTGAGATAAAAGCTATAATGCGAGCAGGTTGCTTCTTCGACGCTGCGTCGCTTGCTCCCGTCGCTACGGAAAACTCGTCGACCGCAATCTTCTTGTTTATGAACTAGCTGATGGAAATTTTGTTTGATGTGATTCCGCCATAAATCTTGAGATCATTTTTTGTGAGCGAGGAAAAGTACGTGTTACTGTGTGCCGTATATTTTCTTTGTGAATAAGAAATTTTAGTTACATAATTCCCTTTACAAAAATGTATGAGTGAGTGAATATTAAACAGAGTATTTCGATACTTATAATATTATACACTGAAACGAAATTATTATTTTATAATACATAGTTAGGTATATGAAGAAATCTCTTACTAGTTGCTCCTTATAGACTAATTGGATATCAAACTTGATATTAAAGCTGTATTCTAGGAAAAGTATAGCCGGGAACCTCGATCGATCGATCCTACTTGGAATAGTAGCTAAAAATAAACGAGCACGAAATAAATGAAATAATTAAATTCTTTCAATAAGTTATTGCCGTATTTCGGGAGATTAAAGAACGATTATGAGAATGAGAACTTAATGTCTGAAATTTTTTTAAATAATTTTTAGTACTGAGCTCTTTATAGACTAATTGGATGTCAAACTTGATATGAAAAATGTATTCTAGGAAAAGTATAGCCGGCAACCTCGATTGATTCTCCCTGGAATAGTAGCTAGAAATAAATTAGCTCGAAATATATATTTTTTTAAGTAATTGCCCTGTTTCGGGAGCTTGAAGAACGATTATGCGGAATGAAAACTTACTAAATTTGTAATAATTTTCTAAAAATTTGTTAAACAATTTTTAGTGCTAAGCTTGTATGTCAGATAGATGCTTTGTGTGTGGTGCTTCTGCAAGTTAATAAAAGTCCACTAGGTCAAAATTTTACATTATAGAATTTTAGAACGAAGCAACAAATTTTCTAGCTTGTGACGTTGCCCCCCCCCCCCCCGTGGATTACTTATTTGTATTGTGATTTCAAAAGGCAAAATTTTTATTGCGTCAAATCCCAGCTTAATAATTAATGTATCTACATTTTTTTTAAACCGGTAAAAGTATTCATATGATCCTGCTTGACTTTTCGCGCCGTGGAATATACTTTTTAATTTCTTATATTCTGAAAGTACGCTTGGAGTTGCCTAATCACATGGACGAAAACAGCACTTTTCGTCCCTGTGGAGTGGTTCAAGGACAGCAGTTCAAACTTCCGCTACCTTAATTTGCTGTGGCGCCGACCTCTAGTCTAGCATCATTTCTTTGCGCCACTTGGAATGGTTCTTAGTCTCAAGATGAGAGAGATTGGGCAAGTAGTAAGGCAGCTTCGAAGGATATCGTACGATACACCTTTATCGCTCTACTCGAACTATTAGCGCCAAACCATCTCATACCTAAATAGGTCACTTTCACCACTCGTGTAACAATCTATTATTTACCGTTTCAGCATAGCTCAATGGCACCAACATATCTCACGAGACACAATTATATAAACTTTCCTTGATTTTTTTATGAACTGATGGTGTACCACGGAACGAATTTTTAACTACTTAAAAATTCGTTGCGTGGTTTAGGTGTTAAGAAATATACATACAAACGTGGAAAGGACTTTGTTTTATACTATGCTTATACAGATGCTTTGTTTTTATTTGTCTCACATTTGTTTTAGAATATATATATTCAAGATCAATATGATAATGATGGTATGTTTGTGTTCGCCATCAATCCAATGCATAAGAATCAAATCATTTGACATGTCTACGATACGGAGTGAATAAAACCAGTTGGTTGACCTGCATTAAACGCATATACGTTTAAAAATCCCTCTTTGTAATGTAGGTACTGCAAATCCAGAACCTCTGTAAACGGAGTTTAAATAAGAAACCATTTTCATGTCGCTCAGTCGCGGTCAGATTGAGTGGTAAACAGCTGCACTTAGTCAAGCATACCTACTATATCTGTACAACTGCATACTCTAGCAATATTTAAGATTCCATTTCTCTAAATGCTTTACTTTATGAAGGTTCTGGAATGATATGACCCTTCGTGAACTGTTGCCGTTCTCTCGTTTCTATTATATTAGTATGTTTAATTAGATTAGTTAGGCTGGGGTTCGCAAATAAAACACATACACACGTTAAATCATTTATAATAAAATAAATGATGTATATTAATTTCTTAAAGAACACGTTTTTAAGAGCAGTCATTGGCTGTATCTTTAAAAAAATTACTATACACAAAAAATTGAGAATTAAATTAATGATTATGTGGGCATTGCCTATTCAGTTCGAATAAATTTAATTATTGCCAAATAAACACAACCGAGACATCGGTTTACTCCTGCTTACATAACTATGTGATGTCAACGATTTTCATAATAACATAGAAGCAGAATGACAGAAATAATATGCGCAATAAAAACTGCTGAAAGCTCAAAACCCCGTCATAAGTAGATACCGATACATGTCATTATTTTCTTTTTGACTTTTTATTTTTGAACGAGTTTCTAGCGAGAACTGAAAGAGACCGTTGTGCTTTGCAATTTATTTTCTAAAAATATGTAAAATTACTCTAAAATGAACAATAGTTGTAGAATATTGAAAATTTTAAGTACCTAGTAATTATGTGTTCTTGGGAGAAATGTGAACTGTATAGTCAAATGTGGCCTCGAGTTTTCACAAGAAGTCCGTTGAATGGCGTCAGTTGTAGCCTACAACTCAATTGCGCTACCAGACTTAAACGTTAGAATTGGCTGTGTGATTAAGATTTCTTTGTCTGCCTTTGTGGCAAATTCTATTACTACTACTTTTTTGAAGTCAACACTTTAGGCACGTTCGATACTTTGGGATGGGGTAAAACACTGAACTCGCGTAACCGTTTTGCTCAGAGATATATATTATATATGCAGATGTGTGTGTGTATATATAGAGATCTTTTGGGATGGGGAAAAAGCACTGAACTCGCGTAACCGTCACTCTTGGATACAAATTTTACACTTCAGAAATACATTCCTACACGATTGACCGCTTTTATTTTACACCAAAGTAGACTAAATCTTAAAAGATTTCTCACGGTATTAGTAAAAAGAACATGTATTTTTAATAATAATACGTAAAAAAAGCAAGAGACGAATGACACGTGTTATCTATCTATAGGGTTTTGGAGACTTTCAGAGTTACGTTTTTAAAAAAGGCGTTTGTCATTCATATGATTCTTCTTTCATGTTAGTATTGATATTGGGCTGATTCCTATATCTTACTATTCATTCACTTGCCTTACTATCAATTGAATTTGACATTACTTGTATGATAGTGAGGCAAATGAACGGTTAGCTAGAAATAGGAATCAGCCAATTAAGTTCATGAGATGAATATCCGCAATACATACATAAAAGAACATTTGGAATTTTTTATTAGACAATAAATATTTTTTAGTATAATAATGTATACAATAAAAACATTAATTTTAAATACTATATTCAAATATATCAATTTCCATAATATAATATTTTTCTGTACTTCTCTATTTGTCAGAATTCCAATTATTAATTAATACAGATTTTAAGTACCAACATTTACTACAACGAAGATTTAAAGATACTTTATAATTCTGTTTTTGAAAAAAATTCCCTCCCTGTACCGAATTCTCGCCAATAAAGTCATGCATATCAAAATATATAGCAAAAAACACGTATCCTTGAATATTTTATTTATTTAAAATGATGACAGAATTTTATTTTTAATAATAAGTTCATAACACATTCTTTTTGGGCAGCTTTTAATTAAATTTATTTTTTAATTGCAATGTTTATTTTTCGTCCGACACTCGATACCAAGGCGTAAAGCGTGAAGAGTTTCTTAGACAATCTATGTGACATTTGCAGGCTTATTAGGCTTATGCCCTGCCTTGTATAGTCGTGTAATATTAGTCATCTCTTAGGCCGAGCGTACACGAATGCTACAAACACAAAATAAATATGCACAGAAGCGCAACTCTAGCACCTCTTGGGAACATCCTCGGAATAAAATAATAAGTGCCTTAAAACACAATTTCGCTTTATTAAAATGAATTTCAAAACGTAATAAATGCGATGTCAAGCTTTTTTTAAAAATAAATTTAGCAAATAACGTTACTTACTGGTAATAAACAACGTAATTTTTTATAAGTGATTAGTAACTACAATAAGCGCCCGACGTAGAGTTCGACGTAAACTTTCTGTAATTATTGATTTTGTGAAAAATTACTATCAAGTATCATACTTAGAATTGTTTGTCGTCGCACAAATGTATGTATATACGGTATGCGGCTTAACACGAACTTTGGTCTGGGTGTTTGGGATCAATCCCAGAGTGGACCATTATTACTCACAAAACAAACGTAAGTTACTTCTCACCTTGAGAATTTTTTTTGCCGATTTATAAACAAAGTATTTTTTTTAATGCCACATTGATAATTTAAAACGTATATAGCTATTTATACTTTACTTTTGCTAAATGAAACAAGGAGAGAAATGAATTGTAGAATCGGTCTATAATTGTGATTCAAAGATGCTCCAACAAAAAAGGTAACATGATATAAATATTCAAGGTTCAATACAAAATAAGATCACGTGTTTAAACTCAAGCTATTATTATTATTGTTGTATAAATTCATTCATATCTAGTATTATTTCACTCAAATTTTACATGTATAAAATGTGTTCAATATAGAACTAGATAATTATTGTAAAATTGTCAAATTAAACAGTTTCATTATATTTCATTATCGGCGAATTTCATTATAATATGTACCACGTTTTACTCGCAAAAGCTGGGCAGCAATTCCTTGGATTTAAAGTAAATAAAACAATAATTGATCACTAAAACAAAGGACTAGTCATTTGATCGTTTGCCCGTGATGTAACTTTAAAACTATGAAAACATATTTATAGTGCCGCTTTCATTGTTACGATATGGCACAGAAAGACGAGACTGTAAAAATAAGTTTCAATCTAACATATCCTACGATACATCGAGAAACAATTCACGTGACACTCTTAAATATAATACGCGATTTTTTTTATAATAACGATTCAAACTTTTATAATATGTTAGTGCGCGATAGTTCGTAACTACCCACCAGGCATAAAAAACTATTAACTAAGAAATATAACAAGCTAAAATAATCAAGATCAAGTTATTAAAGAATGTCACCAGTGAACCCCCAAGCATACAAAAATTAACTACAAAATTTATACATTGCATCAGGTACGTACATTGTTAATAAACGTAACATAAAAATAAGCGTGTCAAAGATATTCGGTAGTGGCTCGTGGAATGAGAAAAATCAACCCCGCGTTTCATGTAAAAATAGCTACAATCGTAAATGTTTACAAAATATTAAAAAGTAATACCCGTATTCTAAAATATTATTCAGTTGTTATAATACTTCAGATAAGAATAATCTGTGCGAACTAAAAATATTTTCAAAATGAAATCCTTCTAAAGAGATGTGATATTTCAATGTCGCCTTTTATACAAAGCCTGATTTACGGTTTTATAACACGGATCTAAGTTAAAAGTAAAATTGATAACAGTAATAAACAATAAATAGGACGCAATAATGAATTCACAACGAATTAAATGAACTGTGAAAATATAAGCTCACGATTGCATCTACTAACAAATAGCACCTAAACCGGTGTTAATCATAGATTAACCGGTTATTCTCTATTCATTTCAGAATGGCTAAGAAATAACATGACTTGAGGCAAGCAAATTGGAAATTGTTACTGGGAACACAGATTCCATCACTACACTACATCACGAGAGATTAACCAAAATGTCACATTTCGTTCGTATGCCCGTATTTTAGAGCAAAACTCACACCTAAACTGACGTTTCAAATTATAATCCGGATAAATCAAAATGTATTTTTGTATATACGAGACGTTAAATGGATATGAAATATTTTAATTTTACCGATTATCATTAAAAGCTCCGATTTGTGTTTGAGTTATCTTCTCTAGAATACGGTCAGTTGTCTCAGACGAAGAAAACAAAAAACATTAAGTTTTTAATATCACTCTTTAAAACGCTATATTACAAGAATTTATAGGTAATGACATTATCAATATACTCTCACATCGAAACACTTTGAAAAAACAATATTGCATGTAATTAAAACTACTTTTTAACCGATATAATCATCAGTGGCGTCAAAAGATCGACTTTCACAATGTTATTTTGAGAATTGTATTACTTGTGTGAATACTGTTATAAATCGCAACCAATAAGAGAATTCCACTATTTTTGCATCTACCCTCAAGTTGTGTAGTTGCAAAACCAAGATAGAGAAGTAGATTCCGAAATATTCTTACAAATATATTTAAAAAAAATTGCTTGAATGTGTGTACACGACATTTAGTATATAGATAATTTAGTGAGTGGAAAGAAAGTTAAGCAATAGCTCCTGCGAGGAAAGAGAAAATGATTATCAAAGTCTTAAGACCAATGCCCAAAAGTCCGTTTAAAAGTAGTTTTAATCACGTATGATAGTTGCGAAAATTTAAGTATTTCGCGAACCACTCCTCTGGAGTTTTCGAACTTGGACAACCGTTGGCACCCTCAAACCGTTTTAGGGTATCGCAATAACACAGACCTTGACAAGGCCCTGAGTTTTTTTATTTCGTTCCAACCTTTCAGGTTGTGAGTAATGCTATCCGTTGGAAGACAGCTCGTCCTTGAGCCACTGTGGAACGGGCCGACCGATTCTTACCAATAGTTTGGACAGAGCCGTATTATGAGGCGTGTAGTAACGCTTCAAAAACTTAGCCGACCGTTCCTCCATTGGAGGATATATCCTACCCTTCGATTTGCCTAAACATTTGGTCTTGTCACCTAATGCTTGGCAGAAGAAGCCCTTTCTTGGATCGTACCTGTAACAAAATGGTTATTTTTTAGATCAATGTACTATTTCATATAACCGTGAATAGGCGTCCCACTGCTGAGATCTGTCTTTCCTATTTCCAGGGTACAAACGAATAACAATTATTGCATAAACGATTTGGATTGCAAATACCGCTTAAACGGAGCGTGCTTTCTGTCAGGTATTCAAAATTATAATTTGGAATGAGATGCATGTTTCTTAGAAAGAGCGAGAGAGAGCTATCGGAACTTAAAACTAAATTAAATATATTAATTACTGATAGCAGTTACAGAATATACATTTACACAAATATGGGAATAAAATAGATAAGTTATTTGTATGAACTAAGCGTCTACAGGAATGTTGCAAAATTTGAATTTCACCGATTTTATGACTAAGATTGATGGCCGTTCAACTTTACGGCGGGTACTTCGTTATATAAGCTAGGTACAATTTGGTAAAAGTGAGCAATATTTATAGTAAATTGTTTTTAAGTAAGAAATTTCTACCAGTGCAGGATCGGAGAAAGAGAGAAAGACAATTCCTGCGGCTGTGTGGCCTGTCGTAGGAGGCGCAAAACACCCACGGCCAGCTGGTAGAATATTTATTGTCCGTCTGGATTGTTAGCATCCTTAGTCTAGACTCCAGAGTATGCCGCCATAACTACTTTGAGTTGTGTTCCGGCATTAGTGGCCTGGTTCTAGTCTCCCTTAAGAGAGCGGCAGCACATTTGTAGTAGCACTTTTGGGCGTTACAAATGTCCATAGGCTATAGTAACCACTTTCCATCAGGTGGGCCGTCTGCTGAATTCATGCAATAAAAAAAATGAAATATGAGTTTGGAGATAAAATCTCAACTCTTTAGTTTTTTGGGTTACCACAAGCATTCTGTTGCTTAGGGTTACAGAAAGAGCTACACAATATAGCTCAAGTCAAGGTGGAGGAGATTATGTAGCCCATTTATGGTTTCCGTTGGAAGTTTATTTGTTTGAAGATTCTTAAACTTCAGAATACATAAATAATTTACTTTGCAAATTCACATTTAAATGGAAAAGGACTGTTCGGTCGTACTAGAGGTAATTGTAAATAAAAGGATTGGTTGTGTTTCTCGATAATACTAAGTCTAACAATAAAGGATCTTAAAAGCGTGCAGGCGCTTGCGTTATGTAGATAGCCGGCATTGTGCAATGTTATTAGTCCCTGCGACTTAGTTCTCTAAAGTAGTTCGCTTAGAGTTTAAGAGGCTATTGTGCCAAGTTATCGCCGATTGCAGTACGGGTGGCCTTAAATATCACTACGTCGAGAAAATCGAATGGATTTGAGGTTGAAATGGACGATAATGTATTCTTAGCTTAAATTATTTTTGTATTATTATCACAGATGTATGTACCTATAAGACAAAGTCATAAGATACCAAATCTTTGAATATTGCATTCAAAAGGAGAAATAAAAAAAATGTTTATTTTGGTATGATTTAATTTAAAGTAATTGAAATTTTCACAAAAAAAATCTATTCAGTGGTATAAAACTTCGACTTGAATAAACGAGTAGGACAACAAATTTAATCGCCGCCATTTAAAACCAATGGACCGTTATGAAACCTGCCGCTTAATCTTGCACAAGATTGGTGGATATATTGTCCTTTTTATAAAAGGTACATATAAAACAAATTTTACGCTAATCGAACCGTTCCCTTTGGCAATGACGTATATCCGATTCGAAGAACCAGAACTTCCCGTACAATTTAGGCTATTGAATCGGATATTTCGCTGCTGTATTATGCTGTTCTAGTTTGGTTGTTGAATGTTTACGTAGGATGTCTGATGAATATTATAGATTGTTTTCAAGAGAAGTTACGGCACATCATATTGTATTTTTCAACTAAATTGCTATAATGTTAGAATGATATATGTAGCGGTCTTTAGATTTACAAGCAACAAACATACAAACGAATATTCACAATAATATATTAGTATATATGTGTAATACTCACTTGAGCAGCTTATTATAGTCTATATGTGGTGTTATCTTGAGAAATTTCTGCAGAGTATTCATAACTGTGGCCGGCTCTGATCGCAATAGCGAACCGTCGATGATGTGTATTTGATGCAGACTGTATTCAGCCAACCACCGTTCCAGGTAGTGGCTGTATTTGCCTGGATTCAAGCAGCGGTTTCTAGTGGAAAGGAAATACATTAAATTAGGTTCGATTGATTCTGCAAGCGTGAAAAAGACTTATTTGAAGTATCGCATATCTAATTCTAATAAGAAACTTAAAATGACATCGCTTTTTGATAGAAGAAGAATAATAAGTATCAGCTAGTAGAAAAGTAAGAGTTCCCACGTCGTGGGTTAATAAGAGGGCGTCATACAAGCCACTACCACCTTGGACAAGCATGGAGGGAATAAAATATAAGTAGCTTAGTAATAACTCTAATATTATCAATGTGAACAAATTGTTATTTCATTAGAATGCATGGATGGTCACCCAAATCTCGAGCTGGGATCTAAATTCCCTTAAACGCAAATGACTAGCCAACTAAGTCGTAGTCGAAGCTAACGTAAATCTCGCTTAAGACTATGGACGTCGTAGATTGGTTCACGAGTAGCGTTGATGCCATTGTTCTGGAGGGAAGTCTCCAATGGTTCAGAACCTCAGTAATTGGGGGTTAGTTATCAGTTGAGTTGAAACTAGGGTACAGATCTCGAGACCACAACTTCGTAGGCTCTAACCGACAAAAGAGAGAAAAAACTACTACCTCAAATGTTTTATTAACTAGGAATAGTGGTATAAAAGGTGAATAAACGAGAATGTAAGAGCACGCGTTAAGCCCGCAGGTGGTCTTAATACGCACCATTTCAAGAGGTTAGTGTTTCAAAGTTATGTTCCACACTAAAGTACTAAGACTTATAATAATTTAATAGGGCACAGTTAGAGATAAACAAGGGAACTGACTAATATTTATAATCGTATAATATTATTATATTTATGTTATAGGATTGAAGAAATATTTATATCATATTCATGTCCATCTGGTTAATTCGTTTAAACCAAAACCTCTAATTATGACAGATTACATGCAGTTATCGTTTTAATTGTAATACTTCGACGACCCCCGTGATCTCATAGTTTAAGCGTTGGCCCATCTCATCACTGATACCAAGCGAGTTTGTCTACTAATTCATCGATTTCATCTTTTTCAACATTATGACACAAAATATAAATGGAATTATGATATTATTTAAAAAAGGTCTAATAATAGCTATAAGAATTGTTTTATGTGTGATATTGTGTACATATGTATTGATTTGTGGTCTCTTCAAAGATGGATATATATTATAATAATACATAGTACACAACACAAGCAACAGAGTACCAACCTAAGATTTATTACACCTAGTAATATCTATGAAGTAGAAGTTGTATTAGCGATAATTCAACTACCTCGAATCCGGAATATTGGATTTCGTGTCACGTATAACTGCTCAGTAATGCTTGCGTCTAAGAAAATTAATTACACTGCACCTGACTGGTAATGTCAAAAATAAACAAAACAAGTTAGAAAATCAAGTTAAACAAAATTACATAATTAATATAATCAATTCGAATTTTCGTAAGAAAGAAGAGAGAGAGAAATGACACTTTATTTCCCAGCAAAATAAACAAATACAAAAACAGACCATATTTACAATATTTTGTAGGCAATAAAATAAGCGGCCTTATCGCTCAGTGATCTATCTATTCCAGGTAACCTAGATAAAAGAAATTTGAATCAGGCGATGTAGGTGGTGCAGGAAAAATCAAAAGGTACATAAATACTAATTTAATAATAAATATATACAGTCACCTATATATACACATATACAATAAATTATTTCAAAATACATAAGTTATCATAATAAATGTAAGGTGCTAATTACATAAGAAAATACGTATATTATCATGCCTGTTTCTCATTGGGATAGGTACTTAGGAAGAGACAACAAATTTCAACTTGCTACGGTCATCACCTTTAGTTTGATCTACTTTTATTGATAAAAATTTATATTAGAAATGGTTTAATTATAAATTTTAATAAGTCGTTTTAGTTGTTTTTATTAACTGGGACACTTAATGTTTATACTCGTAAGTTGTATCACGGGGCAATTCGGCATTTGACTAACATCGGAAAATCTCTGAATCCCTTGCAATGATAAATACAGCATTTTAATGTAATAATGAAGTATTTGTTTCCAGTATACGTCGGTATGTGAAATATGTTGATTCCGATTGTTACAAGAAATTCGTTTTTAGCGTCACTCAATTATACATAATTTGACTGAAGATTGGCGGTCGGAGTTAGGATCGGCTTTCTCTTGATATCAAATTATTTAAAGATCAATCTAAAAGAAAAAAAATCTAAATACTTATCACCGTGCAAAGCCACAAACCATGTGTAGATATAGTTTAGAAAGAACTAAGTACATTTCGCTGGTTCAAATCCGGTTCGAAAAACCATAAATAATATTACATAATTTAAACAAATAATAAAGAAAACATTAATAAATATTATTCGGTTATGAAACAATACACAAAATATATAAGGGTCTTTTATTAAAACAGAATTAAACAGGAAACCACAAAGGAATTCGCAATAAACATGGCGTTGTAGACGAAAACTTTCAATATAAAGGGCTCTAGTTTGATAAATACAACACAGAGTAAAAAATTCTCAAAATAATTAAGAAAAATTATTTATGCGTTAAAAAATATACAAGACATTTATAGGGATCATTGAACACAGAATGTCTTTTCATTTAATACAGCGGTAAAGTAAATAAACATTAATTTATTGGAAACAACCCGGTCGAAAGTTTGTTCTCTACGCTAAAGCAAACCCGCTTTGAATGCTGTCTGAATAAATTTATGCTTATTGATCCTTCAAGCGGCAATACGCAAAAGGCAATAACGTTGCTATTTTATTTATGGTATAATGATATCAAGCAGACTCGGTGGCTACTGGATTATGAGTTCCGATTACGTTCTGTCGCAGACCATAAACAATATTCCGCAATGTAATCTTGATCATTTACTATCGGTTAGATGAGAATGTTTAAAAACGGATATTATTAGTTGAAGATTTTATAATTTGAATACTCATGAATACTTAAAACTAATCAAATCAAGAAATATTGCCAAGTCGTATTTAAAAAATTCCTGTAGAAAAATAGTCTTGAACACTGAGACAAGATGATTTTTGCCATTCAAAGATAGATAAAGATGCTTCCTCCCACATGACTTATTAAGAGCAATGAGACTTCTTGGATTATTACTGTAGTGGAATAATGTAGATACGCTCAATCTGTGATTTCTCTGATGGTTTAATGCAGAAAAGAATAATTTAAAAATTAGGCATATATAGCGATAATATTATCGTATGACATTTAAAATAGATAGATGTAAGTATGTGGATATATTATCCTAACTTTAAGTAAGTACTAATTTTTATGTAAATCGTAGCGGGACAACACAATGGTGAGCAGTGAGTACCTATTTGCATATATATCTCGTTTGCATTGGCCGCATGCTTACATTTCATTGTAATTTAATAAAGTAATTCTCTTTTTATTCGTTACTCTTATATGACAATAATTAATTATAAGTTCTTTAACAATGTTAACCATATAAAGTCGGTGCTTAGTAATTTTCAAAATATAGCAATTTTTATGTTTTACTTTGCACCGACTTCAAGATGTTTTGGATAACATATATTAATAATAAAAGCTTTAGAAATAAGTTATTTTATACATTTTAGTTTTAGTTTTTGAAGTCGGTTTTTTTAAACGTAGTTTTTTTTATTTGTTACTTTTTAGTGTCAAGCTATGGGTACGCCTAAGGTGCCGCGCGGAATGGATTTTTTATCATAAAAAATGTTCATAAAATGAAAACTACTGGGTCAAATTATGACAAATTTTTAAGGGACCATATAAAAAAAAACCACGTCGAACAAAAAAAGAATCACGTAAATCGGATCATAAATCTCGGAGTAATCGGTGAAAATACATAAAAAAAGATTCACGGATTGAGAACCTCCTCCCTTTTTTTAAATCGGTTAAAAAAAGAGCTGGGGTTAAATATTTTATAAAATTGCACTAGCATGAAATCTAGGGAGGAGGAATCTGGGATTCACACAATTCCCTCGCTTGTGGATGACGCACTCGTCGGACACCTCTAAAAACGAACCGAAAGGAAATATTATTACGGAGTATATGGTGAGAAGCGCTCTTTTGTGCAGAGACGTAAGCCTCCGATGATAAAAATATAAACTTAAATTTCCTTCCTTTTGATCATGTGTCATTTCACAAGATGTACGTGTCATATGTTTCAAATAGTACTTACCTATTACTATGAAACAATCTTTGCGAAGACTATTTATTTATCTATAGTATTATAAAGCTCTATAAATACCGTTTTTATCTTGAGAATCCCGCCGGAATTTTTCCGGGAACGGTTTTTTGAAGTTGTTTGAGTGCATAAAAAATATCGTATTCTGATAGTTTCCACTAAAACAATAGCTTACATTCTTTTTTTAAATGCTGCAATACTTTATGTTCTGTTCTGTACTTAATAATTTTCACGGGTATGGTAAAAATGAATTAAATTGCATAAATATTATATGATTTCGATGCTATTTACTAGAACGATAGCTAAAGTCCTTTTTTAATTGATGCGATACTTTATATTTCGGGGATTCCATGAGAATTTTCCGGGGAGTGTTTTAAAGTGGTTGGTATAAATAAAACTTAGCTGTTTCAGATCTCGTACTAAAACAATATAATTTTTATATCCCCGGGAATTTCATAAGTTTACATGTTTATTAAATATCTTTAGTAGATTTAGATATGTATGCCTTTAGTAAAATTACCTATCCCGGATATTTACGGGAATCTTCGGATTTCATGCATTTTTATACTAAAAATTCCGTTGCCCTGCTGAAAGTAACTTTTGATAATGACAAAATAACTGTAATCTATGTTACTGTCAAGGGTGGACGAAGTCGCGGGTAAATCCTAGTAATTAATATTGTAGTCTGTCACCCCATTGTGATTATAGCTTTAGCAATATGGTTATATAATTATAATCACTAAAATGAGTTTCGTTTAAAAAATATAATCTGAAATTCGTTGAAAATATTAAATGTAACAAAGATTCTTACCTGAGATCCCTTAGTGGTTTCGGTGCGGAGTCATTCGCTGTAATGACGGTGTGGAATGTGTAGTTGCTGGCGACGGCATCCCCGTGGGATCGTATGTGCTGGTACCACGAGTAGGCTCTGTCACCGAAGAATTTTTATTTTAACATTTTTCGGAAGGTTTTTTCACAAGTTTCGTAGCTCAGAACTATTGTGACAAAAAGGAGAGTAGTTTTACCGTTCTTAGAGTTGATTGGCTTTTTTAACCTTAGGTTGACTGTAAATTGGCCACCATCACGTTTTCTTTAGCGTCTTTCCTATTACTTACAAACCTTATTTGTTTCTCTAAATCGCGTTTTTTTTAATAACAATACTACGGACTCGAGGTCCGTACCCTTTTTACAACTTGATTACTGATTTTTTTGAGTTTATACACGCTTATTATTATCTTTTGTTATAGTGTGTGACATTGATTTTGTGGTTATGTGGTGTTGTGTACCTTAAGAATAACTTATATTTTTTTTCTAATTTTAATACTATTAGTATCAGATCGCGTTTTCAACATTCCAGTTCATGAAACTATTTAAAATAAAAATATTATTAAGTCTTTTCCTAAAATATATACACTATGCTTACAAACTTTGTTAAAAGAAGTGCATTATGTTTGTGTGCAGATTGAACGAGTTTTGTGCAAGCAATTTCCGTTTACTCTTTGCTCAACAACTTACCTACGTGTTAAATGTTCTACACGATGTTTTGTTTCTATGTTTAAGTTAAGAATTATTGTTAATATTGCGCAAGTAAAGTAATTTAAGCAGACACTTGGAATGTTATATATCATACTGCTGTACCCGGCAGACATTGTCCTGCCTTCAAAAAATAAAAATCTAAACCTCGATTCTAGCGCCAATTACTAGGACCAAATGTTAATTTAAATTATTCTCGGACCCACTAGAACATATATAGAAAAAAGACGGTATGCGACGCGGAACACCCGACAGAAGTGAAACTTAAACTAATCTAACGTGAGACAAAGGGAAGCCAAACAGACTGGCGCCGTAGCTCGTTATGTAACGAAAGCGGTTTACCCTCCCAAAAGAAGTTGTCACTTCAAAATCACCTAAATTCTGGTGCCCGTTTGCAGCACCATCAACCTGCTTTAAATTTTAATTAAACCATCCCGGTCGCAAACCTAAATATCGCGATTAAAAAACAGAGGTTGATCGTAGAGAGGCGAAAATTTGTAAAGAAAAGTTGTATGTATTTTTCATTATATAAACAAGAAATTTTGTCAAAAAATAAAGAAAATATTTAGGGGTGGGTCACCATCATCATTTATGGGTGTGAAAATAGAACTTGGCTGATTCTCAGACCTACCCGATATGCAATTAGTAAACATAAACTGTTCAACGCTTCGATTTTATGTGCATATATTTTATATTATATTACTAAAGGAAAACCCGACTTTGTAATAAAAGCGTAGGAATATTTGAGAAATTATTAGCTAAAGCAATTATAATTGAAAGAAGAAGACTTCGACATCGGTTTTTACGTACAATTTATGAATTAGTCCGGAGGCAGGCAGCCGGTCGAGATATCCGTTGTCTTAACTTTTGTCTAATTACGTTACGAGTCCCGAGGGGATTACCGTCTTTATGATAGATGAGTATTCCTATTGGGAACATTACTTAATTAAATTTATCTTTTCTTTTATGTCAGGAACCCTTGTTTTATTTATAAATTAAAAAATGGTCGGATTGAAATTCATATAAATTGAATCCGAATAATATTTACTTTTACTGAAACCCGCTTTTAAATTTATTTTTGCAAAACTTGTATCAATATTTATAATTATATGTTTTTGATAATTTTATGTAACTCGTTATTTTTCAAATGATTTCTGAAGTAATTTATTGTGTTCCAAATTTCATACGGGTCATGTATTAACCTAACCTGAATTCTCGATTGCAATGCGAAAGACACTATTTTGTACTTTTATTTGAAAACAGTTCACTTCTACAAATAATTTAATTACAAATAGATTGTATGATTCTAGTAAAATGTGAAAGTCACATAACAAATTCAGCGTTGAACATTGCTGTAATATTTCCCACAAGTTTACAATGATTATTCACTGCATCGTATTAATTTCTAGCTGTCCCTTTTGCAGGTCATAGTAAATGCAGTAGTAGACAGTGAGCATATATATTGATCGTGGTGTTGTTTACTCATCGAATGAGTTTAGATTATAAACTACAGGATATTCCCCGCGGATAAGTACGGAAATTAGTTTTGCACACAGTTCCGCATGAGCTTTGAAATATTAATTTAATAATTTACAATACAGTGCGCGTTGTTAGTAAAGCAGTTAAAGCAGAAAACACTAATGAAGAATAAACATCATGGTTTATTGTAACGCTTTCCCCGCAATTACAATAATGTAAACTTCAGATTCAAATTAATTTTACGCACTACACTTGAAATATTTGAAGTATCATGAAAAGAAATACTAGCTGTTGGTACTATGAATTTCACACCCTAGCCTGTTTTAATACATGTAATACATTTTGTCCGTAACGCTGCTTTCGCCCCTGTCCTTCTTATCCGCTGGTGTGACATTAGGTTTAGACGGTCTGTATATGCGAAATAAAGTTGTCATAGAATTCTATGACATATATAGTTTTACTGGTGCCTTCCTGTAATACTATAAATGAGCAATACTAGCAACGACAAACTCCCATTAAAAATGTAACTATAAAAACCCCTAAATTTTACATAACTATAGAGTGCCACGGGTAATCCTTCTCTCGGTTTTTGATATAGAAAACATCATAAAACTTTTAATCGACATTACATTGTCTAAGTCGAAAATTGAAAACCTTAATAAATTTCGATTTCAAAGGCGTATCAGAATTATAACTCAATAACCACATGTAAAACCTAAAATTATGATTAATCAAAATTAGTGTCACCCAACACAGTGCAACTAACCATCAAGCAAGCCAATAAAAGTGCTGTCATTTCTACCAGTTTCCCGCAGTAGCAAACAGTTTATACAAAATAGAATATGACATCATTGACACATATAACAGACACGTATTGATAAAGTTTATATGTATAGTACTATGATTATAATTTATGCAAAAGCTCTATTTATTCCCCGTGGCTGAGTACGGGAATGAGTTTCGTACACAACGCCATTCCTGTTTAAATGTAAACATATTTCACATCGTAAAAGGCAATAATATGTACCAACAGCATTACGTTCGGACCCATGCAAGCAGTGTATTCAAATTTGTTAAATCGTATTAATGTTTTTAAAATTAATGTGTTTTTTTCACCGTAGGAAAGTTTACTATAAATATTTAACTTAATGTATAATTCATTTTAAGCATATGTACATATACTATGTTAATATGGTCGTTTGAAAGAGATTAATACAGGTACAATCGCGGTATGAAAATGTTCGTCACTTAAAGTCGACTTGTTGCACGAGTACAAAAAACAGTACCGTCAACATTTTAATAAATGTAACCTTTATACAATAAAGAAAGAAAAAAGAAAATTATAATATTGACATGACTGACACTGAGATTAACAATACAATAGTTTTACTCATCACGAACAAAGAGAATATATCACTACGCTTATAATAAAAACCAATAAAAATAAATTTACATCTCTAAATAATATTTTTAGACAAGATAGAAAATCAAACAACTTCTAAGTAATTTTAAACTTTATTGTCACGCGGTTATATTTTTTGTGGAATTATATGTTTTGTGACTTAGTTTAAAAAGGTAACCTGTGCTCTTAGAACGTTAAATGAACCAATTTGTAAACTGGCGAGCCTTTTAATACCGCGACTGTACATCTGTCCATCGTATGACAGTAATAGGTTTGATATTTGTTTTCGTACTATAATTAATTAGCATATTTTAAATACAGTTTATCACTTGAAAATTCCGTAAAAATATCTTTGCTATTTTTTTTTAAGATATGATTTTGAAAATAAACAAATTATAGTCACAGTATATGCTACCCGATAAGAGACTAAATCAATCGAACTCCAACTACACTTTTACGGAAACTATCCCATTTGCCTATATGAAAGAGTATGTATGTACTTTGCTGTTATCGAAAGTATATAGATACGAATTATCAAGATAACAGGCTCGTTTCCACGAAAGTGAATAATATAAACACAGATAAAAACAAAATCACTTTGGACTATTTTTTGATTTGAGGATCACCAATATTATTGACATTCTTTTTTTTTACATGGGGAAATGCGTTACCGCACCGTCAGCCGCGCGGGGGATCATGCGCGGCCGGTGTGTGGGGCTCCCCGACGCCGGTTCAATACGACCGGCGCCGGTATACCCACTAAAACCCCATGGGAGCCTTCTTTCCGCCTAGCGCCGGGGTCACGGTATGTGCGTGAGCTTAACCCGCGACCCCGGCAGCGGCTGGCCGCCTCATAAGCAGAGGCGGCCTCTCCTGTGTGCGGGCCGGGGAATGGTGTATCCCCGGCCCTGAGAGGGACGCGCGGCTACCTCTCGCGCCCTCTCGCGGCATTAGTGCGGGCGGAGGTCTATATGGATCCCCCAGACCTCGACGCCCGCTGCCGCCGGGAGGGGGAGGCTGCGAAGGATTGCTCCTGCGCCACACCCCCCCTCCTCCCCCCGCCGCCTCGCGCACTCAGCACGTCAGGGGGGGGGCGGGGGGGGGGAGGCTGCGAAGGATTGCTCCTGCGCCAACACCCCTCCCCTCTCCTCCCCTTTTCCCCGCCGCCTCGCGCACACAGCAGCGTCGGCGGACGGAGCGGGGGAGGGTAGGTCGCGGTCAGGCGGCCGGTGGTGGGGTGGACATCGTCCTCGACGGCCAGCGGAGAAAATCTCGACGCTGGCGGTCGCAACGGAAGGGATATTTGGGGAGGAGGTTTGGGAAGGAGGGGAAGGCATTAGGATTTGGAGGCGGAAAGGTGGGACACCACTGTCACGGAGTGAAGGGGGAATGTGACAGTGGCCGCTCGGGGCCCCGGTGACGCATCCCCTTGTACCGCTACCTGGACGGGGGGGGGAGTCCAGGGCGGCACCCCCTGGGGGGATTATTGACATTCAAAGCAACTGAGACTATCATTTTATAGAACGTCATAACCATTTGATGAAATGACGTTATAATTGTGTTGAATTATTCTTAAAACATTAATTGATAATATATCAACGCATTTTAAGGCCCGCTTTTTATATGTAAATTGTTTTATAATATTATTGTAATATGTATCATAAACGAGAGGGCCGAAAAATTCCGGCTGCGGCAGTCACTAGAACAGTAAAATTAGATTGGTTACTCAATATTTTGGTGGCCGCAACCTGGCTGCCACAGCTTAGTTGGTTAGCGCCCCGCATGCTTAAGGTATTGTAGAGCCTGTATGTTTAGCTATTTTTTTATTTTAGAATGAATTGTAATATATATTAAATCCTTGTTATTATTCGTATGTCTAATATGAGATTAAAAAACTAGGAAATCAACGAATTTTGAATGATCTTACCTTTTAGACGGTGATATTAATATAGTGATGATTTTTGCGTTCGGCAAGAGTGCGTGTGCTCGACGCGGCACCAAATCCCCGTCAAAGTAAGTTGCTGACTTCTCGAATGTTGTCCGACTGTTGTTCGTTAAACTCGGTGGGAAGAAATTCAGATACCTGAGAGACCAGAATAAGCATTAAGATACGTTAAGTATTCATGGGCGAACTTCTAGACCTATATGTCTTCCTAAATAAGTTTTCTAGAGAAACAGTTATCTATGCTACTGGTGCGGTAAGTTGGTTTTTAGTAACAAGTAGACTAATGTAAGCCCGAGACAAAGTCGAGGGCTTACCATAGTCACGTATTTGTAAGAACCAACAACCACACGTGTGTCAACACATTTGCGAGAAAACAATACAATAGGTAATAATTAAACAAACATAAATATCAGTCGGAAAGTCGCAACAATGTTTGAGGTTTCTAATATGAAAATGGCGTAACATGGGCGTGGTGAAAATTAGAACTATATTTTTCGTCTCATTTTCTCTATAGTATTACAGTGAGACAAATGTATTGATAAAAAGAGCTTCAAGGGGTTTGATTACTCGCGTAATGTGAAACCCTTTGGTGGAATTCTTATATATTTTGTTTCACTTAAGTACCTATTTATCGAACGTTCCATTGTATGGTGCGTAATTTTTAACTTTCGGACAATGTATACATGTTTCATAAATGTATTTTTTGAGCAAATGTGTTGAAAATAATATTTATTCGAGTTTATTAATGCGTTCACCAACTAACCCGAGAAAATGATTAATGAACATTGAAAAATAATTGGTAATCACGGCTAATGAGACGTGATAGAAACGTCGGA
The DNA here is from genome assembly GCA_012273795.1 of Dendrolimus punctatus. NCBI lineage: Eukaryota > Metazoa > Arthropoda > Insecta > Lepidoptera > Lasiocampidae > Dendrolimus > Dendrolimus punctatus. The sequence goes on along the minus strand of CM022534.1, from coordinate 7,096,895 downwards.
ATAAAAATCAAATAAAATACCACGCTTAAATCCGTTAAAACGTAGTTTTATTACAGAAGTATCAGGTTAAAGCTTACGAGACCTGCCTCTTCTCCTGTCGGTTTATCTCCTTACTTTATTACTAACAAATTACATTATTTAAGACGTCACGTAGATTTTTATAATAAATCAATGTACCTACCATTATTAGAGCCAGTATAGTAATAGTAATGTCAACTCTTAATCGCCTCATTGCAAGTCTCCGGGAGAGTTATTGGGTAAAGCGAAAAGTGTGTACCTACACGTAACGTTTGTCCAAGAAAAACTGACATATTTGATACTAACAAGGTTAGCAAATGGTAATTGTAAAAATATGCACATTACTTCAGAAAAGTGCCTATGCAGTGTATACTCGAGGAGTCGCCGATCTTATCTTAGCCGAGGCTAAGATTGTAACCAAGTAGGGTCGTTTTAGTAATTAAATAAAACACGGCTGTTAAAGAACTAGAAAAGATTAGACCAAAGAAATTATTAAAACTAATTTGTATCCTGTAGATGCATGTAATTAATACAAACATCCTACGTGGGTCATTAATTGAAGTTTTACCTTTCCTTATGCATTAGTGATAATAATAAATCACATGCAGATTGCCTATGTGAATTTAAATCGGAATGGATTCGAGTTTCCGAATGGCATTAAATATAAAAGAGGCATTAAATGAACTCTTTGGAAAATAAATAAGGAATGTAGCATAAGGATTTTCCGCGGCAAACGTGGAACGAGGAATTGAGGTAGCCTGGATCAAATATTATATTATCCACAATAAGGGGTGTAATCCGTATGTTCAAGATTACAGTATAAGTAGAGATAAGCGTCGAATCTGTGTGGTGGAAACAAAACATCGTTGACGCTTACGAGGAAATCTTTGCGAAAATATTCATAAATTGCAGTTTGTACAAAAACTAGGATTACTTTGGAAATGACTTTTGATATATTGTGGTGATTAAATTATCGAGATCGAAGTACTTATGTCTACGATTCATCAGCTTTTAAGATTGTTATACATTTATCGTTTAGAAAAACACATATCACAAGCCAGTATCCATTAACCTATACCATATCCTGAAACATTTGTTAATATCGTCTGAGGACTAAGATTCTTCTGAACATTAATAATAATAATAATAACCAAAAGTCCGGGCCATTTTTATGGACCGTGGTCTTGAAAGACATACATTATTATAATAATAATCGGCAGACAAACACACATATTGTACAGGTGGCGCAATAGAACGTGCATATTTAAAATATTGATTAAAAAATAAATACAAAAGGTATAGTTAAAATAAAACTGAGGTATTATTAAGAAATAACTGAAGTTTATTTTTTAAAAGTAACATCGTCTAAATGATGACCCTCTCTACGACGACACTCCTCTAATCGCAAACGGAAGTTATTGAAAACTTTCTTCAGTAATGCTGGTGTAATTGCTGCCATTTCACCACGGATATTCTCCTTGAGCTGATCGATGTTTTTCGGATTATTGCTGTAGACTTTGTTCTTGAGGTATCCCCACAAAAAAAAGTCAGGAGGCGTCACGTCTGGACTACGTGGAGGTGGGCCATGGGATATCACCTCTTTTAGAAATCAGTCTGCCAGGGAACATCTGTTTCACAACCGCCATGGAGTCATTTGATGTGTGACAGGTAGCTCCGTCTTGTTGAAACCAAGTCCTAGAATTCACTATTCTTGAATTTTCAAGCTCTGGAGCCAAAAAACCTTCCAACATCGCAACATAGCGTTCGGTATTAACAGTGACGTTTTGCCCCCGCGCATTTTCAAAGAAAAACGGTCCAATTATTCCTCTACCAGAGATTGATGCCCATACTGTCACTTTAGGACTATGCAGTGGTTTCTGGTGCTTGAGTTTGGGATTCTCACTGTTCCAGTAACGACAATTTTGACGGTTTACGAACCCATTGATATGGAAGTGGGCCTCATCTGAGAAAAGGATATTGTCAAAATTGGAAAATCGATTAAGCATTTCATTAGCAAATGCGATGCCTTGCCTTGAAATGCCTTGCTCCGAAGTCAGACTCTTTCAATTCTTGTGTTAACTGCAGCTTGTAAGGATGCAGTTTAAGATCCAAGTTTAAAATTCGTTGCAAACTTCGTCGCGATAAGTGTAAGACAGACGATCTCTTGCGAGTAGACATTTGTGGATCTCCTCGTACAGACTGCATAACTCTCTCAATATTGTCGTCGGTCCTAGATGTTCTTGGACGACCTCTTGCTTGTGGTTTAAACGTTGAACCAGTCTCTTCAAAACGCTGTACCCATATTTTAATTAAATTAGCACTCGGAGCTTCACTAATTTGCCGTAGTCCATATTCAGAACAATATAACGCCTAGTAACGATGTATGAACGAGAGTTCTCGTAAAATGCGCGCACGCAAATGCGCGACGCTTCCCGTCGAAGTGACTCATAGTGACTAAACTCCATGAGCCGCCTACCAATGATGCAGCTCCCCCGCCCGCGCACTTCTACCCGCGAAAAAAGATGATGCAATATGCACGTTCTATTGCGCCACCCTGTATATCTCCAAATTAAGCAAGTTACGCTTGTGTTATGGGTAATATACAACGGACTACTCTGGGGCCGATCCCAGACACCCAGACCATAGTAAATAACGGAGAAAATACGTTTCCAAAATTTACTATACCATGAATCGAACCCGGAGCCTCTGTATTGCAGTGAGGCAGGCCGACAAAGGGTTAGCCCGCTCAACCACAGAGGGCGTCAAACATTGGTTGGTTAGTACTTTACACACCTGTGTATGATTTCGACGTTTACAATAGATAGTACAAAAGGATAGAATAGTTCTGGTATTGTGTAAAGAAATTTTAAAACTAAATAATTTTAAGGGTTTAAAAGATCTTTTACAAATATCTCTATCTAGCTGTACCCAGCAGATGATGTCTTACCCTTCAAAAATAAAAATCTAGAAACCGTTTGCAGCGGCATCAACCTGGACTAATTGGGATTGTTCACTTTTTTTCAATCTAGCTATTTAAAAAACCATTTCGAGGAATAGTGTCCCTAATCATTTCTGTCTAGTTAAAATTCCAAAAAACGTACGATCTTCTTGTATTTTGTAAGAAATGTTTTTGACCTTTATTTGACCTTACTAAATCCAATCAGGTGGGCCGTTTGCCTGTTTGCCTGCTTTAGGTATAAAAAAATTCTAGCTGTACATTATTTGATTTAAGTTCTGTAATATGGATTTTTCCCTAAAGATCACTTTAAAAAATTTAACGATAACTACAGAAAATAACAATGGTTGAACAAGAAAAATTATAAGCCTAGCGACCAAAAAAGACTAAAATGATCACGATGAGTAATGAGTAATGACAGTGACATTTAAATAGTAGCACAGATTACTATGATTATATATAGATAAAACTTACTTTTGTTATTTTTGTTTTCTAGGCAAATAAATCAATGTAAGCTCGTCCCTTATGACGTCATCGGAGAAATAATTTTAAAATCGGATTATAAAAAAACTAACGCTTAAAATGTAAAAATAATTCAAATTAGTATCTTAAAATACTCATTTTACGTAATAAAAATATAAAATGCGAGGGTAATTTTTTGTGAACAATCCCCATTGTTAATATATTCTAAACAATTCTCGAATCTACTTGAAAAAACACAAAATAATTCATCAAAATCGGCCTCACCGTTAGAGGTGTTCAGCGGGTCCAATCGTAAATCTAAACCATCGCGGGATCCACTTGAATATACACAAAAATTATTCACTTAAATCAGACAAATAAAAATGAGTTTAAATGCCGTCACCATTGCCGAAATCCGCCGGGAAACATCAAATGAATGGCGAGACTGATGTTGGATTCACTCATCAGATCCTAATATGGTGACAAACGGACCAATTCAGCAGTATACCCTTTCGATTGATAGACAATTTTTGAAATTCGGTTTACAATTCACAAAGAAATCAAGTCACGAACATACAAAAAAACCACCCAGACAAATTGAGAGCCACCTCCTTTTTGAAGTCAGCTAAAAAACAAGTCTCTGTTCTAACCTGAAAACTTTTGAAAAGTAGTCGCAGTGTACATTACATAAATTTGTAGTGAACTATTCGTTCTTCCAGGAGTGTCGAGAACTGTTTGGAATCACTTAATGGCCTCTACCACGGCAGAATGAACTTTGTGTACAACCGACATACTTGGTCTCGATAAAATTAAACGATAGTCTCTTGAAGACATTACAGTTCATTTACTATCTTGCGAAATAGTTTTTGCTGTGTTTAAAAATACCAAGTTAGATAGAAGCTTTGTTATTTTTATTTTGCAGTAGATAAACTTACTGCAGTATTTAATATCATGAATTCAAATAAAGTAACTTTGAAGTGTGTATTCGTAAACAGTGAAATTATCAGCAATATTAAAGAATCGAGTCTGTGTTTGTAAGGTTAAGCAAATGTAATATAATGTTTGATAACTGATTTAATCAAACATCAATGTTTTGCTCTCCGTATTTGCAATAACAGTACAATGTATTGCAGCCGGTTTACGGCCACAGTTCGATCTCGATTACTGCCGTCAAAAGTATAAACATCGTTCCACCCACCAACAAAGTTGTTTTCCGTTAAGTTCCGTATGTCAACTGTGATGATAAAATACGTTAGTATAACAGGCTGCACGTTTTATAGATTTTATGATCACTGCTTTTATTTGTTACATTTCTCAATGCTCGTTTATTACATTTTCTGCGATTCGCGTACCTGAAACGGTGTGTAAAATGAAATATTACTACGAAATAAATTTATTATTTAATGTAGATGTCATAAAAATATCTATAGCTAAACTAAAATGTGTTGAATGTGTTACAGTTATAATTTAATATGACGAACTTACGATTCTTTATACCCGCGACACTGATATAGTTTTCACGTGATAAAGAATTTCAAGTGTACACGAGGGGAACTACATATATTGATTATTATTTCAAACTTTGGTATATTGTATATGCAGTTTTGATTATGGAGATATATACAGGATCATTTTACATCTATGTCTATCTATCTTTACTATCCCATTTTTCAGGATAAAAAATATCCTATGTTAGTTAGGTAATACTGAGTTTTACAGTCCCGTAGTTTTTCCGTGAAAATGGAACAGATAGACGGACGGACCAGACAGACAGACAGACAGAGTTACTTTTGCATTTATAAGATTAATAGGAATATTATATTTGAAATATGTTTGACTTTTTTGATTTTCACTACTTTAGTAAGTTAAAATGATATATGTTGCAGTTTCACAAATTATTTGATAAAGAGGTTTGAATTTTAGCAGCTTTTTAATGTTGTCATGAACACAATTGAACATTGAACACTTAATAATTGAAAGTATTTCTAAAAAGTGTAGGTAATTAATTTTATTAATACCTTATATATACCAATACTATAAAATTCTTAAAATACCGTGCCTGTACATTGAAGCTATTTAAAAAAAACCACTGGAAACTATAAATGATGGAGAACCCCATGCAATTTTCTAAAATTTCTTGTCTGTTTGTTCGGGATTCACGTAAAAACTACTGGGCTGATTTCGATGCGATTTTCGCTGATCGGCTGCAAATCCTCATTTTTGGAGTTAAAAACTGCATTACTTTTTATCTTGGGAAACAGGAGGGAAAATTTCTGGGTTTTATTTAAAATGGCAAGCAAATTTTATGTAATAAAATCCCGGGAATCCCGCGGGAATTTTCCTGAACGCGGTTTGTAGTTGTTCGGGTGCATAAAAATTACCCTATTACGGCAAAGTTTTTACTAAAACGATAGCTAACATTCTTTTTAAATGCTGTGGTACTTTTTGTCCCGGGAATCCCGCGGGAATTTCAAGTCAAGCGTGGACGAAGTTGCGGGCATATCTGAGTGTAACACAATAAATAAACCAAATTTATTGGTGGTATATGCTAATAAATTTGGAGGAATGACATAGCTTTGCGCTTCATTAAAATTGTAATTAAGGCAGTGGAAGCAAGCCACTCAAAGCGAAGTTCCACCTAAATCTAGAGTAAATGACGTTTTTTGTAATCTAAATAAATAAAACGTAAAAGAGATAAAAGGCTTTCCCATTTTGGCGCATGCAAATGTTGGCCCGATGCCGGTGTCTACGGCTGTTTTGTTTGTTTAGGGCCAAAAAAAGTAGTTTTTTTTTTTTTTTGAAGCGAGGCCTAATCTGCTCAGGGGCTTTGTTAATCTCAGTTCGCATTTTCACAAATTTTTTGCTTCTTCATTGCCCTATTATTTATTTCTTTTAGTTTACTAGTTTTCCTCGCGGCCACGACGATTGAAAAACCTGGTAACCTACCAGGTCTTTTTCACGTTTAGCTCTATGTTACTCACACAAAAAGTTAATTAGATGTTTTACCAAAAACTTTGCTGTTTCTTGTTACTAAGATCACTACAAGACCAAAGAAACTAATTCCATATAGTCTACACAACTGCAGTGAAAGACAGAGGCGAGTCGCAGCCAACCTAATTTGAAGTAATACAATGCATGAGATGTTGATTCTTTTAGACAACGTAGGTATTTGTTATATACATAGTCTTAATTTAATGTTATTTAAAATTAAATAAAGAAATCTGACAACAGACAAACAAGTGACAAATATTCAAAAATATATTCAATACTAATTCTTCAATGCTAAGTAAGATGTTATAGTTCGCAACACCTGTACTTGCGTAGAAAGGTGTTGAATATTTCCAACGAAGTTCATCAGTAAGTACTATGGGATACGCTACTTTACGTGGTCGGCCTTTTCGCCGAGACGCATTTCAAAATACATCCGTGAATTAGGTTAAATAGAAGCTGGACGCGGGCGGTGTACTAACGAGATGAACCGGCCTGAAATCACTTTACTTTTGGAAGATACGCGAGTACCGCGTCCTCTGTGGCCGTCGGCATACTAAGCATATTTCCCAGTTTGCCACATACAAACATAACTATTGCGGCGTCATACGGTAAAATTTTATATGTAAATTTTAGAAACGGGTAGTTAATTAAGAATTTACTTGATTGCATTTACGTATTTCTGTTTTTTTTGAAAATGACATTGCAAATGTTTTTTTTATACTATGAGAATTTACGAAATTATTAAGGGTTGTTCAGTCTATAGAGAGTCAACAGAGATCTGCATTTTTTCTTCTTATAAAACATTTGTCATGTTTTCGGTTTTGAATATACCACGTTCTTACGAAATATTTAAGTTTTGCAATTTTGATTAGTTTAGTTGGTAAATCATCAGTCTTGACGGCAAAGTGCTCACTTTGAGAGATTTAATTCTACATTTATCAAATTGAATTGGAACCTCATTTACGGGAATTTGAAAAGTAAATTATTAAAAGATCAAAAATCTTGAAACATGAAACCTGAGCTAGGTTTATTTATACCGATTGAAACGACCGTTTGCAGCGAATGAATTTTCAGTAGTTATTTAAAAGCTTTCAGCACTTTAAAATTCAATTTAACATTTTTAAATTCAAACGTTTTGCAGTATTAATGTTGAATAAAAGTTTGCAAATACAAACGAATTTCATCTGATAAAGCGAAAAAGTACCTAAAATTAATGCTCTTAAGCTTTATTGTGCAGTATGTTATAGTAAACATTATTAAAAAACTAATCATCAATTCAATTGATTAGAGTATCCCATAATTATAATATATATTATAATATCCCAATAAATACTCGTCCTTATACTTACTATAAAGGTTCCCCCAAGATTAAAAAGCAAAGGATATTTTTTATAGGGGTAAGACTTACACGGGCGGATGTTTCGAGAAATGCTATATTTTGTATAGGAAACTCAAACTACAATTACAAAAGTGTTTGTGAGTTGAATATACTCAATAAACGATTACTTAGTTACTCAATACTTTTCAAAAGATTTTATGGCCTAGCAACAAAGATTTATAAGCCAAATCTTAATTGGTCTATTCATCACTTCACTTGTGAAAGCCAACTTCAGCCAAATTGTAAGCCTCATGCCAAATAACGCAAACATTGTGGCAGATTGAAAAATTAATAGGATAATTTATTTTCAGTATTTTTTTTTATCATATTTTGAAAATCAAACTGCACAAGAAATTTACTTACCAATCCAGTCCTTTCAAGTAGTTATTATTGTTGAAAAATTGCAGTTCTTCATAAGTGGTAGGGCTTGGCAAGTTTGATATTAGTGACGGATGCATCGCCAAGAACGTGTAGAGGGCAGTACTTCCGGTCTTCTGGGGCCCGATGACCAGCACTTTAGGTAAGGTCCCGCACCACTTGCTCTTCGCCCAGATCCGTCGATGACGGATGTCGTCGCATGGATTCTAGGTAAAAATAATGCTTTTATATAATTAAGTTTCTTGGTCAGGGTGTGATGTCTATGAAGCATTATGTTATGTCCTTTCAAAAACGGAGGTTAACAGGATACTGTATCCAAGAATACGCAAGTTAAGTCGCTTGGAAAGATCTAGCAACGTATGCATTCCACCCCTGTGGAACAGCAGGACGCATTGCAATAGCCATTTTTTCAAGATGTGTTAATAATTTTCTAATCTGAAGTAGCTTTAGCGTGCAGGAACGGAGAAACTAATGCCTGCGCCTGGGCGGCCTGTCGTATGGGGCGATAAAACAACCTACAGGCAGGTGGTGTGACATTTGCTCGTCTGGATGATCATCATTTATGATCTAAAGAGTGTCACCATAGCAACCTTGTATTGTAATCCAGTATTAGTCGCCAGGTTCAAGTCTCCTGTTCGAGGTGGGCCGCCGCACATTTACAACACGCCTGGGGCCCAATTCTGCTATTCATAGTCATAATCGCCAGACATTATCGTATCAATAGTAGGTTTGCCTGATTTCGGTATTCTATTAATTCTAATAGTGTGCCCGGGGCATGCCACTCTATCTTTATAAACATTTACAAGCGAAAACTCGCAAAACAAATGTTTGAAATTTTTGGTAGCTTTTCAATATTCGCTTCAGCAACCGCCATTTCTGCTGGTAGTAATACCAATTGTTTGTACTATTATTCTGACGCGACGACATCAAGAATATATTGTCGGTGCAGTAGAATACGAATTGTGGACACTATCGTATTGTAATCTCATATTTTAAATATCGTCGTAACGCTTAGATATTGAAATAGCAAAATTGGGCCCCTGGTGTCACAAATATGTGCGAAATAGCAGTTGCTCACAAATAGCCGTAGCTGTTCTCTGTCAACTAGCCAGATGCCTAAAGGTTGTCGAATAAGAACCGACAACTGACAAGTTTACGGCTTGCCGTCAGCCGTCAGCCATATATAGGCGGCGGTAACCACTTTCTATCCTGTGCATTACCAACCTGTCTGCTGTTCACTAGATAAAAGATCAATTTTAATATATTCTGACGCAAAGTTATAATAATAATAATAATATAATAATCGGCAGACAAACACACACCTTGTATATCCCCAAATTAAGCAAGTTACGCTTGTGTTATGGGTAATATACAACGGACCACTCTGGGGCCGATCCCAGACACCCAGACCATGGTAAATAACGGAGAAAATACGTTTCCGAAATTTACTATACCGGGAATCGAACCCGGAGCCTCTGCGTTGCAGTGAGATAGGCCGGCAAAGACTTTACCCACTCAACCACAGAGGCCGTCAAAAAGTTATGCTTTAGTTATAAATAATTTATACCTTTATACCAGTAAAGGACAACCTAAGGCCAACCCCAAGAACACACACCGGAGTAAACACAGAAAAGATACTTTTCGAGAATTATTACCCTTTCTCACGAAACGATACCGGGTTCCCTTATCGAGTAAAGCAAAGCAAGAAGAACGCTCAAGTGAACTGCAAATCGAAAGCCATTCATTTCCAGCTTTAAAGCTTGATGCTGTAGTATAAATATTATACAACGTTTTTTACAATGAATTGCTCGATAAAATTTGCAATTGCGGAGGGAACAAACAATAAGTATTCCATTTCAACATGAGAAATGTATTTTCAATTTCCTTTTCATATTTCAACGGTATTCCATGTCATATCTCACAAGCCAATAAAATATTATTAAAACTCGCCGCGTGCATATTGTTTCTGGGACGGGTTCGCTTCTCGGAGCACGACAAAATATGGGATTGTTCGTGCATAGCGAATGCATCTGAAACTTTGAACTGCCCATAAATTGTAATATTTTCGACGTTTTACACGAAGTTTTAAGGTTGTTTTCCAATAAACAATACCCAAGCGGGCTTATCAATCATTAATTTCATGAAAATAACCGCATGTAGGTAGAATTGGGTTTTTGAAAAAAAAATTTTTTTGTGATAAATGGAAAGATTATATTATTAGTTTTATAACAAAACTTTATTTTTTTATTTTATTTTTGCAATAATTCAAAAGTTATTTCAAAATAAAAATTAATTTTTCAATCCAGTACCGAAGTACACGTCGACAACTCCCGAACAAACCCGAGCGCGTGTGACGTCATAATGTTAGTTTTCACTCATTGCAGTTGATAGAAAAATAATAAATACAGTGTTTTGATCTATTTCATTTTGTTGTCATTATTAAATATTTAAATTTATATTAAAAATGTCGAACATCAAAAGTTATCGTTCTTGTTTTGTACCATTATGTACGAATACTACAAAGGCAACTCCTGATAAAACGTTTTTAAATGTTCCCCAAGATGTCAAACGTCGAAATAAATGGTTTCAAGCAGTGCACCGTGATAATCCCCAAACAAAATCGATTTTTTTTTGTTGTGAAGATCATTTTGATGTAAGTATTTCTTAATACCATTTTTATTAATTATTATTTATCTAAGTATACAAATCAAATAATTATTATATATTTAAGTAAAGTTCAGTAAATAAATTTTTTTAACTGGACTCCAAATCATAACCTTTATAATCATAGCATAATTTTTTTTTTTATTGATAATTTAAAGTGCTAAAATAATAAATTTATGTATCTTTATCTAATGATTGGGATTCAATTTGATATATTTATATTATATTATATTATACTTAGTTGAACATAACCTATAGCTTTGTCGCCGTAACTCTCACGCGATGCTCTACAATTTATGAAATAAATAATTATATTTAATGTAATGGACAATAAATACTTAAATATTTTCATTTATTATATTATTTTTTAACAGACTTACCTTGATGCCTTGGCACCTCGAACTTCAGCAGAATTAAACCGAACGTCATTTTTTAAAAAATCGGTGATCATAAATATATCAACATCAGGAATGTTATCAGACTTTGCCTTAATAAATCCTTTATCACACATAGCTAATCGGAACCAACTAACAATTCGTATTTTAGCAATAAATTTTTAATATTATTGTCTAGTCACGTGTAATAGCCGTAAACGCTGTACTGCTATTAAATAGCTATAACATTATGACGTCACAACTATGGTGACCAATCATGGCGCGCTTATAGTCACGTGATTTTTATTTAAATTTCATCGATTTTTAATTGTTCATAATTAATTGAAAAAAATTTTTTTTGAAGTTTTTTGCATTAAATATCAATATTATTAATAATAAAGTTTTAAAATACATAAAAAAAATCAATAAATTTTTTTTTTCAAAAACCCAATTGCCAGACAAAATATTTACCTACAAACTACATACATACTACATTAATATATATTGTAGTGGGTGTTATATATCCCCCCCCAGGGGGTGCCGCCCTGGACTCTACTCCGTCCAGGAAGCGGTACGAGGGGACGCGTCCCCGGGGCCCCGAGCCGCCACTGTCACATCCCCTTTCACTCCGTGACAGTGGTGTCCCACCTCTCCGCCTCCAAATCCCAATGCCTTCCCTTCCTTCCCAAACCTCCTCCCCAAACACCCATCCCTTCCGTTGCGACCGCCAGCGTCGAGATTTTCTCCGCTGGCCGTCGAGGACGGCGGTGGTGATGTCCACCCCACCACCGCCGGCCTGACCGGCGACCTACCCTCCCCCGCTCCGTCCGCCGACGCTGCTGTGTGCGCGAGGCGGCGGGGAAAAGGGGAGGAAGGAGAGGGGTGTTGGCGCAGGAGCAATCCTTCGCAGCCTCCCCCTCCCCCTATCGCGAGGCCCCCCCCCCGCCGCTGACGCTGCTGAGTGTGCGAGGCGGCGGGGGGGGGGGGTGTTGGCGCAGGAGCAATCCTTCGCAGCCTCCCCCTCCCCCCATCGCGAAGCCCCCCCCGCCGCTGACGCTGCTGAGAGCGCGAGGCGGCGGAGGGGGAGAAAGGAGAGGGAGGGGTGATGGCGCAGGTGCAATCCTTCGCAGCCTCCCCCTCCCCCCCTATCGCGATCCCCCCCCCGCCGCTGACGCTGCTGAGTGCGCGAGGCGGCGGGGGAGGAGGAAGGAGAGGGAGGGGTGATGGCGCAGGAGTAATCCTCGCAGCCTCCCCCTCCCGGCGGCAGCGGGCGTCGAGGTCTGGGGGATCCACATAGACCTCCACCCGCACTAATGCCGCGAGAGGGCGCGAGAGGCAGCCGCGCGTCCCTCTCAGGGCCGGGGAAACGTCATTCCCCGGCCCGCACACAGGAGAGGCCGCCTCTGTTTACGAGGCGGCCGGCCGCTGCCGGGGTTGCGGGTTAAGCTCACGCATGTACCGCGACCCCGGCGCTAGGCGGAAGGAAGGCTTCCATGGGGTTTTAGTGGGTATACCGGCAGCCGGTCGTATTGAACCGGCGTCGGGGAGCCCCACACACCGGCCGCGCATGATCCCCCGCGCGGCTGACGGTGCGGCAACGCATTTCCCCATGTAAAAAAAAAAAAAAAAAAAGGGTGTTATATATCCTTCTGCGAGACCGTCATGTCCGCGAAGGTGGCGGTGGAGCGGGAGAGGGAACAAACCACCACGCTCCCCTCCCGCCAGAGCCGGCGGCGGCGTCGGAGGCAGCGTGACCAGATTTAGTAGATTTCTACTTTTTTGGTAGATTTTGAGGTACTGGCAATAGAATTTAGTATGTAAAAATTATTTGGTAGATTTTAGTAGAATTCACGCTTTTCAGTTATTTTAATACTTTTTTGTCATATCTGGGGATTCAACATCGCTCATCGATGTTAGGATATCTATTCGTCTAAGAGCTGGCAACGTTTTCGAGAGAGAATTTCAAGAAGGCCAGTTTTTAGATATGCTATTGCTCTCACTCTCCCGGACGTCATACGGGCAGTCTGGCTGGCGGTAGTGGTTGCGTTCATCAGTGCGCATCGTATGTGTACAGGGAAAATATCAATTTTTCAAAGCATTTTAAGAAGGTTTCTTGTTTGGTTATTATTTTAATTAGATTTTTGACACATGAATCTATTATTGCCAGACATTTTTATTGTTGTTTAAACCGTGCCAGACGCCAATTTCCTTTCCGGAAATAGCAGGTGTGTAGTCGCATCCTGTGAGTGCGTGAAAGCACGGTAGAGCTTTCCATAAAGAAGATTTTGTCTATCTCGCTTGCGCAACTAGCGCGTGACTGTCTGTACTCTTCCAACATACCCAATAACTTTACAATTTTAGATCGGTCTGGCTGAAGGTTAACAATTGAATTACTGTTTGGCAAATTAATTTTGGGTTTGTAGCTAGTTAAATAATGTCATAGAAAAATTTCAGCCATACTAAAATAATTTGAAAAAAATATCAATTCTGAATTGGCGTCTGGCACGGTTTAAACAACAATAAAAATGTCTGGCAATAACAGATTCATGTGTCAAAAATTCCAATTAAAATAATAAGCAAAAAAGAAACCTTAAAATGCTTTGAAAAATTGATATTTTCCCTGTACAGATACGATGCACACTGATGAACGCAACCACTACCGCCAGCCAGACTGCCCGTATGACATCCGGGAGAGTGAGAGCAATAGCATATCTAAAAACTGGCCTTCTTGAAATTCTTGTTTTTCCGACGTTGCTCGCTCTCGTACCATATGTTTTCAAAAGTTAAACATCGATGTTAAAAATATCGATGTTTGTGAAGAATATATCGATGTTTATGGACGATGTTTTTTTATCACCATTTACATAAACTTTTGACGCTTGTTCTTGCGATACAAATGAAACATCGTTTTTATAACATCAATGTATCGCCCAAACCACTTTAGCAAACATTTTTTAATTCTTGCTTTCACTAGCATCACCTGTTATACCACTTTTACTCCATCTTTCAAAAAATACCACAAACACACTTCTCAGGTATGGAAGTTACTTAGGTTAATATGTGGAATATAATGTAATTTTTAATTATATTTTTATCTAAATAATTAAAGAAACCAAAGTTTTTTTAAATTAAATTGTAAAATTTAATTTGTTATTTTTATTAATTTATCAGTTAATCAAGAAAACATTAATGTTTTAAGTTGTAACAAGACAGCAAAAAAATATAGTAGATTTTTAGTATTTTCTTATTCTCTTTTGGTAGAATTCAGTAGTTTTTAACCTCCACAAGCAGTAGATTCGTCAAATAAAATCTGGTCACCCTGGTCGGAGCGTCGTTCAGTACGACCTCCAGCCGCCGTAGGCTACGGCCGTGCGGGCGACCGGCGGGGCAACCGGATCCGCCCGCACATTAAGGCCGGAGAGGAGGGACGCGCGCCCCCTCTCACCTCGCAGTGAGGAAGAGTAGCCGGAGAGACCCAGATCTCCGGCCACAAAATGGTGAGGCCAGCCCGCAAAGGGGCCGGCCGCCGTCCGTCCGGGCTGGTGGTGAATGGGCGAGCGAGCCGCTCGGGATCGGACAGGGGTTTTAGTGGGTATCCCTAACCGTGACGTGGCAATAGCTCTTCACATTCTCGTGGGGCGCTAGTGCCACCCCGACCTGGCGAATCCCACACACGCGGCGTATGGTCCTCAAACGGATTTCCCCTGTATAAAAAAAGGGTGTTATATATAAAATTAAACCCCTAGTAGGTTTTTACAGAGATATATGGATGTTTCTTTTATGGTTTCATACAAGAAAAATACGGATGTGGTCACAGTAGTTATGTTATAATAAATCTGATATTTTTAACTGTATAATAATAGGCGTGAAAATATCATCTTATTATGTAACTTTTTAAAAACCGTGATATAAATGATTTTAATTACTTTCAAACAATAATAATTAATACGCTATTTGCCTCCTTTTAAATTTGCCTTATTATGACGTCACAAGAAAGTACGATTGCACAATCTACGAGGCTGCGACATTTTGTAATTTTATAAAGAGTATCTCAGTTGATTTATTGTCCGCTCCCCTAGTGTTTGAATGGTTCATTTAGGGAAAATTTTAAGACTTTTTTATAATTCAACGAAAACAATAGATATAGCATTTTCCGAGTCGCCAGGAAACAGCCATCGACGCGGAAATGAACAAGAAGCAACTGTCAAAGTGTGTAAGAAAAGTTAATTGATTCACAAACAATAGATGTCCGTTCGGGGCAAGTAGCAAAAGTGTTCTGTACCGTTTTATTTGCATTTAAAGTCTATCTCGAAACTTTGTTAAACAGAATCATTGATTAATAGATTCAGAACTGGTACTGTCAAAGCCAAAGATTCAATTGTAAGAGTTATGAAAGGGATGATCAAAGCGGTGCCCTTTCTGCGGCCCTTGGGTTTGATTGAAACTTGACAGACTTTATATTTTTCATAGATGTAGGCTTAGGACGGATATAGATTTAAATGGGTCTTCATGTGAATTTCAAGTTAAATGAACAGTAGGTACTAGGTCCTGTTAATATTAATCAAGGCAAAATCGACAAGAATAGGGCTTTATATTAGTTTTCTATTTTATTATTTCGTAAAAAGAACTATTTACGCCCTTTCAGATTCATATTTAACGGATACTATACAATATCTCGTGATAAAAGGGACAATGGAAAACTTATGTTCATTCCTTATATAAAAATTATATCGTCATCGTTAGTTTATTGGAGACAAATGCTGGACTTAAGCTTCTTCTAAGGGATGTCACAGACCCCATATCCTCGGCTCACCACATTCTATTGTTAGATCATCGCATATATTCCGGATAGGATCCAAAACTCATGAGATCCGAGTGGGGTTAGCCATTAAGTTTCCAAGACGATAAAATAACTTATTGCATAAAAATGTTTCCGAGCAAAGTTTCCATACTACCGTTAAGGAGTAAAAAGTATTTACTTCGGTTTGTTTAAGTTTCTCGATATCGAATGAACGTTAAGAGTTTTATTTATTTACTTTAGAAACCAATATTAAAGTTAAAATACAAAATTATTATTGTATTTTCATACCCTTAGCAATTATCTATCTTACAGCTATAAAATAATTTACAAATAACTCTGAATATTTCCCTCAGAAAATGAATCATAAAAACCATTTTATCCAAAGACAGAAGAATATTAGGATGAAGAAATGATAGTTTCAAGTTTAGTAATATGATCAACTCTTAAAACGTCTTAAATCCCACATAACAAGGTGATGCCATAGATCATTCCATTGTCACTTTTTTGTAATTTTATTATTTAGAAGAATGTCTTAAAAGCAAAGCAAACAAAATATAAATAAGCAAGAGACGCATTCTGTGGCTAGTAATGTAGGATTTATGAGATTTTCAGTTACATATTTTATTGGGTGATGTTCATTCCTGGTATTCAAAAAAAGCGAATCTTCAAAATAAAACAAAGCTAAAAAAGACTTAAATACAAATGTATTGTAAACTAAATTTCACATTACACCAAATACATTCAAATATTAAGTGCTCTTATTTAGAATTCGAGGCCACGTCCTTGGAACGAAACGAAACCAGTATGCTCTCTACTCGGACTCGGACTCTCAGTCCCTTCTACTCGGACTCCTCCCAGTTTCTTATAGGAATACGGATAATATACCTACCGGGTTCGTCAAAGGTGGACCGGTGGAAAGTATGACCTCCAACCTTCTTTCGAGGTTCGATGTAGTTTGCTTTGAAAAATTTGCTAATACTGGTAAGGGAACATATGGCTCATTGTCAACCCAGTCTACTGGTGGACTAATTGCCCAAACGTAGCTAATAAAATAAATAAGTAATGTAAAATAGGTAATATAGTAACACTTACCCCCCACAGGGGGTTGAGTTCGTCCGGTCGTAGTTGGAAGTACTTCTCGGCTAGGGCGAGCGGCGGCGCCGAAGCTAGCCGCACATTGGTCCAGCACCGCAGGAATTTCACCACCGACTCGAAAGTGTACAAAGCCAGACGGTCGTTGCCATAGTTTGACATGTGGGTCATGAACACGTTTATCTGTGTACAAAGGAAAATGAACCTAAATTTTGCCGTTGTGGTAGAAGGGTCTAACAGCGCGGCAAAGACCTGGGCCTTAACGACGATCAACGCGACGGAGATTGAAGCTCAGTGCGTCGACTCGTAGCCTGCTTTATACATATTAATATTTTTGTCTTAATCAACCGCCGTGTCACGTTAAGCTGTCGCCCATAACAACAAAGTCGTGGTTGGGTCGTTAGCCTTCTTTGGCTTAACTAATTGAAACGCAAAAGTCCCGGGTGCGATTTCTAGCACCGTAACTGGCACGGTATTCCGTACCATTGCGGTATTCGACTATAGGACTTCTGTGTTCTAGTATATCGAGCAGGTTAATATTTATACCGCTAACCATAGATAGCGTTATGTACTATTACTATTGATGCTGGGAAGTTTCTTGCCGCTTCTTCTCCTTAACAGCAATAACACGTTGCGAAGCGGTGTACATAGACTAGGAAGTAAAATTAAATTTTAACCTATATGTAAGACCTACAAAAAGTGTTCTCCAGTGGAACTTATTATGAATGAAAACTTTTGAATTTGATGTGTATTTCTAAAGCCCAACGTTATACTTATATTTATTATTAAAAGAAAATATCTCAAATAATTACAAAAAAAGTAAATTGTAATGTCCTTCATGTTATATATTGCTCTGCCTATAACTCGATGGTCGTCTACCATTTGTTTAGTAGGTTAATTCAGTAAGTTTCCATAGAAAATTCAATTAATATTGAAACCTTGCTGTATTACAACTAAAACCCTTAGCTGAACGGTATAAACATTTGATGGAGTTTTACTATATAACTTTGGTAAACGAGCAACATGCCGAAGTTTAGAAATTAGAGGAATGACTTTGAGATATAGTCTACACATTTTATTTGTCTTATTCCACACCGAATTAACTCTTAGGAAATTGCGGGATAGTGTTTCATTTATTAAGTGTTGGGAGTTGTTTGGATTTTTGTAATACATATACTATTTTTTATAAACCACAAATCCCTATTAATATTATAAATGCGAAAGTAACTCTGTCTGTCTGTCTGTCTGTCTGTCTGTCTGTCTGTCTGTCTGTCTGTCTGTCTGTCTGTCTGTTCGTTTTCACGTAAAAACTACTGGACCGATTTGCTGAAACTCAGTATATATATATTTTCGATACGAGGATGAACATAGGATACTTTTTATCCCGAAAAATGGGATAGTTTCCGGGATAAAATGATATTTGTCTGTTTGTTTGTTATGCTTTTACGGAAAAACTACTGGACCGATTTGGCTGAAATTCGGCAGGTATGTAAATTAAATACTGAGGATGGACAAGGGATAATTTTCATTTTGGCCTTTTTGGTAATTTTGGCCTATTTGGTAATTTTGGCCTTTTTGGTAATTTTGGCCTTTTTGGTCATTTTGGCCTATTTGGTCATTTTGGCTTATTCGGTCATTTTGGCCTATTTCGTCATTTTGGCTTATTCGGTCATTTTGGCCTATTTGGTCATTTTGGCCTTTTTGGTCATTTTGGCCTCTTTGGTCATTTTGGCCTCTGGTAATTTTGGCCTATTTGGTCATTTTGGCCTCTTTGGTCATTTTGGCCTATATGGTCATTTTGGCCTCTTTTGTCATTTTGGCCTCTTTGGTCATTTTGGCCTATTTGGTCATTTTGGCCTATTTGGTAATTTTGGCCTATTTGGTCATTTTGACCTATATGGTCATGTTGGCCTCTTTTGTCATTTTGGCCTCTTTGGTCATTTTGGCCTATTTGGTCATTTTGGCCTTATTGATCATTTTGACCCTTTTGGTCATTTTGGCCTATTTGGTCATTTTGGCCTATTTGGTCATTTTGGCCTCTTTGGTCATTTTGGCCTCTTTGGTCATTTTGGCCTCTTTGGTCATTTTGGCCTATTTGGTCATTTTGGCCTCTTTGGTCATTTTGGCCTTTTTGGTCATTTTGGCCTCTTTGGTCATTTTGGCCTCTTTGGTCATTTTGGCCTATTTGGTCATTTTGGCCTATTTGGTCATTTTGGCCTTATTGATCATTTTGACCCTTTTGGTCATTTTGGCCTATTTGGTCATTTTGGCCTATTTGGTCATTTTGGCCTCTTTGGTCATTTTGGCCTATTTGGTCATTTTGGCCTCTTTGGTCATTTTGGCCTCTTTGGTCATTTTGGCCTATTTGGTCATTTTGGCCTTATTGATCATTTTGACCCTTTTGGTCATTTTGGCCTATTTGGTCATTTTGGCCTCTTTGGTCATTTTGGCCTCTTTGGTCATTTTGGCCTATTTGGTCATTTTGGCCTGTTTGGTCATTTTGGCCTTTTTGGTCATTTTGGCCTCTTTGGTCATTTTGGCCTCTTTGGTCATTTTGGCCTATTTGGTCATTTTGGCCTATTTGGTCATTTTGGCCTTATTGATCATTTTGACCCTTTTGGTCATTTTGGCCTATTTGGTCATTTTGGCCTATTTGGTCATTTTGGCCTCTTTGGTCATTTTGGCCTATTTGGTCATTTTGGCCTCTTTGGTCATTTTGGCCTCTTTGGTCATTTTGGCCTATTTGGTCATTTTGGCCTTATTGATCATTTTGACCCTTTTGGTCATTTTGGCCTATTTGGTCATTTTGGCCTATTTGGTCATTTTGGCCTCTTTGGTCATTTTGGCCTCTTTGGTCATTTTGGCCTCTTTGGTCATTTTGGCCTATTTGGTCATTTTGGCCTCTTTGGTCATTTTGGCCTATTTGGTAATTTTGGCCTTATTGATCATTTTGACCTTTTTGGTCATTTTGGCCTTTTGGTCATTTTGGCCTTTTTGGTCATTTTGGCCTCTTTGGTCATTTCATTTTGATTATTTTGGCCTTTTTGGTCGTTTTTTGCTATTCCGTCATTTTAGCCATGTCGGTCACTGTGGTCTTTTGGTCATTTAGACCATTTTGGCCTTTTTGGCCAAGTTTTGTAATTTATTTTGTTGACAGATAGACGGGGGATAGTATATATAATTAGCGATATAAAATGAAGTGAATCTTCCGTGGGCAAATACATAAAAACATTGTAATATAATATAACCTGTAGCACTTGCTCTTTAAACAAGAGACACGCACTAGAGGTTAACCCGCGGCGCAGCCGCGGGGTAAACTCTAGTGAATATATAAGTATATGCAAGACCGCTCTTTGTATACAACTAGAATAGATCTAGCGTAGCGATATTCAACCTCTTTCTTATAAGGGCCACATGGCTTGCGACCCACCTAATGGGAAGTAGTTTACCGTCATCCATGGACTTTTGCAATATCAGATGTGTTACCCATGTAATTGTACAACTATTAGTATGCCATACGAGCCACTTACAAAAGCTCGGTATATTTGATCTAGCGTGATCATTTTTCTATAATAGTTATTAAATATAACTGTTACACTTAAATGATCACCGAGAAAAATGTTCTGAAAAAGCGAAAGATTTACCACCTTTTATATTAACAATATTTTATTAGACCAACATAGACAAAAGTTTACTACAAATTGTGATTTAATAATAAAAATGTATGAATAATTAAATTGCAAAAAAACCGAGAGAAGATCAACTTCTGGCCACAAGTAGTCTTATGTTCTTCTTACACGATATAGGATTAATGTTAGCCGAATAATGGTACGGTTGCAGAGCGTAGTATCTCAATTTTATTGAAGTAAAAACAATTAAAATTCGATCTTTATTAGATCTTACCGGATTATTAATAACAGTCTGGAACAATTCACCGCCCTGTATGGATCGATCGAGTCGATGCCTGCCTCCTGGATATCTTTCTAATAGCAGCGTGTGCGTAAACAGACCGCAAGTCTGCCGAGGCAACACCATCACACCTCTATGTCGGAATCCTCGACGTAATCTGCAACAAGGCGATAATGGTTAGAATAATTAATAAATTATCACTGAGTACATACAATGCTTCATTTATTTACCTTATATATGTCATAATTGACTAATACTAGTACTTAGGCACCTTAAGGATTGATAAACGAACGCATTATTAAGTTTTTTGTCATTTGTCTACGACTACACCATAGTGCAGTGTCTTAATAAGACTGCCACTTAGACCTAACAAGACTATCTACCAACCTTTTTCTTTTCTTACCTAAGTAAAACCGGGAGAAATCTACACTTACAAATTATAAAACGTGTATGTTTCCCTACCTCTCTTTCACCATAACTTTTTACATTAATGGTAAACAAAGTATATTATTTTTTCAGGATTAGAGGTACCTTTGGATTTTTAGATGAGCACTTTCAGAGTTTGAACAAAGCTACGTTTACATGCTGTTTTCAAATATGAAAGAAAAAATTCCAAGATTCAACAAACACGGTAAAGGAACGAGAAAATCAGCAATCCTATTAAGTATTTATATAGAACTTGGACTTCGTAGTAGAGTTCGTTTCCAGTGTTTGTTATCTCTAAATTACTCTTAGGCGTTAAGTTGGAAATAAAGTGTCTTTATTATTGTTTTCTGTTTACTTCAGTTACACAAACACGCTAATAGGATTTCACACTTACAGAAATGCTAGTGAAAAAAGTTAACTGTAATTCTGTAAAGAAGCAACGTAACCAAGATTTACATTGAGCATTCTTGAAATAGTTAATAAGGTTGCAAAATGTTTAATTCAGTTCATTAACATCACTCAGTTGGCTTTTTTCTAGCTAGATTAATAAAATAGGCCCACATTATGTGAATATTTTTATTGTGCCCTATGGACATTTGAAATATTAGGAGTATTGCCAGCGTAACTCCTGCTAGTCTCAAAGGAGTTTTATAACAGTTTAAAAAAACCCATAACGTAAAAACTGTGTTGTGTGAAAAGTATACAGTAATTGACCGAGGATAAGGTACTCAATTCGTCTGTTTGTATTTTTTGTATGTTCCTTACTCGATTTCTCCGTCAATTGTGAACCAATTTTCAATTTTTTTTAAATCATGTATATATATGTGTAGGTATTACATTTTTAAAGGCGCTTAATTTTTCTATATTCATATTATGCGATTTCTCCGTCAATTGTAGATCGATTTTGAAATTGTTTTCTTTATTAGTAAATTTATACTCCCGAGGCGATTTCATGGACACCAAGTCAGGATCTGATGACGAGAGCAACCCTTGTGAAGAGCATATACACCGAAGTGTGAGAAGACAAATCTCGCGTACAATTTCTACAAGTGCTTAATATATTCTTTCTAAGGATATCGAAGTATTTGCGCAACAAAAAGGCAATAAAAATTATTTTAACAAAAATAAATTCACACTAAAAACAAAAAAAATTTTTTTTACCGATTTCTTTCTACAACATCTTGAAGTCGGTGTCATGTAAGACATAAAACTTACTATTGTTTGTTGTGGTTATTTTATGTTTTACTTGGCGACGATTTCAAGATGTTGTAGAAAGATCCTTTTCGATTTTTATCCATGCAGTAATGGAGAAGAACACAATTATCTACGCCGGGCGGCCTGTCGTTAGAGGCGACAAAACAACCCAGCCCGGTGGTAGGGTATTTGCCCGTCGGGATGGCTACCACCCCTGGTCTAGAATACGCTGCCATAACAACCTTTAGTTGTGTTCCGACATTAGTGATCAGGTTCCAGTCACCCTTAAGAGAGCACCAGCGCATTTGTAGTTGCGTTTTGGTGTTGCAAATGTCCATAAGCGATGGTAACAGCTTTCCATCAAGTAAAAAAAGACAGAAGTCGGTTTTGTTTTTTGTTTGTTTTACAGACATATGTAAATTATGTTATGTACAAATAAATAACATTTTTTTATTTAGAATTTTAAATTAGATTATATTATTCTTTTTGTCTAGATAATATTTTAAGGGCCTAAAATATATTATATATAGATATACTAAAAACCAATCGCTTGGGCCTCTTGTTTTCAATTTGGCAGTCAATATATTCAACTTCCATTTGCTATCAAAAGTATAAATAACTAGGTAAACTATTTTTCAAATGTTTAACAACTTCACCAGTATTTAAATTTCAAACCGAATTGCTGCATTCCAATGCGTAAAATTTTCGATAAACAAAAAAATACCAAAAGAATACCAAAATATAAATTCACAATAGGTTAAATTCAGACTGCTACAGACTGTGCCAGTAGATGCGTGCATAGCCGCACGCATGTACGCACGCACGTCCGTAAAATGTCACGCGTATTGTATTATATACGCACGTTCGGATCGAATGAGTCTCTTGCGTACACTGGGTATTGCGACCGCACTGTCACTTAGAACATGCGTGAACCGTAAATCAGCGTTAGCTATGTAATTCTTTATTCTATCAATGTTGTGTTTTGTTTTCCATATGTTACTCGGTGAAGTGTCGTGGTAGCGTAATGGCTAGCGCACACGCCCCTAAATCGAAGGGCGTGGGTTCGATCCTGGCCGGAACGCATGCACCTCTTAGTCAGTTTTATGGTCTTATGTGCATATTGTTACAATTACCACGTGCTGAAAACGGTGAAGGAAAACATCGTGATGCAACCTACACATCGAGATAACCGATGTGTCAAACCTGCCAAGCCGCCTTGGACAAGCGTGGCGGGTATACTGTCCGTTCCCCCTATAATGGGAGGCCCGAGCCCAGCAGTGGGACATTTATGGGCTGTATTATATTATTTATTATGTTACTCGGTGAAGACGGACGGATAAATTTACTTTGCAAAACTCCTATTCCTATCAACGAGTAAATGTGCATATTATATTATTTACTGAATACTAGAGTTTTCCCCGCACCTTGGTTGTTGGTAAAGCCCTAGTGCAAAATCCTTGTTTATTGATGGTTCGTGGAAGCAAACATTCACACTGATTACATTGCAATACATTTTTATTATAGCATTATTTGCTTCGGGAAAATTCTGACAACTATGTTATGTACATTTTCGGTGTTGAAGATAGACAGATATAGATATTATATGCAAATTTCAGCAAAAACGGTGCAGTAGTTTTTGCACGACACACAGAGAATTACTATTGCATTTTAACATTAAGTATAAGTATGGATTAGCTCTGCCCGTAATTTTGTTTGCGCTTAACTTATATGCAAGATCCTCTAAACCTTATAGAATATCAAAACGATACATCAACTTTAATGAAGTGTGTGTGTGACTTAGACCAGCGTGGCGGGTATAACATCCATTCCCCTAAAACAGAAAACTCCAATCGAGCAGATGAAAATCATAGCAGCGGCATTTTCGAGAATGAACGAAATTTTACCATCATGTATGATTGGCACTAATTTTTCATCAAGAACAAATATGCATCATAATACTTTTACAGTTATAAAGGTTCTAAAATCCACTAATTTCTTTTAACTGCCTGCTTTAACATTGTTAAATTAAGCGTATTATTCTATATGTAAATTAAAACAGATCAAATGTGAATCTGTAGTTGAAAATGTATCTGAATGTTCTGTAATTAAGCGTAGGTATGAATCGGTTGTACAATTATTGGAATTTCATTGGCGCCGTCCGCTCGACTATCGGGTTACTCGATGTGGTTCGTCGCAACGTTTGCGGCCAACACTAGTTTGGGAAACACCGCACGATTACCGCAAACATTACCCATTGCAAACACACTTATTACTATTATTACCGCGTATCAATAGTGTACTTTACTGTACAGAGATAGTTTGATTGTTAAAAGAGTAAAGAAAGAAGTATTTTTCATGTAATCTATCAATACTATGTATATAAATCTGAAGAGTTTGGTTTGCTTCAATGCGCTAATCTCAGGAAAAAATTTCCAGACCCTACTGGTCCGATTTGAAAAATTCTTTCAGTGTTAGATATCCCATTTATAGAGGAAGGCTATATATCATCTCGCTTAGACCTATAGGAATGGAGTATCAATGAAGAATATTTCAAAATAAGGATTTTTTTTCCTTTTGAGAGCTTCCGTTGCAGGCGCTGCGTAAACGGTTAGTTTCGCAAAAAATCATGTATGACAGAATTGTCCCCCTTTAAAAGTTCTAAAAAAATGTCCGCGATACCATATCTCTATCTTTTAAGGTTCGCTCACTATAACCTTTTTTATACTAACCTAATTTGTTCTAAAGTGATGTTTTATTTGCGAAATGTTTTTATAAACATGATATTAATCCTTATCCAAATAAATACGTTATTCATCACCAGTATTTAATTTAAAGTAAAATTGCCATTTACATCATTCAATTTCAATGAATATCTTAGAAGAAAGATATCGCCGTTTTAAAATATATCGCAGCAAAATAATGATCAAGTACTGCGCGCGCATTTATGATGTGCAAGGCCGGTTTTCACATTCTATGTAAACAAAGACGCGGGATCAAGTTAGACCCAAAGTAACTATCCAGGCGATTGAAGTCGCGGTCGAAGCTAGGCTCATGTACCATTTCATCATAATACGTATAACTATTATGAATAAGGGGGTACAATTTTACACATTAACATGTTACGTTATTAGCAAGTAATTGGTATTTCCCCATATCTCGGCGTATGAAAATTGATCAACCCTCCAAACGGACGCAACTATAATTACGCCGTCAAATGTAATTTATTATGCCATTTGACATTTGGTAACGTTGTGTATCGAGTTAGTTAATTACATGGGCGATAGATGCGCACTATTACCGTAAACACACTCGCTTTCGTACTAAATTAAAGCAAGACCTAATTGACAATCGAACAATAGTTAAAATGGCAAATACGTTTACGTTATTCATGTATATGTTTACAACGTTAATTAGTGCATATTTTGTTCACAAATCGGATAAACTACCAAATCAAATTTACACTAAGGGAAGAAGAACTCATGTCTTCTTGTAATATATTTCATCTCAATTTTCTGTCGCCTTTTGACGTTACTTTATTTAAGTAATATGTTTTAGACCACATCAATGATGAAAAATTGAAGTGGAAGCGATTTTCTAAAAATACTTTGCCGTTATGTTAAAACTCTCGATGGAATATGTAAAATAAGTAAAACAAACAATAAAGAAACAGCCCCCTTGTTCTAATGACACTTGGTTTTTAAATATTACAGTGACACGTTCCTGTCAAGTAAACAAGTATAAAAATTAGTAAATCTACGTTTTTACGAGAAGGCTTATTATACAACTAAAAATTTTTTAAATGACTGCGCCAAATGGAAATATTGTTGATTAATTTAGTATTTAGTAATTATTCATATTTTTTTTGTTAACCCTAGTATTAGCTGGAAACACATAAAAACAAGGACGACGAATATGTATAAACACAAAATTAAAGAAGTAAAGACAAGTTGCTGGAGTATTTGTTACGCGGTTTCTGCTTTAACAGTAACTAAAATTGCTTTGGAAGTGCTGGTAGATTCATGACTTTCAACAAGTTACCTGTAAAATTTTATTTTGAAATCAATATATATATTATCAATATATATACTCATTTGTCCCTAAATAAAATGTTGGTTCTATACCTGATGTATATTGTTACGAGTGCGTGACTCTGAATTAAAATGCCGTTGGAATTACTATAGAATTTATTATAACTATACAAACACGTATAACACACGTATAACTGGGCACAATCAGTACAAACCACACTATTCAATAACACGCGCAAAGTACGTCACTATATAGCTATCGAATGTACCCTTCTTGCTCGTATCGTAACCCTCGCTTGACTGCCTCACCCTCCGTTCGAGTATTGTTGTATATTAAAGTTAAACTATTCAATACAACAATCGACCGCGTGGACTGAATTTTTCCAAGAAAATGTAAGCCACCTGCGGCAATAAACGAGTACAATAACAGTAGGATGCCCCCCCCTTCTAATTACAAATTTCAAACACAAAGTAAACAAAAGACGTCCAAATGCGGGAAGGTAATAAACCGTAGGTGGCATTCACTTTGTCGGCGTGTAACAATATTATAAGATCCCTAGAGTTGCAAACGCAATATATGACGGTATCCACTTTCCAAGAGGTGGGTTTTCAGCGTCTTTGCAGCAATGAACGAAACAGGTGGTATTATACAAAATATAATTCAAGTACTTTAAAAAACCCACTAACCTTGCCGGTCTTAAATGTGGATACTCCTCAGTACTAGTAACTTTAACATCCCAAACTTTCCTCCACGCCTCGTAAAGTGGTTCGTGAACAGGGTACACTCCCGAATGGTGTGGTGACACCGAGTAACACGAATTCGTAGGGATGCCATGTTCCATCGCGAACTGTTTATTTAGCATCATCTCAGCTTCCAACTGTGACACGTTGCTGTATAAGTGGGGTTGCTGGTGGTTCCACATGTGACAAAACCTGTATGAAAAAGAATTTAATAAATAAGTCAAAGATCAACAATAAGTCTTTTGCTATCCAGCCATCGTCAAAATAATACATGAATAGTCAACTTTTGTAACAATCTTCGAGTGAAAGCCTTAGTAAATTTAAAAAAGTATTTCACTAAGGACGAAAAAGTTTTGGCGACAGCTCGAAAAGACAAATTTGGTTACGTACATACAGCTGAGATGTATGTAAAATACATGTAATATTGTAATTTTATTTAATGGAAAACACTGTGCAGTCATTGTAATTGTTGGCAAAATCACGTATTTGATTGGCTTGGTTGCGATCGACTGATTGACCACCCCTGATATAAATGAAACACATAATTTGGTTTTAAGAAACTTGAATATTATTTATCGAGTAATTTCGCCCTATTTATGCTTTTCGAGACTGCATTCAAATGGACCATTTATTTGACATTATTGGCAATAACAGAGAAATACGGTTTTTGAGATTCGACGAGTCTAAAACTACAAATGTTCACAGTTAAATTACTTTAAGAAATCGATGTTTTCTTTCAATTACTTGTTCTTGATAAGAGCAAAAATGTGACCCACGGAAACCAACACTTTTGGTATAAAAATTCATCATTCATCTCTTGAATTAGAAGTAACTATTACATATACCAAATTAAAGAACAGTGAATTGGTATCCTATGTACAAATATAGGATACTTTTAAGGGATGTATGACGACGGGGATGATCCCGTTGTACAAACTATAAGCATTTGATAATAAAACTACGTTTTAAGGGGTTCAACCGCAGTATTTTATTTGATTTTTAGTCCGACTAAAACAATAACTTCAACATTTAACTCATTGACACTTGATAACTTGGTCTTATGTGATTACGGCTACTGAAAACTGGCAGAAATGTCGGAATTAAAATAATACAAACATTCAAGTTTCACAGGTAATAACAAAAGAGAGGAGTGGTTTGTGAGAATGATGATAACAATATGAAGATTTGTTGTAAAGCATATATATTTAAATAAACAAAAATAAATAAATAAAAATGAATAAGTTTCACATAAATCTATATATTCCCAAAAGGCGTAAAGAACGGTCAACCATGTATCCAAACGCACTTTCGCATAAACATAATTTGTATGGATATAGTAAAAAAATGGTATGTTTAAAATATGTGATTAGAAAACCTTATTTGTAATTAAAAAAGCCTACACAGACTTTATTCAGTGAATTTTTTTACTAACATGATTATGTAGATGAATAAATAAAATCAGACCTATTCTCAATTCTTTTAATTTATATAAAAACAAGCTCTCAAAGATTTTTTTTGCTAGAATCGGGTTTTTGATGCCCGGTTCTAGCGACCAGATTACTTATAATTAAATGAATGTAAATTTCTGATAAAGAAAAAATTCTAAGTAAATTTGATAAAATGTTATCTAAATTTTACTTGTGTTTTCAAATGCAAATGGTATTTCAAACACAATACATGGACTTGACCGTCTGTTTATTGTCTATCCACTTAATAAATAAAATTTGTAAAATTCTATTGTCTTTAAAACATTAAACTGAATATATAAATAATAAGACATTCTCATTTCTATGTTCAAGAAAATGATTATTGCATTTCCTATGAATATCCGTGCAGGAACGGAGAAAGAAACAATTTGCTGCGGCCTGCCGGCCTGTAGTAAGAGTCGACAAAAGCAATCCACAGCCAGGTGATAGGGTATTTACCCGACTGAATGGCTACCACCCCTGATCTAAAGTATGCAGCATAGCGAGTTTGCGTTGTTCCGGCATTAATGGCCAGGTTCCAGTCTCCCTTTAGAGAGCGATAGCACCTTTGATGTTACAGATATCCATGGCGGTACCCGCTTTCCATCAGGTAGGCCGTCTGCCTCTCTGGTGAACTCATTCACTAAAAAAATAAATAAATATAAAAGTTACTTTGAATTTAAGTTTTTCGTTATTTTTTTAAGCATTGTGTAATTGTATTTTTTTGTATATTTATCGTACTTTGGATGTGTGTGTGTGTGATTATTTCACACGAACAACCTTAAAAACACATCTGATTTTTGTTGTTTTTATTTTATTTGTATATATGATGATTCTATTATTGGTCGCATGAAGAATCTCAATTTATATTGAATTTTATAGTAACTTTATACTATAAAATTCAATATAAATTGAGATTTGCGATCACAAAAAAACTTACCAATTAAAGTGTTCCTATTCCGCAATAGCGCGTCATCGCCCTGATTTTCGAGAGGAGTTCCGTGATGGTAATATTTCGCACTGAAGCCTAAGTTGAATCTGAATCCTGG
Organism: Dendrolimus punctatus; assembly: GCA_012273795.1. Taxonomy (NCBI): domain Eukaryota; kingdom Metazoa; phylum Arthropoda; class Insecta; order Lepidoptera; family Lasiocampidae; genus Dendrolimus; species Dendrolimus punctatus. Next base: position 7,066,968 of record CM022534.1, on the reverse strand, counting down.
CACTAATCTTTGCAGCGCGACTTGGGATGCTAAAAGTGCCGCCACGTCTTCTTCGTGGAGACGGGTACCTTTATAAAAGAGATATGAAAATATGAGCTTCTCTTCAGGTTTTTTTTCTCTGTATCGAATTGAGGCATTGAGGAGCTTGGGGCGTCGGGGGATTTCATCTCTTTCCCGGGTGCGCTTCGTTGGGCAACTACCCACAGGTATCGCCGTTTCTTCTCTCCTAGCCATAACACGTTGCGAAACGGCAGTAAGATAGCGTAGGCCGCCGCGAACCGCCGATCCCGGTCCGCCGCAATCCTTCTTCTCGGGCTTTATATTACCCGTCGCCCGTTCTCAATTAGTTCATTGTGTCGCCCATTGGCGGGCATCATCAGATTCATCCCCTCTCATGGCAACAGTCCAGCCGAGGTAAAACTCCCTAGGGAGCTCCCTCAAGCAAGTTGCCCCCGGGCTCGCAACGCGAAGGCGCTCGCCCCAAAAACCCCGGTAAAGTTGTGAGGTCTTCGGACCAACAACATAAAGTCAAGTCAAAAAAAAACCCACAGGTAACTGGATCTAATAATAACATCACACATTATGTGTTATAAATATAATACATAATTTTATTATAGCCATTTTCCAATATATAGCAACCAAAATAAAATAATATTCAATTGTACTATTATCTAAAATATATGTAAATAAAGTGTTTAAAGTGCGTAGCATGTCCCATCCTACGCAAATGCGAACAAAAAGTTCTTTATAAAAAGAACCTAACTAAATGTTTCCGATTCAAAACAAAGACCTTTTCTCGATTAAATTTAGTCCGAACAAGGTTGTTATGAAAGTCAAAAGTTTCCGCATTTCACGATTTTGTAAAAAGTAACCCCTCAAGTGCTGGGTACAAGTGGAAAATCTAGAGCATTATTTCCTTCATTTGTTTGACGCAACAGAAATAAAAATGTAAGCACGTTACATTATACGAAACACAGTTTTGAGCGTAATTTAAATGGCATGGTTTCATTGACTCGAAATGTAAAATATAATTCTAATTAAGTGGTGTTGAAGGCCTAATAAAAACACATCTACTACTAACAATAACTGAAATGTAATCAAGTCCAAAATAGTGTTTCTGTGCTGCTAAATTACTGACTGGTTCAACTGATAGTGGATATCAGTCATTTGATATAAAAGGGGAAATTTTATAATCAAGGAGAATTACTAAATAAACAAATGCATATTCGGTACGGCTTTTCTATTTCATTAAGCACAATGAGTACATATCGGCTTCTTACTATTTATTGGCATTGGACTGTTACGTTTCGAGAGCAAAACCAGATAACGCTTCGTAGAAGGCAAAACGACTTCAGTCCAATTTAACATAAGATGAATCAACTTTACATTTATGGCTGTCGGCCACCTTGGACGGTCCTATAAAGATTAAACAACGTTACTAAACGTATACCGCAATACATAAACCTACTTATACCGTATCGGGGCGCAAGTATTTAAGATATTCTAAAATGTTGAAATTCCCATCCAAAGGCATTTGCGACGTTAGAGTAACAATTTAAGACCGTTTGAAAAAATGCACAACAACAAATTTTTCTTTTATAGGATTTTGAGATATTTAACGAAAATGTATTATTTAAACTATTTAACTGCTGCTTTACTGCACATCGATTTAAAGATTTAAACTCATTCTCGATCGTATGATTTTACTCCTACATGTTTTATTAGTTGTTGAAGAAAAGACATGCAATGTATGTGTCTTTTGTTCTAGAAGTCTAGACAAATTTTTGCGACCTAGTTAACGTTAACTATCACACAACGACGTTGAAGTAAGGGATAGTGTTATAAAGATATTATTATTATTTAATTGATATTTTATAATATAACTAATGATAACATAATTAACATGAAATGGTTTTGATCAAGATTGCAAAACTAAGCTGGTGAAAAGTCAATTTAAAAAAAACCTACACAATTGAGATAACACAAAGATGACTATGACAAATTAATATATAGTATGAGATCTTTATTAACATTCAGTTTACCTTTCTCCCCGACGAATATATCATCGATATCCACCAATATCCATCTCTCCAAACTGAGGCTGAGTTGTCCGTGGCTCAGATAACTGAGTGCGTCGAGAAACAGCAGTCTGTGCAACCAAAATTGGAGTCCGGAACCAAACAGGATGCGCTGGACGCCGTCCAAACGGCCGTGGTCTTGTATCACTGTAGCCAGTGGCATGCGCTCCTCTGTAAACAACATATTAATTCACTCCATTTGTAACCGGCTTGCGAGTGAGCGCATATATTTGCAATGGACACTGGCTTACTATTTTAGACGGAATTTTTAAACATACTTGTGTCTTTCTAAACGTACGCGTCTATATATATAAAAATGGATTGTTTTTTTAGTTATATACAACACATAAATAATTTATATTTATTTGTAAAACTCCTATTTTTTCGTCGGTGCTTAAAAACTAAAGCGAATTGATAATCCTCTATATTCTATAATGTATTAAATTTGTAAAGGGTTTAATTTTGGTACAGTGCATTTCTAAATGAAATGAAATGAAAAAATTAAGGGAGCTAATTCGGACTAGCAGATACCAAAATCCGATAATTAGAATTTTTGTTTGTCTATCCGTCATTCCATCTGTTAGAGCATCACGTGAAAGCTACAAAATATGATTAAAATGGAACTTCACACGGAGCTAGCTTATATCTATAGTCAACAACACATTCTCAGTGTTGGCCTAACCTTTTTATCTCTATAAATTACGTCGTCTACGTAGGATAGATGAATATAGCGAAATAGGTGAGGAGGTCGCGTTTTTAGTGCTGTCGTTGCAATTCGATGCAAACAAAGTATCACTGGCATATGCTACCATCGAATATTTTTTCTGGAACTAGTGAACCAGTCACATTACAATAATAAGTCTGAATTTTAGATACTCAAACATACATCATGCACGAATAATTTGTTAAGAAACGTTGATTCTCTCTTTTAATTTTAAAAAGAAAATTATTTAATTTTCCTTCTGCAAACATAAAATCTTTTCCAAGTTAATTATCGGTTATACGAAACGAAATAATTTCATTATTATATTTTTAGTACTCACAATAACATCGACACCTTTGATTGAAAGCCGTTTCATTATTCGTCGACGACATTTTAATGTACGATTGACTCAATAAATTGATTCGGATTAAAATTTAATATTGGATACCGAATAACAACATTGAAAAGTAACAACTGTATTAAGTATTAAAGAGAATATTTCAAAGAACAATTGTCTTTCATGCGTTGTTGGAAAATGCGTTCTAAATTGAGCTTAACTTTATTACTTCCCTATATTAGTGTCAACACATTTCAACATCTTACCATAATTGGATCTTCAATTGATATAGCACTTGGCTTGTCATGAATCTGTTGAAGACATAAAATTCTTGAATAATGTCTTTTTACATAATTTGATTGTGAATTATGACTCTGTCATTGTTCAATATTAAGTATATCCCTTAGCAATAAAATGTAAACGATGGCAGAAATATCCGCATGGACATCAAGAATTTTATACATAAGAAAGAAAAGTTATTAAGATCTATTTTTAGAACAATATCTAGACGCTTGAAATGGTAGCCTTTGAATTATTTTTTTTGTTGCAAATGATATTTTATGCTATGATTTTCAGATTTTCAATTTTTGTTAAATTGAACCATAGCTAATTAAATATCAGCATGAGCAGAATGCGATTATGAATAAAAAAAAATTAAAGACTCTATAAACCTCGTACATTATTATTAAAAAGGGGAAAATACACCAAACAACTGAAGTTAAGCTCGAATAAGAAACTAAATCTACTCAATTGCCCATTTATTATATAGATAGCGAATATAACGATTTACTCTCCAATAAATAGCCAGATATTGCCTATCGTGTTCTAAAATGTTTGAGTAATATAATTAATGAAATTTATTACAACATCGATTTCCGATCAAACTAACGATAACAATAACCGCAAACGAGACCGCACATATGCCGCACAAAATACACTTTAATGAAATAGTTTACTCAACGCGCATTGATAGAAATAATACAATCATGCCCAACATTTTCGCTCACGGTATCGTATAATTATTTCTGGGAAAACCTTCTCCGTCGTACGTTTCTTGGTTCTAGAATAGATTGCCGGAATGAACGGTAGTGTGATGGAATTCCTTTCATTAATTAGGAAAGGATGACAGGGCATGATTAATATTAATTAATGTTGTATGAAACTACCATTAGGTCGGCCTTATCGCAATATGTGCACCAAATCTCTGTCCAATGTTTGCGTAATATTTTCGTCATTGATTATTTGTAGCCTTTATTTTGCTTCACTGTATAAGTGTTTGAGGATTAGCACATCACTTATGCAAAGACGCTAATAGATAAGGATAATGTGGATTTTTCCTATGCATATATGTCATTAACTACAAGCAACGGAATGTTATTAGTCGGATATGCATACATGCATATCTGTTAAACATTGTTTACTTTAACATCCTATTTTAGATTTTTCGCTTTAGTTTTGTGTCATTTATTCTAAGAACATGTTCAACTTACATGTAATGTATATAAGCTATTTTTTTCAGAGACAATATTATAATGTAGGGTAACGACACTAATAATGCGCCGAAATACCAAATTTCTCTATTGTTTTAGGAAAATACACAAATCCTAGCTATAAATTCACACAAATAACATAAAAAGAGTTGTTTTATTTTAGTACTGAATGCCTCAATTTGAGTATCAATGTGTGTGTACACCTGGATTACAAAGGCATGCAGATCGTTTGAAAATTTATTGAATAATAATAGGCTACTCATCATGGAGATGTACGACTAGACTGAATAATAAGTCAATTCTAGCCAGAAAGCAGTATTGAGGCAATTTTTGTGATCTAATACGTTACAAATTAGAAGGCCAAATTTCAGCACTAGGATTTTTACGGTTTAAAATAATAAAATTAAATCTAAAAACATTGCCATCGGTGCATACGGATAGACGCCATGTAATCGCGGTTTTATACTTCACGTGGCAGTGATGCTACACACACAATACATCCCGACTGTAAACTAATTGAACTAAACATACCTTCGAAACCATATTCGTCCTGTCTCAGGGCCCAAGCAACAGGTTCGTATGTGGAGCTATTTGCCCTAAACACTGTCCAGTGGTCGCCTGGAAGTGCACCCCAGGCTGTCTCCCCAGCACGTGCTAACCGGAGCACCGGTGAAGCGGAGTTTAGCGTTGCATCCTAAACGTAAATATATTTCTGTACATAATAATATCAAAGACGTGATTTATTTAAAAAAAGAACACTTGTGAAACATAAACATTTCCAATACTGCTATTCTTTTTTATCTCTCCTTACTTCTGTCCAATTTTTTTACGATTATTTACACACACACCACATTCCTAACAAGTTTTATCTATATACCAATAGTAGTTTAAAGTAAGTTGGGAAGTGCTTTGCGTACAGTGAAAGGTTGCGTAAAAAAAGGATTCAATCGAAAAAGCCCAATCTTTAAAAATATTCAAGGCTCATTGTTCAAACAATTTTCTTTGAAACTGTACAACCTAATTAAATTCATTAAGAAGTTTTCCACCTCAACGGTAAAATTAGGAGAGACGAAATTTTTCTTGACTTAGTGAGCTAATTAATATGCTACCTATTGATATGATTCAAAAGTATTAAAGAACATTTCTATACTCTTATGAAGATCTTGCTAAAGATGACACCCCATACGACTGTGTACTATGAAAAAATTATTTACTTTTACTTGAAAAAAAATATACAATTACCTTTAATCTCAAGTTAGTATGCATGAATAGTGGGAATCCTTTCAGTTGGGCACCGACGAGAGTTTCTTCTCCAGGTGTCGCGAATCCGACGACCCCAACGGAATACTCTCGGCAGTACTTATCGAGTAGTTCACGATTCCACTTGTCCATATTCGCATATTTCGACAACGACTCGAACACGATCACGCCATATCGGCCCTTATCCAGTGTGGTGAGAACGGGCAAACTTTTGCCTGCGACCTCCACTTTGTACCTGGACAATAAAACATACTTGTTAAGGTTACGTGCAGTAGCTGCGGGCCTTCCTTAATAACAAAATTTTGACTTACTATAATTGTAGATGTCGTGATTCCCCATGATGGTGTAACGTCATGAATGCCGAGAAAGATAAACAAATAAAGAATATTGATCTCGCTCACGAGGTTACTACCATGTGGAACTTGGACTCTACAATCATAGTACCGATAGTGGTGTCAGTGAATGGACTAATAGCGAAGAGCCTTGACCGCCACCTTGAAAGGCTCTCGCTTGGTATCTGTGTGAAGGTTCGGATGCAAAGGCAGCTCTGTTGGACGTGGCCTGTATTGTGAGATGGATTCCTATGTCTATGTCTGGAGCCTTAACCACCGGCGGTAGCCTGTACCTAGGCCCTACTGCCGGCGAAGATCAGATTTTTATAATTTGTTTATGAATCAATGTACATATTTTATAAGAAAAATGTACAAAACTAGAAAATAAAATATATATGAGAATAATAATAATCTGTAATAATACATTATAATTATTAATTCTAGGTAGATTATGGTGACAAATTAGGTTATCATGAAAATTGGTATAAATGTACTTTGTTAAATGGTATGTAAATAGATGAAAAACATAATATACAAGATATAAAGAAAGTAGTACTTTCTTAGCAGATACCTTTTCGACTTATATCCTGAGGGACATATTTATATCGCGTACTAAAAAAAAAACGCTACGTCATCAGTCTTAGTACTTGAGTGTGTAATGCAACATTCTCATTCAAATGAACCTGGTCGGAGGGCATGTATTGCTTAAGTTGATTGGGGACCTAATAATGTTCATATTGTTATAATTACCATGTACTAACGGTAAATAAAATCGAGTGAGTAATTTGCAAAGCGATATGACTGAAACCGACTAATCCGATAATATGAAGATACGAGTGGCGGCAATTCCGCGCTTTACTATATAATACAGTGGTTAGAGTCCAAAATTTTATTACAATCCGTTTATTTTCGCAGTTGTGAGTGAGAAACAAAACGAAGTGAACAAAGATACAACTAAAGTTGCTTAAAATTTTTATAATAGCGAGTATACATTTACTTAAAAATTTTGAATAACGTTGAAAACATTTTCCTTCAATAGTGTCAGACAATATCAGATAAAAGTAGATGCTACCATTTTTTATTCATGAAAAAAGGTTACTTTACTTTTCCAACTGAGTTTATAATTTAGTCGTTTCATTTTTTATTTCAGCAGAGTCGATATAAATCGTCGTGACTTATGCGCCAAGTAAAAGGAAAAAGTGGAACTCCAAGTTAATGTTTTTCTTTTCCTTATAATAAACCTATCTTTCCCCTTTGTAGGAAACGAAACGTAAAATAATTGTACATTATGTTGATTTATCAGCACTTAATGCTTTTGCAAAATTATCGAAGTATTGCAACGTTGCTTTAAAAAGTAGCAGCTAAAAAATTCGTTTGTATATCAAGTTGTTATACAACTCATTATGGATAATTTAGAATTTTTATCGTGTCAAGGTTATAATTATATACGGTCGATTTATCAAATAACCTGGTGAGTTCAATATTTAATTGCAAAATTAAGATAGTGTTTACGTTGTTTTTGTATAAAAAAAAGTATTTATAGATTTCTTTACTTAAAGTACATATTGATGTACAGATTGTACATATAATATCAATGTTGTAAACCTAAATTAACTTACAACAAAATTAATCAAATCAATTTTTACAACAAATAAATCTAACAAAACAATCCATCAAAATAAGACAATCGTATCGAATGAAATGTTCGAATAATTATAATTGAGTGATCGACCCTTATCATAGCACCATTGAAGCAACAACATTCAAAACTCAAAGTAATATAACCTTAGATACTAATCAAAGCAATGAAGGTCGACCCTTGTCATAAAATTGTACAATTTTAACAGCAACCATCGATAGCGTCCCCTCGTCAAATGACGAACAACGATTTCTGTTAATTGGCAATATGAAAATTAAATCAAATATATTTTGCAACATTTTTTTATATCACAACGTAATGATATCAAAACTTCACTGAATTTAAACTTAAACTAGCCTATTGGAATTAATCAGTAATAACATAATTTCAATGTTATATAGTATAGCTAAAATAAATTATATTTAGAAACGTGTCAATCAGCTTTTAGTATGTACAGTTGCTATATCATACCAACTGTTAAAATTTGACGAAAGCCCAATCAATACAGGTAATGTCAAAATTCTACTGATTGTAAGTGAATGAATAATGTATGATATAGGTACCGACCATTAGTTGCTATGTGTGTCTAAAATACACCAATGTTATATACTTAATTTAATAATACTAAATATTTTCAAATAATCTTAAAAACAACCGCAATAACAGTTCAGTTGTGAAATGAAATGGAAAAGTATACAAACGAAGGAGGGAATAAGAGTACTGAATATTAGCAAAGTATCGAAAGGCGACCGTTCATTTTACTCCAAGGCCCCCGTTTCAATTTGGCAAGCCGAGAGCACTACAGACCGAGTCTAGGGCGAATGGCAACTTGCAAATAGCATTTACCTACTCGTGCCGGTCTGCCTCACCCTCTAATGTACGGTGCACTCGTTGGCAACTTTGTGTACTACTCATAACATATTAGTCGGGTAAATGGTCCAAGTAAACGTGGAACTTTCCAAACATTTTCATAAAAATCTAAATAACATACAATTTATGCACTAAAGCTTATCGAAGCAGTCCCGATACGTAAGTACACTAGGCAACTATTAAACAACGCTAACATGTTTTTAATTACCTTAATTAGTGTCCTACTATTAAAACGAGAGAGCGCTCGGTATAAATTAGAGCGCGCGAAACGGCCTATTTTGCGCGTGAACTGAATGCGACGAAGGCTAATTCGTGATAAGGGAGCGCGAGTGAGTTCAATAAAGGGGAGCAATGTCATGGCACGAGATCTCCCCGACTTACAGCGCTCGAGCCCTTCAGGTAACAGCAGTTACCGTTAAGAGGACCGTATAATTATACTGTACCTACCTCTTAATGGAAAAAATATATATACAGAAGTATACATCGATTGTAACTGCCTACTGGTAATATGTAAATAAAACAATGGAAATTAACCCTGCCCAATTAACTAAGTGTACTTCGAAAGTTTTAAGGGTCCAAGACATGTTTGCACGTTGGACGCTATACAAGCTAATTTACACATAGAAGTTTATACTCTCTGTAGTTGTGATGATGAGGGTTTGTTTGTAACATTGCCGGTAATGCAATGTTGCAAACTAACTCTGAGCATTAATGACTATGTACATAAAAAAATTGTGGCGAATGGGTTTGTAATGAAAACGGCATCGTACTGTTGGCACAAAGTTACAGAGTGAACGAAAACAAACAACTAGCTCAAAATAGACATCTCTAATCATGGACTTTGGTTTGCAGCTCGATTTCTTTTTTTATTTCTTAGAGTTGCATAGTCATTATTGAAAAAAGAGCTCTTATTATTATGTTCATTTGTTTTTTTTAACAATTGAACATTGGCTCAATTTGAACCCCACTTTGAAGTTTCACGTTACTTTGACACCTATTAGCTTAGGAGCCAGTGATCGGCTACCTGTATGTATTTGACCAGACCTGAGGCTTTGTACATTGAAGCACCTATACCTACCATGCATGTTACGGGGACTCACTAAGCTCTAAGTGGTGGACGCGACGAGCGCTGAGGTAAGACAGTATCGATTTTTGACGAATTTTAAATCCATTTGACGAGGGCTGCCGTTTTGATATTTGAAAATATAGGCTTATTACTATCGGAAAATAAGAATGGCAGACCATTATCACGCGGTTAACTTTGTGGCAGACCATTTTTAAAATGATAAAAAAATTTGAAAGTAATTGACCAGATCTGCCATTGTAATATTTTGTTTATTATGGAATGGGAAATGGATTTAAAATTCGTCAAAAATCGATACTGTTTTACCTCAGTGCTCATCGCGTCCACCACTTAGAGCTTAGTGAGTCCCCGTACTATGCATGGTAGGTGCTTCAATGTAGAAAGCCTCAGGTCTGGTCAAATACATACAGGTAGCCGATCACTGGCTCTTAAGCTATATACGGAATGTTATATACAGATAATCTATATCTGATTGTAATGAAAGAGTAAAACCTATTTGCTAAAGAATAAACATCCTTGATTTACTTTAACTGTTAGTATTAGTTAGTTCGAGAAATGTTGTGTATCCTTACGTAGGGGTGGGGGTCAAAATTATCAAGATCATCCTTATGTAATTATTGAATAGCCTCTCATGAATAGTAACAGTAACAGAGAGATTTTAAATGTGGTATCTTCTTAATTAAACACTTTTTAGAGTTCCGTAGCCAAATGACAAAAACTGTGGAAGTCCATCATTTCTACGAAACCCTTCGATATGCATGGTCTAAAACATATAATCGATTTTTACGAAGCTCTTAATGCTTTTAAGTTCATACTTAATAGAAACACACGGAACCGATAAAAATTGAATTAGAAACTCACATTGCTCCCGGATAATTTTGTAAGTATATAAGAAAAAAATCTTTAGGAAAACTTGGTTCACGATTTTTTAAATTAGTGAACATAAAAGTTCACTTTCCGCCGAGTTTTTATTGGCAACACTTCCCTGTGAGTTTTTCAAATCAAAGATAATGTCATTTTATTCAAGACTTCTCAATTATTAAGTTTCCTTTAAATAGGTCACAGTACTGTGCATCATAAGGTTTTAATGAGTGTATTTATGTTGCATCAAGTTATATAACTAATTTGAAAATAAAGACTCCTAAAACCAAAGTGGATTTTAAGATAAATTTTAAAAAAGATTATGACCATATTTACGACGTTCAATTTCCCACCATACTTCGATGAATATATCCATACGACCACAGTACGTAACTGTAATAAGTTTCACACCGCTTCACTTGATTATGGTTCTGTATACCAGTAAAAAAGTTCCATGTAAATCTCGGGCTTCTAAGGAGTTAACATATTGCATTTTACAAAATAATGCTGAAGTAGGTGAGAGACGGGCTCGCGTTATAGGGCTCCTTAAAAGCCTCTACAATATTAGTAAATATGCCTGCGATTTCATCCACGTTTGACAGTTAATGTAGATTACGTTGCCACGGAACTTGTTCAAAAATACGATACGGCAAATACAATTTTATGACGAGAATTTTAAAGAGGAATTGATTAAAGGAAACAGTGTTAAAACGACTTAATTACTTTACATTGAGCCGTTTGATACAAACGAGCATTAATGGAGAACGAGGCTCCGAGATAGAAGGCGGTATTGCGCTGTCTTGTCTCTAATGGCACTACTAACTAACTGTTGCCACAATGACTCGCCGTGGAAACCGGCGTAGCTGGCACATACCTCGCAACGCGTGCCTTACCCCACCAGCCACATTTGGGATTCAGCTGTCACCTTATACCTTGCTTTATATCTAATTAAGTTCGCATTAACCGATTCGTATGCAATGTTTGTTTTCAAATAATCCGTTAATTAGAACACAACGTAGCGGTATAATTTAGGTCAACATGATTTTTTAGGGTATAATGGTGTGTTTTATCTCGTATGATAAAAGACCATTATAATAGTATCCTGTAGAATATACTAAAAAAATGCGCATTATGCTATGTTTTTGGGCAGCAATTATGCTCACCTTTGCTACCTGTTACCTGTCAAAGCCACTACGTTTCAAGATTCATAATATCCAAACCTTCTTACCTGCACTAGGGTACTTGCACATATTTTTTTAGCCTTTATAGTATGTGGTAGGACTGGCGATCACGGGCTCTTAGTCTAATAATTCTAAAAACAAATATTTTCTACAGATTGTCATTTTATTAATAACTACCCGTACCCGGCAGACGTTGTCTTGCCCTGATCAAATAAAAATCTAGTACCTGATTACAGTTTCATCAAAATCTATCAATGGTTTAGGAACGGACAAATATACTAACAATGATTTTTACTGATATAGATTTTTTGAACCAGAAACCCTTTCGGGCGTCCTCAGCACACTGTACCATAGTTTCATCACAATCTGATAAGAGATTTAGGAGTGCATCGAGGACAAATATACACAAACAATGATTTTAATTAATAAGATTTAATACACCGCTCAAATAATATTAGAGTTTTATGCACATTAAAATACTTAATTTAATGTCATTCAAACAAATATGGCCATGACGTTTAACCTAACCTTAAGAGATGTAATAGAAAAAGTTAATTTCAAATCTTACCACGATTTAGGTAATCATCTCGCAAAGTTTACCAGACATGAGTATGAAACGTACGCGTGAACCGCATTAAGGCAATTTTCGTACAACTTCGATTGGAATATCGAAAAATCTTGGTTAACCCAAAGCTATCAAGATATTATATTGCCTATACGTGTACTCCGTGATAAGTGGTATTCGGAAGGGCTTTACAGTAATTTGTAATGGTTGTAACACAAAAGCCTTTAACGTTGAAAGATTCTAAAGGGGAGTATTATTTTTGGTATTAATGAAGCACTATAAAATTTATTGTTCTGTTGGCCATCGTTTACGTATTTAAGTGTTATAGAAAGTTCCTGTTGTGTGCCATGTAGAGCGACATGATTACGTACGCACCTTTCAAATAAAGTAATTCTGAAATATAAAATGTTTGGAAATACGTTAAGGTTTGTGGTTGATAAGATCGGACACTATATAGATTTATAGGCGTAAGCTTTCAAATTCAATGTCTAACAATAGACTATTGTTAGACATTACATTTTCTGACTTACTATTTCAATATCCCTATTAATATTATAAATGCGAAAGTAACTCTGTCTGTTCCGTTTTCACGGAAAAACTACTGGACCGATTTAGCTGAAACTCAGTATATATATATATATATATATATATATATATATATATATATATATATATATATATATATATATATATATATATATATATATATATAAATAAATATATCCTATTTATACTTTTTAATGACATAATTTTATAATAAATAAAAGGTCTTAATCATATTTATTTCCATTCGTTTGTATTAGTTCACTTGGTTCACTAGAATGATGGTGATCCAGGTTCAATTATTCGAATTAGGTACATCGCCAATCTCCGATAAAATCCATCCTAGATTTGTTCGGGCCTGAGTATTACTGGGATTGTCCCTCTTGATGTCTGTAGTAGATTTCTTTGGGATAATTTATTGAGTACTGTCGTCTGCAAGTGTTTAGGTGTTTAACAATGTAGAATTATAAATTTCAAGGTCCCCAACATTATGATTTCCATTGTTCGTTACATTTTTAGTCCATTGCAATGTTTAATATTTGTCGACAATACTCCAAAGAAGATGTATACTAATACCCCATAATATTGTTTAAATTTTATTCTATTCTTAACATTATTACGATAATCTCGACAATTGAAAACGTGTTGTCACTACCATCTACAGCCTGAACTTCAAAAGATAAACAGCTTCATCTTAATCATTCATCACTTCTTGCGTTACTATTTACTTCTACTTTCATCTGTATGTATCGTCCTATCATACATGTGTCAAAATTCACTAATAGCTTAAAAAAACCTAATTCTATATCCGATCAAACATTTCATAAGCAAGCAAAGTGCAATTCTTTTAACCTCGACAATAAACAGATTTGAAACATGATAAGCAAAAAGTTCAAAAAGGCGAGGGACCGGCAGAACATACGTCACCTTAAAGTCGACTTTTGCTTACACGAGTACTTACAAGAAACAGTACTGCCAACATTTACATAAATATTACGTTTATAAAATACTAGCTGTGCCCGCGACTTCGTCTGTGTGGATTTTTTCTTGGAATCCTAAAAAAAGGAAGCCCAGCCTAAGGTAATAACGCCATCTATCTGCCAGAGAAAGTCCAGTCGAATTCAGTCCAGCCGTTTTAGAGATTGCCTAAAACATCCAGAAAGCCTAAAAAAATTAACATTTACTTTTTTTAATATAGGTACCATATATACTTTCATATGCATTTAATAAGAAGCTGTTATTCTGACGTTACAAAGAGACACTTAATTTCATTTATTTCTATGTATAGATAGAAAAGTGAAAAAGAAAATTGCAATGTTGGTAATAACAGACGCTGAGATTAACAATAAGAAACAAAAAGGATATAATCACTATGCTTATCATAAATATTAAATCCAACAAAAAGGTTTAACATGTTTAGACAATCTTATTAGACAAGACAGAAAATCACATACAACTTTGATCTAAGTAATTTTAACTTTATTTTCAAACTTAACATAATTACCTATATAATTACGTAAACACAATTTTCTGTGGAATAATCTGTACTGTGACTTAGTTTGAAAAAGTAACGTGTGCTCGCGGAATGTTAAAGGAATCAATATGAAAACTGGTGAACATTCCGCCACTGTACCTTCAATATCAGTAAAAAGAAACATGTAATTTTTAAGCTCGTTATTTTTTTGATGCGTTTTTAACATGACAAATCTCGGTCAGTCTTGTTTACGTGCTCGTGTGGTTTTAAAGGTCAGCGGTGATAACTCAGTAATTATTAATTGAGATAGTTAACATTTAGGATAGATTTTATCCCGGTAAATGAAGCCGTTTCCTTAGGATAGAAGCATTAGCAGAATACATGGCATTGCAATCGTGTTTGTTTCAATTCACTAATACATACCTACGTTGTCATAAACAACATGTCATTGTATTCCTTCAAATCAGGTGAGTTTCGACTAGCCTCTATGTTTTGCTGGACAGTTTTGTAGACTATAGTATATGGATTTCGTTTCGTTATAATTTTTATTTGTAACAATGTTTATGTTTTATATATTAATGTTTAGTTTTATATGTCAACAACCGAATATTTTTTTGTGTAAGTAAAATAAAGCTCTATTGACTAGGGCAGGTCTTCCCGGTCTTTTAACTGTGACGCCCTTGGGAAGTTGCCACATTTTTGCGACGCCCTGGCCTTCTTGCTTTACATTTACCGACTAGTTGTAGTTCTAGCCTAATAACAATTTGTCATAAAAACTCCAAATAATATTTAAATTTTTTATTACAAAATAAAGAACAAGAAACTGAAATGAAACCAAACAAAAAAGATAAAAAGCAAGCACACCCTTCACCTGCACACCCCCCGCATCACAATGCGTATGGCGCTCATCGACTCGGTCGCATCGACTCGGACAGCTAACCTATTTAGATTGCATCACGACGCCCCTGGGGTAATACCGCGGCGCCCCAGGGCGTCCCGACGCACAGTTACAGAAACCCTGGACTAGAGTTTGACACGCGGGGCAAACCCTAGTTACATATATATTTTTATATTTGTAGGGGGTTTTCCTACACAGTATGTTAATTATTGACGTTTCAGGATATAGATTGTTCACTCCTAGATTTATGCTAATTGTGGAATGATTTTACTTGCGATTGAGCTCAAGATAAACGTTGTTGAACGAGTGTAGACTTGAATGAAACGCTGACACAGCAATGCTCAGCTGTTGTTAGCCCGTAAAAAATAGTAAGTAGGTACCGAAATGTAGTCAGGTTACGCATGTAGATAATTAATATAAATATAAATTTTGAAATTTTCTAAATTTTTTATGCAGGATAAAATAAATCAGCTCAGTTACGTTTATATTATATGTTAACTAGCTGTGCCCGCGACGTCATCGGCGTGGAATTTATTTACAAAAAAAACCCCCGATTTTGAAATATTCTCCATTGGCGTTTCGCTCCTATTGGTCTGTGTTGCCTTCCTCGATAAATGGGCTATCTAACACTGAAAGGATTTTTCAAATCAGGCCAGTAGTATCTGAGATTAGCGCGTTCAATCAAACAAACAAACTCTTCAGCTTTATATATTAGTATAAGATATTCAGTGAAAGTCTCTGGGACAGATCTGAAACACTGCAACCAGATTAAATAACGGATAATTCGTTTATTAAATGTGGCAATAAGTAGATGCACCAACAGTTGGACCACGCATGCCATTTAGAATCATTGAGGTTAGCAAAATATTGTAATTAGCCTTAGAGCCGAAATTTCAATAACCAGATAAAAGTTGGCAACGGCATAAATTATAACCTGATGAATTCAAAAGTGGAACAATTCAACTGTCTTATTTATGCAACTATCACTTGTAATTTTCTGATCTTGTGTTTTATTCTATAACATAAATAATAACGGCCCATAAACATCCCACTGCTGGGCTCAGGCGGCTTGGCAGGTTTGACATATCAGTTATCTGGATGTGCATGATTTATCACGATGTTGTCCTTCACCATTGTAAGCACGTGGTAATTGTAATAATATGCAAATTCGGTCAGAAAACTGCATGAGTGGTGAATACGTTCCGGTCACGATTTGAACCCGCACCCTTTGAGTTTTGGTCGCGTGCCCTAGCCATTAAGCCAACAAGACTATGTTTTGTTTTATGGATAACTTTTATTCTGTTGAATTTATTTGATATAATAATTTATACTTTTATATAATTAAATTAAAAAAACAACTAAGTTATAACAACCATATATGTATGCCTAACACGCTTAATAAGCAAACATAACAAGATAGCTTTTATATAAAAATACAACCTGTATTTTAGTAACCATTATTTACCTACCTCATTATTAAATTTTAAATCATATTGTAATCTATAGTAAATATACTTCTAAGGCCATAAATAGAAAATATGTTTAACTTCAGTCCCTGGTTCAGATAGCAAGAGGTTATTGTAATTCTGATTATAAATGTATCGTTACTTTGAAGTATAAAGAAATGCAACAGTTGACAACAGCATACAAAACGTTAAAAAGTCATAAACAAAAAAGTCTTAAAAACTCTTAATCCATCCTATTCGTATTAGATTAATGTATAACGGTGTAAAAAGGTAAATAAAATTTATCTTCGTACGTTCTCGTACGCCGTGCATAACGAAGATTCTACGGTGTTGCCCCGAACATGAGTGCAGTATATCACCTTCTCCGCATATTAGCTGTCAACGGGCCCAACCAATCGCCTCGCACACTCAACAAGGAAAAACAAACATGGGGGCTCACACAGCTCCATAATAGCAATAAACATGCAGATACGAGTAAATATTTACGTATGTGAACTTCGAGGAGAAACCTTTTAAAGCTCATGTTTGATATTATGTGACTTGGTAAATGTAATGTAAAATGACCTGTGGGTGTAATTTCCTGGATTATTATTTCACATCTATAGATAGGTCGCAATCAACAAAGTGTTCACCGAACTAAAATATATATTAATAGTTTTTCCTGAAGAATACAATCTAGGTGTCTTTAAGTCTCGCGTGAACAGATTATCTTCTAGGTAAGCGTGCTCCACCTTAGACTGCATTTCTGCCTGACATCAGGCGAAATGTCAGTCAAACACGAACCTATTAATTATAGAAAAAAACACTTAAAATTTTAGTAATAAAATACCTTAAATACCCATATATTTTAAACATCTCACGAGAATACATTTTGGAAAAAATACCATATAAACAGAATTTTATACATTAAAGATGTTCAGCTAAGTATCTAAATATCATATTAAATTGAATTACTCGAAAATTAGTTACAAGGATATTTTCGTAAATAAACCATCTAATTCTAAAGAATACACACGTTATAATAATACTTATAAACTAAACAACGGTGTATGTTGGACACTATAGGAATGCCTATCACACGGAGTAGTCTCCACTTTCCAACTTTGCACCGTAAAGGCGGAACTACTCGATGGGTATTTTGGTTTTCTATCTACCGTATTTGTATTTGCTTCTAAATTTTTCAGTCTGGGTCTAATGTTCAAAGACGCCTACTTGTACCTCCCCTCATCTAGTATTATTTCCTTTGCACATAAGCTTAGTTTATTCAATTTTATATACTGTGCTGCTATTATATAATTAGTTACTGAAATATATATATCATAGAACGTTGCGTGAGATGTTAGGAGCCCTTCACATTAGCTGCAAAGGTCGCACTGGAGCATCGTTACTGTGTATAATGAAAGTCGTAAAGAAGCGGTTACGGCTGACTTTGTCTCACCTTTGGCTCCCGCCGCGGGTTGATGTGGTTTAATTAAAAGAATTTATTTTTGTTACTAACAATTCTGGTCCGAAAGCATTTTGTAATGTCAGGGTCGGTTGCTATGATACCGTATTGGAGTAAACTTGAAACCAGTTAATGTAAGAAAAACAAAGGTGTAATTCTATTCATTTCGTTAATTAGATTCCAAAGAGAATGCTTGTTTGTGTTTAAGCAATCGACCTTTTCATGTACATTACGTGATAATAATAGAAATCCGTATTTGTTTGTTGTCATCGGATATAGTTTGTACGACTTTATAAAGAGTACATACAAATACATAATGCCAAAACATAGCAATTCACATACATAGGTCAATAGTCCACTAGTTCCAATAGTTTCATAGTTACTAGTTACATTAGTCTGGAAGTGTTTTAAGTGAAGAAAACTGGATTTTGATCTACTTTTATGAAATGATAGGTCAAGATGCAAAGTGCTGCTGCACATATTTGAAAATTTATCAACCAGTATGAATAAGAATATGCTTAATATGTGGACTTATTCTTTACAAAATTCTAATCACGGACGCCGTGACGTGGGCGATTTCATTTATTTAAATAATCCATCATTATACTATACCAATTGACGCGACTATAACTCAGGAGTTATCGCGACTGGATTAACTGTGCGCGTTGTAAATAGAAAATTATTTGTTTTATTTCTGGAATAAATGCTAGTCTCTTACGCCTGGCTTTCTTTTATTGGAAATCACTCCTAAAAGAACTTCGTTGATCGTTAAAATTCACTTACCGTATTCGATTGGCGACAAGTAGTTCGGCGATATCGCGTCCGAGTCGCGAGTAGGCCGATTCGACGATGACGAGCACTTTGGCGTCGATGCGGAGTCGCGCGTCCGAGCGATGGTCGCGCGCGGCTTGCTGCTGTGATGCAAGCAGCGAGCACTGCGACAACGGCCGTGGGACCCGGTCTCGCCACACCAAGCTTTCGGAAATAGAAATGATTAAAATGCACTTGATTCTGATTCAAGCTATGGATTTCAACAAACTGTTTTCTAGTACTTAATGAACAAACGCGTTTCAGTTTGTGTGATGAAAGATTCCGTGCACCTGATGATCACCCATTATTTTTGTCGTTTGGCTAAGGGGCCATCCGCAAATTCCGGTACACGAATTTTATGATTTTTTATGAATGTGACCAATTAAGACGGGAGAGGTCCCGTCTTAGTTGGTCACATTCATGAGACTCCTCCCTCCCTAGTGTGACATCAAATATTTTCCAATTTTACATTAAGAAATTATCAATTAGAACAGCTCCATAATCCGTTTTATTACCATTAAATTATTTTTAAATAATTTAACACTGATAATGTAGATATAGTCGGAAATATTAAAAGATTTATTTTTATTTAGAATTTCGTGTTATAAAGCTTAAATATATTAATTAATTTTGAAATGTTACGTCACAAAATTTAAGACCCTTGTCACCGGGCGGTGACATAAAATACATCACACGTATGGGGTTACGTGTGACATATTTTATGAGTGGCCCCTGAAGACCACTACAAAAAGTACGTATATTCCATATCTCAATAAACTTAATGATACTTATTAACATTTTGATTGAAATTATATTTTAAGCTCTGTGGCCACGATTTTATTAGATTTTTTCACTGTATTGTTCTAAATATATAGTATGGAGTGACACACTTTGTATATTTTTAAAAGCGAACCTTAAATGAAATTGGACATAAATTAACATTATTGTGAATTTTAGAACCTATCTAAAAATATCCTACAAGCGTATGCTTACTGAAAATCCTTTACTTAGTTACATCTACGTGGGCCAGCTTTAATTTTTTGGTTTTTTCTCCATTTCACCGCACATTTATAGGGGCATATACAAATAATTTTTTTTGGCGATTTTGTAAAGGATCCCTAAATGTACATAGCTCGAACTATCTGATATAAACTAGCTTTTTAGATTTCTTGTGTAAGCTTATCGTTACGTAAAAATTTACATGTTTTCTTAGACGTTAAATATTGACGGCTTTAAATTTTGATCAATTATGTTCACAGCTGTTTACGCTTCAAAAGATTGGCCAAACATTTACACTGGTACGCTACCTAAGCCGCTGACCAATGAAACAAGTTTACCTTTACCACAAACTTATTGAAAATTTTTGGAACGAAATCAATCAAGCCTGCCAAAGTTAAAGCTGCGGTCTAACTTTTCAGTACAAGCCACATCAAAGCGCCATTAAAGGTTTATCTTAATACAATAAAAATAATAAAAGTAGGTATTTGTGGAAATATTTCATCTGTAGACATCTCAAGTCCTTTGAGCCGAGAGTCTTGCGGCTTCTTTGCTTTAATGAAAGCCTTGCTTCGACTTGAATCGACTGGAAGGCAACTTTAATGACGCGTTGAAAAGACATATCGGATCGAATACGCCTCTACTTAATAGATGTTTAATGGTAGTGTCTATTAAGCTACACTTACGTTACATTTTGGAATGTGTGACAGGAATGTCGGTCTACCAGTTTAAGAGAATCCCAATAGAATTTTAATATAAATGGACGGTAACTTTCGTAATATCATTTCTAAATGTCATTGATATTATTAATGATAACTACTTTTGTGGTATTCAAAACTTAGGTAAGTAAACGATTCATAAAACAATGCGGGACCAATTTAACAAATTCGGTGCGCGTTATCGCGGTAGCTTCCATTAATTAGCAAGAACATAAGTTTCGCTATAAATTCAACGGAGTCGGCGAAACTTGCCGCCCCTGCCGCTCATCTCAGCGCAGTGTAATTTTAAGCCGATAAAATAAAATATGATGGTCCTGGCTATACGACATCTGCCCTAATTACATAAAATCACGTTATAAATTACTGTGAAATATTCGCCTCCTCGTCCTAATTTAGCTGCGAGAAGCTGCCAAACAAAAGGCGACAAGGACGCCCGGCACAAAGTTAAAACGCCTTTAATACTTCCGCGAAGCAATTTCCTGAAGGTATTAACTGCCAATTCTATGCATAACGAATCCTTTGGTATCGAGATAAAAGATATAGCCTCTGAAAAACGTTTTAGTGTTTCCTTTTACGTTCCATTGATATATTACGTACCTCGACGAGTGGCTCTTTGTTGCGCCAACGAAAAATTCAGACAATAATTGTAATTGTCTGCATTTTCATTATTACACACTTTTCATAAAATTATCCTAAGCAAATCTTTTTAAAAGCTTTAAAGATTTATTTAACATATAAAAACTGTTCCATATAGATTTACAATTTACATTAAACGTCATTTTTCAATCTTCCGACCTTTATAGACTCTAATATAGTAAAATAGTACTGGCTCGACGTTATCGATCGCAACATATCGTTCAGAGAAGTTTTGCATTACTAACGATGCATGGAACGTTTTTCACATACACAACTTAGTTTTCATATAACAGCTATAAACATCTTAGATAAGAAAATTGAAATACCTTTGTATAGAAGTGCATTGGTTACATACATATATAATTTATCAATTAACCTTGGATATTGTTATGGGTTTCATAACTTATCTCTATCTTATTTTTTTGGCACGAGTTTATAAGTCAGGCCGACGGCCCACCTGGTGGAAAGCTGTTACCATCGCCTATGGACACTTGCATTATCAAAGGTGCTACAAATGCGCTGCTGCCCTCTAAAGGGTGAGTGGAACCTGTCACTAATGTCGGAACACAACTCAAGGTTGTTATGGCGGCACATTAGCTGTTGTCTATTTTCTCTTTTCTTACAACAGGCCGCCGGGCCGCAGAAAATTGTACTCTTTCTCCGTTCCTGCACGGATAAAAAGATGTAAGTCTCGTTTTTGGCTTTCATTGAGTTTTTATTGTAGTTACAGCTCATTGCAATTGATTACGTTCATCACTGTACACGTTAAGAAGGAACAAACAAACATACAGACAATGAAACGAAGTTGCTTGCACATTTAAAATTACACATTAGAGATGGTGACAAAAATTCAACAGAAATTTTATTGTATCTGTTTATTGGTTTGAGTCGTAAAATTTCATGATAATATTAGAAAAGAAGACAATTAACTTGGTAATCTGTATAGTACTCGTAGTTATGACAAACCTTATTTGCAATATCACTTACTATGATCAACGACCTACGTTTATGTGTAAATGTAATGTACAGATTATGCTTGTTTCTGGTAGGGTATTTGCTCGACTGGATGGCGACCACCCTTGGTCTAGAGTATGCCGCCATAACAACCTTGAGTTGTGTTCCGACATTAGTGACCAGGTTCAGTTTCCCTTAAGAGAGCAGTAGCGCATTTGTAGCACCTTTGGTGTTGCAATGTCCATAGGCGATGGTAACCACTTTTCATCAAGTGGGCCGAATGAATTCCTGCAATAAATTCTTTGTAACGACAACATTTTTGTCACACATAATTTGTAATTACGATGTGAAGTCGCACTATGGTGACAAAAGTACCGGCGTACTCTGCGCCAATCTCGATTGATTACCACCCGTTAACTATAATATAAAGCGGGCTCTGTCCAAATGCGATAATTTTATATAGTACCAGTATGAATTTGTATCAGAGCATCATGTTTATCTCTGATTGGAAATAAATGAATTTTATGCCTCTGACGCATATTTTCAACTACACTTATTAATTAAATTCGAGTGTTTCGAACGATTTTAAATGAGTTTGCACAACGCTTTAATGTCAGGTCTATAATATAATAATGGGCTTTATAGGACAATAAAGCCTATATATTATAATTCTAAAAATAACGTGTTTGTACATCTAAGCTATTTAAAAAACAAACAACCGGAGTAGACTATATAAACGATGGAGAACACGATGCATTTTTTTAGATTTCTTGTCTGTTTGTTCACCTGAAAAATTCAAGTGAAAACTACCGGAACGATTTCGATTCGATTCGCTGATTGACAGCAAATATCTAGACTTAAAATCTGCGCTTTTCTGGAAAAATGGCCCGATTGCAAATGATCTATTTCCAGTGAAACTATTGCACTGATCAATAGCAGCGATAGTGTGATATTATTTATTCCGGAAATCCCTTAAGAATTTTCCCGGGAGTTATTCGAAGTTGTACCCGTGCATAAAAATTAGCTTACCCCGACACAGTTGTCACTAAAACGATACTTTTCACAATCTTTTCTAATTCTGAGGGGTACTTTGTTACCCGCGGGAATTCCAAATCAAGCGTGGACGAAGTTACGGGCATATTCCAGTATTTAGATATAGACGCTAAGGTTGAAAGCAATGGCAAATTTCAATTTTCTATCATTTCATTTTTAAATTGTAATAATTTCCAAATAAAACTAACCTTGTGAGAGGTACTGTGACGTAATATGTATAGAAGAATATGGTGAGGACGGAAAGCAGCATGACGCCAGCGACGCACTTCCTCACATTAACGTGGTTCGCGAGCCAGAAGCAACAACGCGGCGCCGACGTCTTGTGCGTGTACGCGAACTCCCCGCCGCCGCATTCCAGCAGCGGCACTCGCGAACTTCTGCTCTCGCCTGACATCCTTAACATCTAGCTACACACCACTATATTTACACAAAAAGTAACACTTAGGCCTCTATGGGATTCACTGTACAACGTTTCTATCTGGGTACCCTAACAGCTGCGTTTGTCCTTGGTGGTGACGGTTTCTTTCGCCACTTGCTGTGTTTCCACATTTCATAGCGATGTGGCGGAGTATGGGAGTGCGCGTGCACAGGGAGGTTCGGTGCGCGTTCGCCACGATTGACGGCCATCTCGAGCCGACAAACGCGTCCGTTCCCGGTTTATAATGGCCGTCGGCGCATTATGGCGGGTTGTGCTCATCACGGCGACGGCGTGCGCTCCTGTCGATCGAGCTCACGGCTTCCGTCTGCGACACCGGCTGTCGTCGGCTTTTGGGCTCATCGGTAGTATCTGCAACAAACAAAACTAACATTATGGTAAAATGAAAGTAATGGCACCAAGAAACATATTAATGCGTTTAAATAGCAAGAGCCTAATGATTAATGGACACTTCTACGATCAGGCGTACAACTCAATTTTCAATTGAGTCTCAAATTGGCGACTGGAAAGCATAGACCATATTAGTGGGAAAATTTACATATAAATAATTCATTTAGAAGTAAATGAAGAATATTTCATTAATACATAATTTAATTCTCCCTTATAACTTCTGCTCATTAAATTGTAAATGGTAAGCGAAGACCATAAATTTTCACGCTATTAATGGACACTGATAACATTTATCTATAGGAAACATCCATAAATTAGAATTAGACAGTCGTAAATTCTATCTTAATTATACAACTGGTAGCGGCATACAAGTCGCAGTTTAATCACAGTTAAGTTACCAGATGTAAAAAAAATCCATAATATGTTTCCCTATATTAATTGAATTCCTTGTCACGGCTTTCGATATGAGCTGATTTTATTAAATTTGGCTATTTCAATATGCCCTATTTTTCTCATCATCGCTTATATGAAAAACGTAAGATTTTTTCGGAACATGGACGAAGCCTCAGAAATGGTTTAATTTTTATATGCCTTTTTTGTGTTTTGACACTGTTTTTGTGTGTAAGTAAGGTAGAATAGTAGTAATAGTAGTCAATATCGAATATTCTGTACTATTTTATGACATGCGGAGATTGCCTACCATAAGACAAATTGTATTATACCACAGAGTAAGGAGATTATATCGATCAGAACGATAAAAACATGTTATCAATTACAAATATCCCAATTTATCTTGCGAGATGTTCGAGTTCGTTGAATCGTGAATGAACAACTCGGCCGGTCGCTGCTATAAATCCGCCCTTCCCGTTATTTGAATGTAGGCTTACATTGAAATACTTCTTTGCAGTCCCGAAACAAATCCATTCAGCCGTGAAATTGGACGAGCGATCCTCAAAATTCTGGAATTAAATTTGATCAAAAAGTTAAGTAATGAATTCGAAATCCGATTCCATCAAGAATAAAATGTTGTTTCCAATCCAGAGACTACCACATCAAATCACAATTCTGAACACCAATCAGACGCAATGTGACTAGTCAAAATAATTTCGACTAATAAAATAGTATTGTTTCTCAATAATGATTTTGGGGTGCCGACATTTTAAAATGAGCAAGTATATCTAATTCACGTAAACGCCTTTTGAGGTCTCGTAGGGGTGATTTACGATAATTGTTTGCTTTTTGTTATTTGGATAATGACAATGAATGAATGAATGAATGAATGAATGAATGAAAACTCTTTATTGTTCACCATAAACTTAAATCTAGACAATTGATACGGATACATTTGTATTAGAACAATGGGTGGCCTTATCGCTTATAGCGATCTCTTGCAGGCAACCCGGTGTCAGGAGATTTACAACACAACACAACAATACATATAGATCACAATACATACTCAGAAATACATACAGATTATCACGCCTCTTTCCCATAGGGGTAGGCAAACACGATGGAACCGAAAGAACGCAGAGCCGCTAAAATATCAACTAGGCTTTACGCGTATTCATCACGTAAACTAAATTTGGATCTAATGGAAACTATAAGAATATCATCTTCCGGAATACAACGTATCCATGTGTAACAAAAGTACCCAAAAGTATAATCAATCGCATAACAATAACTGTTCAATCGTAAAGCTGTGAAAAACGAACAAACATCTACATCAAGTCTTCCTTTGTGCCCGCTACTATAAATTCCTGCTGTCACTGGGGTCTGTCTTCCTAATCAAACTACACCAATTAGCACAATCTTCAACTTTAGTATTAACCATTTGTATTGTTACACGTAGTAACCCCGCCTAATTTCAAAACAACAACATTAAGTAGTCTATTTGTGGAGTACATATAAGAGCGGTTTCGGGTTTCAGTGGGCTCACTGAGGTAACCGTGAGTTCCAGTGGGCAACGTTGTTGGAACGGAGACGCGTACGGAATCCGTGATTGTGGGGCCCTTTGAATATTAAGTAGCAGATGACCCGCCCGTAACCGGGCCACGAATTCACAAGGCTACCCAAAAGGTTAACTCGAGCCACTCTCGTCTGTACGTGCTTTATTTCTATTGTACCGATTGCAATGTTAACATAAGAACTGCCAGGAAAATTTGGGGGCGGAGTGTGTTGTGTCAAACTCTGTACTGTTCATATTATATTTTCTTAAACCTCCGAATTATTCATTTGGAGTCGGCACAATGTCTTTTCTTTACATACAGCTCTATTCTATTTATCTGTTACACCACAAATCATTCATCCTTCACACAACCCTTCTTTGATTTACTTTTATATTTGTACCCATCAATCTTCCAGTTTAACATTATTTTTGTCATGTAACTTTCATCCCTCCTCATTACGTGCCCATAATACCTTTGTGTTCTTCCGAATTTTTCAGTCACGGTTCCTACAGCCAAAGATCCCCCTGTGTACTTACTCATTAGGTACTATAGGATAAGAATTTTAATACGTGTATATAGTTTGGAAATTGATGGCGACAAAGACATATTTTGTGGGGCCATAGCGCAAAAAGCAATTTGCAATTTTGCAATAAATTGTTAAAACATTGAGGCTATTAAAAGAAAACCAACCGATAAAGACTATAATATATAAACGACGGAGAATAGGATGCTTTTTTATATTTCTTATTTGTTTGAAGGTTTATTTATTTCGGAATTAAGGTTAAAATTACTGGGCCGATTTCGGTCCGATCGCCGATCAATAGGAAATTTTTAAACTTCAAATCTGCTCTAGTTTGTACAATGAAAATTTCGCGAGAATTTTCTTGGGAATGGTTGGATATGGCCAGGTTGAAAAAGAAATCGGATTCCGATGCAATTTATATACTAATCGATAGCAAATTTTCTGAAATGGAATATCTGATATTATTTATCCTGGGAATGCGGCGGTGGTATTTTTCTTGGAAGTGGTTTTAAGTTGGTAGTATACATTAAAGCTAGCTGATTCGGATCCAGCTGATACTAAAGCAATATAATCTGGGATTTTTTATACTTCCCGGGATTTCCTAACTTTAAAACCACGTGATATTAGGACTTGCTTGAATTGACAGTTTAAGACTAATATTTATTAAGACATATTAAGTATAGATGTAGGTAGTCATGGCTTCAGTAACATACTTATTACCAACCTTATCAACCGACCTTTCGGCTTTTTTTGAGTTGTTCACTGGACTAGACTCTGGGAGTCGACACAATATCCTTATTACTGTTCAAAAGATAAAATATACCCTATGATAAATATACAGGTCTAGAAAGAAAATGTCCATAGACATTGTCATCCTAAACAAGGATATATAATTCCAAATGCAGGACTAACTTAGCTAGTGATGCATTAATCTCATTATGGCGAATGACCGTAAACGATCCAAATAGGTTGCCCTTCCGGAACGCTTAATGACCGAAAACAATTATTAGTTGACCCGAGTCCTTTTCACTGGAGGTGATATTTATTTAACCTGCATAGCACAATCTAATTATAACCAATTATTGTGAATAAACTTTGCCTAATCTCTTTTATGCCAGGTATCAATTAAAAGGAAAATGAACGAAATTTGTGTCTGTGATTTATATACTTTCGAAAAAATATCTAATTCTCGGAGAATCGACTGTGTTAAGTAAATATACATGCATATAGTTTTTATTAAAGTTGTAGTATGTGTATATGTAAGCATATTTTATATTTGTACGAGTATAGTCTATTGTTAATATTGTAATCAATGCACAAAAATGACATTTAAAGGGGTTATTGCATTTCAAATAAGAATTTGCAAACGTAGACTTAAATATAGTATATAAGGGTATTGTAAAATTAAGACACAGAATAAAAACATCTCACGTCAATAGACCACAATGTAGTTTTTTACTAGTATTATAAACTTACGACGCATAACACAATACCATACATTCGGCACCAAGACAAATAGCAAAAAATATAATATATAGTTTTCATAGGATCCTCTCGCGTTTATACCGACTAAAAGACAATGGACGCTCTGTAGAGATGAAGGGACGGGACCAACTTATTATAACTTTGCTCGTTCACCACACATCGTTGATGGGCTTCTACCGAAACCCGAATAACAATATTGCCATAACATCAAAATCCAATAACTTTCGGATAAAACGAAATGTATCGGGTTGTTAGAATCAGACAGAGAATACTTGTCATGATATTTGGACTTATAATCAAATAGCCTTAAAGTCGACATAAACGTCACGGTGCTTCGTCTCGGACGGTCTCGTCATATAAGTGATTAAAATATTTTTTTTACAATAACAATTGAACGCTGATAATGCTTCATGGTAAAATACGGACGAATTATCGTTTAGTGTATTAATGTATTGTCCCAAGTAGTGCCACCTATTGTTGTACTATTTCCGATGGTTATGTTTATATAAAAGCGAACGGGAGTAGTGACGAAAGATCAGAGCCGTCGATAAGGTCTGGCACAACGGCCTGATATACAAATTAAATCAGTTCGGAGTGCCAGACCGGCTCATACTCATTCTATGGGACTCCCCACTACTCTTGTCGCTGTACACCAGCAACATCCCAACGCTAGCAGCTAGATCATTGTGCGGATGACACCGCCCTATTCACTAGCGACGTCAACAGATACAGAATCTGCAAATTCATCACTGCTGTCGAAGCACTAAGCCGCTGATTCCGTAGATGGCCGATTGAGCTGAATCCCGAGAAGAATTCAGCTATTATGTTCTACACTCTCATCCAATACCCGTAGCACAGACAGTTGTCTGACCGACGCATCGAGCTTTTAACCGAGTTATCACTTGGGTGAATAAGGTCAAATATTAAGGAGTAACCGTAGACAAAGGCTTGAACTTTCACAAGCACATTAGAGCGGTCGGGAACAGAGCACACTTGATTCTAGGCCGTCTCTATCCCATGACATGGAAGAAGAGTAAGATGAGTCTTAAACGAGACGAATTTCTAGAAAAATTTCATGCGTCATCACGTACGCGACTGTAGTCTTCGCCAATGGCAGCGATTCCTGTGTCAACAAACTTAAAAAGTCCAGAACAGATTCATGCTTGTAATCGAAGCACTGGTCTACATGAGAAACTACCTGCATCGCGACCTGGAGCTTCTCTCCATTAAATTACTACCTAATCTCCCTCCTTCGCCTTCCTTTGACCGATCCCTCATCGCCCCGTCACTTGTAGATGGGCGCCAAACGCTGGGAGCGTTGGCGTTTGACTAGCAACATCGTCCTCGCAATGTCCTCATTGACAAGCCTGTTGGCTTAGTTCGTTCAGCCTTTTACGGCACAATCTGATAGAGTTAACAGCCATCTGCGGTTATTCAGCTGGATGCTGGACAATCAAATACGAAACATCGTCTTTACATCAACTTTAATCGATGCACATGTCATAGTAGCTTTCCAGGGCAGCTTTTTAGTGAGCGAGAATCATCACTTCCCGTTAATAGATAGATAACTCTTTATTGTACACCTGTACAAAAAATAATTTACAGACTAAAACTATATCTAATTATGCATGCACAAAAGTCGGCCTAATCGCGATAACAGATAAAAAGCGATCTCTTCCACACAACGACTAAACAACAAGTAATTCTACTTTAGATCGGCACTTTTCATTCGGATTTCAAATAAGAGAGTTCTTAAAGTTATACTGTTTTCGTTGTGTTAATCCCTTAATAATATAATATAATTAATTGATCTCAATGACTGTCTAATCTAACATATGAACCCACAGCCTAAACTACTGGGGCTAAGACCGTGACCGAATTTGCAAGCGGGTTCTTCCTATACTGTAAGTGTGCACTAAGAAATAATTTTTGTAAATTTATCCCCTAAGAACCCTTTTAGGGGATGAATGAAATGAAAAAGCGAATGAAAGTTGGTATGCAAATCTATCATTTCAAAGAAGCATGAAATTTTATACTTCTGCTTAAAAGTAAATGTGAAGGTGGTTAAATAGGTGTAGAGAGTTTATATGACAATCTCTCATTTTCTCAGTACCAGACTACTAGCCTATCTTGCCTCACTGTAGGACAAAAGCCTCCCTTGTCACCTACTTATCTTAAGTATATGCGAGCGAAACCGCAGGGAACAACCAGAAAACAATAACATAAATTACGGCCATTTTCTTAAGAATTTGTTAATGTACTTTTTTGGCAAATAAAAAGAACCGAATTGGAACGCAAGGCGTTGGAATATCCAGTAACGTCGTCATTAGGGTGCGGAGGCGAAACCCGCAATACGCCCGCCCGCATATTTGGTCAAGATTAATTGCCCTTAACATCATCTGTCAGCCCGTGGAGCATTCCGTGGACATTTTGTTTGCCGTACAAATAGCTCTACATATCAGACTTGTAGTACATTATTAATAGTCGTTAAAGATAATGTAGTATATGTCATCAACACAAAAATAGCGATTACAATAACTATTTATGGTTTATTTGTATGGTTTTTATTAAATTAACTTATTTGCTAAATGACTTTCAAGTTTGAACACAATATATTATATAAGTGTAAATTAAACATAAAGGAAATTTATACTTGTTGGATTCCACACAGTCTTGTTGAAATGGTTTAATATATAAATGTATTTATAAAGTAGTTGTACAAACTTTGGTGTAGCGGATATTCATAGGCGATGGTAACCGCTTTCCACCAGTGGGCCGTCTACCTGTGTGCTGAACTCATGCAATAAAAAACCAGTAATGGCCCACAGGCTGAGAGTTTGAGATAATTTTGATGTCCATAAAAAGTTATAAAGACCGGCTAAGGAAACCTAAATACTAAAGATAAAGTTCTGTGTATTTTATTTAACCGTTCGTTAGTTACTGCTTATATAGCAACATCCATTCTAATAATATTAAAAAAAAACTATTGTTATTTACTATAGAACTCAGGTATATTACAATTGCTTCGTGTGAAATGAAACAGACGGTTCGTCAGAAAGGGAAACAGAGCATGCTGTTTCATAATTTAAATGCTGAATCTCTTACCTGGATGTTTCATTTGCTAAATGCAAGCTCCAGGGCGAACAACAATCGGGAACTAATTGTGATTCCACTAATTTGCATTGGCGCTACCCACCCCAATCGTTTACCTCGCCTAATACAATTTAACTTCTATGTGCATCCAACATGCAAGTTTCATTTCAAACACGAAAGCTACCCATACAATAATTACTATCCTTTATTTTTACCTATTAATTAATAACGGTGCGCTCTTAGAGGAGATGGACGAAATCATTAAAAAAAGAACGGACTTATAAACCTCGAAGAAATTTTGAGAGAAAATTGATTAAGAAAACGGTATATTCGTATAACAAAATTTATCCTGCAGGGAATAGTACCCAGGACCTATACAATCCTATAACATTTGCAAAACTTATTGTCGTACTCAGAGACAGGCAACAGCGAATAATTACACATAATACAACGGAATATGCATATTTTATTTTACTATTTGTATACATGTACCATTATTTCATATTCCTAATAGCAAAGTATAGTATAGAGAGACTCAGAATTATATCAGCCCGCTTAAACGAAGTTAAATTGTAGGAGTAGAAATTATACGAGAGCTGAAAGGGGCTTATCTAGGCACGAGACGGTTTAGCGCACAAGCGTAATAATAAAGCGCTAATAATTCGAGTGCCTAAATAGACCTTTCACCCGAGATTAACCCTCTGATTTTCATTTCGAATATGAGGAAAGTAAATAAAAACTGAGCAGTTAAACAACGATTTCTCTAATAAAATCAGGCGTTAAATCCATATCTGATGACACGTCATCACGTACGTCACATATTAAACGTTAAGTAAGTTTTTTTGTGGCTTTCTACGTGCCAGATATTTTTTGTCACTGACAACAGTAAATATTTAGCTCAAATTATGTACTTTAAATAATAATTTAATGAAAAGTAATTTATAAGTATAAAATGATGTTACAAAATTGTTGATGATTGATTTTTTATTATAATCTATGCCGCGATTTAACAGTGCAAAAAGCACCAGTACAAAAAGGTGGGACAATGTCGTATGTATTGTCTATGGTTCGCATAGCTTTCTATTTTTTTTGACAACAGGGAGAATCGTTTTCCAGGGACGGATAGTGCTGTTTTCATCCCTGTGATTATTACGCGATGTGTGATTGTGTGTGCAACTCCGAAGCGTACTTTCTGAATATGATAAATGAAAAAGATATTTTGATAATGGCGTTAATAATGTGATTATCACAATTTTTTATTTGCGGTTTTTTAAAGAGCTGATAAATTTTATAATTATAAAAATTATGAATAATGGGATAAGTTTTGAACCACTGACAATCATTTTAAATACGGAATTTTAATACTTTCAACTTTTATCAAAATTTAAATACTCTTTAAGTTAATACTTGTTTGAGCTCTCTGAGTGCTGCATGTTGTCTTGCTTACGCGAGGTTCGAAGTTTTCCCATAAGATGCAGTGTTTGTAACATTTTAAACTGCACTAGTTGGTTACATTAAGTTATGCGAGTGGCACTGGCTTTACACGATTACGGTAAATTTATGCAAGGCATTATCCGAGGACAGGGTCGTTGCATAACAACGCCTCTAGTGTCCAAGCGGTGCAGCTTCGCTTCGACGTTATGAAAACCCTCAAAATGATATATGAGTGTGTGCCGACTCGTTATTGCTTCCTCTAACCGATTACGTATGCTTTTATCACAACTTTTATGTTGTATTCAAGCAAACTTCAAATTTATAGTTCCAAAATATTTTATTCATATTCCTGTCAAATAGAAAGAAGAAAGAAAGAAAACATTTTTTTTCAGGGCAAATCACATTGGACAGTGTAGGTATAATTGAGTCATCAGAAGCATATGAGATCCGCACATGAAATACCACCAATCTCGAGTAAATAAGTAGGGTAGAGGTAGGTATCTTATAGGTATGCCGTCAAGTTGAGCGCGCGAGTGTTCCGCGCGCACTCATCTAACCTCCCGTGGGGCGAGTTAAAATCGCACACAGAGCTTGAAAATGCCGGGGAATAAAAGAAAGTCCCTCGGTAGCGGAAGCGGCCTTGCAAGGCCCACGCCTGCTACGGTTACGAAGAGGCTAAGTCATCCGTAGAACTCTGGCAGAAGGCGTATGACGCTTTTAGTGGATATCTCTAACCGGCGAATGGCAATAGCATGGCATCAGTTCTGACTGGGCATGCCAGATAAAAGAAATCCAATTCCAGTATGATTTTTTCACTGATCGATATTAAATTGTTTATAAAAAAATGTGTGATATTTTTAATCCCAGTAATACCGCGGGAATTTTCCTATGAGCGGTTTGTAGTTGTTCAGGTGAATTAAAATTAGCTTATTCCGACACAAGTTTCACTTACATTTGTTTTTAAATGCTGCCATATGTCCCGGGAATCACGCGGGAATTTCTAGTTAAACGCGTGGACGAAGTCGCGGGTACTTCCTAGTATAAATGTAATATTGGTGCTGTAATATAAAACGGGAATGTTTTCAAAATTGACCCTTTGCCGGATATATTTATCAAGCAAATACAAACCTATCGTGTTTGAACCCTTAATTTAAGGTAAATACAGTTATTTGATTATTAAAAATTAATATCGTAAACACAAGTAACAAGATAGGGATCATCGGCCGAAAAATGACCCAAGGGACGCCCACTACGCGTGCGCCCCTAGCAGTGAAGTATGGACACTGTCCCCGGTACGTTTCGCCGTTTCAAATTAATGAATTTGATAGGCGCGATTTCATATACAGCTGTCGCAGGAATCATATTTTACTTAACAGAGAATAATATGACAATAACATCCCAATAAACGTCCCACTGCTGGATTCGAGCCTTCCACTTTTATGGGAGTAGATAGTAAGTATATTTGAGGCGGATTGACGGGTTTTCGACATCAGTTGTTTCGATGTGCAGGATTCATTCGATGTTTTCTTTCATAATTAGTACGTGGTAAAGCACCAATTTCATATTGTTACATTTATGTAACAATATGAAATTGGTGCTTTTCGGCTAGGATTCGAACCCGTGTGCTTTGAGTGTGTGACACGGATACGTTAACCACTAAGCACGAGTATTGTATATTTTTTTATCTTTTGGTTTATGAACGATGGACTATTTGGACTCGTGATTCAACTGCTATCAAAGAAGTTCGAAAAGTTCTAATGACCGAATATTAGTTACTAATAGCAATATCAAGGTGAACTAGTTCACTGACCGAATTTTACTAGAAAGGAGCGCTCACGTGGATGACTGAACAAGCAGAAAACTAGCTATCATCGCTTCGGTACTGTACGACAAATAATAATGATAACTCATCTATTTTATTTCGTAACGATGGTGTCTTCCGCTAATGCGGGCGGGTTTTCGCCACACGGGACGTGGACGCGTGATAATCTCCCGACCATTAGGCCCAACCACTCGCTCGCAAATCGTCCGCAAATTTTGTCCAAGATTAATTGTTCTCGAATATCATCTATCACGGTGAGCTCTCCTGTGACCATCCCAGGCAGTGCGTACGACGTTTTATTTGTAGCACAATAGCTCCCTAGAGCACCGCAGTTGAGGTAATTAAATTTTTGTTAGAAAATAATGACGCCACCCGGACATAAAAACACGCTAAGTATTTTCACGGAGCGTGGGACATTCACTTAAGAGCTTTCGTTCTTTATGAAGGTGAAATGTTGGGTAATAGGTAATTAGCCAAACCGTTATTAAGGACATTTAAATTTTTAATACAAAACAACTCATTCCACGATATGATTTTTCTAACAATGTAGGTAACAGAGATAAAAATGTTTTTAAAATTAATTCTATGTTATAACGAGTAAAAGAGATTGTGAGTAAATGTTTGTTATAAAAACGTATAAACATTGCTATAAGATTGAAGCTGGTTGCATCATGATATTTACATAACCCATTACTCTTACAGTTTACTCACTAGGAGTCATTCTATATCTTTATATATCTAATTCAGGACTATTACAGACTTTCCTGAAAGATAAATCTGTAGTTAAAAATAGCCCTCGCTGAGTTTATTGCGCAACGGACAAGAACAAATTGAGTCAATCTTTTTTGCCAGAGACGAAAAACCGAAACTCCCGCATTTTCAGCGTATTCAACGTGTAAAGTTCGAATATCAATCAACTCGACCTTTTTTCAATAACGCTACCACAGGGATCCCTTTCAAACCAATTTTTCGAGTAATTTCGCTTTTAAAACTGGTGTCCATTGGCTTTGATTTGTTTCGAGTTTTGGTTTGTTAATATCCGGATTAATTAGGCCATTTATAAGTCCCGTATTTATATCATTTTATAATACAATTTCACGGACAAGCAAAATGAAAATAGGGCATTGTTTTATGGCATTAACCAATAGATGTATTTTTAAATGTGATATGGGTAGCTCAAATCAATTGAACAGATAACTAACTATCAAGACATTTTATCTGATTTTTTTACCAACTACTTGTTTTGCTGATTCTCCACATAAAAATTCTAACTCATTATGCTGTTTATTAGTAAAACCAACAGAACTATATTTTTTCCCATATTTGCACTTGTATCAAAAAGGTGTTTTTATGGATTATGACGACAGTTCGAAGATTCTCCGTAAGGTTCTGGGTCCAACAAAGAGAGAGGATAGTAGCTGGAGGGTCCGAACCAATCCCGAAGTTGAGAATCTCGTGCCTGAGCCTAATATAATAGGAGAAATAGAAGCTCACCGCCGCCGCTGGCTCGGTCACGTAGAACGAAGGGAGAGGATCGTAGCGTGAGGAAAGCATATTTGGGACGGCCTGTATGTCGGCGTCCGGTCGGCCGTCCCAAATTTCGCTGGAAAAAGAGAGTGGAGGCTGACTTGTCGAAGCTACGAGCCAATAATTGGTAAGAAACTGCGCAGGACTGAAAAAAATGGCATGCCCTCCTTTTGGAGGCCAAGACCCACTTTGAGTCGTTGAACCAGTGGAGTAAGTAAGTATGACTATGGCCAAATTTTGGTATATTGAGTTAAAAAGTATTGATAGTTAACTGTTGAATTGTTACGAACAGAAAGATGTTGATTAAAGAGCACAAAGGCTCACAGGGCTCACAGGACAATGAATATTTAGTACATAAGCATAATGGAGTTGCAATCTTAGAGCCTTGCTAAAAACGATGTCGCAACTATAATGCTGCCCATTTCTCATCTTAAATGGCAAGAGAAACGAGTGTACGTCCTTAATTTCTTTTTGATATTACTTTTAAAAGAACGTCATTGTAATTATATACTACTTTGAAAATATAGTAAACATTGCGAGAAGCAAGAAGGTCGACCAGCGGTATCTTAGATAGACAATGTTTGTTTAAGTGTATGGCTTCAATACAGTGTGCCATTTAGGCTAGACAACAAGCTCAAAAACGTGTCAATTCTTGACAAATCTAAAAGTACAATCGATAGCGCATTCGATTCGTAATGAAGTCTAGTAGAAGATATCTCGATATATATCTATATATTAACACATGAAACATTGTAACTGTTATTAACAAATTGAGATAAAAAAGGCATTTCTTTTTCATTAAAACTCAAAAACTATTATTATTTAAGAAATTATGAAAAAAGATACTTAAAGGGGAGGAAATTTGAGTTTAACTGATAATATAGCTATTAGGGTGGTCGTAAAAATTTTTTTTTGCGACGCCCCCTAAAAAGCTTCCTTTTAATGAAAAAACACTGGGATTTTTTAATAATTTTTCAAGTCAAGACAACACGTGCCTCAAGACGATTCAAGTTAATTTTTGGGTAATATGATGTTTTTTCAGGAAACTTCTTCATACTTAGAAGTAATAATTATTTAAAAATTTATGATTGGAAAAGTTTTAACAATGAAATACCTTCCGTATTATCATTCTCAGTGATGAATTTCAAATTATAGTTTCAGAAAAAGTTTAAAATTCTTCGTGATTCAAGCTTATCTTTAAATTTTTCTTATATTTTTAGTTTTAACTTGAATCGTCTTGAGGCACGTGATGTCTTGACTTGAAAAAATTATAAAAAAAATCCCAGTGCTTTTTCATTAAAAGGAAGCTTTTTAGGGGGCGTCGCAAGAAATTTAATTTTTAACGACCACCCTAATAGCTATGCACACGGTCGAAGAAATAAACGAGTAGATACTTAGGCTGGTGGTGTGCACCGACTTTTAACCGATGATTAAAATAAAATAATCGCTATAAATGTATGCATAACCAGTGATTATTTTATTTTAACCGTTGATTAAATGTCGGTGCACACCAGCAAAGTCTTTTACGTTCTTAAATATCACCTTCTAAAGTATTTTTTTGTTTATTAGCATTTTATTTTCAATTATAATAGTTTTGCTTATCATACCAATGTATTAGAACACAATAATTTATCATAGTTTAATGTAGCATTTGTATTGATCAATAACCCTAAAAGCTAACGTCAAATATTCAGTTAAAAAAATTAAAATTTGTCTTTCTTTTTTTTCTTAAAATGCTCACACAGCGGGACACTTAACGAGTCTGGGAAGACGTTTAACCTGTCAGATTTGTCTGGCTCATTGGAAAATATTTTAAAATATAATACTTTATAATATATATATAAAATACAGCCTTTCTAAAATGAGGTAAGTTCCCACTTTTTTAAAAGTGTTTGACAACTGTATATCTTTATTTATAACAGTATCATATATGATATAAAATATGTCAAAACTAGCCTTGGTACATCGACGTAAGTTAGCATGGTTTTTTCCACCTTTAATACCTGTTACCTGTAAAACGACCTCGCTTTCAGCTTAGCGAATATCCATTCGTTTCTAAGTTTATTATGTTAGATTACCGATCTTAAAAATGAAATTTTTAACTTGGCCATACACTAAATATTGTATCTCCAATAAGAAAGAGCTCGATATTGTGGAAAAAACATATTCTAATATAAAAATGATTTCATCGAGGTTAAATCGTGACACGTATGCCACTGTCATCAAAATTATCATTATAATAAAACGGATGACCTAGCCCCTTAATCGGCGTTTCTTTCAAGATATGAATGAATTATCTAGTTATAACAATACAATTCTAATTCTGGGAAATAATTATTTATTTGCGATAAATATGAATGTCTACATTTAAGGGGTTAAACTGTGTCAAATATTATTACAAAACAAAATTATTATGATAAAACAGATGTCGTCATAAGCGTTGCCTCTCTAGTGATATGAATAAAATACTTAGTCATAACAAAAAACGTAATGTCGGTAGACAGCAATATATACCTTTCACAAAAGGGCAATTTTTATACACATAGGCCTACTGTTCCCCGGGACCAAGGTCCACTAAAACTTTTAACTGCAACTGTGGGTCGAATGTTTATGGCTTATAAAGTAAGTAATTTTAGTGTGCATGTTGCTTAGGATGTACGATAAAAAAACAGATAAAACTGAATTAACAAAAACATAGCTTGCGGAACGGGAATTTTCTTATTGATGCGACGCGTTGTACATAAGGTAGAATGTAAAATTTATTTTTAGCCGACTCAGAAAGGAGGAGGTTCTCAGCTCGATTGGTATTTTTTTATGTATGTACAGCGATTAGGCTGATTTATAATCCGATTTACGTGATTCTTCTTTAGTTTGATGCGGAATAATTTCCATTTGGTCCTCTGAAAATTTAACATAGTTTGGCCCAGTAGTTTTCATTTTATGAACACTTTTTATGAATAGTTTCCGTTCCAGTTTCTTGAGATCTATATTTTTTAAGGCGTGGGGCACCTTTAGTAGGCTTACCCATAGCTAGACACTAAAAAGCAACAATTAAAAAATCTACTCTACGCTGATAATCAGGTTATACTTGCATCGTCGGAAGAAGAGTTACAGGAGATTAACGATTATGTACGAATCTTTTAAGACTAAGGGTATGAAAATTAATGTAGAGAAGACGAAAGTTATGGTGTTTCAAAGAGATGAAAGTATGACAATGTGTAACGTACAAATAGGAAATGAAAGACTAGAGCAAGTTAAAGAATTTGTTTACCTAGGGTGCATGTTTACCAGAGACGGAAAGCATGAAAGTGATATTGAAAGGAGAGTAATGGCAGGTAATAAGGTGAATGGAGCGCTGAACTCTTTTATGAACAGCCAGAAAGTGTCTGTAAAGGCACGTCTGGCTGTCCATCAGGGGGTATTAGTACCTACGCTAATGTACGGCAGTGAGAGTTGGGTGTAGCAGAAGAAGCATGAAACTAGGATAAATGCAGTTGAAATGAGAGCTTTGAGAAGTATATGTAAGGTTAATGTAAGTGACATGATAAGAAACAGTGTGATAAGGGAGCGTTGTGAATTGAAAGAAGATGTAGTGACAAGAGTTGAAAAGGGAATGTTAAGGTGGTTTGGCCATGTAGAGAGAATGAATGATAGCAGAATAATAAAACAAGTATATGATAGCAATGTGACTGGAAGAGTCGGTGCCGGTAGACCAAGACGTACTCACCATAATCAAATTGAACATATTTTGAACAAAGGTCAAATAAAAAGTAGTTTAAATAAGCGTGTATGTATGAGAAGATAAATGAAAGTTGATGAAGCGAAAAGTGTTTCTCAAGATCGTAACAAGTGGAGATCCATCGTCTCCGCCTACCCCAATGGGAAGCAGGCGTGACAATATGTATGTATGTATGTAAAAAAAACTACGTTTAAAAACCGACTTCAAAAACTAAAAAGCATAAAATAAGTTAATAAAGATTTTTGACTCAGAAATTATTTAGTTTATTAAGAGACAATATAAAGTTTTCTACTTCTACATCTTGAAGTCGGTGCCAAGAAAAAAATTAATAATAAACATGTTCTTCTTCTTCTGCAGATTATTGTTCATTCATCTATTCAGTTAGTGCCTGAATTTTTTCAATTTTTTATTTTCATATTTAGTATGTTTAAATAATATTTATTCATTAAAGGGCCGATGTGTGTGTGGCTTGCGTAAGCCAGAGTACCCGTTTTCGGCCGTATTTTCATCCCTCTGGGAAAATTATAAATATTGATCTTACAGTTTCGGGAGTCAAGACTTTTTTAGGAAATTTCCTCCTCTTTTCGAATCTTTTTTCAAATTTGAAAAATCTTTATAACTTTTTGAGATATTTGCAAAAAACTAAACCCCCCCTTTTTAAATTAATTGTTAATAACTTTTTCAATTTTTGCAAGCGGAACTTCGTTTTTTTTTTTTCAAAAATCATCTAGATGCTATTCCGAATCGAATGACACCTCATTTATAATTTTCGGAGACTGCTGAAAAAAGTTGGTCCAAAAGGCACTTGTTTACCAGTCTATTTCCAATAAAATGTATATATTGTTTCTAGAGCCTTATACAGTTACATTTATTGATTAATCTTACGATTTTCACTAAAGAACCAGAAGGCGACGCTGTAAATAGCAGTAAAATGCTAGAGTAACAAAAATTTGAATATTGACACAGTAGCTGCCCCTTTCTAAGCGGCAAGCATGTTATACAAAATATGAAACACATATTCCCGCTTACATTCAAGTTATAAACATGAATTTACTAAAAATGTAAGGTACTTGTGCTTTTATAAAAAACATATATTAAAAGAAAAGAATATTCTTCGAAGTCTTCGTCGAAAACAAATTCTTTGAACTCTGTGGATATCATACACGTGTCTGTGTAAATTTACTTAATAAAATTGCATAAGGCAAAGAAATGTATAATATTTTACGTATTGCTGAATTAATAACGAATTCAAAAACCGATACATTGTTTGACACAACAATAAATTGACTATCAAAATACATTTTCTATTCACAAAGCAGAAACGATTTGATAACCATCAGGTAATAAAAACTGCATTACGATTGTGCTCTTTGTTATTCGTATAAAAAGTTAAACTATCGACGGATGTAGTGAGTCAACACAGTCTAGGTGGCAATGCATGGTGAAAATCAATTCTACAATAAAATATTGCATATTTTGATAGACAGATACTATTGAATATCGACGTGACTATTTTTTATACAAGATAACTGATTTAGTCATTTACAAGAATATGACTTTCGTTTTTACGTCTTTTCCTTTTTCGATAAATACCCATTAATTATTTTATAAGGGTATTTTCATTCGTTAATTATTTTAATATTTGTTTATAAGGCAAATAAAAGGTTCTGAATATGATTCCTTAAATAGAATTAATTTATTATATCTGCTCACCCCTTTTCGTCTGCTCACATTTGCGGTAAGAAAATTAGTCCTTTTAGATTTGAAATATACCGTCAAAGTGTTCGCTAAAATTCCGAAAATAATACAAATGTAATTGTCTATAAACACATCGAAATATTAGATAACAAGGAGGAAGCAACACTTATTGTCACACATTACGTACACGAGCTGCGTGCGAAAGAGCGCCGCGCAACACGTCCGACCTGAGGGGCGTTCAGTGGCATACTAAAACTGAACTGACAACCGGCTGACTGAAGTCTGAATTGGCGATATGAAGGGAAAGCGACAATATTATGGGTAAGTAGTGGGCGGCGCGCGTAGCGCCGTAGGGCGGCACCTGTACGAATCCTGCGTGCTACGAGGTACACGTGCTAAAGAGAAATTACGAAAATTAATCATACGAAGAATCAGTCCGTTGTAAAATTTATTGAAGACACTGACCTGGTATGCGTGTCCATGAACAATGTGAAGGGGTTTTGTAGTGTCACTAATAATATAGAAGTTAAGGTTTAAAAAAATATTAATATTAACATACTTATCTGCTATATATTAATATATATATCTTTTTTTACTGCGTAACATGTTTTAATTTATTTTTGGGAAAATGAAGAAATATTTATAACGTAGAAATGGCGTTCTTGCCGATTTCCACTTTTATTACACAAATAGTTTACAGTTAAAACAACTGTAACAGGCCGAGGCAGAGTAAATAACAAACAATATAAGGGTAAGAAATTCTAAATATGTTTAATCTTGATAAAGAAGCAAATGCTTTTATAAAAACAAAAGAAGATACCGGAATTAACGTCAATCTTATCAATCTCGAAAGGAACGAGGGATGTGTGGAGATATGACACTAAAGAATTATTCAGAGAAGAAAAATTGGGCAGTCGTACCGCGGCAGTCCATTGGGTGGCGGGAGTGGAGGGACTGGCAGCCCAGTCGCGATACAACGCGGCACCGGCACGATCCGGCCCGATTAATACTAAGCACGCCAATAAATATTGATGCTGGCTTCTTTGTCTTCCACGGAAGATTCATTCCCTTTTATTAATGGGACGTTCACGTTTGCTTGACAAATTGCGTACCTTATGCGAGACCCTTAGATTTAATGGTATTGTTTTCTTTTATCGTTTATTGGATGCTTTGTGGTACTGTTTTGCCTTTAATACGCAACACATTAATAAGCTAGCTGTTGCCCGCGACTTATTTGCTTTAATGTTATCCCACGGTAAAACGTAAATTTTTTCGAGATAAAAAGTATGTCTATTCCAGACTATCTGTGCCGAATTTCAAATAAATCCGTTCTAGCGTGATTGAGCAACAAACATCCATCCAAACTTCCACATTTATAATATTATAGTATAGATAAAGTATAGATATTCAGGTTGCCTGGAAGTGATTGCTTAAAGCGACAAGGCCGCCTTTTGTTTTGCAGTTAAATTTTTATAATTATTTGTTCTGTAATTGTTTATTTTGGTGAACAATAAAGTGTGTTCTATTCTAGATATATTACGTTATATTAAACACAAAAGCGAATATTATTGTGAGGTAAAAGGGGCAAAATCTGCCATCTTCGATAGCTTGATTTAAGCTTGGTACCAGTAAGCATTCTCACAACTTCTAACTTGATTCTTTTTAAGTTGTATACGGCGGGGAGCGATAGGCAAATTTGAGCTTTTATCAAGATTTTTGAGTTAAACTTCGTAACTTTCAAGGTTGTACCAGTTGTATGGGGAATAAATAGATGCGTTGCTATGCTATATTATAGCGAATTACAATAAAGGGCGCAGAAATTCAACCAAAAACCACTTGCATGTGCCACATATCATAGCTACACTGAAATAATTAAAAAACGAATAATTAAAACCTGAAATTAAAATTATAAGTATGAAATCGACATTTTCGTAATACAAAAAGCATAGGTAAATAAAAAAGCAAATAGAGATATTCAAGTCAATTATAAATAATAAATCGTTAGTCTGTTCTGAGTGCGGCATAATATTCATTTAAATAAATTGTTTACTTTTCATAATGTGGAATAAATAGAATTAAATGCTCCTGAATAGGAATTATGATAAAGCGCCGAGCCGGCAGATCACATTTATGAAAGCGTGATGGACGTTAATACCCTCCTAATTAATGTATGGAGCCACGGTGAAAGGTTCAGACGTGCTATTACAGTAATCCAACGTTTCTGCTTTATTCCGTTACAAAAGCCCCTGCGCGACAA
Source organism: Dendrolimus punctatus (assembly GCA_012273795.1). Lineage (NCBI taxonomy): Eukaryota > Metazoa > Arthropoda > Insecta > Lepidoptera > Lasiocampidae > Dendrolimus > Dendrolimus punctatus. The sequence goes on along the minus strand of CM022534.1, from coordinate 7,023,225 downwards.
AATCGCCAAAATACCTATATTTAGACAGAATGCGCCTTCCAATATAATTTCTAAGTGTCTGGCCTTCGACCTTTAAAAGCCTTTTATTGACCTAACCCATTTCTAACATTTATTATTTCAAAAGCTACAATAAGTTTTTGTTTGTGCTTATAGATTTATTACGTTATAATTTATGGCCTTAACCTCATGCTGTCTCTTTTATAGACAATGTACAGTTATATTATATTACATTTTTATGTATTTGCCAAGAAGATTACTTCATTTATATCGTTAATTATATATAATCTGTCTATTGTCAACAAAATAATTAAAACTTACAAAAAGCAAATGTTAAATGACCAAAACCAAGTGACGACTGCTTAAATGACGGAATAGGCAAAAACGACCAAAAAGGCCAAAATAATCAAAATGGTCAAAATGACCAAAAAGGTCAAAATGATCAAAAAGGCCAAAATGACCAAATAGGCCAAAATGACCAAATAGGCCAAAATGACCAAAAAGGCCAAAATGACCAAAAAGGCCAAAATGACCAAATAGGCCAAAATGACCAAATAGGCCAAAATGACCAAAAAGGAAAAATGACCAAAAAGGCCAAAATGACCAAAAAGGCCAAAATGATCAAAAAGGCCAAAATGACCAAAATGACCAAATAGGCCAAAATGACCGAATAGGCCAAAATGACCGAATAGGCCAAAATGACCAAAAAGGAAAAATTACCAAATAGACCAAAATGACCAAATAGGCCAAAATGACCAAATAGGCCAAAATGACCAAATAGGCCAAAATGACCAAATAGGCCAAAATGACCAAAATGACCAAATAGGCCAAAATGACCGAATAGGCCAAAATGACCAAAAAGGTCAAAATGATCAAAAAGGCCAAAATGATCAAATAGGCCAAAACGACCAAAAAGGCCAAAATGACCAAAAAGGCCAAAATGACCAAAAAGGAAAAATTACCAAATAGGCCAAAATGACCAAAAAGGTCAAAATGATCAAATAGGCCAAAATGACCAAATAGGCCAAAATGACCAAATAGGCCAAAATGACCAAATAGGCCAAAATGACCGAATAGGCCAAAATGACAAAAAAGGAAAAATTACCAAATAGGCCAAAATGACCAAAAAGGCCAAAATGACGAAGACCAAAATGACCAAATAGGCCAAAATTACCAAATAGGCCAAAATAACCAAAAAGGTCAAAATGACCAAATAGGCCAAAATGACTAAATAGGCCAAAATGACCAAATAGGCCAAAATGACCAAAAAGGAAAAATTACCAAATAGGCCAAAATGACGAAAAAGGCCAAAATGACGAAAAAGGCCAAAATGACCAAATAGGCCAAAATTACCAAAAAGGCCATATATCTGTAAGTATATTACATATGCAAAGCTCGAGGTCCATAAGCATTCATTATGAAATATTTTTCATAAAAGTATCCATTTATTCGTATCGAAATATATATACTAGTTCAGCATCGTCAGTAGTAAAACGAACAAAAAACAAAAAGACAGAAAAACAGACAAAACAGACAACAACAACAAGTACCAATAATAATAGATCAAAGGAGCTATTAGATAATCGGCGACTACTTATCATTCACTATTCATTCTCTAGTGAAATTAAGAAAGCCAATGTTGAGGCCAATAGACCCTGTATATTAAAATAGTATAATTTCAATCAGTAAATGTTTTTTACTTAACATAAAAATTCTGTAAAAGTATTACTTATACATATTTTTTGACCTAACGTGCAGTATAGAAAAAAACAACATCATCATGGAGATTATTCGTGTGAGAAATCCGCCAATCTATTTAGGTAAACACGACGGGTACACCAGCTGTTCCCAGAAATAGACAAGCAGGGGGTCATTTACAGGATGCTATTGTTCTAATATAATATAATTCACTTTTACTTTATATCTAGCGGGCCTGGCAGACGTTGCTTGCTCTGAAAATTAGGAACTCGATTGCAGCGCCACCTACCAAGTCCAATTGCGACTCCAAATCATCCGAGGAACCCACATGAACGGAAGATCGTCCAGGGGGTTTAGAGTGTTCAGTGTCATACACACGAAGATTAGAAGGTTATATATAAAGACGATAATAAAATAATTTACCTTTATTTATTTATAAATACAAAAAAGACTTGCAATAATTTAACATACAAATGTACAAATAAATATATTATGGTAATACCAGAACAAGTAGCGATAGCAACATCATACGTTATGGCAAAATTATGGTGGACAGCATGACAAGCGACAGCAACACGTTAACACGACAGTTCGATAAGACGCGGCCAGTACAATTAGAGTGTAAAATGTTACTATTGCCATTTAACTGTAACCGAACCTGTACTTGAATTAGCGTAACTTTACTTTTTATTTTTGTAAAAGTAGCATTTTTCACGATCTAGCAGATAGAAAGTTTCATTACACTTGAATGACATTATTCCCAAGAGTTTGGAGACGGACACCGGTACTCTTATTCTAAGTTGTAGGTATGGATGCTAAGTTTTTGCAGCTTCGAATAAAAGCAAATAAACTTATGATGCACACCGAACTCTTTAAAATTTTTGGTAAAACCACATGATTCATTCTATCGATCTATAACATAGAGACTAAAAGTTAAGGATAGTTCACATTCTGATTTACCCACTTTTATAATTAATACTACAACACTATATTTTGGGTACAGAGAAGTAATCTTTAGCGATGCAACAATTAAATGACTTATCAGTCAGCAATTTTTTTTAAATAAATTATCAAACAACATTCAACAAAATTCAATTACTTATTTGTATCTTTGTTCTATACTCGCAATCATTACAAAGTACTACTGTTTTATATCTTACCGTTTGCATTTAATTTTTAAATGGAAAATAGGGCAGTAAGCACTACCTTTTTATTACGCTGTTAAATTTAATAAGGCTTTAAGGAAACAATAAATCATTCGAAATGAATTCTTGGACGAGTGTTTCGTAATAAAGTTGTATATTATATTTGTATCCACTCGCCTTAAATTTAATTAAATGATTTGATTATTTATATTTGAAATATAGGCATCTGGACAAATGAACTTGGTTTATTATATTATTATATGTTGGATTTAATTATCAGGTATTTTCACAACTACCCGCTTTCCTAACCGCGTTATCCAATCACCTTTTCCCAGCCGCCATCTTCCCTTCCATACGACTATACTTGTCGTACTTACCGCTGCTACTAATACTGCTCGTTTTTACGAGTCAGTCTGCTGTTGACCCTCGTCACACGTAGTCTACGCGTCTCGTACGACAACCCGCATATCCTTCCGCCACAACTTGCATATGCAGTTATACCGCGCCGCGTGTGTACGATTTATCGAAGGCCGCAAGAAGAAGACGAACCAGAAGATTTGCTGCAAGGCGCACGACTTGGTGATCAGCACGCATAGTTAGTGCAGCCCAGAGGCACGCAGGTTAGTCTCCTTTCTTATCCATACCAGCATTCCTACCACCGCCATTTTGGATACGCGTTCAGCAACTATTACTGGGCTGCCGCGTTGACAATATGCTTTTATTATATACCGTTTTGCTTCACTCTAGTGTTCGATAACCACGCGTGTGTGAGAGAGATAGCAATACTCTTTAGTTGAGTCATTGTATTCATATCAAAAAGGGTAACACGTGGAACTCAAGAAAGTGTTATGATTTTCTATAACAAATTAAGGAATGTCAAAATAGCACAAATGCAATATTTAATAAAACTCTTTACAAAATTACATTTCGGTACATTTAGAAGTAAATACCCAGAGTATTTATTTACTTCTTCGTATTTCTCAACCTATTGGTTATCTTAGACAAGAAGTTTAGATACTTTGTTCAGAACTTATTGTAGAAAATAGCAAAAACAAGGATTAATGGTTATCGAAATATTATAATATCAGCCCATAAATGACCCACTGCTGGGTTCGGGTTTCCATTATATGGGAAATGTACAGTATATCCGCCACGCTTGTCCAAGGCGGCTTCCAAGTTTGACACGTTGGTCATCTTGATTTGCGGGTTGCATCACGATGTTTTCCTTCAGCGTTGTTAGCATGTGGTACTTGTAACAATATGTACATTAGGTCAGAAAACAGCCCAAATACTATTGCAAACCACGACTTGTATCGTACTCTCTAGGGAAGAGATTTTTTATTAAATAATGTGTTAGCATTAATCAAATGTTTCAGTATGTTAGCCGTAGATAAACGTGATTCAACTTATTGGAGGCCGCTATTTGTGAATATTGTACGTAGTGTAGATTGAAATTGAAAAAACAATGTCTTCATTTATATGGCGTTAACTACGTGCACAAGTCTCAAATGTTATCATAAACGCTAACCAAATAGATAAAGAATTTTATTTGAAATGCAATGAAAGTGATGGATGGACAGACAGTGGAATTTATATACACAATGTCCGACTTGTTGAAACAGTATAACAGATAAATGTAAACAAAACGTTAAAGGCCTTTCGTCAAAAACGTATTATTAAAATAGCTCGATCAATTTAGATTGTGGGTCATATCGTTAAATGTTTTACATGTGCCAGCACGGGTAGTGCTTTCCTGTCATAAACGGTATCAAAACAGGCCGCGTCGATCGCATGTGCGGGAATGTTCACGCTATCATCCTTCGAGGCCGCCGCGTCGGCCGGCACGAGACGCGCTCACGCAACCTGACAGTTTTATTATCTAGTTATTAGCACTTTCACTGTTTTTCTTAGTCGAAAGAAAAATTGAGCATTTATTAATGTTTACATTTTAATTTGTTCATTACATTAAAATAAATCAAGAAAAACAGGGAAAGTGTTAATAACTAGATAATAAAACTGAGTCACAGATCACAAAAGCAAGGAAACGACAGTACAGTCAACTGATTGTAATATACAAAAAACTGCATTCTATAACAACATTTATGTACCAACTCAAGCTTGACGTGATAATTCATTCGTCTATATCAAAAAAGTATTCGAATGTACGAGGTGTCGCAGATCCACGAGACCTACGACTGGGTATTTAAAAAAAGTCAACTACAACTTACTGAACTTTTGTGACATAATATAATAATATGTATAATAGCAGTCCATACACGTTCCACGGCTGGGCTCGGGCTTCCACTATTGGGAATTGTTACATAATATCTCTATTTTATTGTAATTGTCGATGAGGTCATTACAGGTCAAATAAATGTCAAACACATTTATTACTTCCAAATAATAAGAACATAGTATTTCTTAATTTTCTTTATATAGGAATGATAAGCAAAACTAATATGCTAGAAATATTCTTTCAAAAACAATGTGGATAGTAGTTGTACGAACTTTATTGTTAAAAAAAATAATTTATGCATTTGTGTTTTATTCATCACAATTCCAGGCAAAGAAACTAAATCTACACAGGTTTGTCTAGTGTATGACTCGACAGTGACAAAAATTGACAAAATAGACGTTTAGATGTTTTGTATTGCCATAAAAACATATAAAGTAACCAAATATAAATAACGAATGAATAATCGATTAACCAACTAACAGAATAAAACACGGGTAAAAACATAATATTGCGCAGGTATATCGATATTTTGACGCATAGCATATCTATATTATATTAATATAATTGTTTATAGAATCAGACAACAATGCTTTTGAATTTAATTATTTGGTAACCGAGTATCGATTCATGAAACATTAAAAAAAAATTCATCGGTAAGCGAGGTTCTTAAAATATGGTAATATTTAAAAAGAAAATAAGTATAAATCTACTTTTTTTAGTATACGTAGTATAGTATACAAAAACAAAATTGTAGATGTAAGTCCGAAAACCGCCAATCGCCTTGATTTTGATGTGGATGAGTGTTTTGTCAAGGCATATGCGAACCGTGTTGCTATTAAAACATTTACCATTATCTTCTTACACACGAAAGTAATGAGAGCCATTAAATTAAAGCTTTTCCATAATGGCAGTTGTCAGTTTCGTAAATATAAATCTTTTTATGTGCTTTTAATGTGTCACACGACAATACGTCAACACGCTTTTATGGCATCAAATTGTTAGTTCCATATAATGGGCTCTTTGGCCTCTTTTACATTATTAGCTGATGCTCTTATTGTACTTTCATTTATAAAAGCTTTCAGGCATCGTTAACGAGCACATCCTCTATTCAAATCTTCTTACCTTCTTACACAATCTTTACATAAATCAATTACTGGTAAATTGTTTCCATATCATTTAAACATAATTTCATCAAGAATTAAAGATTACTTATCTTTTTACATAGAACAGTTATATAATAATTTTATTACATATTTTTAATTACTGCGTCTTTGTAGTAACTTAATAGTCTGTGAACATAATATGCTCACATAATTTTCGTCTTCATGCAAAGATAAATTTTCATAATTTCCTTTACATAAAGCCAGACTAAAATAGCCGTCATTTTCTCGAACAAGGCCAACATGCAACACACAACAACAACAAATAAAATTTACGTAAAGTAAAAGTCCGCTATGAATATCAGTTAATACTTTGATTTAATATGAGGTTATATTTAACCTTTTATGGTTCCGTGTTCACTTTGGAAAAATAAATAAAATATTATTTTATTTTACACAATGATGGATGGATATAATCGTAAAAAAAGTTAGGGCATTCATCATACATGTATTTTCTCAATGTCGGTACATGTGTAGTCCCCCCAGGGGGTGCCGCCCTGGACTCCCCTCCGTCCAGGAAGCGGTACAAGGGGATGCGTCCCCGGGGCCCCGAGCGGCCACTGTCACATTCCCCCCTTCACTCCGTGACAGTGGTAGCCCACCTTTCCGCCTCCTCATCCTAAAAGACTTCCCTTCCTTTCAAACCTCCTCCCAAAACACTCTTCCCTTCCGAAGTTAGGTGGCCTCCCCCGCCGCTGACGCTGCTGAGAGCGCGAAGCGGCGAGGGGGGGGAAGGAGAGGGAGGGGTGATGGCGCAGGAGCAATCCTCGCAGCCTCCCCCTCCCCCAACGAAGGAGGATAGCGCCCGTGACTCCTGGCAGCCACGGGCGGGCGGCAGCGGGCGTCGAGGTCTAGGGGATCAGAAAGACCTCCGCCCGCACTACTGCCGCGAGAGGCAGCCGCGCGTCCCTCTCAGGGCCGGGGAAACGTCATTCCCCGGCCCGTACACAGGAGAGGCCGCCTCTGTTTACGAGGCGGCCAGCCGCTGCCGGGGTTGCGGGGTAAGCTCGCGCATGTACCGGACCCCGGCGCTAGGCGGAAGAAGGCTCCCATGAGGTTTTAGTGGGTATACCGGCGCCGGTCGTACTGATTAATCGGCGTCGGAGAGCCCCACATACCGGCCGCGCATGATCCCCCGCGCGGCTGACGATGCGACAACGCATTTCCTCATGTAAAAAAAAAGGTACATGTGTAGTATATTAAATGAATGAATTTGAAAATAAGTTTCCAAGTTCAAGATTTAAGTAACGACTACATACCAAGATTTTTTTTATTCGAGTTACTAGTATAACAGCTAACACTTTTTTCGCATTCTCAAAATATCCTGTTTAAATTTAATTGACAAGTTTCTGGCTGAGAATGACTGCAACATATACCCATAGACAGCAGACATCCATCCGGATTTTGTTTTGTTTAAATGACTGCGGGAAATAAAAATATACAACACTAAAATTGTTTCCTGAATAATTCGAAATGTCTTCGAATGAATATATGTGGTTTTCCGTGACCATACGTCATACGTAGGGGTGCATAAGCATTGTGTTGAAACTTGACGGGGCATATAAGCAGCTCAGTCAGAATGCTACGAGCGGGATCTTGGCGCGCAGCGAAGAATGGAAAAGCTTTCCTATATTCCTGAGATATAAATGCGCCGCACCTGAATAACTATTTCCTTTTAAATAACCCCAATAGCGTTTCAATTTAGTATTGTATAAAATTTTATATCAACCATATTGCACTAAACTTTATCCGCATAATGGTATAATGAACTTTTAGCCTTCCGATAAGTAATTTGGATTATTTGTCCCGTTGTACTAACTTTAATAATGGTCGTGGAACAGTGAACTGAGTACTACAACTTTTTTCATAAAAGTATAGGAAACAAGTATGTGGCTAAGAAACAGCGCAACGAGTAAACATTTGTTGAGGTTATTTAATGTAAACTTTTATTACTTTCATTTTCTTAGCCATAAAAACTGATGCTAAAATATGTGTTATTTTAATACTTAGTTGGTAGTTTCACATAAAAACAACTAATGCCATTAATATAATATGAACTGATCTAATTTTAAGATACGATAAAACTACCACTATCCGCGAAGTCAATTCTCAAAATGGCATAGACTAATTTTCTGAAATTCCGTTAAAGCTTTGTAACTAATATTAGAAAGAATCCACAAATCCAGTGCCAGGTTTGTATTTTCTGGAGACTAGGTATAGATAGTTAACAGAAGTCTGGGTAATCATTGGTTTTGTATGAAACCCGTCCTTTGCATAGTCCTCTGTTAAACTGCGGTCAAAAAGCTTAGATCAGATTATATTATATCCTTAATCATATAAAATATATAGGCCAGCCACACAGGGTCTAAGGAGACCTAGCGCGAGAAACAGTTTCCTTTGGGACGTCATTTGTACTGTTCTCTGTATTTTAGTCATTTTGAATGTACCATGTACTACTTACTTACATGCTAAATAAATTTCAATTCATTTCATTATATCTATGTATTTTCTAAGCTATATTTACGCCATTTTCGTAAAAATCGGAACTATTTCATGAGAATCATTGAGACACTATTTAGAGAAAACAAACAAACTTGCATCTCCATTAACTTATGGCATAGATTTAATTAGTTCTATCAAATATATAGTTACATTGCTATTACATACAACATAAGACTCGTAAAGCAAAGCTATACGTAACAACTTGATGTACCTAATAATGGGGTACACGGCGAATGTAACTGATATAAAGGCGTGACACTACCCGAAGACACTATGCGAGACAATGCCAAGAATGTAGCTAAAAGTTTTTTCATAAATGTGCAGGGATCGTAAGACAAGGGAAACAGCTGACGATTGCCTTGAGGCGCTGCGACGGGTCCTGAAGCCAGAGACTTTCTGGCAGATGTGTTAAAACGGGAAAAGCGGGAACATCTAGCAAATTTTGTCCTTAGCTGGAGGCGATTTGAATAACGGAAGAACTGTTAAACGTTTTCGAAAAAAATGAAATACGGTTTTTTGTATGTTAATAACTTTCTATTTGAGTGCTTTTGCATTTTTTAAGTATTTTCTTAGCGCGGCTTTTGATTAATTTATTTTAAGGTTTGTTTAATTTAATTATTCGTTTTCACTTGCTATGTACAATGAAAAACTTTACTAAAGAAAGATTCTACAACACGACTATTACAATGTTTGTAAAATCAGATCAATAAGCAAAAATTCGAATTGAAATGCCCTTAAATATTTGAAAGAGTATTTAATTATTATAAAAATGTTTAAGAGTAACGTTCATTATGAACAACTACAATAACGAAGTGGCTAAAAATCTCTTGAGCTTTGAGAGAGAAGCCTAATATTTATAATTAATAATATTTCTCCTATCAGACATACAAATTAACTATCACTGAAACTGAACTAAAATACAAAATCGAAATTTTTAGTAATTTCGACGTTATATGCGACATGCGTACACAAAATTCTAAAACAACAACCAGTTACTGTAGCCAGACGTATACCACAAACTGCGAGATAGCATAACTTTGAGTATGCACACCAGGGCAAAAGATTTATTATAGGCGTTTCCATAATAAATCTCTCATATCAAACAGATTCCCACAAGGCACAAGTCCAACTAAAGGGATGAAAGCTAGCTATAATTGGATTCGCTACTATTACAACAAACGGATTGTCATGTCTAAACTAAATCAAACTTTGTTTCCGGCGGGAGTCACCGCCGAGTTACCGTCGTTACTCGCAGTATTAAGAACAAACTATAATAACCCACTTCTGTTCATTAATACTTATAGCGTCCTTATTCATTATTAGGGTTATTTCAACGGTTGAGTCCGAGTGAACATTCAATTGTGTATCGTGAAAAAATCTCACTCTGCGTAACAAAAGTAGCTGTTCTGTATCTCGATTATTATGATCGATTCTTTTCTTAAACTAAGAAACTCTCTTTTATATTTATGTATCAACAATTAATAATGGAGACTGAAGTGAGGGAAACTGCAACTCCTGTTTTTATTGCTCCATATAATCTTTAATCTCATTCAATCCGACCAAGACTCGCCGTGTGCACACTTCTACTAGCTTGCTGTTAGTTTGTTGTTTTAGTAAAATATTATTTTCGACGAACCGGTACCGGCGAGATATCGGATCGGAACAACATACGATAATAAAAATAATCTGATTCTTTCTTGTTTAAGAATATTTGACCAGACAGAGAACAGGCCGGGGCGATATTGAACCGTGAACGGCTCCATTGTATAAATCGTATTTATAATCGTACTAATTATTTTTTTAACTTTACCTAATAATTGATATCCCGAAATGGTACAAATAATAGGTTTTGATTAAATATAGTTCCAACAATAACGTAATTAATCGTAATATTTTTCCATCTCATCGCTTAAAGTATATACTGCTTAATTACTTACGTAAGACGTTTAAATACATCAACAAGAAACTTCTTGTTTCATAAAGAATAGGAGGTCAGTGTTGGCGACCTAGAAATATACAAAAGCATCACTCAATTGCGCAACTCAAAGACACGAGTAGTTTAATAGTCGTTAAAAGTTTAGTATGCGATTAAACATTGTCGAGACGAGAAGTAAGATTGTGGACATTTCTTTCTTTTTATTATATATAATGATTTGAACTATTAGGGCCAGCTCAATTGGTGTGATACCACGTTCTCACTGTTTCGTGGATGAGTGATGGTCCACTTCTCCCTCTCCCTATACCATCTCTCTATTCCAATTTTATATCCCATTTCTCCTGTCTGATCCTCTATCTTCTCCCCTTATCTCATCCTAAAGGCTGGCAACGCCAAGTTGGCTTCCCCTGATGTTGCAAACAGGCGATGGTAACCATTTTTATCAGGGTAGTCTATCTGTTTGAATACTTCGCAATAAAAAAAGATATATCAACTAAAATGGAATATAAAATGCTAAGTGAAATGTTTGAGAAATTACGCTTTTATCCGTATAAAATGTAATTGTGCATCACTTTCATTTTCCGAATAGAAAAAGGCTTTATATTCATCTCGAAATTTCATGGAAATTCCTTTATATCTAAGACCAGTCTAGTGGATCATATATTTCCTATTTATATAATAATTAAGAAGCATACGGTAGGAGGCAGACTATTTGCTTTAAAAAATAATAATAACGCTTATAGAAAGTACTAAGACGACCTGTGTCTTCAGACTCCTTTTGTTTCACCTTCCCCCAATGATGTGGGGTCGACTTAATGTGACTTCAGGCTACTGAACTGTATTTTGTTACAGTTCGCGCCAAATTTTATAGCGGCCCTTGGCAACAGGTGGCTTTGAAATAAGACACATTCATATAAAACGTTTAGCAGGGACTATTATAGATTGCTGCTGATACTAATGCCTTTGTAGTAACGAAAAATTTTCACAAAGTAAAATCTAGACGTATTCATTGCAAAAATGTGTAAACACAAATGAATAATACATGTGTTGGCACTGAACCCATCCATGCATGTCGGCACAATCACGCCAATAGAGAGAGTGAATATCGCAAAAGTGAAAATCTGTTATGTTATTTACAAACGCTGTTCAATCAATCTTACATACTCAACAAATATTCAGAAATATCTTAAAAATTGTACAGCACTTACGAAGTATTTGTAAAAAAATTAAATAATAAAATTTTATTTAGCAATAAATACTGAAAATGATATAATGATGTTTCATTTTACATAAATGATAACGCCAGATACTAGTTGGTATATATGAGAAATGAGTAATACATTTATAATTTATTGGTCATTATTATATTTATGTTGTATCATAAAAAAATAGAAATTAAAAATTTTGTCTAAAAAATAAAATAAAAATTTAGGGGTGGACTACCCCTAACATTTAGGGGGATGAAAAATAGATGTTGGCCGATTCTCATAGATACCGGATAAGCACAAAAAATTTCATCAAAATCGGTCAAGCCGTTTCGGAGGAGTATGGCAACGAAAACTGTGACACGAGAATTTTATATATTAGACAATAAAATATGAAATACATTTATTTGTTTATGGCATGGCATATTATTAAATAGGTCTTAAATATTAACTTAGTTCAAGTAGTATTTACACATATTTAGTTGCCTTAATCACCATGTAATATGATAAAATACCCATAATAAACATGAGATGATGAAACAAATGTTAATCGTGAAATACACATACTGATAAAATAACGATCTAAGTTTATAAAATCGAGGCCAATCAATTCTTATCAAAAGGTAAATAGAATAACTTTTAATTCTAATTCAATTATAATATTTACACACTTTTATTATTGTAATTATATTTTATCAACGCTTACAAACGAACAATTCGAATGAAAGATACAAGAAAGACTTTGTGCTATATAGTTGTAAGCTTACACAGAGCCCAGATAGGAAAACCAATTAATTGTGTAGCTGCTAAGTTATTTATACATATCATACAAATGATATGCATAAACATAATTACAATAACAATTATACACATATAATACAAAAATATGATTTTATTAATAAAATGAACCTAAATTGGAGATTATGATAAAGACCAACCGTACTTGAGCAAACAGCAATTTCAATTTTTCCCTTAAAATGAAACCACAAGTGTACAATTTTGACAATGTTTTGCCCAAACTAGTTTTGTCGGTCATGATTTGCTAGATAGTAAGTACAGTTTTTTTAATATTCGTTGGTTCTGAAACCTGCGAGATAGCAAAATATAATATAGGCGAAAATATAAGATCAAATTTGAATCCCTAAATTTTTTATTTAAATCCGTTGAACCATTTCGGATCTTATGCGAGACAAATAAAAATTTTTAAAACTATCGTTTACGATATGTTTAGGCATCGTATGAATTTAATTACGGCATTTGTAGTGTAATTATAGATAGAAACTACAATTTATTATTTATCAGCACAAAATTACTCAATAAATCCAAAGTAATATATATATTACAGTTTGTCTAAAAGAAAACATCACAATAGTTTATACTGAACAATATCATGTAGAGTTAACTCGAAGTAAAATCTAATATCCTGCCCTATTGTAGGATGTGATATTAGGATGAGAAAATGACGTCATTTTAATGAAAGACGAAACATTAAACATGATTTCACTGTCATAACAAACAGGTCTTAAACAGAATTCGCCACTTAAAATAAACTGGCACGATTTCAAGTGAGTCAACCTGAATGCGAAATATTCAGTTCATCAGAACCAGATGTTCTTGAGTCCTATGTAAACATGGGCACATTCGCGGAGCCTGTAATTAAACACCGCCCTATTATTATAATTGTTTACCGAACTACATACATATTAAATAGCAAATACCCTTATACTACTAGCATTACCTATCTCAAGCATATTGTTTGGGTAAAGATCAATAGTTGTCATTGCAGCTCTACTGGGTCAAAAAGATAACAAGTGCTTATCATTCCGTTTTGCAGTTATATTTAACAAAGTAAATAAAATTAAAATTAATTTTAAGCTAATTTATTTACATTACTTGTTTGTTGTTTTAAGATAATTCACTATTCATTTATTTAGCCAAATAACTATTTTAATAATTATTACATAATCTGCGTATCTTTTAAAATGATAAGATCTTATATTTTCCATTTTTTTTACACAATAACTACTGTGCCAACTGAACTATGGTCTTCACTAATACAAAGTAAATTTCCTGACTTAAAAGGTATATATATTATTTTGTATATTAAACGCGACACGGGGAATTTCCTCGAGAGAGGATTTGAGGTGACAATAGTAAATACAACTTTTTATTCTCCTATTCGCAATATATTAAATTTTTTTGTGCAATCTGTACTGATTGATATCACATTATCTAATTAAGTGTACTTTTATTCTAAATTATTACTATTAACATCTTTGCCATGCGTCAAAAGTGAATCATATCGTGGCTAAATTCTAGTAGAATACAAAAAACTAACAGGGATTTCGATAACACACGTTAAAACTTAGTAGTTATTAGTGAAAAATAACACTTTAATCTAGACAAAGTATGTTGTTATCTAGATGTTAGTTCGTTCCTTTAAGATGTCAAATGTACGTATATTTAATTTTAAGTCACTTTTCTGGTATAATATAAATAATGTATTGGTTACAAACTACAGTACAGTACAGAAGTTTACAATAAAATCTCTAGTCAATGTAAATGTTAACGTTAAAAGCAATGGCTTATTAAAACAACCGTTCAAGCTAGAAAAGGTTTGGTGACATTAAACGTTTCAATGTTATAAACAAGCTGCAGATGCTGGCTTCGATCCAAGCTAGTTGGGAGCGCCGGCGCTACAGCCAACACTCGTGTTCCATTTCATATCCAGTTATTGCTCTATTTACCACTTTGAATTGTCCATCTTCTCGAAGTATAGACACAGCAAGTGACAATAAACAATAATTATGTAGAGCAAATTTGTAGGGACATCTGGTGACACCTTATAGTCATAGCTTATTTATTATATTCTACGTTTTTGCGTCAAAAATCCTAAATCATTTTCTGTACCCATTATGCAGAGCCAACATGTGATCGGCGTAGACCAGAAAGAAATGATATGATTAATAATAATATGTAGTCTTTTTCTTGATTCACAGTTATTAAAGCTATTATTGTTTTTTACTTTATTTACTTAATTTCTCGCATCACAACATTAGCTGTCTTGGGCACCTGGGAAACTCGTCAACGCAAAACAAGTAGAAACTAAGATTATTTAATGTTAATAAATTATGCGTATTTATTTCATAGGTTTATACTATAATTCGTGGAGGTAAATGAAAACAAGTATTGTCTATTCCAACATAAATTACACACGATGTATATACCTTAGCTTTAAAACTTTTAGAATATGTAACTTTTAGGTTCTCTGATAGTCAGTGGTTCAATTTAATACTGTATAATTAAAGTTAAGCAAACCGCTAGAGTTACGAAGAGGCTACAAAACTTATAAGTTATATTCAAAATATTGTTTAGTAATAATTACAATATTAAAACGAACTGAATATATCGATGGCGTCTGTGGTTAAGTGGGCTAAGCCTTTACAGGCCTATCTCACTGCAAATGCAAGGCTTTGAGTTCACTTCGGTAAATGTAAATATTGTAAACGTACTTTTCGTGATTTAGTGTGGTCCGAGTGTCTGCCATCAGCGACAGGGAAGTCCGCAATATATTACATAGGTAGCACAAGCGTAAATTGCTTACCTTGCGGATCTTTAATGTGTGTACTAATCTGCCGATAAAATAATGATGAATATATATTAATAGCGGGTTAACTTCTATTTGTTACATGGATAGCAAAAAGCACAATACAGCAAATTTGTGCTAATAACAAAACAAATCACTCAAAAACGGCTTATGTTGGTGTCGAACGGAAAATGGGTTATCATTGACTATTAAGATTTTTTTATAGAATAACTTGCAATTTATCACACATACCATTAATATCGAATAAACGGATAGTAGATAGGAAGATGTTTTTTTATTGCATGAGTTCAGCAGGCAGAGATGGGCCAACCACCAAAGGTGCTACCAATAGACTGGAGCCAGACCACTAATGCCGGAACACAACTCAAGGTTGTTATGGCGGCATACTCTAGACCAGGAATGGTAGCCATCAAGATACCCTACCACCTGGCTATGGGTGGTTTTGCCGCAACTTACGTCAGGCCGCAGGGAAAAGTATTCTTTTTCCGTTCTTGCATGGATAAAATATTTTATATTCAAAATTATATTATCGGATTCAATCAAAACACAAATAGGCTTAGTTCAAAAGTTGCGCAGTACAGGGGTTCTATTATCTGCATGAAATTTGACTCAAAGACCGCAGTCTCCCCAGTTGTAGTGGGTGTACATAACTCGGCCCAAGTTGAAAGCTTTAATTACGTGAAGTGGGCTGTACACGCAGGTGACTCCTTAATTACAGGGCCGAAATTGAGCTGCCCATTCAACTGACACGTTTGCTAACGGATTATCATGACCTATATCCGTACCCTTTGTATGTAAAGCCCTGTGATTACAAAGCTTGCATTGTTAAACGCACAGGCGTTTTTGAATAAAACATAAAAATACGCCCCGATGTGTGTTTAGTCGTGTAGCGTACTCAACCGTAAGTCGTGGTAGCCTAATGGCTAGCGCACGCGTCCCAAATTTGAAGGGCGCGGCTTCGATACTTGCCGGAACGCAGGCACCATTTAGGCAGTTTTCCAACTGAATGTGCATATTGTTACAATTACTACGTGCTAACAACGGAAATGGAAAAATATCGTCATAAAACCGTCAATGCCAAGCCGCCTTGGACAAGCGTGGCGGGTATACTTACCGTTTCCTCGTAGTGGGAGCCGCGTGCCCAGCAGTGAGACGTTTATGGGCTTTCTGAGTGTGTTTACGCTTTTCGGGGTCCGTAAGTAGGACCGGAACAATATTCTTTCAATTATTATAAACAAAAACCTATGTTTACTTATTTTTAT
Source organism: Dendrolimus punctatus (assembly GCA_012273795.1). Classification (NCBI taxonomy): domain Eukaryota; kingdom Metazoa; phylum Arthropoda; class Insecta; order Lepidoptera; family Lasiocampidae; genus Dendrolimus; species Dendrolimus punctatus. The sequence continues at coordinate 7,006,477 of CM022534.1, read as the reverse complement.
AAAAACGGGCAATTAGTCACTCATCACACATAAAGCTTTTGTTAAATTATCAAATTTTAATCATAGCTTCTACTACATCAGATAGTGAACTATCAGTTTCCTACGGTCTTATTCATTTTGAGATTAGTACAGTCAATTTGAACGCTTTCTTAAGAACCTTAAAGAAGGATTCAGACTTCTCTCAATATGAACAAGACCACCATATATATAAATTAAGTATAAGCGACTTTCTTAATAACTTCATCACAGCTTCGGGAAAGAAGCGATTATCATGGAATCTAGTTGTAAATGTAAATGAAATGTACTTTCGATAGCAGGAGAGAATAAAGCACACTTTTCTCTATTGCAAAATGGGAAAATGGATGAAAATGATATAAACGAAACCACGTGTGCAAAGTTCGATTTATTAATATTTGTTAAGAATGCAGCAGCTATTTATCTATAATACTATAAATGGTATTTTTAATTTTCATCCAAAAATGAAGTTAAAGGACAAAATAATAATACGAAAAATCTATAACATAATATACGCTTTATATTATTATCACATTGAAAAATATATCAGAAAGTATACCATACATCCTGTTTGCGAAGAGAGCCAACACGCCAATTTTACTGAGCTCACCGCGAGCCCGATTCCCACCGGTGTTTTTAACTCAAGTCCCATAATAATGTTTTCGGTATGTTGCACGAGAACTCATTATAACTTTATTATATGACAGAGAAGTTGTTTTTGCGTAAATACTTAGAGTAATAATTAAAGTTTGTTTTGTTTGAACATATTTCAGAATAATTTTTCCTTTCATCTTTTCCCAATTTATGTGGTCGGCATAGTATGTCTTTTTAACCATCTTCTAAAAAAAAAAAGGTTTTCAATTCAACTGTATTTTTATTTTTTTGTATATTTTTTATGCGATTTTCCGTCAAGTGTGGATATTTTATATTTGTAAGAGCAATCCTGAGGCGGTCCCATTGTTTTACTTGATTTGCTAGTGAGATCTAATAAGTGGATTGCAGACACGTACAACGTGTTTCATTTTTTTTCTACAGCTATTCAAGCATTTGGGTAACTAGAAAAGGAGTTTTAGTTTTATTTTTCCATCCCACTTCTATATATTTGTAAATTATATAAATGTTAAAAATAACCAAAATTACATAAAATTGTCAAAACTATCAAAACCACGAAAATGACCAAAATGTCGAAAATGACAAATCACAAAAAAACTATCTTTCTGGGATAACCTAAAAGAGTACCTATCCATGTTATCCTCGGCATCGAATATACATATAGACGCACGCAAGCACACACACACACACACAATTGATCCAATCGTTTTTCCGCAAAAGCGTAACAGATAGACAGAGCTACTTTCGCAGTTATAATATTAACAGGAATTAAGTATGGTAATATTAAACAGTACCCATATATACCCTTAATACTTTTGAAATATTTATAACAAGTTAGTGAAAATTCCAATAACGAGCCTAATCCCTTTTTGAGTCGACGTGCTTTAGTCGAGATACCCACAAATACAATTACTTAAATGCAAACGACTGACATATCAATTTGACGGACCATTTTAGAGATGACGAGTCACTTAAACTACTTAAAGTAACTGCTGCCCACATGATATTTGTTTAGTTATTTTGCCACACACGGTATTAGCAAATGCAAGCATGATTAAATTATGTTGCTGAGTACCTATTTTATATTTTAACTAGAATATGCCCGCGATTTTATCCACGCTTGATTTCTTGAATTCCCATGGGATTCACGTGACAAAAAATACCACAGTATTTAAAAAAAAATGTGAGCTATCGTTTTAGTGAAAACTATGTCGAAATAAGCGAATTTGTATGCACCCGCACAACTACAAACTGCTGTAGGGAAAATCACATGGGATTTCCGGAATATAAAAATCACACATTACATAAAAAATAAATTACACAAAATTTGCTATGGATTAGTGGAAAAGTCACATTGGAACTTAATTTTCTTAAACTGGCCGCAATCACAAACCGCGTCGCAATTGGCCTAGTAGTTTTTACGTGAATCCCAAACAAACAGACAAGAAATCTAAAAAAATAATTGCATTCGGCCATTTATATAGTATATTCCAGTTTTTTTTTATACCTTCAACGTACAGTATGCACACGGCATTTTTAGAGTTTTCAAATATTATAGATAGATAAACATTCTTTGGAAAAGACCGTTAGATAATAGTAGGTAAGAAGTATTAGAAACATATGACACGTAGGTACATCTCGTGAAATTTCGACGAACATGAACGAACAAATGGACAATAGAGATCAAAATTTAGTGGATATCCCGAAAATCATCGGAGCTTGCCTCTATATAAAGAGCGTCTCTCACCATATGCTCCGCAATAATATTTCCTTTCAGTTCGTTTTTAGAGGTGGCCGACGAGTAACTTAATGTAAAGATACAGCTTGTTTAGAATTTTATAATATTACAGATTATAGATAGATAATCGAGAATTAAAACATTATTTAGCACAGTGGTTAGTTTTACAGCCGCAAGTCTAGCATATTAGCAACTCCAAAAATAATAATTATATGCATAAAATAAATAAATACATTTTATGGAGTAATTTCAGACCCCTTTCTTTAGTAAGCTAAATTATTGATCGGCCAATATCTGATCATTTGGTGTTGATTATGGTGTCAAAAACGTTTATTCATCCATTAATGTTGTTTGGCAAGGTATTCAACATAACCTCGTTGTTAGATTATGCAAACACGACTTCTCCAGTATATGTTTACTTGATAACACAATCTCGCGAGAATGTGTCCATTTTTGAGGTTAAAAATATCGTATGACCATTTCCATATATATGTCCAAGTACGAATGTTCATTATGATCAGATCACACTGGAACTGGTAGGTGCTAGCTGGGCATGGCTGTTTCCAGAGCTGCCCAATTGCTCATATTGCGAAGAAGTGGACACCAGGGCATATACTATTTTAGAATGCGCGAGATGGGAAGAGCCGAGAAGAACAGCCCATTCAAGTTTAGGTGCCAACAAAACATCAACTACAATGTTGGATATAATACTAAAGAATGAAGAAAATTGGGACAATGTCAACAGCATGATGACCGAAATTATGTCCAAAAAGTCTCGCGACAAAATAGGAAATATAACCCTTCTCCCCGCTACAGAGAAGTAATAGCTAACGGTATATACCACTGCAATGCGAGGTTGAATAAAAAAAAAAAGTTTCATCGTCACAGTGAAAAGTGATAGACAGGCATAGTTACTTTTCTATGTGTTTAGTGTCGATCTCTGCCACTTGAACCGTCATAATAATTTTATAAATGGGCATATCATAATTCTTTTTAATGGGGAGATACGTAAATTTAAGGTTATACTATAAGTATCGCTATACAGTGCTTACCCAATGCTTATGACTGACAGACTCGGTCAAGGATACTGATTATTTCTATGTGCCGGTTACTTCATGATGTTTTCGTTCACTGTAATGATGAATATACAATATGCACAGTAGGTTAAAAAAATTCCCTAAGCAGTGCATGCCGTTCGGATACGATTTGATTGAACCCACGTGATTGAAAGAGCCGGGGGCATGTTAGCCCTTAAGCTATCACTACTTCGACCTTGATTAGCCTTCTCCAAAATGACATCAGGCTTATTCTATGACAGTTGGAGGTTATACAAATATTATCAACAACGCGGGTAGGATTACGTTATTTCATTAATATTACTCGTATAACAAACTGTTATTAGCTTATCTCTAGTTTTCAGGTTTGAACGGGATTTAATTGTATAAAATATGGAATTAATTTTACAAATTTAAATATATTACGTAGTAAATATTCTACTTTTGTAGCTCATAAATGTACTTTAATTATAATATAGACCTCCCTATTTTATATTAGACTGTATATAGACATTATCTTAAAATCAGCTAAAGGCTGCGCAATAACTACCTAATTGTTTTTGAAAATGTTTATTACACAGCAATCTATTGTTAAGGGAGTCGAAAAGATTGGCGCGGACGTTATAAAATTTTAAGAACGTCTCACCTTACACTGGGCAGACAGTGAATTTAGGCTCGGTGGTAAAAATTGTTTTATTGAAGATATATTATGTGTTATTAGTATGGTATATAGTGTATTGACAGTACAATAGGTAGTTCTCAATCCGATGTAATATGAGTCATCGTTTTATATGATCTGTAACAGGCTAATCGGCAGTAACTATAAAAAAATCTATGTCGCACTGAAGCTGCACTTTTACTAGGATTTTAAAAGGGGTAAAATTGGAACAAAAATTAAAAGTAACTGATGTCAAAAAGGAAATTCAATTTACGTTTTATTTTTTATTTAGATCTGTCGTTATATGAAAAAAGAATTGAATCGTAATAAATCTTTGATTTCATTATATACTAATATAAGCACTTTGTATATTTATTACAGCTTTATACGGACCTCTAATAGAAGTTTTATTAGAAACTAAAAATAATTTAAATTTCTTTGAAATACATTACATAACATCCCTGGACTGAGAATTAATTATTAAAGAATTAAAGAGAATATTTCATGTCTCGCTAACTTTGTCTTGCAGGTGAATTCCAAGGTGGTACTTTCACATTTCAAATTCAGAATGATTTCCAAATAAATTAAAAAGGTTGTAGCGTCGAAGCGGCATTATTTTAGTCCGTCCATCCCTCGTGAATCCAATTTGTGGCATCCAACACGACGTCCCACTAATAGGATTCCAGCCTCGCTTTAAAAAGTCTATTTATGTTCCGCAATTACTTACTAAGTGTGATTACTTGATTAGTCCTAATAAGAACATAGAAATCATATTTCAAAACTGTATTTATTACCATCGAGAGCCGAATGTTAAAATTTAGTATAATTATGATTTTACATTGCGGAAAATATGCAGGCGTTTGTAAAAATCACTTTTCATAAATCATTCTGTTTAACAAGGTATAAAAATGCAAATTCACTCATTTGTTTAACGAAACCATAAAATAGAATGACACTAGGCTGTTCGTATTAGTGAAGCAAAAATGAGAATATCATTGGAATTTAAAGAATTCTGTAGGGTATATAGGCTATATAAAGGCTATATTTACTAAAAATATGGCACATCATGTCGAGGCACCCAATAGCATCGTGAAGAGCGTAACAATCAAATGTGTACCTTAAGAACATTAATTTTATGAAATATATAGATTGTCAAATCAATTTTAATTGTGTATTAAGTACTTACAGTCACATTTTAAAGGTGTAATCTATTCGCGCTAGAAAGTCTTAATACTATATTTTATTTGTAGGTGACATAGATATTGAACTGTACTTTCAGGAATACAGTATCCACAGCAGTTGCTAATTTATATTTATATAAACAGTTAAGCAAAATTGAGCACGAAATAAATTCCAATTAAATTATCATTGTGTACAGATAGGCAGGTAATTAAATTATATTGCGAAGCGGCATCAGGTTCGATTTTATTAAATATTTCAAATGAGCAAACGTCTCTGGCGGGCTTTGGGTAATTTTGAGTGACAAACGAGCGGTTGAGCGCGACGGCTGCGTCTTGAGCCGAGTCCGTCACGTGCGCTCGGTAAATAAAATACGTTCAAGTAAGCCGCCCCGTCTCACCCGCCCACAACCAAACGCGGGACGACAAATCTCATTCTGCATGCAAATTTCACGGGTCCTGTCTCAAGCGACCTTTACGATACTTATTTTAACGAATTATAATCTTTATCCAAACTTTATGTACAACTCCGTTTAAACGGGTAGAGACGGGTAAACATAAAATAGACAGCAACAGGCAACCCAATCATAACAATTAAATCTGGATGGCGAAAATGAAAATGACAACCCCTATGTAATCAATTAAGAGCGTTTTATTTAATAATACGCGGTTATGGCGTGTCGGTATTAAAGTTAGAATGGAAGTTAAGATTTTTTATATGTTAAGCACTGATGTATGTAGTTGAACTGTGTCAAGGCGGAAGAAAGACTCGGTCGAATAATGCGGACACGCGCTGAATCACAAAGTAGTAAATCAGTTCATTCTCGTGAACAGCTGAATATTCAGTTAGCTATGGCATTTTCGTTAATAAAATTTGCATAAAAATAAGCTTGCGACATTGATTGTGTGTCAATTATTAGAGGGTTACCGATTTTGACTTTGCTCGGATCTGTTACATTTACTTTGACAACGAGATTAGCAATAAATAAGCTTTTTTTAAAAAGGTTTTTAAATACAAGCTTTTGAGATGTTGGATATCATGTAGCAGCAGAGTGCTAGCAAGCTAGCAAGACAAGTAAAACGAGCCCAAACACGACGGGTTCCTATGGCCACCTTCCGACTCAATCATTAGATCAGCTTCATGGAACCATAATGTCACACGATATACATATGCGTGCAAAATTTCAGCTCAATCGGAAACCGGGAAGTTGGTCAAATTTAACTTGCAAGATTCCACTCGAACTCACATACATACATAGGTACATCCATCGCAAGTTAAATAAAAGCTTGTAAAAATAGAATGATTACTTACTAACAATATTCTATTTCTATAATTCGACCTCTGTAAAGTTTCGTCTAATTATAAACAGTAAAATATGTCCTGTGATTATTCGTAACTTAAAACGCTGAACATGGGCCCGCAGAGCGCCCCAATGGATGGATACTGACGCAAAGGTCCTTCTGCATTAGCGGACAGTACTAAGTCTCATGTTTACTCAGCGTTACTTTGTGTTTGTCCAACGGGCTTTGTCGACCTCGCGCCGCTTCTCTAACCTGTTGTGCTCTTAGTATTTATCTACACCATCCACCGCTTTTAACCCATTTTTTGTTCGTGGTCCTTAACCACCCTCTCTATGCTCTCATGTAGGACGTTCACATAGTTATACCGAGTTATATAATGCTTGGTTCTGATAAACAATTTCCTGATTTACCGTCACCGGAGATGAAAGAAATGTTGGATGTAATCTAGTTAATAAACCCTATCCAATCTACACATTTTGATTCATATACAACTGTAGAACGGAGAACAATGTCTATAGGGGTTGTGATTCTATTGTTGTTCAGTTCTTGTAAGATTTATGTTCCAATATCAAAGACGACCTTTGTTCTAGCATCGTCCCTATGTTACTGGTCTAACGTATAACTCATAAATCAAAATTTCACTTAGTATAGAATATACATTATTGCCCAGAAATATAAAAACAAAAAGTGATTTTTTCCAAGTAATGTTTGGATGAATGATTACGTTCTAGTGATTTCAGAACGGTAAAAAGAAATACTTAAACATGTGGGGCTATTTCACTGACGAGCTGAGAAATTAAAAGCAGAATTGAAAAAAAAGAAACAATGAAAAATTATGTCGAAGTTTAGAATGGAGAAATTGACATTTTGGCACAATGTGTAATTCATAATTTATTGTTTACTTTTCCACTAACTGATGCGAATTACAACCTTATTGATACATTGTCAACGTCTAAGGTCTAATGGACCACTATCCGGAATCTCTTTGAAAGTTGAGAATGACTGCGCTAGACATGAATACAACATAAACTAGTACATAGGCGCGTGCGAGCCGGATATCGCAGCCGTCGACGAACCATCACCATGTCGCCGGATTGGCCCGTAACTCGGAGCCCTATATCCGCCGCGAAATGGAACGTGATTCCACTCCCAATATTGCGGGCGCCAATACAGCCCTACAATCTCATTGTGAATTGTGTTGATTGCGAAATCTTCGATATCTACTTAAGACGTACTAAAGATCTAAGTATACGACGGCATTGCATTAGTCACTAGTTTGTCCGAATCGGAAAAAGATTAAACACAACGACCAAAATATATTTTATAACAAAAAGCAACGCAAACAAAATTAAATCTACTATTCTTAAAACAGATATCAAACTTAAAAAGTATGCGACAGCATAATTTATTATTATTATATAATAATAATATAATTTATTAAACCTTACATTTCGAATACTCTGTGATTAAGCTTGTGATAAATTTAGGCTACTTTGGAAGTAAACAAGAAAAAATAATTTAAAACTAAACAGCAACAATTAGTTTCTATTTAAAAATGCATCCACATAAGTGTGATTGTAATTTTGTTGAGATATATATATGTCCTTTTTTAAAAGGTTTTAAAGATGTGCACGTTATTATGAACGTTGGTGCATACATATTATGTACCTTCGACAACGGGATGTACACAGGATACTTATCCTAACAACTAAATCACTCCGCGAATTTGGAGTTCGAAACTTTGCAAGTGAAGCTTCGGAAACTGTACTAGTACAAACAAATACCAGAAATTTCATTCTACAGACAATGGCGAAAATCGTTCATGAAATCGCAGTGTCACTAACCGTCACTCACAAGAGGAGTTAGACTAGAATTAAATTCCTCCTATCTTCGCAATGCTCGCCTAAGTTAGTTAAACAAAAACAAATTTAAGTAAACTTAAACACACGAGTTCCTAAAATTAAGCAACTTCATTTAACGAAAGCGCTACCGTCGCGTCGCATGTAGTATAAAGGATGATGGGCACCAATGTATGAAACCTGGTACCGGCACCAATTAAAATTCATGATATATCATCATTGGAAAGATATTTTTATTTAGAATAAGAAACACCGTGGCGCTCGCCCGGTTCACTGATCGGGATAATCCTACCTTGAAAGTTATTTTTTATTTCATTTTATTATTATTTACTTTAAAACTATTGAACTGACTTTGGTGTGATTGTCATCGATAAATATTTTTTTATTAAATTCTAAGCAAAAATCATCAAATCGGTCAAACTGACCGAAGATGTGATAGAATCATAAATAAAAAAAATATGATTCTTTTAAATTCTATTTTAAGCTCAAAATCCAATATTTTTATTTCAAAACGGATAATGTTACGGGTTTCTCGTCTTAGACTTTTTGTTTACTTGAAAAGCTATGCAATGATGTATGACTGATCTTAATCGGATATAGGTACCAAAACGTCCATCATCTTTTCAAAGTATACACATACAGTACAGTTACACACATACATATACAGTTAGTACATATTATATAGTTGTTTCAAATTTCTCGCAGTAAGATTGAAGCAGTAATGTGGAGTGGTAAAGCAAGTTATGGTCACAGTGAAGGGAGAGGACAGGCGAGTGCATTAAGACAAAACGTATTGGGCGGCGGCCAGCGTCTCAAGTGTCCGTTTGGTGCCAAGAGCCGGCGTCAAGCCGTCACAAGCCACTCCGCGATCTCGGCACCCTATAATTTTTATAAAGCACAATAATCTCAGCAGATTAATCCCTGTTTCATTAAATTAAATGCCATTGCTGATAAATACTGTCTATTTCAAAAGATATCTCCTAATAACTAGTGTTTTTTAATACGAAGCTGGCACACAGACAGACGATCTAATGAAAAGAAGTTAGCGTCGCCTAGACTTATGTAACACCACGGGCTAAGTCACGCGTTACGTTTGTGCGATGTTGATGCGATCGAGGAATCAAATAGGAGAAATGGGGTAGAGAATGGGGTAAGGAGAAGGGGAAGTGGGCCATCTGAACTTTTACTCATCGCACGAAACACGATTAACTATTTTTAATGCGAGAAGGAGTTCTTTTGAACTAACTCCTACTTTCCGAGGATTACTCATTCCGATAACCGATGAGCTTCAGCTTCTTGGCGTCTCTTGACATTAATTCTCAACTTTGGCTTTTATATCGAGTATATAGTACAAAAAATGGGCATACTCTCGAAAGTGAAACGAAACTTTACACCGGAACAGCTAGGTACTGATGTTGTTCAAAATCCAAGTACAAGCATATACGGAGTACTACTCCGACCTTTGAAATGGCTCAGCCAAATATCAAGGCGAAGCATTATGAAGAACGTCCGATATCATATTTAATAAGAAATACTCCGTATTATTTCGTATTTTGTTCAAAATAGGTTTTGTTGAAAGTTTTTTTAGGCTCTAAAGGCCATTAATTTAAATTGTAAACAGCAACGTGTTAAAAAAATCTAGATTAGCTATTTCTCAAACTAAATAGAAACATGTTTTTATTGGAATCATTTAAAGCTTTTTCAAGTGTTAATTTCTCATAAATTCCTCGACTCGTACTACTACTTGCCAGCGCGAAGACGTACGAATTTTAATTAAAACTCAGCAAGATAAGCCGTCTTCTTATAATATAATATCAGTTTGTTAAACTTAAAACTAATGTAGCGCAAGAACGAATCTTAATTTCATTATAACCAGTTGGGTTAACAGCGTTTCTCTAGAAACAAATTCACGATTCGAAACCCTTCACCACCCATTGGTTCTTGGAACAGAGATAGTTTTAAAAACGTAATCGGAAATCGTGGTTTTGTATAATAATAAAAAAAATCTAATAGTGGAGTTATTAACACTTAACAACGTAAGACACATTTTGTCAACTTATACATAATAGGCTTCGTTCTTAATTTGATATTGAATGGATCTTATTTTTTTGAAATGTTAATAAAATTAAAATAATAATACATTAATTAAATGTCGTTAGAATTATTATAGAGTAATATACCACAGGTACAAATATAACCGAACACAACAAATCCGAACGTAATTCAGAAGGTCGTAATTCAATAAAACGCGCAAACGCCGTCACTATTAGATTCCCGAATGCACACACGTCACGCCCGTATCGTAATCATCGCTCAACTGCCCCCCGCCTCCATCAGGCCGTCGTTCCGACTTTACAAATGCAAAAGAATCTGCAACACCTGGCTAATGATGCTAATGAGCGAGTACAATAGGCTATTCTCCACAATAATTAGAAACGTATGCCAATAAACAAGTGAACAAAAGAAGACGATCATAAAAGGATTACAATTAGTTCAAATGCCGACAGTTAATAAAATTTGCTTGTATAGAACTGTATGTGGAATTTGTCTTTGTCGGCGCCTAGGTTGTAATATTAAATAATAAAATTTGTTTATAAATAAATACTTCTCTCTTAAGTATTTATTAATTACACTGACCCCAATAATTAAGTTAAAAATGCGCAAAACGCATAAATCGTTGAACCCTCTTACGGGTGCTCATTGGGTCGCAGTCAGCAATTTCTTTGAAGTGCATCTTAAGTAACCTAGCGGCCACACTGTCGTAATTTAGCTTAAATTCATAAATCTTGATAGTCATAAATTCATCTAGGTCTTGATTTTGACGAATTTAAAGTGTAAGATCAATTACTACTATGGCTAAAACTAGTTTAAAAGGCATAAATACGAGAGGGGATGAACAAGTTCTTTTAATCAATATTAAAAAGTGCAAAAATTTAAACAAAAATAGTTAATTTTGTAAATAACCTCCCAATGCAATATATTAACTTTGATACGTGACAATGATATACACTGACATTGATATTACTAGCAGTGAGCGACAAAGACCATAGATGTAAAACGTATTTTTTATATTACATGTTTTTTCATATATTTATACTCAGTTGTTTTGAATTTGCTTCATTTAAAGTGCAAAACATTAAGTCTTATAATAAAATAAAGATGAACATTAATTGTCGATTTCTGTTTTTAGTTATACTACTATTTTTTTTATTTTTTTATAATTATTTATTTATAATCTTTTTTAGATGAATCAATTGTTATGCTTAACAAGAAAATAACTCATGTCTTTATATATATAATAACGCGTTTCTTACTTCGTTATTCCTAGCAAAAAAAATTTTTCTTCAAACTCATCTACGACAGGTATAACCACGTCATTATCGTGAAATTTGACCAACTAAAGAATGAGCCAAAATTAAAAGAAGAAGTTCCAAGAATTTCCTCTTTTAATTTTGGGAATAAATGAAAATTACTTAGGGCTAAATGCGGAAAATAATTTATATTATTTTTAGTATTTTCTTTAAAACAGCAAAATATACTAGAATTGATAATTTTAATAGTCAGAAATTATCGAACATTCCAAATTAAATTAATGCACAACAAAAATAGAAAACGTTCAAATAACACGAATGTAAAATTCCTGCTTTTCGCTCACGACCTATCAAGTTTACGGCGAATACATGTCAGCCATGAGCCGAGGAAATACATTTCTTCGCTTATAAACATATTCTTGAGAAAAGCGCTGAAGTAATACAAGCAGACGTACGAAATCATGTTTTGATGGAGGAAGTACACTACAGTTTATTTATATTTATTCGGAACTGAACGTTATACAACCGAGGCAAATGAGAGTACACACACAAATAAAACATGACTGCAAATGTTAAAATTAGGATAAACTATTCACGAGTTTCACATTCGAACTTGAACAAAATAGTAACACACTGAAAATACGTAATAAGAAAAGCAACTACCGAGAAAGCTACTGATTTATCAGGTTTCAGTGCCAATAGTTGGGAGGTACGAGTAAATAAGCTGAATAAAATACTTTATCTACAACTATCCACTGTCTCGTATAGAATAGAATCGAGTGCAGGTGCAGAAAGGTAGGCGAGGAAATCGAATAAAAAGCGGCAGACAACGCTCAGTCCGCTTGCGCATTTTCACATTATCGACGCCAATGAAATGCCCGTGAACATTGTAATTAACTTTTTAAACGCTGAAAGCTCGAAGGATGAAAAATTAACTTTTATATCGCCTACTCGTATGTAAATTTGAATGCTTGTTATAAGTGGCATAAGGATTTTAAGCGATGGTGTTTTGAGAACATAGTATATTCATTCTATTTATGTTCTCAATGTTATTTATTATCGATTTTATTCAAAAAGAGAACATAACAATTGATTTAAAATTGTGTCACTAGAGAGTTTTTGGTGGGAACTAAAAGGAGATGTTGTGCTTGTGCAGTTTTATTTTCTAAACATGTGTAAAATTACTCTAAAATAAACAATAGTTGTAGGATGTTGTTGATAGTTTTTGAGTAGTACTTTGGTGAAAAATTTGAACGCTATAGTCAAATTTGGCCTTTTGAGTTGTCACAAGTACTCCGTTAAATGGCTTCAGTTGATAACCTACAGTTCAGCCGAGCAATACATAAGCTTAAGAAAATGAAGAAATAGGTATATTGTAATCTAAGATCTGGCTAGTTGCCAAGCCATAAACCTAAATAACTAAATAAATATCTGTGTGGTTAGAACAGAGATCATTTCAATTGTGGTGGGTGACAATGACTACCTAATACAAAATTGAAGCGACAACATTCTGGTTCAAGGTCAGACAAAAAACCTCTTTAAAGCTGCATTTGGTAACCGCGCAGATATTAATTAAAGTAGATGAAGCGATGGTACATGTTAAGATCGTATAAAGTGTCGATGTCTATCGATATACATCTATAAAAACAGACGTAATAAGCTTCTTGTGTGTGGAATGAAAGCGGTAATATGATGGAATGTTCAACAAAGACGTGGCGCCAACTCATGCATATAGTGACGTTTTCAGCCTTGAATACACACTTGTATATGCTATGCAAAGTTTGTTATTTACTCATAGCACTTAGGTATTGCAGATGCAGTCTATTCCATTAGATGAGAGTGTTGTCGTACCATTAGTCGTGACTTGGCATCAAGTTAACTTGCTAATAATGTGCAATCAAATCCGCCGGTGACTGCCTGTTAATTATGCGTACGCTCAATGAATTCAAATAGACTGTGTTATTGTCATTAACGCCTTGTTTTAGATGTAGTAACTAGTTCAAACCCGTTGGTAATTGGATATTTATATTAAAATCTATAATATTATTATACTCCAAACATGCTGTGTCTGTACATTAAAGCTATTTGAAAAAAACCCCATCTGGAATGAACTATATAAACGAAGGAGAAAACGATGCAATTTTTTAAATTTCTTGTCTATTTGTTCAGGATTCACGTAAAAACTACTGGGCCGATTTCGATGTGGTTTGTAATGGTCGTCAAAAAAATTTTAGACCTTAAATCTGCGCTACTTTGATCTTGAATCCACGGATATTCGTGGAATTATTTAAAATGGCTAAATTGAAAAAAAACTCAATGCAATTTTTATCAGTGATCGATGGCAAATTTTATGATATTATCCCGGGAATCCCGCGGGTATGGTACAAATTAGTTGGATTACATAAATATTAGCTGATTTCAATACGATTTTACTAAACCGATACCTATACCTTTTTTGAGTGAAACAATACTCTTAATATTTCGGAAATCCCGCGGGAATTTTTTGGGAGTGTTTTTCATTATATTACTTCAATTACGTTGGCTTCGGCTCACCTCTATTTTTGCTGGAAGTTGTATAGGTATGGACTTTGTTTCTTTGTTTATATTCTGTTTTGATATTATATGTGAAAAGCCGAATTAAGTTTATATGTTAGTACTTATAAGAAAGCTACTGCCTAGAATTTGTCACGCGTAACCGTGGAGCGCAAACTCTGGTACTGTATAATATTTATTCATATTTACAATTAAATTTATAAAATACAATTCATATAATAAATTTGTGTAATTTATCTGGACAATGACACCATTACTCGCTATGACTTTTGAAATTGTGAATATAATAACGTAAAACAATTTCAACTCAGCAAAGCCCGTAACGTAAAAGTTTCCTGAGATTAAGACAGAATTCCCACTTTTATTTGTTTAATGAGCAAACATAAACAAGAACTTATTCAAAGGGTAGAAATGTCTCTGCTTAACCGCCGCGACCCGGATTTCAGTCCTAATATTTATTTTAATTACACCTAGTTTCCTTCAACGCTTGAGGCTTAATTAATATCTTTACCACCTTCTGCGACAATATTAGAAATGAATTTACCTTAACTTACTTACCTTATGGTAAAACTATAATTTATCACGATTTACAACAACAATTACAAACGATTAATTATTAAGGTTTAATATCAAACTACTACTATTTATAGTCAGCTTCGTAGAGCAGCTTTCATCACATAATACTTATTCAAAAGAAATGAAAAATGGGTTTGAAACGCACGTTTAGGATGTAATTGTGAGTAATGCTTAAATAAATATTAAGCCAAACAACCTACATAACATTATAAACAATATATTCAAAATTTCTCAAATAACCAGAAAGGGTTTTTATAGGTAAATGGGAAAGATACTTTTACCCTTTTCCTAGAGAAATAAAAAAAATGAAGTCGAAAAAGATTTTTTTCCCCTGTGGAAGGAAGCAAGCAACCATGGGTTTTCTCTGAGAATTTTATATATTATAATATATTAGGGTGGCGCAAAAAAAAACATTTTTGTTTATTTTGAGTTTCGTATGACAAAATGTTAGTTCTTGATGTTTTAAAAACTCCCCCGCCAAAGGACAAATCAAAAAAAAATATTTAAGAAGTCGCTCCAAATTTTTTGAAATTTCGAAAATCGCCAAAAAAACGTTGTTTTATTCAAAATTTTATCTCATTACGGTATAATTATACAGACCAAAAAGTTATAATTTTCTGAAAGTTTCAGTTCATAATGAAAATAATGAATTTTAAAAGGTCGCTCATATTTTTTTTAATGTAACAGTGCATTACTTTAGATTTTATATATACTATAAATAAGTCAAAGTTTGTTTTCAATGAAATAAAGTAAAATTTATAAAACAATCCCCGACACGTAAGTGAACAGTCAAAGCGAACTTAATTAAAATTAAACTAGAGCTCCAGGGACAAAGCTTGTTCGAAACAACAAAGCTATGGGAGCCGTCATAGCTACTGTCAACTACAACCACTAAGTACGATCTAAGATTACTTCTACTATTTAATCAGCAACTAGCGTGCACATCAAAATATAGGTTTAAAGTGGAGGTAACGAATCTATTCTCATAAAAAGACTAGTTTTTCTATCAAAATATATGACGCATATAAAGTTAATTATAGCAATAAGGTAGTTTATCGAAGTAAAAAATAAAAATAAACACGAATGCTGCTCCAAGTATTAAGAATTAAAATTACAAAGTCGTAATTAAAGATTATGGTGTATCTCGCGGGGTCACATCTGCCGATGAAGATCGTGATTAATTCCTTACGGTTGCAAGGGCATAAACTAAGAAAGCACATCTGTGCATAAATTCAGAACACGTCCGTCTATATAAATTCATAACTTCGGAACGAAGCGGAGACAGACGGTACGTCAGAGACTCTGAGAATTTATTAAATAAATTAATTGAACCAAAACGAACGAAACGACTTGAATATTGAAGTCACTATAGTTACGGCAGTCGTTCGTCACGAAATTGAGCAATTTTTGATACACAAATAACACTTTATTATGCAACAGAAAAGTATATCTAAAGAGAGAACTAGGTATGTGATGCCACACTGGGTCACCTTATTTCTAAGGACCGACATCTCCCAGACAACCTTAGCCTAAAAAATCATTATTGTATGGATTTAATAATATACACGTGTACAGGAAACAATAATATGTTTAATAAACAAAGGATCCCGTAACCATTTTCGCAAAAAGAACCCCTTTCAAAATGAGTATGTTCATCTGTTCGCTTGTTCGCCTGTCTTTGTACCTTAAATGTATTTTTCTTTCTGAGAAAACATTGCAACATAAAATAGTTTGTATAAAAAAGTTGCAGTACAATTATTTTATTTATCACTAGCGGTTACGGCAGACGTTGTCCTGCCCTGAAAAAACAAAAATTTAGCTCAGCGCCACTAAGCAGGTCACTATTTTTTTTACACCTTGGGTTACAATATTCAAGTTTTAGTAGGGATCCCTAATTTTTTCTACTAACAAATATAGCCTATCTTAAACTGGGATAATGTGCATAATGTCACTCTAATTATGAAACAATTTTTGAAATTGGTCCAGTAGTTTTTGAGTTTGTTCGTTACAAACATACCAATAATCAAATCCTTCTTCTTTATAATATTAGTAGGTATATACTATTCAGCAGTATAGCCAATTCGCGAAATCTAAAATTCAGAGGTGGCCGTAATAGGGTATAATTGAGGGATGAAAATAATTTATGATTTCTCATATTATGAAAATACGCTTGGAGTTGGACACCTGATCACAGGGATGAAAACAGTGCTTGCTTTTCGCCCCTGGAAAACGATTTTCGTTGCTGTCTAAAAATTTAAAAACTAAACGAACCATAAATAATATGTGCGATTCATGTCCCAACTTTTACAGCCATTATTAAATCGCGGCATAAATTGTAATAAAAGTTATCAACAATTTTGTAACATTATTTCATACTTATAAATTACTTATCACAAAATTTATCATTAATTTACATAAATTAAAACCAAATATAGTGACAAAAAAAATACTGGCTAGTAGAATGCCACAGAAAAAGAAATTTACTTGACTTTTACATGAGTTTTTCAGATTTAGATATGGATTTAACGCCTGATTTATTAGTGAAATTGTTTGTTTTACTAATCAATTTTTTATTATTTACTTTTCTCTTATTGGAAATGAAACCGCTGGTGAAAGGCCTATTTAGGCACTCGAACTATTAGCGCCTTCGCTACGCTCGTGCGCCAATCCCATACCCAAATATGCCACTTTCAGTTGTAATGTAACAACCTACTATTTTGGTATACTAATATGTGTGAAGTATTTTAAGACAGATATTAAAAAGATCGTAACAACGTTTCATGTTTTTTATAAGTGGCAAGACATGCACATTTTGCACAGAGCATTTTCTGTGCTCTGTGGAAAATGCTTCCTAGGTCGTAGTCAGTAAATACTTTACATGTATATTTAAGAATACGATGGCAAATGATAAAATTTAACATATAATAATGTGTACCTACATATTGGTTTGTGTATGTGTAGGTTATGTAATGAAACAATAGACAATAGTTATAATTATATTGAAACGAACTAAGACAATTAAATCTAAATACAATGAACACTAAAGATTATTTTACTCATAATAGTGATAATGGTTGCACAAGAGTATCCACTTTTCCAATAAACCACCCTACATACCTACTGCATAACGTGCCAAGATTACTTATAGCCCCCGGAGTCGGCGACCAAACAACAATATTTGCCGGTCCCGGACACTAGATTAATTTTGCCTCTGGCATTTTATTCCACTTATACAAAAAAGTAGAAAACCTTAAAACCGCAAAACTGGCTAAATGAACTAGAAGATCTTCAAGTTTTGTGAAGCTGAAGGCGATAAGTAAGTACTTTAAGAGAATTTTCGGTTCAAAAAGACACGATTAGGAAATACAATGACGGTAATGATGGTTAATTTTCAGTGTAGTTAATTTAACAAACTTTTATAATAGTCACGGGCGATTATAAAACTTTGTAAATTCTAATATATTCATTCGTAAAAGTTCAAAAGATGTTATGGAAGGTTTAAGTTTTTAATCGGAAAGAGTGATATCAACAGGTAGTCATCTTGTTAATGTAATAGTTTCCCAATTAAATAAAAAAAGTCTTGTAATAAATACAAGGGAATTGAATTATATATACTATTTTGCATATCGTGCACTAGAGCTTTCTATACAATTTAATCACATAACTAAAATATATTATTTTTTGATACCTTATGTTCATTTTTGTCATCGAAAGTTTAGATTTCATGATAATCGATTAATTCAACATCGCTTGCATAAATTTTAACGGTATTATTCATATTGAGTTAGAATAAGCTTGTAGGCTTCTTGAAGGATCTTAAAGAACCTACAAACTTACTCTAACTTGATATAAATAAGACCGTGAATCATTACGCATTTAGCCGATTTTGGAGTTAGAATTGTTTACTAAGGACTGTTTGAAATTCACCTTTTATAAACATCCTTAAGACACGTAACAGAGAAATGAAGATCTCAGACACATGTTTGGAATACTTTACCCAAAGGTCACAACAGAACTAAAGTACGCAAAGGAAAATTCATAAATTATACCCCTGAGGGGTCCAACTTATGAAATAAAATGAACAAATAAAACTTTACCGAATAAAAATTGAGAACAAACAAAATAAAACAATGCATAATGATTAACTTACTCAGTGGAGAACTCTAGACAATTATGTAAGCAGTGTTTTCCTTTTCTTAGCTTAAGCAAGACAAATATACTTTGTTACGCACATGTAGCCCTAATAAGTTACCTAGTTACAGGTGTCAGAGATAAATAGACGAGGTAGACAATTATAGCAGAGTAATATCACGTGATCTGGATGCTGTATAACACAAAGGTAAACCATGTTTTATGTAAGGCAATTGATAACGTCGGACGAATTTTTTCATTCGCTTTCTTAAAGCAATCTCATCAATATAGAAGCCTACATTTATCTCAATAGATATTGTATAACCTTTACCACGGAGTGATTAAGTACGAAAGATGAATCCTGGTTAATTAAGACGGTATTAGGAAGTAAATTACTTGGATCGTGATACGAGTCAATTTGATCTGCCAGCATTATAATTCGTTTTAGGTGGAAAAGTATTATATATAACCAAGTGAGTTAGTAGTTTGTAGGGTTATTATGAGGCGGGAGATATTAATTCAGAAGGTGGAACAATTGCGGCGGGCAGCTTCGTTAGACTGCCAGCGACATGTATAATAAGATAAAGTAACGCTCGCACCGGCGTGGCCGTGCCCTGGAACAAAGGTCTTCCGACATCATCTCAACACGAACAATACCTATACGTTCAATATACTTACTCTCTTCAACAAGCTATTTCTACTCTATTGATTCATACACGTAAGCATTCAACTTGTGAGTCATATAAAAGGACAACACAATTTTATATCATAACACTTCATTTTTTCAATTAAATTACTGTTTGATTGTAATAATGTACAAAAATAACAAATATCAGAAAGACATAATTTACATTATTCCTATATAGTTTTCAAATTGTCTGATCAACTTTTCAATTAATGAATAAGAATCTGTTTGTGCAATGTTAAAGCCTATTTTTCGAATTGGAGTAAACTACTGATTTTATATTTTCTCAAATCCCGTTGGTAGTTATTTCAAATATTTATAGGTAAGTGTAATGATGTCTCTCTTTTAAGCATTGTTATAAAATGTGAGCATTTTCCATTTCAATTCCAAACCCTAATCACAGTATGAATAACGACTGCTTCGTCATATTGTTCCAACCTTAATAAATATGGATATAAATTAAAGCTCTTACTTAATACCAACAATACAAATTGACTATAAGGATTTCACTCCAGATGCTAATTACACTTGATTAGCAAAACGTAGCAACTCAATGATAAATTGTATAACTTTTCTTCCTTTCTTTGATAGATTTCATAATTTTGAATTACGCGAAAACAAGCCAAAATTACACACTTTAATTTTATGGTTAAATCAAATAATAATGAAATATACACAACCTACCATTTAAAGCTCATATTCTACAGTAAAATCCATACGAAAACCCTTATTTAAATTAATAAAATACTTCTATGCATACATTATGATATTTCAATTTTACCGAACATGATTAAAGCTTCATTTTGAGTGTTGTTTATTATACAAAAGTACGAGTCTAAGTGAGTTATGTAAATACATAAATCTGAATTAGATTATCATTGTGACTACTCTTCTAAGTAATTATCAGGTATATAAACAGATTTAGTAATACTAAGTTTAGATAGCAAATAATATTTCAATAAGGCCCATTTAAATGATGAAACACCTATGTGTTTATATTATCATTTAATTATATTAATTGTCAATGTGAACGAGTATCTATATACCTGTTCACATTGACAATTAATATAATTTAATAATAAAAATAGCTGGAATATACACCAGACAGACTGTTAGTAATAGAATGTGGATATCATCTTTATATCTTTTATAACATAGATCAGTTTAGACAAGTTGTTAACCAAGGAAGAATTTTCATTCAGTGCTAAAATATGTCATTTTTTAAAATGCCATATTTTAGCACTGTATGGAAACTTGGCTGAAAGATGATTCCAAATCATTATGGTGTTGCAACATCCGCTTTGGTTAGTGGACTAATTCGTATAACGTTGTAAAATAAAATATATAAGTTACACAGTCCTATCTAAAACTATTTAGCATATTTCAAACAGATATTCACAACTACTAGCCCATTTGTGTCCACATTCCAATAGTTGTGATCGTGAAACGTGGTATTTCCAGTGTCAGGCCAGTTGACATTTGTTAGTTACGGGAGAGGGCTCGGTCAGAAGGGTATCACAAACTGACCACTTGCCCGAGCTACCTAAAGGATTAAACTTCACAACGGAGCACATTAAATAATAATTTACCTTCAATTTTAATTCCAGCTCTTAGTTTAAATTTAGAAACAAATTAAAATTTTCTACCTAACTAGGACAGCAACAGATCGCGAAACATTCATCTTTACGTTCTGAACAGACTTTGTGAAAATTATAATACTTTATCGAGTTGCACGTATTATTTTTCCAAGTATTCTTGGAAAAAGTTAATACGTGCAATATGACTCATATAAAGAATATCCCGGTCTTTATATTTTTTATATTACATTAAAATATTTTATTTTGACTTGCTCAAATACTTCAACAAATTAGAAATACTATATTAAGCACCTTTAGAAATTCTACAACTGGAGAAATTATTCAACAAGGGTAATGCTCTCGATTTGTTCGCGACTCACAAAGCAGAACCTGATTTGGTGACTATAGGACTGTTTCGGGAGTTAAAAAAAAACTATTTTAAAATCGGTCCATAAGTGACTGAGAAATTACATAATATGACTACAAAATAATTAAGCGCCTGTAGAAAATGTAATAATGGTACGTGTTTACAATTTTTTTTTCGAAAAAAGTACCCTCTCGGCGTTTTCTCGATTTCTCTGGGATGCATTCATCAGAACCTAGCTCGGTGACCATAGAATCGAACCGTCTCGGGAGTATACATAGTTACCAATAAAGAAAAATATTTTAAATCGATTTTAAACACAGTCCACAATTGATGGAGACATCGCGTAACATGCAAATAAAAAATTAAGCGGCTGTAGAAAATATAGGACCTACACGCGTATATAAACTTTTTATCAAGAATTAAGTGCACGGCGTTCTTACTGGAGTAATGTGGTTACTCTAGATTTCTCTGGAATCCACTCACCAGATCCTGCCTTGGTGACCATGGCATCACCTCGGGAGTTTAGACGTACGATTAAAGAAAAAGATTGGTTTGAATTGGTTTAGAACTGACGGAGATATCGTGTTACGAAGAAGTCTGTTAACAATTTTCGTGGAATTATCACATTCCTTGAAATCTACTTATCAGATCCTGACATGGTGAGGTGACAATGGGACCAATTTAGAAGTATAACCTATCGATTAAAAGCTTATTTTGAAAATTGGTTCGTAATTGACCGAGGAATTGAGTAACAAACATACGAATAAAACAACCTACAGACGAAATGAGAACTTCCACCTTTTGTGAAATCGGTTAAAAATAATAGTTCCGGTTCTGCTTAAAGAATTCTCTATTACGCTTCTCTAAAAGATTTTTTATTTTTAAAAGTAAAATGTTCCATGATATTAATATTTTTAAATAAAATTAATTACTGTGTTGGTCTACAATTAATTAAAATGTTTTCTTGTAAGTAAACAAGCTCTATCAATACAATGTGTTATAGCACTTACAGTAAAGTTCGTTGCACTACTGTAGTTACCTGTAAAGAAAATAACAAACATACAGTTCATAATTATGTATTCCATAAAGCAGTAACTGCACGATTTTATTAATATATTGGCCAAACTAATACATAAACACATTAAATGTGAAAGTGAAATAGAATGTTGTTGTTATCTCTTCACGACATTGGAATGAACAGATTTATTGATTTATATTAAATTCGATATTATATTATTATTTAGTTTACGTAGATGACTTTATGGCGTTTATAAACAAACGCCTTCAAAGTGGAAAACTGGGGCGGCACTTATTACTTCACGAAAAGGTATCTTTTGGTTAAACATAAGTATAAAGATTAAGCGAAGAAGCGACAGAACAACCTTCAGCCAGGTGGCGGCATATTAAAATTTGTCTGGGTGGCTACCACCCCTGGTCTAGGGTATGTCACCACAACGAATTTGAGCTGTATTCCGGCATCATCTAATCTAAGCAAATGCAATTCTTCTAGAAAATTGTTAGAACCTCTTTGTGACAAATGTCCATAGACTACGTAACAACTTTCCATCAGGTGGATCGTTAGTGTGTCTGCTGTACTCCACTCGTAAAAAATACCATCAGGTAGGATGGTGGTTGGTAGGTCCAAAACGTGCTGACATAATAAAGACTCGAATTGAATGTGGCCCCACGAATCCGAACGTAACCAAGATTTTAAGTCTAGGCTCAAAGTGCCCAATTTTAATCTGAATTACGTTATAAAATATTTTTTACAGAATGGACCACGTTCTATAAAAGCGAATTCTCTGTCCAATAATCTTTTACCGTTTTTTAATTTGTTTTTGTAATCTTTTTGTATTCTGCTTTAATGCTTTTAGAGCAGAATACAAAAGATCACAAACAAAACTGGGTGTGTACATGTTTAGCAGACGCTATCGCCAACCACAAACCACGAGAGGCACATATTTAACGCTCGAGGCTTATCTCAAACGAGGTAGGTGCGGTGCGGGGGGAGGCACGTGCTACAATATCGAGCCTATCTTTCTACTAATGGCCTACATGTGAAAGGTGAATGGCTCCATCCAAAGGCGGAAAGAGGGATAAGCTACTCACCGAAGAGGATGGATGACGTTTTATTTACTTATCTGTTTTGGATGCTGCACGAGTACTACAAAGACGAAAATAATGACTCGGGTATAAGAGAACTGCTTATTGTGTTTGCTGTGAAGAATTTGTTTCTTTCGAATTTCTTGAAGAAATACTGTTTAGAAGTCTTGTTGAAATAAAACTGAAATGTTTGTCTGTGATAGCAAAATAAATGCCAATATTTAAGCGAAAACTCTTTTTTATACGATTTCATATCATTAATATGCCTACCTATCTATAATATAATCTATAATATCTATATATAGGTATAAATCTAAAGTTTTTAGAATGTTTGCTTCTGAAAGATATCTTATATACTCCGAAACGACCCAACGGATTTTTCAAAGAAAATTTTGAGAATCAAACAGGAATGTTGAGTGAAAATTTTATGCACATATATTCCGATATATTTCGATATTTCGCAGGCTTTAAAAGATATTATAAATATTAGTCATTATTACTGCTAAGGGCAATATGCTGCGTTTGTATAAGTCCCATGAGAACGAAGTCGCGGGCATAGCTAGTCCGTGATATACGAGGATATGATATGATATATGAGGAATGTGAATTTATTTAGTGGTTGTTGTATATTCCCACCTCTTTTTGGCTTTAGATGAGATCCTACATTAATGAAATATTGATAATATTGATACACATATGAATATGTGATATATTATTATGTAATTAACAATTTAGGTACTTATCAGAAAAGTTTTATCTCGGAAAAGCGTCAATTGGGATTGTTCACTTTTTTTAATCTAGCTGTTTGAAAAACCATTTGGAGGAATAGTGTCCCTAAACATTTCTGTCTAGTTAAAATTCCAAAAAAACGTACGATCTTCTTGTATTTTGTCCGAAATGCGTTTGACCTTTATTTGACCTTACTAAATCCAATCAGGTCAGCCGTCTGCCCGTTTGCCTGCTTCAGGTGTAAAAAAAAGCTGTACATTATTTGATTTAAGTTTTGTAACGTGGATTTTCCCTAAAGACCACTTTAAAAAATTTAACGGTAGTTACCGTATAGTTATAGAAAATAATAATGGGTGTACGCGAAAAATTATAAGCCTAGCAACAAAACACACTAAAATGATCACGATACGTAATGAGTAATGACAGTGACATTTAAATAAGTAGCACTGATTACTATGATTATATATAGATAAAACTTACTTTTATTATTTTTATTTTCTAGGCAAAGAAGTCAATGTAAACTTGTCCCTTATGATGTCATCGGAGAAATAATTTTAAAATCGAATTATAAAAAAACTAACGCTTAAAATACAAAAATATTCAAATTAGTATCTTAAAATACCCTTACCCTTTACGTAATAAAAATATAAAATCAGAGGGTAATTTTTTGTGAACAATCCCCATTTCCGAGAAATGCAGAAACAAAATTTACGCGATCGATATTGCGTTGCGTTGGAAACCAAAAAAATGTTGTCAATTGATACCTCGCAATCAGCTGCTTTATAGGGGCACATGATGTTTACACAAAACAAAAAGCACCGGAGGCCGGCCCATCAATTACACGTTACACCGGACACTGCCTACCATACAGTTCACGTCACCAATGTCCATTAGAATGAAACATGTTGGTCTAATTAATGGACCCGGCCTGTTATAGTGTGCAAACCACGTACTCTTAAATGTTATGTATTACAAGAGATTTTCATTTAGTCAAAACGATAACAAGTTAGTCTATAGAATGCGATTGGAAGATTATCGATGGTATATTATGACTCTTTCGTATTCCCATTACCAATTATAGAGTCGTATTAAATTATTTTATCAGATTTCTATAAGACACATATCGGTTTATAAATGTGTCAGACATACAAAACCATTTTTATCCGCGCAGGAACGGAGAGAGAATACAATTTCCTGCGGACGGGCGCCTGTCATAAGAGGCGACAAAACAGCCCACAGCCAGGTGGTAGGATATTTTCCCGACTGGATGGCTACCACCCCTGGTCTAGAGTATGCTGCCATAACAACCTTGATTTGTGTTCCGGCATTTAGTAACCAGATTCGAGTACCCCTTAAGAGAGCGGCAGCGCATTTGTAGCACCTTTGGTGTTGCAAATGTCCACAGGTGATGGTAGCCGCTTTCCATCAAGTGGACCATCTGCCTGACTGCTGAACTCATGCAATAAAAAAAACTATTTTGATTGATTTCTCAGCGACGAAATACGTCCTATAATATTTATTGGTTCAAACCTGTATGTACATCATCTTTCCTACAGTTTCAATATATTAAACCGTATTGAATATAAAGGGCTCATTTCAATTATATTAATATGTATCATACGAAATTTACCAAAGATAGGATCAAATCGTAATAACAGAGCTTGTAAATTATTGCAATATTGGAATTCAGCCGGGCCTTGGTCCCTAAGCATAGCAGGATATGAATCATGCGGTCATTTTGTGGGTTGATTGAAGACGACAAGGGCCGAGTTGTCGCTGGGGCAGCCACAAGGTGCTAATTCGGTGACGGACGTACCAACTGGCACCTGAGTCCGGCCGATGAGCCACCCCCTAATGGCCTGTCGGGCGTCCATCCGTGCCCGTGATTGATCGACACCCATGACGTGTGCACACACATCGCTTACATCGCTTCTACGATATCGCGCTTAATCCATCAAACATACCCAATTGCGTAAACATGTGCGCTAAACCGAATACCTTATTTAATAAATACAAAGGAAGAAAGTTCATTAAGCAAGTACACGATTTACATTTGAAGACTCCAGGGAAAAAGACGAACTTGCCACTTTTTCGAAACCAATCTGCGAATGTGATTTGTATGGAATTTTCGGTCCTATTAACAACGCAAACAGTGTAAACACGAATTAAACTTCATTGTTCTTGACGTATAAAAAATCGCATGCGGACAAAGAGAGCATAGCATACATACCTAAATGTCCAGGGAAAAAACAGGTTGTCGGTGACATTATGTCAATTTTCCCTGTTAAATCTGACTTAAGACAGTTTTTAGTTTTGTTATGCTTGAAACTTTTTTGAATTTTAAGGGATTCAACTAATATTTTTTGTTTAATTGTAAAACACTGAAGCACAAGGATTCAAACTTAAAAATGCGAAATGACAAAATCAATATTACTTGACAAGTTCTTTTTCCTAAGGTCTTATTTTCATATTTGTTTCATAAAAGACCAATCATCAATATCGTATTTTATGAATAAAGTATATAAATACACTAAGAAGGTAATCGAGCGGAAATGTTTAATAATTTGTTTCTCAAACCGGATATCTCCCCACTTGTATTGTTCTAAGTCTGAATTGTTCCTGTTAGTAATTTATTACTTTGTAAACAAAGTTGAAATTTTTTATCTATAAATAGGCTTTTTGTTTTTTGACTATTAAGTAATAATAAAAACGTTTAATAGAAAAAACCCACATTTTTGAAATTACAAACGGCTGACCTCCAAACCAATTTTCTTTAAAAATATTTATTAAGCACTGCCATTTTGAATTTATTCACAATTTTCCACCTTATGCTTCAATAGTACAGGGTGAGGATATTTTTAACGACTTTCAAGACGAACGTAAATGAGAAAGTCAGCAAGAAACATCGTTATGACTTCAAGATCTGACTTTTGATACCCCACAATATTGTCTGTATCTACATTCAAAACAAAATTTCATCCCTCAAGTATATATAACGAGCACCTCTTTTTTTATCGACAATTTACAACAAAATCGTTTTGGGCGTATATAAAACACCTTCTTGTCTTTGTTCACATAAACCCAAAAGTTAACGAGAAATTACTGTCATACATACAGACATGACTTTATGACAAACATGTATTTTTCATATCTTTAATATAACTAAATATATTTCAGAAAAATTGTTTTATAATTCCACACGCATGCACACTTTACTTGTAGGAACGGAGAAAAAATAAAATTTACTACGGCCAGGAGGCCTGTCGTAAGTGGCGACAAAACAACCTATAGATATATAGTAACGTGTTTGCCCGTCGGGATGGCTACCATCCCTGATCTAGATAATGCCAACATAACAACTTTGAGTTGTGTTCCGGCATTAGTGGTCAAGCTCCTATCTCTCTTTAAAGAGCAGCAGCATATTTTTAGCATCTTTGGTGTTGCAAATGTCCATACGCGATGGTAAGCGCTTTCCATTAGGTGGGCCGTCTAACTGTCAGCTGAACTCATACAATAAAAAAACCCTCTAAAATGGGGAAATTGGCTTAAGTGTAAAAGACAGAACACTCGTATTTTAGTAGTAAGTACAGATTGCATTTGGATTTTATTAGAAAAGTTGGAGAGAGATTATATAATGCATATTTTATGCGCAAATAAGAGAAATGAATTTTTGTCTTCACTAAAGTTATGAAAGATATTTTCAGGCAAACTCTTAGGAATAAAAAAATGTTAAGATTAAATTTGTCTCACTGAGATTCATTTCTTTCTGATTTTATTACAAAGAACTCACAAGCAAAATGAAGTCGGCAAAGTGCTTATCGGCACCTACCAGTGAAATGTTTCGTAGCAACGAGGAAATTTACTGATTTTGATATTTGTCTATAAAACCCCAAAAAAACATTGTAAGCAAAATATACTTCATATCTCGAAAAACTACGGGACAGATATTGTTGAAAACATATTTCATTGGAAATATTTTTTATTTCTACCACCGGGAATTTAAAATTTTTCATGACACAGTTTCTCACACTGAATTGTTTTAGATATTAAATCAAATAAAAATAACGTTTATGTACGTTATACGGTAGTTATCACAGACATAAATACATTTAAATATACAAAACCAAAGTTAACGAGTCCCAAAACGACATTTATAATTCAATGTTTTCTCTGTAATTTTATAATGTCTAGCCTCCTAAAGAATTAATATTAATACAAGAAAATAGCACTTGCGGCCAATTTATGCCAGACATTAAAAATTAGAACGAAAGAAACAAATAATGGAAACGCCTTCTGCACCGACTAGGAAGAGTTGTTCGAGTGGAAGTGATCAATTTTCTCAACAATTTCCCCATCATCTTAAATCTTTTCAGACTCACAAAACATTTAGCCAATTCAGCGCACACGGGCCTACCGTGATAATAGAGCCTGTTGGCTGGGAGGGACAGTCATCGCAAACATAAGCCATTAGCGTATTGTTAGCGTCTTTTCAACCGTACCCTCCATTTTGGAGGTTTTTGTTGACTACAGTCGAATACATAGCTGTTCCTTACCTACTTGAAAATATGTATAGCACTGATAAAGCCACTTTGAAAATAACATTAAAAATAAAAGCGCACTATGGTGCTGTAATTAACCAACATGAAACTAGAGCGTAAATAACGGACAAAGAACTAAGTAAAATATATCACGAACAGACCAAAACAAAACTAGACGCTGTACAAACAGGGAACAGAGAATACTCCGCATATTGCAAAACGAGAAATGTCCCAAAAATAGTTAAAATCTAGGGGAGCATAAAGTATCGTGAATGCAAAAAGGGAAGTCTCGGGATTGTTGTTTTCTGGCACTAAGGTGTATTGTAGACGGTGAGAGCACCTTTTAATAGGTGACATTATGCTCCGTGAAACCACAGAATCGTGAATAGGTCGCGTGCAGGAGCCAGACGATAACGGCGTTAAGCCAACTAGGTTCTGTAGAGAATAATCTCTACAGAACAAAGCTGCGCTGATCTAATCAACACAACAATACACCTCGGATAACTCCACAACTGATCTGGAAAATACACTGTCCATCGCCGGTGCCAACGCGACCGATATTTTAAATTACCAACAATATTACACGGCACGGATACAAACGAGTCCATTGTAAGCCGCGTGTGCCCGACAGCTGGTTTAGATAACGACCTCGATAGAATAAAGCGCTTCATGAGAGATTACAACACTCGATTTACAGCCGGGAAACACCGGTTAGAAAACTGTACATGAATCATTGTGACCTGACCGATAAAAGCCTAAGATATCAAATCACTTTCGCTTAAAAATAATGCTCTTTATATTTGTTTATGAAGATTAATATTGATTTTGATCGTTTGATTATGAAACATAACAGGTTATTGACATTAGCCGCAATATGTAGTTTATGTTCACGTAAATGCCGATTTCAATCATCTAAAATCGAAATGTACTGATAAACACGAGTTATCATGTAATGCACATTTTTATATTAAGTACATTGATACAATATACTTACAATTTTAAATATGATATGTATTAGTACAGATATTGTTATAAGTAATATTTGTACTAATAATAATAAATTTGGTAATGACGACGTGATCAAATATTATGCAACCGTAATAATATGAACGAATGATCTCATTTCTGCTAGCCATAAGATCGAATCGATATTATATTACGAAGTTACGATACACTTCTCAACATGCATCATTCACCAAATAGTCTACTTCCTGCTCTTTGCATAATATTCCTCAATTCTTAGGTTTGTAACCATAGAAATTGTATAAAATTGCGTTTTTTTTTCAAATACCTGCAACATTACGACATCTCTACCGATAAGTTTCACTTAATATAGCTCAAATACAATGAAATATTCACCAATCTTCTTTATTTATTCGGTTCAATAGCTTTGATCTCGGGTCCTTTGAAAAACGTTTCTCAACATTCACAAAATACGCTAAGTAAGAAAGGTTTTCTATCAGTTTAAGTAAAACTTTCTAGTTGAATAACATCCGAGTCGGGACCATGTCCATATATTAGGTATTGGAAATACATACTTGAGAAAATGTCAAAGATTATAAAATCAAATTAGCATAGAATACAAGTTTATGTCTGATAATATTTATTATTTTTATACTTTCTAACATTTTAATGACTTAAGATCCTTTTACAGAAGCTCGTATTTAGGGGTAACTTAGAATAGTGTTAATTTAGATAGGTCATCATATAACGCAATAGAATCCCGCCTGCCCGTTCCGGGATTATGGGTTAGGGCCGTGAGATGTCCGACATCACAATCGCAAGCGGGTCGAGTGTGAGTGACAAGCATGGGAGATAATACGCTCTTCGCCTAAACAAAGCGACGGCGCCTGATTTAATCAACGATTCTATGCGAAGGTCCAGTGTAAGCACCTACTCTACTGATGACATATATAGTAAGTACTACGTGATATTAATTCCAAGTCTCATGTCAAAGTAATAAATTATGTCCGAACAATAAATTTAACACTGATCGAGCAAAGAATCTTTAATTCAATAAATATACGTGATCTTTGTCCAATATTTTTATTTTAAATAAGTATAAAATACGTTTATAAATATTTTTTATTGAACAATACAATACATTGATAACGAATACATTATTATTATCACTGCATAAAAACATTTCAATTAATATACCATTCTCATATCTCAAAGTATATACGAGTATTAGGATTATTTTTAATAAATAATCAATAGCTGAGCAACACTGAAATTCTGTGTTCTGGGCGGCCTTCAACCTCCGTTGCGGAAGAAAATGTCAAAAAGGTCGAATATCTGGTTTTGGAAGACAGAAGAATAAGTATAAAATATATATATATAGCTGAGATCCTAAAGATATCTTTTGGTAGCGTTCAATCCATTTTAATTCATTCACCGGGATTAAAAAAATGTCGGCAAGATGGGTGCCACGAATGTTCATCGACGGAAACTAAGGCGAAGTTTGGAAATTTCTAAGGCTAATCTCGAAATGTTTCAGCGTTATTTGGATAATTTTTACCGTCGACTTGTCACCATGGATGAAACGTGGGTCCACCGTTTCGATCCAGAAAGTAAGACACAAAGCATGTCTTGGAAACGATCATCCTCTCCAACCAATTTCGAGTTGCTCCTACCGCTGGTAAAGTTGTGGTCTCAGTGTTTTGGGATAGTGGAGGAATCCTTTTTATTGATTACATGCCAAAAGGCCAGACGATTAGTGGAACCTATTATGCAAATATAATTCCGAAAGTGCGTCAAGCGCTTAAAGAAAAACATTGTGGAAAACTGTCGTTGGACGTGTTGTTTCTTCCCGATAACGCTCCCGCTCATCGATCGGAAGGTAGTTGTGCTCAACGTAATCCGCTGTGTTGGCTGCAATATTCTTGACCACCTACCATATTCTCCGGACTTAGCCCCTAGTGATTTTAACTTATCCCCAAAATTAACAGAGGAAATTAATTCTTGGCACTATATTTCACGATAATGACCTGGTTATACCTGTCGTAGATGAGTTTTTTGAGATTCCAAAAAAGCTTTTTTTCGCAAGAAATAAGGAAGTTAGAAACGCGTTATTTTGTGTGCTTGGCCAGATTGAGCACGCGGGCGCGGTGGCGGCGCGGGCTCGTCCTAGTGGTGTCGTGTCCATTGTTTGCCAAATACAATATGGATGAAGAGGACTTATCTTTATTAGAAAATTCTTCCTTAAAATGGCAAAAAATGGAAAAATTCCTTAACTGCGGCCACTTGTATGAATGTGCTATGGCTTCAATTGCCCGCGCGCTCAACGCGCCATACCGCCCGTGCCGCTCGCCGCGCCCGCGCGC
This sequence comes from Dendrolimus punctatus, assembly GCA_012273795.1. Taxonomy (NCBI): domain Eukaryota; kingdom Metazoa; phylum Arthropoda; class Insecta; order Lepidoptera; family Lasiocampidae; genus Dendrolimus; species Dendrolimus punctatus. The sequence continues at coordinate 6,974,164 of CM022534.1, read as the reverse complement.
CCTCTACGGACACTCAAATAAGGTTTCATATGTTTAAGTATGCCGCGCCGCGACCGCCCCGCGCCCGCGTGTTCAGTCTGGCCCAGCACTGTATGTATTGCATTGGAGATTATGTAGAAAAATAAAATATTTTTGTTTCAATTTTTGCACTTTTTAATATTGATTAAAAGAACTTTTTGATTCACCTTCATATGATTTGATATATTTTTTGTATATTGTCATAAAGCAAAGTAAAATAACACAACTCTTGGTGAGTTATTTTACAGCAGCTCTTTGTTATAATAGGGATTTTTCGATTTTACACCATCATAAGTAAGGCAGGAAAAAAATAACAACTTTTAGTGCTGTTACAATAAGATTTAATTCTGTTGATTATTCAAATTGAGGCTATCATTAACATCAGAGTGTTGTAATATTATATTTAATTTAATATATGCCTATGGCAAATTTATAACATTATAATTGATTATTAAATATGTTTTATGAGTTCTTGCCTCATAAAACACAGAATATCAAACATAAGTTATGCAATGTAGCAGTGAGACCTCTGGATCTCAAATAGAATGACAAGACACAGTAACACTTATGTGAGCTAATGACTTTGATGATTAATAAATTAATAATTACCAAGCATAAGACAAATAAAATGTAATTGACAATTCTGTTTTGGATATATTCTGGTAATAATGTCATTTTTTCAACAACCCACCAAAATCAAGTCCTAAATCAGAATGTCTATTAAAAATTTTACAAATTTATTAATTTCACGAATCAGTTGAATACATCGGCACGCGCCTCTGGCAAAATATTGTATACATGAAATCCTATATAACAGAATATGGACTACATAAAAGTGTACAATATAACAAATATACAATATGACTCGTAAGTAATCATAAACATCTACCACCTATATGGCTGCGCATGTTTAAAGCTACTCAGCATTGCGCAGGTCAAGGATAGAAAGAATATGGCTTGGAAAGCATCACATCAGCAAGTAAAGGTGGACACAAAAAATATGCATGTCACTACTATGGGTGATACAGAAATTATTCTGGATGTCTAAGGATTGAATAGTAATGAAACCAAATTTCTCAGAATTCATATAAGGTTGTTAGCTGTCTTCAAGAGGCCTGTTGCCATCACAAGTTTATTGGAACTAGGATACAACCGCAAGTTGCCTACACTTGCCCTGAAAATCCCCTGAGATTCGTAGCACGAAAATGACCGCAGTGTATAAATAAAGAATGTAAACTATTATTTTAGTGAAAACTGTGTTGGAATAAAAAAATTGGATGCACCCAAACAACTACAAACCGGCCAGAGGAAAGTCCTATGGGATTACCGGAATAAAAAAGAATAAATAGTAGCGCAGATATTAAGTAAAACAATTTGCTTTTAATCAGCAAAATTGCACCAATATCAGTATCAGTACCCAGTAGTTTTTATGTGAATCCCAAACAAACAGAAAAGAAAACTAAAAAAATCGTATCATGTTCTCCATCTTCATTGTTTATATAGTCTATTCTAGTAAGTACAAGTGCCACACTACATACACTGTTGCAAAACATAAAATTCTCTTCAAATTATTTTGAATAAACAGGATACAAAGACAGAACTTAACAGCACCACTGCCACTAACCCATATCAAATGTGCTTTAATTATACCTATAACCAAATATTTATAATAAAAACCGCTAAACAATGATGACTTAAAACTTGTGTCTATAAAATTAAAGTACTGGCTTTTAAGCGTTTTGTCATTGCTTCTCGGTATATAATGTTTACAACAATCTCAATAAACTAAAAAACAGGTTAACCAAAATAATAATGTATGTACTAATGTTTGTACCTTTGATCAAGCTTCCCCGATGAGCCTCTGATGACAGAATCACCTATCGTACTTTTAATACACTAAAAATCACTAAAATATCATTTTACACAAAAACATTCCAGCGAATTGTGATTGTTTATAAGTATTTCGTCGGGCAAGTATTTTTACGAAAATATTTTACAAAGACGCGTCCATTCCGATACCTCCTTTACAACAAAATTTGACACTTCAGAAAAGTGTTGACAGGTTATGAGGTTACTGCGAAGTTTTAAATTGCAGCCATCAGTTAAAAAAAAAAGTTTTAAATAATGTAATGTTGTCTTTTATGATGGGAGTACAATCTAGGTAATAGGTATATTTTTTATTTCTATCATGAAAATTTTGTATTATATCGATTAGTGTTCTTATTTAAGATAAAAAATGAAGAGTATTATTTATTATTCAAAATATCATAATAAATACTAGTATTCATTCGGGAAAATTATCATCATAAAAATATTGTTTATATACACAATAGGAATTTCTTTCTATTGTTACATTACATAGTTTATTTGGGTTTATAAATACTGTTAAGCATTTAAAAAATAAATTTCATTATGAGAAATCTTCCATAATTTGTGCTTAACATATAAATTGATCCGACTGGACTCTAAATAAAATAATTGTAAATTTTTATCAATATTATTATTGGTCCTTCGACCCTGATACTATGAAGACAGCGCGGATCGGTAAACGATTATGCAAATATTACAATTAGAAAAAAAAAGAAATTTTTGTCTGGTCTCGCTCATGAGTAGAACTTATTTTAAACGCTGCTTAACAGTCTATATATGTAAAAATAGAATTATGCTGTTATTCTATCTGTAATATCTGAATAAAAGCCTTATAAGGCGCCAATTACGCTACCCTACATTTATCATATAAATATAATCTGAAATGTGTCAAATTCTATGATCATATTTATATGATGCTGTTCTTAATTTTTACAGATTACACTTATGATCATATAAACGTCATACTTTATTAAGATGGATAATAATTTAATTTTGTCCGTGTTTTCCGGAAAGGAAGATAAAATGATGACGTCATTAGTGACGTTTTCGCTACGACGGTGGCTTTCCTTTTTTATTGCTCCTTTAAAAAAAGCAAAAACTGTTTTAAGGATTGTTTTTTCAAAAAGATCATTTTTGGGTTTTGAAAAAAATGCAGGGATTAATGGACATAGTCATCTGGCAGCACTGGATCAAGTGTGTGGAATCTCATTGTGAGTTTACACTGATAGCTCATTAAAATAGCATTATTTTAGATACATTACCAAAAATATTGGCTCAAAAGTATTTGTTACTAAACCACTTAAAATCTTTGAAAAAAAAACAGTAACTGACGTCTGACAACTTAAATCAACTAAAAATAGAATTTAATATAACATAACCTATAATAAAATCTTAAATGATTTGTTATTTGTATAAAATACAATTAATTAAAAAATAGAATGAACTTATCATTTGTACGAAGTGCTTTTAAAATTACTACTGCTTTAACCAAACGTTCCCAAAATGTATTTAGGCTCTCAGGGGTTGCAGTCAACAGAAAAGATATCCACACAACCAATAAATTGGATGATCTCATGGAGTTTTTTGATTCAAAGAAAAATTGGGCTGAAACAAATATAAGAGTAGGAAGAGCTTGGCGGCTAGACGAACTACGAATCAAGTCTAACACCGATTTGCATAAGTTATGGTATATTTTGTTGAAAGAACGTAACATGCTATATACCATGCAATTAGAATGTGAACAGAAAGTAAGATTATTTCCTAATCCGGAGAGGATCGAGAAAGTTCAAGAATCTATGAACAACATCGAAACTGTAGTAAGAGAACGTAATGTTGCTTATTACAAACTAGAAACAGGCGAGACTGGGGAACGTCCTGTTGAAAATGTAATCAATCTTATTGGTTTGCCGGAAAAATATGAAAAAAAGGAGTACTTTTTACCAAAGTTTATGAACACACGCTGGATCAAGTCATATATAGAACATGGATATACAAATAGTTGTGCTATACTGAAGTTCCGAAAATTTTATAATGAAAAGATTCATAGAGAAGAAAAGAAAGCTAGAAATAGAGATTTCAATCATGTTCAACACCTATTTAAGCGATTTCCTGATTTGGATATAGAAAAAGTAAAAGCAGAATATCCCGAAGTTGATGTTGAGAAAGCTAGACGGACTAAAAAAGCAAGGGGTCATTACTTTCCTAAATTTTAAATAAAAGTCTCTGCAGCATAAGTGTAATTTAGTTTTATTCTTAAAATTTTCGTTTTAATAGATTGATAAGAAATAACAGTGCCTTTCTTTTTACCCCTTGTATACATTATTCACTTTCATGGCAGCAAGTAGGTGAGGAAAATGGGCAGTGCAAGTATGTAAACATAACTTATTTGAACATTTGATATTCATGGTGCCCAAACTTCCCTGTTTGCTGGCTTGGAAGTGGATATAATGTTAAACTAGATTTAATATTAAACTTAAGATATTAGGATTATCACCACAGTAAATAATTTCTTTTCCATACAAATTGTAGAAAAATAGATTTATTTACTAACTAAACTTTCTACAACAAACTACTTAAGACAAATCTTAAAATACAACATAAAAAAATTAATTGGTTATTTATCCCTTGCAGAGTTCTTTCTATACTCTCATATTTATAATATGAAATTACGAGTATACAATATTTATATAGCAAAAGCTGGAATCACAGAAATCTTTGTGTTTTTGGTAATATAAACATGCTTTAAATTATACAAACATTCATTTGACAAATGCTATCATAAGCCAATCAAATCAATATTTCCAAAAATTTTCAAAATTTCTGGTACATCATTATCTGTTTTCATTTCTTGCAATATTCTAACTAATTCTTTTAACAATTGGTATATAGACCTATATTTTTTTATAAAGTTTTCTGAAACTGAATATGATCCATTCCATCCAAGATTGAGTTCATTGATTCTTAATTCTATATCTTGGTTTAACAATTGCTCATTTAACATATTAATTGTGTCCTGCACAGTTTGAACGCTATAAGCTTCTAAATATGACTCTAAAGTCAAATAAAATGTGTTTACTACATGATTGAGGTTTATTTCATCTTGAGAAATGTCAGGATTATATTTTGGATACATATTATTACTTTCATTGTAAAAGGGTTGACAGTTTTGATCCATACTTGTTGTTTGACGATATTTCTTACATATTTTAGAAAGATAGTTTAACTTTCTTGTAGTTTTTCGTTTGGGCTTCTTCATTATTTCTATTTCACTACTTAATATTGGTAATCTTCTCCATTCCTGTTCTTTTAAGAAGTTTATTAGATTTGTGAGTATACAAGTTTCTTCATTTTGCAATAGTTTATTGATGTGTAAATTTCCGACGAGATACTGCATGAAATTAGGTCGTATTGCCTTTAGAATTCTGACGATAGAACTCTGGGGTAAAACTGAAATAGAAAATTATGTAACTATAAATGGTGTAAAAGCCATGTTCATATCGCCAAATTTCATTTAAGGTTTTTCCAATAAATAGGGTCTACACAATTTGCCTTCCATCATCTTTATCTCATCAGCCACATATCCCAGGCCATTGATTAGTTTTCTCTTTTTAGACCATAACATACTACAATTATGGATAAACAATAGGTAATTAGCACTATAAACAGACATGCACAAGTAAAAAAATTGATGAAAGTAGATTAAGTAAAAGGTGGCTGCCATAAGGCATGTGACTAGTTATTCCAGAGCTTTTCAGAGTACAGTGCTGGCGTTAATGCCGATCCTAAAGGAATTCTAACATTTTTAGAATAAAAAGTACATACATAACTTCACGCCAGGTCCCTTGCGGGATGAGTAGAGTAGAATAAAAAGTGTAAAATGTATAATCTTTAATGTTTTTTGTTTATACACAAACCATCATACTATTATTATTATTACATAACTAGCGGCCCCAGCAGACGTTGTCCTGCTCTGAAAAATAAAAATCTAGGACTCGTTCCCAGTGCCACTGGCTATAATTATGGATTTAAACCATCCGGGAACCCACAAAAAATCACCAAAATTGGTCCAGGTGATTAGGAGGATTTTGGAACCCGATTTGAGCACCACCTACCGGCTCCAACGGGATAGAAAGTATCCTATGCTCCTGCTTCTAAGCTACCTCCCCACTAATTTTCAGCCAAATTGGTATAGCCGTTCTTGAGTTATAGTGTAACTCACGACTTTCTTTTATATATATATATATAGATATTTACTATTTTTTATTATATAATTTACTCAGGGTCTTCTAGTGATAATATCACGGGGTTTTTAATGATAATGTCACCATGCCCCGTCTTACCCCAATCATACAATTGCACAAATTATTTACTACTTTTGTATATTTTATTGTAGAATATCTAACCTGATATAATTTTGTAAAATTCCTTTGCAAAAGTCAGGCAATACTTTCCTATATTAGGATAATCACTGTTAGCCTTTTTCTCGCAGATGTAGAATGTTTGTACAGTTAAATTTAACCAGGACTGAAATCAAAGAAGAAGATGATTAAATAAGATAAATTATTAAGAGTTTCAACTCAATTTCATTTGCTTAAACTTTGGAGTCATGTTCAAGACTAAAGATTCCATTTTCTGAAATAAAATGACCCTATATTCATCTCAAATCTGAACCAATGTAATAGAGAAAAGTCGCCAAGTCCAACATAATAAGAGAAATAAAAGCACTGGAACTCGAATGGACAATGGGCTGAATTGTCCCAATAATCATAAGATTAATAACTATTTCGCTTATATATAGGAAGTAAAAAAAGGAAAAAAGGCCTTCAAAAAATATAGTATATTCATTTGGATATCAACCTTATATACTAGCATTAGAATTAAATTTGATAATATAACGTAATAATAAGATACTCTCATAAAAGTATTCAATTTATATTTACAGTATCTTTTAATTTTTAACTATTTTTACCACCCATAGAAGTTTACTTATGTTTTATACTTAGATATATTCTAATTTACTTAATAATACTACATATGTCAGTGCCCCAACTACAAACATGCAAAGCTGACAGGCATGTTTTTCATTGCATTGTTCTTGTTTCCCACCAATACAACTGTTGAGTAAAGCAACGTATTTTCTTTTCCACTAATTATGCCAGTGTATAAAATAAAAACAATAACAGATAATATAGAAATAATAATAATAATAATAAATGGCTCCACGCAAGCCCTCCAAAAGTCCGGGCCATTTTTATGGCCCGTGGTCTTGAAAGACATAATAATAATAATTCATTTATTTCAGAAATTATTTCCATATTATACATTTTTATATTAATAAAAATTTAAAAACATCAAATTAGTTACAATGATTATATTACTATAAAGTATAGTAGTAGTAGAAATAAAGTAGTAAACTTACAGTAATAATATCAATGTGATTTTGAGGGTATTTCAAATGAACTAAATATGTAAATATCTTCAATATTTGTCTGCACTTGTTGTTCACACCTCCAGTAAACAAAACTTTGTTTGACCATAAAATTATTGCCATCAATGGTTTGTGCGATCTCATAATGTGGGAACTCAAATGACTTGTGTATCTGAAAAATAAATTTGATATTCCAATAGATGCAACTTGTGTTAATTAAAATCTTTAAATATTCAGACTATAACAGTTTTAATGATACTTTCATTCTTTAAATCATCATGACATCACACGACATTACAGGATAATGGATAGTATACCAAGCATGCACAGTATTATGTCAGATGTACAGTATTCCTCACTATCTTTTTCATCTTCATCAGCTATGTAGTAAATATTAGAATATATTGAGGTTTACAGCTTCTTATTCAGTTAAATAAAGGAAAATTGGCCACGTATGAGTCAGATTAACAGACGGGAAGTTTATAAAAAAATATAATTCTGATTAAGCCCTTCTGAATCCAACTTTAAAGAAAAATAGTTCATAATATAAAACTTACTATGATGACCCAATAATTAGTGAGATTAGAAACTCAACTGTTCCTGTAAGATATGCCTGCACATTTACTTTAGGTGAGTGAAATGAAAAATTGAAAATACTTTAATATGTGAGACAGTAGTTACTGTAATGTAAACCTTATTTATATTAACATGGTGTTCTCATAAATTTTAAATATTTGATTTTTTTTTGTTGGCTCATCTTTCGTTAAGATCAAAAAATATTATCATAATTTTAATATTACACATCCTCATAAGTGCTATATTTAATTTCTTTAGTTGGAGAAGTTCCCAAATAATTAGCTGTGATACACAGAAAACTATTTGAGCACATGTGGATTCTTTTTTACTTTTAAGAATTAACAACTTAAAGACACTAACCTTGAATACCAAACAGCTAAATCAAACTGCAACACTTCAACAGCACTTTCTAAAAATGCCATTAGTCTGTCTATTCTCTCATTTCTTTCCAATAGTTCATATAGCTCAAATTTCTCTTTCTGCCAATGTAATCCTTTGACACTATTCTTCATATCTTCTGGGATATGTTCATCTTTGTTAATAAGAGCTTCATCTTTGCTCTCCATACTTAATTCATGTTCTAACCTATTCAAGCAATACTTTATAAGGCCTTCTTCACAGTTGAATAGTTTTCTGTTTGTAAAAGTATTTTCCCTAAGGTCCATAGGTGATGTAAGAAAATCTAGATAACATTTTCTTAACTTTTTATTAATACATGGAGGATGGAAGCTAAGATTTTGAGCATAAATCAGCTGACATTGGCTAATTATGTCGGCCCTTGAATATTCTGAGAAGTCATCTTCATGGGCATTCTGGAAATTGAAGACATGGAATATTTTATATGATGTTTTTACAGTTTTAACCAACATTTAATTTATAGTTTAACTTTCAGTAACTTCTAAGTTGAAACATGATTGTCATAACATAAAATAAGTATGCTATGTATTTATTTCTTTTGGAAACATACAATAATTAATATTCTAAAATATAAAATACAAAATTAATACATATACATAGTTTGTTAACGCCAACCGGTTACGTCGGGGAGAGAGGGCAGCGCCGCGTGCGAGGAGTCCGCCACACACCGTCCGGCGACGCATACATTATCATATGTGTTATAATTATATTGTAATAAAGCATATATTAAATACAGTCCACTAATCATTGAAGACAGCTTAGTAACATCAAGCATACACCACAGAGGATTTTACATATGGTCCTTCGAGCCGGATTCTGGTGTGATTCTACAATCGTTCTGGGTTGGATTAGTTCTTCTCCCACTTGTTTTAAGCCGTTTGTTAGGAATCGTGTTTCGGAGATACGGGAAGGTTTTGCTGATAATATCTGGCGATACGTGCCTTCTAAAGAGAATCCTGCTGATCTCATCTCTCGTGGAATTAGTGCTAGCCTCATAGGAAAATCGTCTTTGTGGTGGTCAGGGCCTTCATTTCTACATTCATTCATTCTTCATTTCTTCATCTTGGCCTTCAATGCCTAATTCAGAGAAGATAGCAGAAACTTCCTTACCAGAGACTGTAAAGTCATTATTTATCAATGTTGATTGTAATTCAGACATCCTTTTGTTTCAAACTTTAATAAAAAACGCATCAAATTTTATAAAACTTCAAAGAATTACAGCTTACTTATTCAGATTTGTTAATAACTGTAGAAATCCAAACAAACAAAAACATAATTATTTAACAAGCCTTGAGCTTCGCAAGGCATCACATTTTATAATTAGTATATCCCAACAGGAGTCGTTCGCGTTGGAATACAAAATACTTAAATCTGGTAATAATTTACCAAATAAAAATCGTTTAAAATCTTTGTCTGTTTATTTAGATTCTGGCCTAATAAAGATTGGTGGCAGACTAGATAATTCTTATTACGGGTATGATGTCAGACACCCAATACTTTTATGTAGTAAGCATCACCTAACCCTCTTAATTTTTAATGAAATTCACTTACGTCTTTGTCACGCCGGTCCTCAGCTAATTCTATCTACGATCAGGCATACTTACTGGCCCTTAGGCGGTAGAAACTTAGCACGTAAGGTGGTTCGGTCGTGTCTAAAGTGCACTCGTTTTAAAGGTGAAATTGTCCAACCAATCATGGGTCACTTACCTAAAGAGAGAGTTCAGCTAGAGTTTCCGTTCTTAGAGACAGGCACGGATTTTTGTGGACCAATACTGATAGCCGACCGCAAAGGAAGGGGATGTAGATTAATTAAATCTTATATTTGCATTTTTATTTGCTTAGCAACGAGGGCAGTTCACCTAGAGCTTGTATCTGATTTGTCCAAAGAGGCTTTCATTGCTGCTCTCGGGCGCTTTATTGCTCGTCGAGGTAAGCCGAACACCATCTTTTCTGATAACGGCCCAACCTTTGTCGGCGCTTCTAATGCCTTTAAAACATTCGTTAGTTTGGAAATGGCTCACGAAGGCATCAACTTTTCTTTTATACCCGCTTACACGCCACACTTCGGAGGCCTTTGGGAGTCAGCGGTTAAGTCTACTAAGTATCATTTGCTCCGCCGCTCATTTCCTTGTTGGAAGATCACTTACTTCTGTGCCGCATCCAGAAATCTCCACACGAAACATAAACAGTATACAGAGATTTCAACGCGTGGAGAGTCTGCGACAACACTTTTGGAGGCGCTTTTCCAACGAGTATATCTTCTGGTTTCAAAATAAGACCAAATGACATAGGTCTAAGGGAGAACTTATAGAAGGAGCTCTTGTTGTCATTAAAGAGAAAAACACTCCACCTCTGATGTGGCTTCTTGGAAGGATAGAGCGCGTCGTACCAGGAAATGACGGTGTCGCGAGGGTTGCTGACATAAGGACGAAGAAGGGAGTCATCCGTCGTGCCTTCAATTCCATTTGCTGCTTGCCCATCAGTTCTCTTGAAGACAAATCTTCAACGCCGGGAGTATGTTAACGCCAACCGGTTACGTCGGGGAGAGAGGGCAGCGCCGCGTGCGAGGAGTCCGCCACACACCGTCCGGCGACGCATACATTATCATATGTGTTATAATTATATTGTAATAAAGCATATATTAAATACAGTCCACTAATCATTGAAGACAGCTTAGTAACATCAAGCATACACCACAGAGGATTTTACATAGTTTTTCCTTAGAAGATCGTTGTCATACATTTCAAACTGTATTTTTGCAATGAGTTACACTATTTAATGATGTTTAAATGTCTCTGTCAACTAAAGCCACATACTAAAGTTAGATACTACACTCAACTAAATTTGTATACAATCCAATTTGAAGAACTAATAAGAAGAAACAAGGTTTAGAAACATATATCAATTACATTTCCATTAAAAAATAATTTATATAATAAACATTTGGTTCAAACAATGACAAGAACATTATATATGTTAATTTTATTTCTGTTAAATGTATCTTTTAATACACAATAAAAGATACTCATTAATTCATTCAAACAATCACACAGTCCCCATCCCTATAATATAAATTTAGAGTTGGTATTTTGAAATAGAGATATTGAAATGATAGAACTAGACCTACAAAATATTATTTACCAATAAGATCTCAGCAATATCTTTAAGTACATTAGCAGATAAGTACTTGGATGATGTTGAGCACAAAAGACAAACATTCAATGCTTCATACCACATATTTGTCTTGAGTTCTATTTTAAATGCTTCTTGTTCATGTGATGCCATTTCTTTGATAGATACCTGAAAAGTAATATATGCATCTACTTACAAACCACTGCAGATTTTTTTTATATCTGTAGATCAATATGGATTAAATAAAAGTGTATATTTTGGAAAATCATTATATATGTATAAAGTCATTATATATGTATAAAGACATTCATTATATATGTATAAAGTAAAATATATGTGTATAAAGTCAAGGTGGTGAAGTACATCAGTGGTGGAACTCCATACACCTCTCATAATTTTCGTGTTTGAATAGTTACAATGACAACAAATCAGTGAAGCTAAGATACCATTGAACTCTGAATTGTATTTGGTGTTAAATTTTGTTCAATAGTTAAAAAATGAGCAGTGTATGAACTCACTCCATTGATAAACTTCGCCACTTTGACTATACAACATTTTCCTGCTTTTTAACCTTCAAGCGGGCGCGCGGTCATATGTAAAGGGAGCGGGCGCGCGTAACCGAAAAGACCCATGGGATGAATAAAAGAAATAAAGAACCAATTATTTAATAATTATTTATTTATTTGTACTCAGATTATCATTGTCTTTAAAGTCTAATTTGTCAAAAAAGTAATTAAAATTATGAAAAAGAAACAATTATTAAATTAATTAACATAACTGAAATATTCTTTGGATCAAAACAAAAATTAGGAACACAAAACCCTTTTACATATCTCAGACTAGTATATATACCTAGTGTAATTATAAAAAATACAAAATAATAATAAAAATGAATTAACTTTGGTTTGGTTTTCATCAGAATCAGTTTCTTTGTCCATATAACATTGATTGCAAATAAATATTGTATGTATGACTTCTGCAATTATTTTTCATACATCACTTACATTGCGTTTTTGATTGCCTCCTCTTTTTGGCTGGACATATTTTACAGATTCCTCCGCATGTGCCAGAAGTAACTGCTTCTGTATCAGCAACACCAACCTCCATATTCAAATACTCCCTTATGTTTCTTTTTAGTTTTCTTGGAAGGCCTGCCATCATTGATCTTCTTTGGATGGACTCTTTTGTCAATTCAGTGCCTAATGCCCGTAAATACATCCGCCTTTTCCGTAGTCATATTATTTGCCCTCAGAATCACCATACTATTTATTCCTGCAATATCCAGAAGACGAAAGAATAATGTCAATGGCCATCTAATATTCTTCCTTGAAACTGAATACATATTTACCTTTTTATCGACTTCATTGATACCCCCTTTGTTCAGTAGATAGAAGTTCCTCTGCAACGACGTGGTCGGAAGTTTTAGAGTCTTGGTCGCTAAGCTCCGATTCACTCTCTTTTTCGTCTTCTTTTAGTAATTCCTCGAGTATTACACTTTTGATTACCGTCCAAAACTCATTTTATATAAAAAAATCCAAGCTTAATTCGATAATACTGAATGATGGCCGCCGAAGAACTACTATGAGCGTGAACGAGTGTATGTCGCGTTGAGCGTCGCGCGTAACCTTTTCGACGACACGCGCGTGTAGTCTTTTCGACGACTGCACCAGGACTAAAACAATTGCGATCTGTGAAGTGGGGGGAGCGCTCCGAGCGACGGCTTATTCTTCGTTTTACTCCCAATGACATAACGACAGGCTACTAGAAGTGAAAAATAAATGATTACATTTATTACCCATTAGGGTAATAATAGTAATATGAACAAAAATGTACTAAGCGTGCCTGCTTGAAGGTTAATGAAGCTTAAAAAAATTAGTGATAAAATCTTACAGCTTTGTGGTCATGTTCATCACTGTTTTTAGCACAAGTTGGTAAGTCCACTAAACCAATTCTTTTGCGAAAGTCAAAATAAGCTTTATTTGAAGCCTGTTCACATGCTTTTATGAAATTTTTCCTTTTCACAGCTCGTATTTGCTCTTCCTTACTCAACACAGGTTTTAGTCGTTTGTTACTGGTTACCTCATCATCTTCATTCTCCCTTTTGTTGCTTAAACTTTTTGGGTCTGCTTCAGAAGACAGCTTTAATCTTTTCTTATTAGGGCTCATCATCTGTAAATTGCGTAAATAAGAATACATTATTTACAAATATTAAAATAATACATGGATATAATTTATTATTTTATTATAACAAAAGATATATAGAAATTGAATATATAATAAATTGAGGTATACATATATACAGAGAGAGCATTGCTAACAAACAACACCACGAAAAATGGCATTGAAAATGCAAAGCTATATTCACTCTCCAAAAACTAACAATGTGTGCGTGTTTTGGGGATATCAGCATAAAAATATTACACTATTTTATATTTACATATTTTTAATGTATGTGAATAGTTTAAATTATCATTATAATTTAATCTTTGTGTATGTTATAATTTTAGTATTACTCTGGGGTTTTAAAGTTTTTTTAGTAATTTAAAGTATTACCAACAAAAGTTGTTTGTCTTGGAACAAGGCATAGTAAATGAACTACATGCACAAATGAGTTTTAGTATATGTAATAGTCATTTTTATTTATATTTAAATGTCTGTACAGATTTTAGTATTTATAAGTCTGTGTACCAATACTAATGTAATAATTCTAAAAGAAACTATTCATAATGGAACATAATTTTTGTATTTACACAATTAGTTGAAAAAGGTTATTAGACTAGTTATGCTCCAAAGCTAAACGTCAGTGAAATCAGTTATAAAAATGAACTTAGAACAATTTGATGGGCTCATACTGGGTAGTGTCTAGTGTGTAATCCAAATAAAAAAGAAATTTAAAAAATGTGTGTGTGTGTACCTTTCACATGCAGTAGAAGTAAAACAATTATCTAGCTAATGAAGTTTAGTATATAGAATATAAAAAATATTAATTTCTGTAAATACAGTGATAAAGTAAATCACAAGTAAATTATATTAATGTAAAACAGCGAATGGAAAACATAAATTTGACTGGGTAGTAGTTAAGATTTTATTATTTATTGATGTGTATACACAAAGTAGACGTCTGCTGCGATCAATATTTTTAAGACTGTAATAAACAAAATATATCAATGGCAGACTTGGTCAATTACTTTCAATTTTTTTTTAGTATAATCAAAATTGCCTGCCATAAAGTAAAACCGCGTGATAATGGTCGCCATTCTTATTTTCCGATAATAATAAGCCTATATTTTCAAATTTCAAAATGGCAGACATGGTCAAATGGATTTAAAATTCGTCAAAAATCGATACATGTCTTGCCTCAGCGCTAGCCGCGTCCACCACTTTGAGCGTAGTGAGTCCCCGTACCATGCATGGTAGGTATAGGGACCTCAATGTACAAAACCTCAGGTATACATACAGGTATATACATACAGGTAGCCGATCACTGGCTCTTAAACTATTATCCTTATCCTTTCCTCTTTAAAAAAAGTTCCGACACATTTTAATAGCACAGGACGGCATAATATTTTTTTGCGAGAGCTCTAACCAGCAAAGTAGTTAAAACGACATTAACATGCGTGGAGTGCAGCAAGTGCACCAAATTTATTGCACTTTTTATAGCTGTTTTTGTGCAATTCATGCGTTATTTACTTTTATATGAATGATCTAAGATAACAGTTTTTAAACCAATATAAATTGAATATATTTTATGTTCATACATACCTTACTAGAAATAGAAACAATTTTATTTCATTTAATACTCAAATTAACTGTCACTTTAAAGACTCAATCTGAAATTCTCAATGAATTTTGAAATTTTACAATATCGTCAGTTATATTATAAAATAAATGATCACTAAATAAGAAGTTTAAAAAGAACAAAACAAACTATATATTTTAATATTAAATTATTAATAAGAAGCCCGATTTGGCAGATGTCAATGTCATTACAACAAACTAGGGATTGAAAACATGAATAGGGCGTTCCACCAGTAACGCACAACGCCCAAAATGCTCAGTTAGCCGTTCCACAAGGCGACCGCGAGCGTTGCGGTCGTGGCGAAAACGTCACTAATGACGTCATCATTTTCGATCACACAACGCCCGCAACAACCCATGTCAAAAGGTGGGTCGAAGTGGGCGTTGACCACAGAGCATTAATTCTCTCTTGTCAATATATTGACAAAGGCGCAAATTTTGAAACAAAAATGGCGAATGAAAAAATATCTTTCTTTATTAATTTTGTAAAATTAATTTTAATGTATTTTGAACAGCTACCTATCATTTTCCTTTATTTGTTATTAACATTTATTTACATAATTTATTTCTAATCAGTTTTCATTATTGTTGTCTTGAATATAATTATATAATTAATGAGAAATTCATTGTTTGTAGATATAGCTTTTGCTGCAGAATAATACGAAAGAGTTATAACTCAGAATTCAGAACTATAGATAGATAGATAATTCAATGTATTTCTTGAAAGTCTAAAGTGGCTTTGAAATTCTTCATCTGAATAACGATCAACTATATTTTTATATTGTGTAATCGTGGCCTGAGATCACGTTTTTTAGTATTACGGTTTATAAACTTAACCTCCACTCTTCAACTGAGCTAGGCGATTTGCTTTCTTCTAAATTATTACCGCGATGAAGTAGCCGATACCCAATTGACCCAATAAAGACATTTTGTATAAATAGCTATATATTTTTAACATAAATTAGTCAACCCTACACATTGAAAAAGGCGCGATTTTCATATCAACCAAGGACATTTGCGTATGACATTAATGACATCAACGCCCCATAACCCGTTCCACTAGCTTTTAGGATTGTAACGTCCGCAAGCAAGTGGAACGGCAAAAATCGCGGTCGTGAACGTGGTCGTTGTGAGTCCCTAATGGAACGCCCTGGAAATCATTTCCTAACTTGAACGATTATAACCAAAACTCGAATAAAACGATAGGATTTTGTGATAATTTGATTTATTTTATTTTAATTACTATTTTGTCACACAAATAACTTTGAAATCGAAAAGGAACGTGAAAGTCTTGTCTCGTATTACGCATAGGAGTTTGCGTACACCTCACGCATCGCAATAATTTATGATAGAAAAAGGATTTGTGTGTAATATGCAAATACTGTGTACGTAATTCCTGATAAATGCTTCGATGATAATATACAAAGTTTAAATTTCTACATATTTAAACGTTTATATCACTTTATTGAAATATGAGTGTGAGGAGGTTGGCTGATGATGATGTGACGGTGATGATGGTTGCGTTGTGGCCGTTGAGCGGTGTACGGGTCAATGAAAGATATTGTTTGCGACGTACACTTTTAATCACACACACACTCTCTCAATGTTACAATATTATAGTTCAGAAGGATTTTGATATGAAGGCAAGCAGCGAGCGCGAAAACTAACGTTTGTACACGAGCACGTATGTCGTGCGGTCGCGTTGAAGACGTAAGTCGGACTGTGTCGAGATGACCCGAAATATATTCGGCTCTCGGCTGTTTCGCGGCAAGTGGATTGCCGCGAAAAATTGTGGGCGCGATGTCATAAAACGGCGCGATGTTTTGCTTGCCACAGATAAATATTGGTTCCGCGCTTGCGTGCTTGTTTTTATGTTGGCACTAATGTCGCCACAAGTGTAACAAAAATAATAACTACTATTCAAGTTAAAACTTAAATTTTAAATCGGTGTTTGTAGCAAAATACAACAAATTACTTCAAAGTTAAAATCTTTATTCACTTTCTGCAGATGATGAGCAAAAATCAGTCGTTAAGCTTTCTTGACTTGTATTTATAAAATCGAAATGTGTGCTGGGACACATAGTAGAAGTGAAACTTCAAAGGACAAGTGAAAAAACGAATCGCAACGGACAAGTGGCAAAACGAATAGCAACGGATTATATATTGTTAATATTAATTATTGTTCGTTGTTCATTGTTATTGTATCGTTTTATTAATTATTGTCCAATTTGAAAACCTGCCGGTAAAACTTCAAGTTAAAACTTTGTTGAGATTCGTGTTGTCACTTGTCCGTTGCCATTCGTTTTTCCACTTGTCCGTTTTATTACTCAATTGTACATTGCATCTATAATACTATTACTTTTTAAGGTAAAAAATTCATGTTTCCATTACGAAAAATATCTTCAATATTTGAAGTGATTTTTTTCGAGTCGTGGAACGCATTTTAAAGTATATACTGACTTCAGTGGGTACCTATTACTTTTGAAAATAGTCTGAATAGATATAGGATATTTCTTTATCCTGCGAAACGGGAAACTTTTTGCTGAATAGGTAAAATAATTGTCTTGAAATTTAACATCTAGGAACTTACTTGAAAAATGAAACAATTTTCGCAGAGAGGTGATTTGTTGTTTGTGATACGAAATAATGCTGATATTAGGACGGATCAACCTAATTGAATAATTTTAAAATTAAATCAAAAAAAGTAATATCAAAAATAAAACCGACTTCAAACTAAAAAGCAAAAAATAAATATTTAACCGATTCTACAACATCTTCAAGTCGGTACCAAGTAAATCATGAAAAAACAATGTGCAAAATATTGTAATTATTATGTTTAGGCGTATACAAAGTTACTGTCTCACTCTTTGGTGCAGATGCTCATCAACAAGGGTTGCTCTCGATTTCCTTGCGATCCACTCATCAAATCCTGACTTGGTGATGATGGGAGCATCGGGAGTATACTCTTAAAAATGAAGTAAAAACAATAAAATCGGTACACGATTGACGGAGACATCGCGTATCACACGTACAAAAGTCCATACAAACGAATTAAGAATATCCTCTTTTTGGAAGTCGTTTAAGAGGCAGAGAACAGAAAGGACTCGACGGTATTCAATGACATTGAATGGTTCAATGTTTATATATATCACTTTCGTTAATTCATATAAATTAAAAGACGTAAATGATCCATCTAATATCTACTTAACGCGTAAAGCTGATCTTATGTATTTTAGGCGCAAAACTATGCTTGGTTATGAATCCTTTATGTTATTTAAAGTTACTGGAAACTATTTCACGCAATTTCATATTGTAACGTTTGACTGCGTGCCAGCCAGTGCCAAATATTGAAAATTATTGATTCATAGTTTGCCGCAACCGTGTTGGACAAGTTCACGATTGCACTTATTCTTACTTCTTGGCCCCGAGGTGCAGTGGCTATAAATTCACTGCCCCCGTGGCCTAGGTATCAGTTCAGTCGGGAACATTGAGATTGACAACGCAGACATGGCTTTCCTATTTAAGGTATTATTAATACGATTAAGTATTATTTTTCTATTTGATAAAAAATCGTTATCTATCTATTAACGTTAAATATCTTCATCATTAACATTTATGCTGTCTATATCTGATAGCTTTAAAATTGTCTTCAAAATTTGCATAGTTTGTGTTTTGTAAAAACAAAGAAAATTCTAATCACGCTTTTGCTGGTGGAGTCTCCTTGAATATTTGCTGTTTTCTATAACCCCCGACGAAATAAGATAGGTATTATAAGTTTACTTGTGGCATCGTAGTTCCCGTGCGAATGGACCGTTTGTGATGCGTTTTTCTTGTTTGAAAGCCAATGTGATTGAGGTGGTACGTAGCTATACTTTATGTAGGTCTTAGATATATTCAGGAGATAATGAATAAAATAATGCATATAAAAAGAAGTTTACTATTAATTAGTTGACTTGTTTCTACGTCCAATGACGCTTGGATCAAAATATTACTAGGAACTCATAATAAAATTAATATTATGTTGGCGGTAATTTACATTTTTAATTAATTTGCTGCTTTGCCTGAGGGGATACCAATTTTACTTTTGATTGATTGAGCAAAATGCTTCTTAATTCTTTTCTCTCTCTCCTATCTTCCAATTTCGTCTCCTATCTTAAAATTAGTTATATAATAAATATAGGTAAAACTTTCTGTGTAACTTGTCATCAAACAGACCATGCGTATGTTAAGCGGGAGTTTTTAGATATGTTTACAATTTAGCGTAATAGAGGTAAGATAGGAATGTCGCGTTGCCTACCCGGTAAAAACCTCGTGTGTTTAATCACACTCTTTATTTTAGCTGGATATTAGTGTAATAGCCGATTACCTTAAGATGAAATTGTTTTATAATGCAATCATTATAAATTTTCTTGGGCTCAATTGTTAATAATGCATAGCCTGTAACTCAATATCCAATGATCTATACGCTTTTAATTGATTGGTTAAAATAAAACTAATGCTCTTGACCTTTGATAGAATTATACAAGTCAAATGAAATCGTTTACACCCTTTTTTACGCAAAAAACCTCGTGGTATAACTTTCTTCGTTCTCTAGTTTTCATTGTCAAACAACATTGTGTAATAAGATAGTGCCCATTATAGCGTGAAGGCCAAGCGGACCTAACAGACAGGTACTCAATAGGTAAGTACTATGACGAAAAGTTCGGAAAAATGCGTGTTTTAAATAATTGGAATTAGTACCTATTGTATTTTTTGAACTCCCTTTTTAAAAGTGAATTGCGCTAACAAAGTAAGTCTTTGCCACAGGTTGAATATATATATTTGAGACATTAACTATGGTGTGCATAGACATTTAACCGACGATTAACATAAAATAAACGCTGTTGAGCCATATAGTTTTAGTTTTTTATTTTATTTTAACCATCTGTTAAATGTCGGTGCACACCAGCCTAAGAATGCTTTCTTGAACGCATTAAGTGCCTGCAGTGTAGAGTAACATTACATTTCTACATTCATCATACGTTCATGTTTCAATTATGAATCCCGTTATGCGGGAAGGCTACAACGGCTCCGGACTCCGCCACTGGCGTATGGCGGGTAGTGGCCCGCCCAATTGAAGCCAGGATGAAAATGTTTTCCTCGATGTCCCCAACCATATCTACGTGTTCAAGCAATTAATGAGCGACACGGAAATATCTAAAAATTATTCTTCTGAATTATTTTCAGGTCGTAACATCTTTAGCATTAGCATCGTTCGCTCTAGCTGGTAAAGCTCCAGGTGGTTACTCATACAACAGGTTTAGTGGTCCAGTGAGTGGCCAAATTGTAGAAGTTAAAGTGCCAGCGGCTGAAAACATTGCAGCCCAGGAACACGCAGATTATGGCTACGATCACAAGACTGGACAGATTCATCCAGATACAGCCAAATATGCACATCTGAAGACAGTTGATTATGTGGTAAGTGTAGTAGTAATTTGTTTTTTCGGTAATTGAACATCATTCCTGGTTTTGAAATACTTATTCGATTTATCTTATTGGTACTTGAAGTTTTGAGTGCCTAATTATTTAATATAAGTAGCCACGTGCGAGTCCGACTTACTCATTGAGAGTTCCACTATAAAGAAACTATTATATTCGCTATATAGGTATATATTTATAATACATTTTTTAAAAAAAGGGTAATATTTTTTTCGAAGTGTCTAGTCGTTCAGTAACCGGATGATGATGTTGGTAATCTATAAGCAACTTGTTAATACATCCCTTGCGTTAACAAAAAAGGCCATGCTTTACACTCACTTGACCGTTCCGTTAAAGTTTATAGATTACACCCACTTGATCGTATCGGTCAAGATCATGGACAATTATCAGAAATTTAGTTTAAACGAACGACTAGCAAAGTCCCTTTTCAGTGGCTAGTCGTCCGGTTACCGGACGAATGTTATTCGTACGATTACCTACGACTACCAACATCCTATATTTTTATAAAGTTGTCTGATTGATTGTGTATACTTTGTTTTAGTTAATATGGAGATTGAGGAATACTTCTGCTTTCCGTGTTTCCTTTAGTAAATATGGATTCTGTAACATTACACAAAAATTAAAATGCAGCACAAAAGTCCTTGCGTATATATTTGTTTGTAAACATGTAATATAAGTTTTAAGCAATCCTTCCTTTATTCCAGGCCAAACCAGACTATACATACGCTTACGGTGTCGAAGATCCTCATACCGGTAACCTCCAAAAGCACCAAGAGCAGCGGGATGGTGATGTCGTCCACGGCGAATATTCTCTCGTTGAACCGATGGTTCCATCCGTCTTGTACGATACACAGCTGATCCTAAGAATGGTTTCCAGGCAAGTACAAAGTGATTTGTAATTTAATTCTTATGTTGTTGAATGAACTTCGGGTGCGGTATAGATATACAGCACATTTATTTATCACTTGAGATGTAAAATTAATTTAAAAATAACCACGAAGCCTTAGCCTTCTAACCTATATCAAAACAGTTCGGATTTGTTCATAATAAATAAATGTGCCGTGTATCTATACCCCACCCTGAACTTCCTCTCACTGTCTTTATGTTCATGAGAGAGTTCTGAAATTTATATTCAATTCTTCATGTTCAATATGTTTGATTATTTTATTTAATATTTCTCGCACGCATAAAAAATATTTACAAAACCACTTTAAAAAATTCTAGAGGAACTTAACATAGCAGATATTAAACATTAAAGCTCTCGCGCTTCCTCGGATAGTGGAACCATTAATGAGTCTGGGAGGATGTTTGGCCCATAAGGCATATCTGGAAAATAGACTCATTGGAAAATATTTTAAAATATTTATATAAAATTCAGCCATCCTAAAATGACGTAATTTCCCACATTTTTTTAAAGGTGTCTGGCAACTATATATCTTTATTTATAAAAATATCATATATGACATATGCAAAAACTAGCAAAGCTTTGAAATAGTACCATATACATTTTATTGCTAGCAGAAATTGGGTTCCGAAGCTATAGCAGAAAAACCTTGAAAGCAGACCAAAAATGTGAAATGTTTCGGTTTTTCAGCCATAACTTTTTGTTTCTGAATCGATTTTGATAATTCTTTCTGCATTCGATTCATTATAGTTTCGAAATGACTTCATATAAATTTCATTGGTATTAGATCTTGAGTTCCCAAGATATGGCAATAAATCCATAAAATCAAGTAAAAACGATGTAATGATTGACGTCTGTAATTTTTTTGTAATCATTTAATTTAATAATTTTCGTCAAGCACTCACACCAATTTTTTGACTTTTAAAACAACAGACAAAAATGGGTTGTGAGACGGTTTTCTGTAAACCGAAATGAACTAGCCGCGCCGCGACAGCGGCCGGCGAGTGCCACACCAACTAATACATTTATTAACTGACCAGCATCCGTGAATAGACGGGCTAGCAAAATAGATGGCTCTGAAATTGTGATGTAAACCATCGCTGTTATTCAATAACAAATACGTTGTTAGGTTGCCCGCATGTCATTCATTACGTATTAGGTACTTTGAATTAGGTTGGCTGCGACTTTTCTTTATATTTTGGTGTGTAGTTGTACCCATTGGTTTCCCATTGGGGTAGGCGGAGACGATGGGTCTCCCCGACTGCTACGATCCTGACAAACACTTTTTGCTTCATCAACTTTTTTATCTCACGTCTCTTCAAAATATCTTCAATTTGATCATAGTGAGTACGTCTCGGTCTACCGGCGTGTGCAGTTGTCTACACTAAAATCACTTATTCTCTTTGTACTTATAGTGAATTCAATAAGAAACGAAAGTATTGAAGGTTTGTATATATAAAACACCTAATTACATTTTTATTTAAGTAAAATAGGTTCTAGGGTTTGACTTGTTGTACAGGTTTCTTCACTATGTTTTAATTCACCGTAAGCCACTACAATAAACTATCAACACTCTTGTCTGTTTTTAAAAGGGTACAACAAGTTCTTTTTACAAAATGCATGTTGATCAAATTTCTAATTATTTAAACCATGACACAGTTCGATGTCTATTTTAATAAATGATGTCAGCTAAATACTTTACGGTTGATTGATCGAAAATTAGGTGTGAAATGGAAATTTGACTGGCTCGAATACTTATTCAATCTCGTGAAATTGTTTACTATGAAATCTATTGACCATTGTCTGATATAATCACATAGCGATTTTACATACTAGATTGTTATCGAACAGTGTTTTGGGTATTGTCTGTTAACTTATTTATTTATTTGTTTCCAGGCGACGGTACACAAGAAAGCCAACGGCCAAGCCCAGAATCCAGTACATTACGGTCATCCGAAACCTCGAGAAGATGATAGGGATTACTAGTCAATGTTCTTGTTACCGTTAAGTTTCTCGTTATCTTATCATTGTTATTTATTAATGTTAATGAAAATACTTGTTATAAAATAAAAATATTATTAAACAAAATTAAATATATCAATAAGAATTATTTAAATAACCGTCTAAAAAGATTTACTGAAAAGGGAAACACGATGGTATTAGTCTTTTCTCCTGAAATCATGTGCAGTGATTGGAGGTATCGCAACTGAAACAAACGGATAGGTTTACAATAATAATATAATAATAACAGCTCAGAAATGTCCCACTGCTGGACTCGGCCTTCGGGCCTTCCACTATAGAGGAACGAATAGTATACCCACCACGCTTGTCCAAGGCTTGGCAGGTTTGACAATTGGTTAGATCTCGATGTGCAGGTGAAATGTTTTCCTTCGCCGTTGTTAGCACGTGGCAATTATAACAATATATTCATTAGGTCGGAAAACTACGGCCTGGATTCGAACCTGCGCCTTTTGAGTTTGGAACGCGTTCACTAGTCGTTACACTAAACTTTGTAGTGCTAATTAATCTTCAGTAAGTACACTTTAGATTTCCCTGTGAAGATCTCGCAAGGGTCTCGTTTTATTTAATTAAACATTAAATTATATCGGTATTCTGCATTGCAGAACAATTGATACGTATTTTATGTTCACGTTGTACACGTGAACATAAGATACGTGTCAATTTCATGTAAGCTTGAGATATCGTGAACTTGGTATATTGGTTTACATAGGATACCAAAACACATAGACGCGTTTGATTAATAAATACGAAGCAAGCTGCAATGACATAAAAGAGCCCAAGTTACTCAAGCAAAGGTGTATGATATAATTCTAAACTATTGACGAAAATAGTAGGTGGTTATTGTCGTTGGACTATCCTTCGATGAGTTGTAATTTTACACCCGGTTAAAGATGGCGCTTATGTTATTACACCAAAAGCCTTTAGCTAGCGTCTGAGTTTGACTATTAGAGTACTCAAATCAATGTATTTTTTTACAAACCTGCATACAATAAGGATTGTCCATTAATAATGCAGTGGCTTGTTGAAGATTTTTTGTGGATTCAATTTCCGCTTTTGCAACAATTATTTTAGCATTTGCCAATCTGGACGATTCAGCTTCAGCTGCCATCGCTTTTTGCAGTTGAAGTGGTAAACTTATATCTTTACTGTAGGAATAAAAATCAATACACAATTTACTCTCATGGAAGTGATGATCAGTATAAAATTAAATGACCTAGGTACTAAGTCATATTTAGTTGTTTAGGGTTCATGCAATAAATAGAAATATTATGTATGACTGAATTTGCCCAGCGCTTTGTTCTTGCGTTGAGTCCTATAAGATGGTAAACTGATAATATTCAGTCTCAAGCATTAAAAATTTCGTCGTATCAGAGATCATTCGATTTATTTCGACGGATAAAATTCTAAAACGGCAATTTACGATTAGGTCTAGATCCACGGCTGTTGTGCCGTCACAACAGCAGTGCGTCGTGTTTCTAGTCCCTCTTTGAGGCTGGCAGCACACTAGTAGTACCTTTTCAATACAATGCAATAGGCAATGGTAACCACTTTCTATCAGGTGGGCTGTCTGCTGTACCTATGCAATAAAAAGATCATAACACCAAGTTTTGATGTTTAGCATATAAGAGTAACGTATTGAATAGACATTTACGTTTATATAAAATTATGCAACAGTTTCTTACATTTCAACCCTAACAACCTGAATACCCCATTCTCGAGTTAATTCTTTCATGAGCTGGTAAACTAAGAAGCTCACTGCTGGTCTATCGCTGAGAAGTTCGGCTAATTTTCGAGTTCCAAGTGCGTTACGCAGAGCAGTGGCTGCCAAGAAGTGAGTTGAAAGTCTGCAAAAAAAGTTAGAAATACTGTATGAGCAATATGAATATTAGGTAAGAATTTGAGTTAGTACAACCAAAACGTTGTGAAGAAACTTATATATCGAGATTACTGATATGTGAAACTTGATAATCCGTTTTGGACAAGCAAGGATGGTATACCGTCTATTTCCTAGTAGTGAAAAGTACATGAAATATTTTTTTATGAACATATTACAGAAAATTCATTCATTGCATTTATTTTCATTGCAACAGTTATTCAGTTGTTCGAAATGTATAATTCAATCAAAATATCATACAGCTCTATGACAGATGATATTATTTTCAAAAATACTTTTCATTTAAAACGTAGGTATTGTAGTAATAATTTTGACTTGAGGTTGCAAAACTTTCTTTGAAAAATTAAAAATATAACATGGGTTATATAAAAATAATAGACAGGTAAATTAGCTTCGAGACTTTTTGCTTTTGTAGTAGTGTACGGTCAGCACATAAATAAATAAACAAATACCTACTTTTTATATAGTTTTATAGGTAGGTATTTAATATGAAACTAATAATATTAAACGATATTAAAATAATAAATATTAATATTAAATATAATTTTCAATACTAGATTGTTGGTCCCTGTTCTGAAGAATCACATTTGCTTCCTGATCGCACCGTTCCTCACGGAAGTCTATGAAATTCCGGTTGATTTAGTACATTGAGTTATAACATGTCTTATATGATCTAAGATTCAGCATTTAACTGAGCGGCAGTCATAATACTGATTTGATGTCTATTGCACTCATTACCGAAATATTTGTACAAATTATACAAAACCTCTTTAGTTTGGGATGTCAAAAGCTTACCTCGACCACGTTTCAACATCGGAACCATTTTTAAATTAACAAATTTAATATCAAATAACAACAATTAATAACACTGAACAATAAACAACAAGAATGAACAACACAAAAAACCAATTAATTATTATCAAACTAAAACCAAATAGTCAGACCCCACAATAAATAGCAATGTAAATCATTATTATTTATTTGATTTTCATCATTGACTTTTGATTGTAAATATATTTTCGTTTTCAAAATGTAACTAACCGCTTTTTGCGCTTGTAAAAGGAATTTTAAATTTCAAGTTTAGAGAATTCCTGTTTATATACAAATACTACAAACGCAAACACTTCTCAAAGCTAATTATCCTATACTCACCTGTAATCAGCTACGTTAATCACAGCCGATACAGCATCATAAACCTTATAAAACACAACAGCATCAACGGAAACTGTCAGTGAATCTTTTGTTAAAGCCTGTCAAAAGAATATAAAATTCATTAAGCGACTAATGCTGAAATTAATATTATACACGTATAATTTATTCGACGGAACAGTCCTTTCCAATATTTACTTTACGTACATATGGTAACGTCTTTGCATATTGCAAAATATCTAGATCATTAGGAGGGAGAAATAATAACAAAAACGCATTTTCCATAAGGTGGACCTTCGTCCAGATGACGTTATAAAAAGAGCTATTTTTATTTTTTTATTGCAGGAGTTCAGCAGACAGGCAGATGGCCCACTTGTTGGAAAGCGGTTACCGTCGCCTATGGACATTTGCAACACCAAAGGTGCTACAAATGCGCTGCTGCTCTCTTAAGGGAGACTGGAACCTGGTCACTAATGCCGAAACACAACTCAAGGTTGTTATGGCGACGTACTTTAGACCAGGGGTGGTAGCCATCCAGGCGGGCAAATGCCCTACCACCTGGCTGTGGGTTTTTTTGTCGCCTCTTACGACAGGCGCCCGGCCGCAGGAAATTGTATTCTTTCTCCGTTCCTGCACGGATAATACGGAAACTTAACTTAACTTAAACGGAGCTTAAGAGTTTGATATAGGTTTGTTTGTATTTTAACATGCTAAACTGTGGAATTACTAGTCCAGTTTAAAAAAAAATATTAGCTGTTGTAGTTGTAAAATAAGGATGCCGTAGACCGTGCGATGTGGAGTAAGAGCGTACACCGGGCTTTAAAGCAGTTGGCCCGTCTCAGAAAGTTTAGGTTGTACTGGTAGTGATTAATTTTATAAGCTATATATAACATTGCCTACAACGAAAATGAATAGACTAGTTAATATACCTATATACAGGTTCAGTCGTAAGAACTCTAATCATGTAAGTACGCAAAGCCAGAAGAATGCGATTGAAAATTGTTTCCAATAGTTGACCTATGACTAACGTATAACCGTAATTCATAAACTAATGATATTTTAAATAGGTATTTAAAAACTTTACTTCTTGTGGCGGAACAGCATAGCATATTATCCGTAAATCGATGTACTTGAGTGTATCAACACAAGGTAAGTAGCAAATGAGGCCCGGCCCAAACACTTGGTTCTTATAGACCTTTGCGAAGGGTTACAACTCGTTCAAATTGTCTCACAACCTAAACGATTTGATATTGGGTTAAATATGTTTAAACTTTTGTTTGTTCTCTATATATCATTAGTTATACTCATGATGTTCATGTCTTTATACCGCTATATACTATAATACCTTGAGAAACTTTGTTGTTTATTCAATGAATTCCTTCTCAGCCTATCATCGTCCACTGCTGAACGTAGTCCTCCCCTAGGTTGCTCCACTTGTCCCCGTCTGTGGCTTTCCTTATCCAATTTTTTTTTAGCCAGGGTAAATCCGTTTGAGGACTAAGCCGCGACAGGCACAGAAGCCTGGGGGATGTTCGCGACCCCTGTGAGTGTGGGAGTCGCCAGATCGGGGGTGGTACTAGCGTGCCCAGTCAGAGCTGGTGCCACGCTATTGCCACTCCCCAGTTAGGGATACCCACTAAAACCCCTGGGTGTTCCGTCCTGCGCCTTATGTCAGGGCTACGGGAAATGAGCTGCCAGACTCCGTGGTGCCCTGGCAGGCGTGGGCCCCCTCACTGGGCCTCTTTAATGCCAGGTGGGAGGTCTGTAACGCGCTCCACGGGAAGAGAGACCAGCGCGCGCGGAACACTCGCGGGCTTTCCTTATCCAGCCTCAACCGGTGACGTTATGCAAGCCGTCGGTCTAATAGGCTTTGCGGGGTCGTGGTCTCCACTCCAGGACACGTCTGCCCCACCGGTCCTGCGACAGATGTGGTTAGCCTATTGCCACTTCAGCTTCCTAATATTATTATCTTAACTTTAAGCAATGGGTAGGTAGTTTACGCAGAGTTTTATGGCTATTCTAGATTATGTAGTTGGATTAGTTGACAATTAGTTGATAAACCTCCTCCATTTGTTACTAATTAGAGCACACTCAAAGTTTGGAATACTAACGAGATCAGAAACAATTGCGGTCTATTGTATATCTCTAAGGATTGAAGTTGGATGCTAATATGAGCAAAGACGTTCAAAGCCTAACGACCCGGTCAGGACCTTGGGTTTAGCGACAGGCGACTGGCGCCAAGAGTGACGACCCGTTGCATGTTTCATAGATATTATTAATTTTGCTGTGACAATAGCTACAGCCCGTCACGTCGCGTTTACCTGTCCCTCATAAAATTAAATAGTATCCATGCGTTTTCGTTTGTCGAAACTTTTGCATTATATCCCACGGACAAATAAAATATTCCATATATACCCTGTTATCTAAAATATACAAATAATATAGAAATTTAAAATATTAATTTCGCAATAACTCCAGTTCATACAAAGGGCCTAAGAAGGAACACACAATTATTAAGAACTCACTTTCATTGTACATTGCTGCATTATATAGCACGAATGGACACTATATCATTTCATTAGGCAATACGTATTTTATAAAAACTTGATGTGAAGTGACAGTACTACCTTATGCAGTTATTTAATATAGGAAAGTAAAATCTTACCGCGAATAGGAAAAATAATGAGAATGGAAACAATATGACAACAAGAAGTATTGACATAAATACCATAAATTTTTCAATACATTTGTCTTTTCCTGAAAGAAAAAAGAAAATTATATTAAAAACCACATTTTTTCTATATATAGGGAGGTGCAAATAATTCAAATACAAGAAGTTGAATGACTCTTGTCCTGCCTCTTCATGAAGTCAGCGATTTTTTTCATATACGCAAATTATATCTAAATAACCTTACTTTTTTGGAATCACGTGTTTCTTTTTACATTTTAAATTACGATTTCAAAATATTAAATAAAAAAAACTGGTGAAACATCTTCGGACGGAATTTAGTAAATACATAGAAATATCACGGAATCAAGAATACCAATTCTACCGCAGTAAAAGTTTAGATATATATAAAGTGTAAACTTTGGGAATAAACCTGATTTATGGGGTCACATATTTATTATGTGAGCAGGTAAATTTGAAGTGATATTGGTGTTTATTGTTTAATTGTGGTCCTGGGAAAACAAATGATTATCATTGAATTAGGCAAACAAATGTACTTTCAGTAACTTCATACTTTTTATCCCTGATAACGGAACAGTTTGCACGTAGTATGGGTAAAGTAGTTTGAGTAAGGATACACCAAAATCCCTAATCTAGCATAATGCTAAGGAAAAATGATAAAGTTACCGCTTTCATTTTGTAAACGAGACCGGCCATGAAAACTTTCTTTTGATGAATGATCCCTATCTGATATACCAATACCCTTTTCAGGATCAGTGTCAACATTAGCTTTTTGCTCTCCCTGATCTTCCTGAGATTTGGAAAGTTTAATTTCCTCAAGTTTATCATTGTTTTCATTCATTAATAAATAATTGTTGCGATAAATTAATTTGTAGAGGTGAATTAAAATAACCATGAACAAAATCAACCAACAAAATTATAGTCTTATACTGACAGCAGTAGAGAATGACAAATATCTGATGTGTATTTTATCTGTAAATACAATAATTTATGGGGCATATAATAACTCTTTCAATAAAATTAAAAAATAAACAATTGTGTCCCTTTCCATATTTATTAGCTACTAGTATTAGGGCTTAAAATATCACATATCAAATTATCTCTATTGACTAATTTATAGCGATGTTCAGTATTTCTCTTATGGAGATGAGAATATAAAATTATAAGAACTAGGCATATTTGCTGAAGGGTCTCTTGCGTCGCTTCTTCTCTTTAAGCCACAACATGCTGCGAAGCGGTAGTAATTAGAGTAGACTCTCATAGAGTAAATAATAAAATTTATAATCAAAATGAATAAGCTTGGCGGTAGGCTAAATAAAAGTTTCACAATATTTATTGACAGTTGACATCTTTATTTTTCGTGATCGTCTACTGAAAAGAGGCCGAAACGTCGGAATAATAAAATTCAAATAAATGACCGCGTTTGAAACCGTTAAGACGTAGTTTTATTGTGTATACTAGTCGCGAAAAGTTAAGAAAGTATTACTCATGGAGAGTTTTTACCTTACATACGCTGAGTACCATGAAGTTCCGGTATTTCTATAGGAAATGGAAAGAATATTGTTGAGCTTTGTTGTGCTGCTATAAAGTTTAATGTCTGCAAATATCTTAGCTAAAAGGTGATGAATATCATTAAAACTTCTTAGAATCAATCGAAGAAAAGAAAAGTTTATTGTGCTGTTCTTAGTTCTCACCAACAATATTTGTGGATTCTCCATCATCATTCGAGATGCCTCCTTTAGGTTTTCAGCGGCTTTAATTTCACCTTGTGATTCTATTATTTTAGCTTTAGCAATTCTTGTGCCTTCAGCTTCTGCTGCCATCGCCTTTTGTAATTCAAAAGGAAGCAGCACATCCTTGCTGGAGATTATTGAAATAAATATAGTTAGTATAGCTTTTTTCGGTGGCATGTATGTCTTTTAGAAGAATAACTAATTATTGTTTAGAAATAAATTCTATTGATATACAGTTCTAAGGAGGTAAGTAAGTAGGTAAAGACCAATAAGTTTAACGCAGACTGTACATACATAACTATGTAGTTGTTATCATTATTATTGCCGATTGATTGATGAAGAAAATTTAAAAATTCAAAATCCGTTTGTTTTTATAACACACACATGTTTTACATGTGTATTGAAAAACTACTAATTATAATACACATACGTAATACTTTCTCGTGAGAACAATACGCGGCCTTAAGTTATAACGACCCCATCCAAGAAATCTAACAGTGGTGCAGAAAATTAATTATGATTATTACATTTAATGTAATAATTAACGCATTAATCACAGCTTACAGGTCAGAATATATTTTATTACATTTCAACTCTTTCCATTTCCACACCCCATTCAATTGTTACTTTATCTATTTCTTCTTTTGTTGTATGACTGATCAAAGCACGTCTTGTTAATAGGTCTGCCAATGTATATCTTCCTAGTATATTTCTTAGAGTAGATACCGCTATCAATTCTGTCGACGTCCTGCAATGTACCCAAAATTAAAGCATTATAAGTGATGGATAGATTCATAATAATGTGATTAAATTTGATCATACAAGATAGCGTAATTATTTCTCAAGCTTATTGATCAATAGTTCTGCGGGTTTTGCAAGAAAGGTAAGAATGTTAATTTTTTTCTGTATGTTTTCTAACAACGATCTAAAAAATCTTGTTTTATATTTATTATTTTGAAGATTTAGTTTTTAATACTTAAGTTTATATTATTAAAATAAGAATAATGAATGATAAAGAAATTAAAACATACTTATGTGATTGGACGTTCATTACACAAGAAAGAGGCTTGGACACATGAAAATACATCACTGCACCTACTGTTACAGTCACAGAGTCTTTTGTAAGAATCTGTAAAATATTTTTTTTATCAGATTTGTTAAGTGTGATACATATTAAGTTTAATTATCTCATGTATAGATTTTAGATAATTATGATGAAGAGAAAATAGTAGTTAGTAAAAGAAAGTTGTAATTTTCGTCTGTTGAAAATAAGCGTGTATAGATTTGCATGCCAAATAGTGGGCCTTTAAAGTATGGTTATGATATAATTATACCTCTTAGTTTAGTGGCTTAGTTATTAATGTATTAGTACCTACCTCGTTGCAATAAAATGGATCGAGATAACCGATGGGCACTCCTGACAATCTATTTAGAATTTGCACGGCAGGCATATCGTTCGTTCCTCTAAAAATAAGGAGGAATGACACCAGCGATAGGCCGTTTACGAATTGCTATTAAATATTACCTCTTGAGGTGCTAAATTTAGCGACTGTGTCCTTAAGTCGACCAAGAGAACACTATCCGTACATGGTACAACCCATATGATGCCAGGTCCAGCTGGAGAATCGGCTCTTATTCTACCGAATCGTAGAATTACTGCTCTCTTGTATTGATTCACTACCTACACGAACACTTACAATTATTCAAGAGAATTTGATTTAAGAGAATGATAGGTAATATGGTGCAAGCATTTGATCGAATGCAACTGTATTCATATTCAACTGGATAAAGCAAATATCTAGTATTTTTGGACAAAACAAACAAGTTTTCTTTTCTTAAGCTATAAATACTTTGTAAACAAGTGTTAACTGTGGGAAATAAAAAACCTTGTTTTTTAATTTTCGAAATTAATTCAAAATATAAACTAACCCTGAAGCAAAGCACTAGCGAGAGAGGAAATACGATTATTAATAAAATAGCCAGTATCCGGAATATTTTTTCTTTCAAAGATTCTTGTTTGATCTCTGCAAAAATATTGTTATAGATGAAAGTCTTAAACTGAAATCGAGGTGATAGGGAAAATGCTATTTTTATGAGTACAAGTATACCCATTAAATTCACTTTATATTTATTTTTATCCATCGCATTACTCGCTTTCATTTCTTTAACACAAATTCCACGGATTGCTTTTATATACTGGAAAAATAAATCTGTGTATCAAATATTGTTTCATGACTTTGGCAGCTGCTATCATAGAAAAAAGTATCTATATAAAAGCTGCTATTTTAGTGTTGATTATAGGATGCCCAAAGAAGTTTTATAAACATCCTATGTCTATAGATCTTTACAAAATCAATATCTGTTGTGTCCATTTTAATCAGACGACCATTGTTTACATTTTCGTGACTCATACAGACAGGTCCTTGAACGGATTAACAGGCGACCTAGTGAATTTGTTATTTTCTCATTTTGCAATAAAAACTTAACAAGGTTCAGTAGAACCGGTGGTTAACGGTTATTTCTATTGTGTTTACTAGGTAGGTACCACTAGTATTGATTCGTCGTAACTTTAAAGTAAGTTAAGGTTTGCCAACAATCTTACCGGCCCCTTAAAATGAAAAATTTCTACTATCTGTAGAAACCAAATAATTTAGTTCTGGTATTCGATCCAAATATGTAATTACAAGGTAAGAAATAAGAATTTGGTCTTAAAAAATGTTTTAAATAGTTAAAAAAAGGGATGGAAATCTTTAAAGGTATTTTCCTTCAGAACAACAATAAAACCTATATTTATTGTTGTGAGGTTACTTTTCTAATGTAAAAAGAAAATCTAAGAAAATAATGTTTAATTTATTACTATCTACTGGGTGCTTATTCTTAGTATTCCATGATCTCATTTAAAAATTAAAAACAAAACTACTACGTAATAGTTAAGTTATTTATTATCTTAAAATTAGAATATCTTTTGTCGCTTGATATTTTTAAATTGGTAAGTGTCCTGCTGTGCTTGAACTTGAACCACCGCCGGTTAAGAATGTCTTCAAGAAATCCATTGGAAACGGAAATATGATTGTAGAATTCTTCTCGGCAGATATTGTGTTCAAAGACTGAAGGTATCGAAGCTGCAATAGAACAATAGTACGTATTAGTATTGGCGTTGCCACTCCTGTCATAAAGTTGTCGCAAAGGGCCTTTAAACACAAATTTAACACACTAAAACCTTTTAAAGAAAATTAGAAAGAAAATGTTTGTACGTGTAGTTTTAGTGTGATTTTTACCCATATATAATTTTTGGTGAGCTTTTTATCACTATTTACAAAGTATTATGTGTTTTAACTGCAACAAAATAAATGTCAAGAATACTTTTGGCGACAGTGCTATAAAATCAGTCAAATATTACTTTAAATAATAAACAATTCGTCGACAGTTTCAAAAAATTGACATTATTATGAGTGTGGACATTTTCCATTTATTTATTAGATGTTGTAATAACGGAATATGTATTACCTGCAATGCCATAGGATTGTCAATCATAACTAACGAAGCCTCTTTCAGCGCTTTGGATGCTTTGATTTCTCCCTCAGCAGCTATAATTTTCGCCCTAGCCTCTCGATCAGCTTCTGCTTCAGCAGCCATTGCTCTTTGTAACTGTACTGGTAACCGTACATCCTTTCTGAAATTAAATAGTTATGCATTAAATTGAGAACTTATTCGTTTTAATTTAGTCGAAATTAAGCATGGTTGGAATTCAATATCTTCTTATTTACTAATCCAATAAAGAGAAACACTTTTATTGCATTCAGGTTTTTTTATTAAGATTTGATTTTTCCGGAGTAATGGCTTTCTACCAACAAATTTATTAATTTTACAACTGTCATATTACAGTCAAAGATCATTTCTTAGGAATAAAATAAAAACATTGTTGCCATAACCCACAAGAATAGATAGAATAGAAAACATTGTTCTTGATTTTTCTGTATAGGCATTGTCTCCAATGTTTATCGGCTAGCATAAAGAGGACTCTGTCTTCTTGTGAGTTACTTACATTTCAACTCTCTCAACTTCAACACCCCAAGGATCAGTAGCTTCATCTAAATTTGCTTGCATCATATGACTTATGGCTTCTCTATCAGACAAAAGTTGTGCTAAGTCACGCATACCAAGGACATTTCTTAAGTAGTGGCTGCTAGAAGTCTTGTGGATGCACTGAAAATACAAAAAGAACATGATTAATAAATACAGAAATAAAAATGAGTCATAGAAATGTATGGTACCCATATAACTTGAAAGCAACTTTACCGATTTAAATAGATATTTGTGTATTTGTCCCAGATTGGTCCTAGAGTGTCCCCAGAGTATTTAGATTACAATTGAAATCAATAGGTGGCATTAGGATTGGGTCTTAGATTTTTATTTTTTCAGGACAGGACAACGTCTGCCGGGACCTCTAGTTATCAATAAATATAAAAAAAAATATTATCTCTTATTGAATAATAAGCATATATTGCTAAATTATGTTTGGACCTGGATGTTTACTAAATGTATTTATATTTTTCTATATTGCACATAGTACTAAAAATAATACAAAACATTGAAAATTGTATTACCTATAATCTGCAACTCTAACGACTGCATTCAGTGGTTCTTTTATCCTATAGTATACAACAGCATCTACCGCAACCGTGACAGAGTCTCTTGTTAGTACCTGTAAGTTCATTAAAGTTTATAATGTTGTTATATAAGTCAGAATAATCCAAATGTACAAAATATTATCTTGATCCTGGATAATTTTCTATTCATAAGAATAGACAATTAAGCAGATGGCTGGTTTATAGAGAGTAGTTACCGATATCTAAGGGATTTTGTAATATTAAGGGCATCGGTAATGTTTGAGATAAAAACTTCCAGCTCGAACGATTTTCTGGTCTTATGTGAGAAAAGAGGGATCTCTTTAAACATTATCCACTCAATGCTAAGCAATTACGTGGTCCTGGATGGAGTACATCGTAAATATATAAAATTGCTTGTTTTAATTATGTTGGTTTAAAATGTCGTTCGTCCTAGAAAAGAGAGGTTCCACTAATACGACACTTATAGGATGGTAATAAACAAATAGACACTGTCACTTAAGAATGTTCAATAAACATAGCCTTGGTATACAACTAAGTAAATATGGCATTTACCAAGTTCAAATGTCGTGGGAAGCATTGAAGCACACACATTCAAATAAGCTCGCGTTCACTCAACTCTAACTTCCTTTAAAACTTTTTAAAATCACACTTATACATAGTATAAAAACATTTTAAGCAGACATATTAGCCACGTGCCATAGATAGAAGTGATATTTGGTTATTAGAAATATTCAAAACTTTTTAGGTTGGTGTTCTTATGAAGTAAGTATAACGAAAATGGCAAACAAGGATAATGTGGACTTCATATTCCTTGTAATAATCTAAGGTCCTTTTTTTTAAAGATTCAATATTGTTGAGCATCGCTTATTTTTGCATGTAGGTTAAATTTTGATTCCGTTCAATAACAAATGTCGTTTAGTAAAGGCGTAAAGCAGCCACTTTTGCAGATGTTTATGAAAAATATGATTGCATCAAAATAAAATGGAACTTTGACTACTATGTTTGACTGTGTGACCAGTTCTAGACTTGTGTCAATTTCACTAATTGATTCTCTAAAAGCGGCTGATTTATGTTCTCTGATAGCGAGTGCAATGATATAGGGTGAAATATTTGTCAGTTTTAATGCGTTAATAATATACACTTAAATTTTATAAGTCAATCTGATTTTTATGTGTAATAGCTAGTACAACTCGGACGTATTCAGGTCGAATCTGAGAAAAATCTACTCGCGGCTTGAAAGCATTGGACGCGATAAATAAACTGTCTGCATCAGTTATGATATTGGCCATGTATTTACAGATGTTCTGATAAAATAATTAGTCTATACTCTATAATATGATCTATGGAACAAAATGGACGATAACATTGTTTAAAATTTACAACAAGAAATTTTGGGGTTATTCAGTTTTGATTACCGCTTTTTACTTTAATATTTAAAGCGCGTTTACAACTTTTTAAATTATATGTTAATTTTTTAAGCGATGGCATTTCACTTGAAATAGTTGGCATTTAATTTGACTAGTTTTAATTATGTGTACTAGACACCTAAACTTAGAAAATATTATGTTAACTTAAATAAAAAAAATGACAGACGATTTTAATAATAAAAAATATCAATTTAAATAAATATACTAAATATTACTTTAAAAATGAATGAGAGATTATTATTTCTGAAAGGGATCGTTATAAATGAGAAGACCACCAATTGTGAAAGTCATATTTTTGCTTATATTTCTAAATGAAACCAAATTCGCCCGGGGAACAATATATATATATATATATATTATATATATATATATATATATATATATAACAATATTAATCTATAAGTTACCAAAGTATTTATCAAATTATAACTATTTCATTTTAATATTTTGGGGGGTCTGTTGTGGCTTTTTCCCATTTTAATAATAACTAAAATTGTTTTGAAAGAGGTGGCAGTCTCATGTGACTCATCTCTGTAAGATTCAAGTTTGACCTAATTTATTCATTTTTATAACCATTTTGCTACCGCATCTTAATATAAAGATCGGCATTGAAATTTAACTTAATAAAAACAAAAAAATTCCGGCCAAGTTGAGAACCGAACCGAACCGAACTTCCAAAAGGAGGACCTTTTGGAAGTCGGTTAAAAACAAGAGTGATTCATACGAGCGATATGGTTAGCGAAATGATAAATGAATCGTTTCCACTTTTATTTATTTTTATATCCATTTAATGGGTAACTAGTTAAATATACTTGGATAGTGTGTGCATTTTATTTCAAGGTTCCACACATCTGTTCATTGATTCGGTAAAACGTAAATAAGTGTTAACAGTATGTTTCTGTATACCACGTGGCGGCGAAGAAAATGTGTTTCTGGCTTTTTGACTATGGCATTGGTATTGAAAACAGTTAACCTAGTTGTCGGGCCCACCATTCAGCTGGCTAAAGATTAATTGATGTGGCCGTAAACTATCAATCAAAGTTTTACGACATACAAAACAATCGTTCCGTGTAAATCGATCGTCTGGGAACACACCGACCTAGTAATAACATTGTTATTTATACCGTAGTTAACTTAAACAAAGAAAATAATCAATGCCAGTCAAACATTTATAACCGTTTCATCTGCCCGAAATCATTTTGAAACGTGATTGAAGTTATTTTTGAAAATTTTCAAAACTTTTTGATAGAATAAAGGACTTCAAAAAATGCTTATTGACAACAAGTCAAGATTTTTTTTAACAATTTGTACTTTGGTGTTATTTTTAGTATATTTTTCCCTTATAAAACTATATTTAACTTTCTTTTTTTTCGCCTGCTCTCAATCATTTGGGGTCGGCCCAATATGATTTTTCCTTCCATACTCCTCTATTTTGGTACCTATATAGTGGCTGGGACATCATAAACCGTCACGTCATCCTTCACACAATCCTTCCTAAAAGAGGAGATATTTGTTACGCGATTTCTCCGTTAATAATAATTGATTTTCCAAAAATTTCATTATTCGAAAGAGTATACTGGGGTCACCCATTGTCAACAAGTCAGGATCTGATAATTTCAGGGAAATCGAAAGAAACCATTGTTGAAAAGCGCCAACCGCTTACACACTTGGAAAGGCCAAACTTGTATACGCGTGCCAGTAGCACATTTTTACAGAACCTTAAAATATTACTTCTAAAGCTATTCAAGCAACTAAAAGGTAGAAAATAAAATTATTTTTAACAAAAAAGAAACCAATATCAATTTGAAAACAATAACAACAAATATTTTCTACAACATCTTAAAAATATAAAAAACAACAACAAATTTGCAAAATGCACTGATTTCAAGATGTTGTAGAAAATATTTGTTTTTTTTTTGCTCTTTAGTGAGAAGCCGATTTTTATTGTATTTTTTTATATGAAAACTATGTCTAACATTGCTATAAAAATGCAAATGTAGGTATAACTTGTTAATTTCCGAGATGACGCGTTGATTTCTAAGTGCGATATACATTGAAAAATGTGATTTACTTAATAGACATCTACATCTAGTACTAGAAATATGCTTTATAATTATATTGAGATTCTAGTATGAAATTCACATGCGAATATATGCCTAATATGATTCTCGGTAGAATCAAAATACAGCACGGCCTTGACACATTACGCGTTTAGAAATGCGTTTTAATTTGGTTGATTATTATCTCAAACCGCGGTTTGTATGTGATGATGTGAGTAATGTTAAATGAGCTGATGGGCTTAGCATCTGAGTAATAGACAATTGTGTCAAACTCGATCTGATCTCCAGGTCATCCAGAATCAGAATTATCGATATTTTTTATTGCCTGAAGCAGGCGGACGGCCCATTTGATAGAAGGTGGTTACCGTCGCCAGACGTTCCAGAGGATCATTGTGTGCTTGAGCATAGCAATAACCGAAATGTCAAATCTGACAAGCCGTCTTGGACAAGCGTGGCGGGTATATAGCAAGAGTCTCGAGCCAAACAGTGGGACATTTA
Source organism: Dendrolimus punctatus (assembly GCA_012273795.1). Lineage (NCBI taxonomy): Eukaryota > Metazoa > Arthropoda > Insecta > Lepidoptera > Lasiocampidae > Dendrolimus > Dendrolimus punctatus. The sequence goes on along the minus strand of CM022534.1, from coordinate 6,934,441 downwards.
TGGGTTGTTATTAAAACATACTACACCTACCAGTATTTTTTTTTATTGCAGGAGATCAGCAGACAGGCAGACGACCCACTCGATGGAAAGCGGTTACCATCGCCTATGGACACCTGCAACACCAAAGGTGCTACAAATGCGCTGCTGTTCTCTTACAGGAGACTGGAACCTGGTCACTAATGCCGGAACACAACACAAGGTTGTTATGGCGGCATACTCTAGACCAGGGGTGGTAGCCATCCAGTCGAGCAAATACCCTCCCACCTGGCTGTGGGTTGTTTTGTCGGCCCTCTTACGACAGGCCGCCCGGCCGCAGGAAATGGTATTCTTTCTCCGTCCCTGCACGGAGGAAATGTCATTTTTACTATTTTACAAACGCGACTACTTTAGGCCGCTATATTTTGTTACTAGCTTGTCATTCCTAATTAATCCTAGTGCCTAGTATTCTTCTTTCAATCGTATATTCAAGTTATAATTATATAACTTTAAACATTTTGACTATACATATATTAACTTGGTTCCTTGGTTAAACGTTTTAATTAATGTGTTATGAAAAAGTTTAGCTAGATAAATTTTGAGGGACGTCAGTTTATTTTGCTTCGTGGTGTAAATATGTCAGAGCAGCTGCTTTCAGAAATAAAAATTAATAATGTGTGTATACAAACACGTCTGGTTTCATTCTAGAATTTATTATATGCAGAACATATAAACGGCCATTCCCAGTACGTGAAATAAATCAATACACTCGTAGATGGAAGATCACGATAATGGAGTAATCATTATCATAGTGTTTATACTGGCCGCAGATTCATTGTTGTGTTACAATTACAGGGTAGCTATACTTAGAAATGGGTCATTAACGCATATTATCAACGACCGGAAAAGTGATGCGCTCTTACAAAAATTTAATAATACTTGTAAGTATAGTATTTTAATTAGGGCATACTAATAAGGCTCATGTCTTGTTGTCATGGCTGATGTCTTTTTAATCCTTTCAAAATATAGGTCTGTACGATTTACTGGCGTCTGGTAAAAATGCCTATATAGATTTTAGAACTGACGTCCAACAATAGGGTTTTTATAGAAACTTGAAGTCACTGTAAGTAATATTATATATTTATTAAACATACGCTAATATTCAAATGTTAAACGCAAGAAAAGATAAGTGTGTCACCCGTGTGTTTATCGAGTAATCTGAGAGGTTTCAAAGCTAAGTTTTTGACTAAGAAATTGCCATTTCTTACTAGAAAGGGTAATTTCTAGTAATCAAATTTGGAGGACTACTGTCCACACCAAAAATCTTATATGACTTACTAATTCTTCCTTCGCTTTTTAACTTATTATTATTTGAAACATTTTTTTTAGATTAACCAGTCAAAAGTCGAAGGAATACTTATCATGACTGAGCAGTGTCGTTCTTAATAGTATTATAATATGCTTTTGTACGAATTATATTATTTAGGATTCTGACTATACAAATATAAATTTAATTGTTTGCGCGAAATAAACCTCAACAACAAATAAGCATAAAATATAAAACGATTACGAAGAATTTCTGAAGGATATATATATAGGTCAGGTCTTCATAACAATATTTGTGTTCCAGTCGTAGATTATGACTAATTTTATTACTTTTGAATTGGATTCAGCTGATTGTGTTAGCATTCATAATTCATGTTAAAATACATTGCAACGATATTGATGCAAATGCGTTATTTTCTGATTGTACTCATGATATAAACGCTTTTAGTCTTCAAATGAATGATAATAAACTCAGGATTGTATGTATTGTATTGTTACGAATTTGTGGGATGTGAATTTAAAATATCCTTGGAATTATAACACATTGATTAGAAATAAACACGCCTAATTTTTACTTTTTACAAATACAACCGAATACAACAAGTCCAAACCGTAAATCAGAAAATCGTAACGATATAAATCGCGCAAAATCGTTATAAAATATCGTCGTTCCGAAAGTACACTAGGTATCGCCTGGATTGCAGTTGAAACTCAACGCTCTTAATCAGGACGACCTTAGACATGACTTACCCTGTAATATTCCCAGTATTTCTTAGAATTCTCGAATCTGCAAGCTTAATGGTTTCTAGGAATATGCAATGTAATTTGAACAATAGAAGAAAGGATTTACGACCGGATGCTTGCAAAGGTTTAACAAGAATAATAGATAACCTTAATTCAAAGGGGACTAAAACAGCTGTAAACGATTACTATTGGTTCACAACTGTATGTACTACAAGAATTATTGCTTTGTATATAATTAAAATCATACCGATAATATGTTATTGTTTGTCAAGATAAGTTAATATCTTATTCTGAACAACATTTTATGAAAATAGTTTTATGTGTTACTATTTAGTGTACATCATAGAAAATTGCCATTATTTTAATGTTTACGTTGAATTTAAATAAACATTACCAATAATTCATTATAATAACAAAGAAAATATTTAAAAAAATTGAAAAAGAATAAAAATAGAACAAGCATGTATGTAGTCATATCAAATTGTCTAGACAAGTTATGGAAAACGATAAAGAGTTTTCATTTATTATTTCTAATATAATTAGTAATATAATAATTAATTACATTTCAGATCACACTTTAGAAGACAGACTGTATTGCCGTGGTGGATGGAAATGCTATTTCCCTGTTCGAAGTATAAACCAGTACTCCGATGGGATCAAAGCGTTCTTTGAAAATGACCCATTTTGCTAATTTACTTCACATATAATATCCGACGGAACAAATATTAAAATTTCTATATTTGCTCCACTTGAGGATTTGAACTGACAATAAAATTTAAATGAAAGTGACAGTTGTGATACATACTATTTAGCTATCTGAATTTAATATATGTAAATTTTTAATATTTTAAGTTTTCGCGACTAGTACAATAATTTATACTAATAAATTAAATCTTTTTTAACGGATTTTAGCTCGGTATTTTATTTGACGTTTATTTCCCAGTTCCGCCTACTTTCAGTAGTATTGATCACGCAATCCAAAGATGTTAATGAGTATTGATAAAATTATTAAAGCTTACTACCGACTTGTTTACTTTTTTATATAGTTATTATTTACCCTGTGGGAGCCTAATCTAATTTACCATTAAAACCGTTAAAACGTAGTTGTAATTATAAAAAGTTTTGTCCACATACATTATGCCTATTTCCGCGGCCGTAACCAGGAAGATCTTGAATTTGAGGAAGTTGCGTATACATACCCGCGCTACCCATTTCCCTGGCCACTTGCCTGTTAGCTGCCGTGGAAGTAGTCGTAATGTAAAAGAGCGATTAAATTTGATGGCGATGGTATGAGTCTGGTAAGGGTTTGCCAGGGCCCATAGATATGAGCAGTGCTCCAATAGCAGCTTAGCTTACATTTTGTAAAGCAGACGTAGATGTATGTACCAGTATTAGTTGCATTAGTTCAACTTGTTTGTTTAGCTTAATATATAATACCTTTCGATAAGTTTTAATGAATGCTGTAAATTTGGTATAAGTCTTAAGTCAGATATAAACCTACATCCGAGTTATGGATACTATTAGTACATGATATATTATGTGGAAATTAAATGTATGTTAGTTAATACTTGTTACAAAAGCGTTTTGTTTATTCTAAAGATTATAGACAATTTGACAGTAACCTCTTGTGGTGGTACATCAAAAGAGACGGTTCTTAAGTCCACTTTTCTATATGTATCGATACAGGGCAATACAAAGAATAGACCCGGACCTCTTGCACCACCTTTCCTTACTCGACCCAATCGAAATATTACAGCTCGCTCAAATTCTTGAACCACCTGCAGAAAATAACTAAATTCATGAAAATATTCTCAATTTAAGTTAATTACGCTTCTGTTACGGGTGACATACAATTAATAATAGTCTAGTCTGATAACTGGATCACTAGCAACATTTATGAATAAGTCTATAAATAACGAAAGACCTACACATACATACATACATACATAACTTCACGCCAGTCCTTGCGGGTAGGCACGAACAACAGAGCGCCATTTAGGCTTATTCTTACACACCTCACTTGCTTCTTGACATTCATAGTTCTTGTCATGCACGCTCGTCTGTTCTTAAGGCTCCTGACATCACCTTCTGCTAGTACACGATCAATTTGATCATGGAAGGTGTGTCGTGGCCTTCCGCGACTTCTGCATCCATCCACTTTTGCATTGTATATCTGTTTAGTCATTCTTTCATCATACATTCTTTCCACATGCCCGAACCACCGGAGCATTCCTTTCCTTACCTTCACCCCGACACTCTCTTTCAGACCAACTCTCTTTCTTACTTCGGTATTACGAACACGGTCCGCGAGCGTCACTCCGCAGATTTTGCGCAGTGCTCGCATCTCGACCGCGTTTACTCTACTTTCGTGCTCTCTATTCCATACCCAACTCTCGCTTCCATACGTGAGCGTAGGTACCAGCACCGCGTTGTGTATGGCAAGCTGGACCTCCTGGCTGAGGTTCTTAGCGCCTAGAAGTTTACCTAACGCTCCATTCACACTATTCCCCAAATTCACTCTTCTTTCTATATCAGCGGTGTACCTTCCATCCCTGCTAAAAGCACATCCGAGATATACAAACTCATTCACTTGTTCCAGCATAACATCATCGACCATTATCCTTGCATTCGTTCTGGTTGTTTCTCTTTCAAACACCATCACCTTTGTTTTCTTCGCATTCAAAACGTACGTAAAATAACGAAAGACCTGTTTGTGAAAAAGTTTAATTAAAATAGGGAATTTTGGAATTCTTTTTAATAGTTTATTATTTATATCAGTAAAAGTATACCTTGTATTATACGTGATACTAATAAAATTAAGTTTGGTTCTGTTCTGTTAGAGATAGTGAGTTGTATTGAATCAATCATCTTTACGACCCTGGATCCCAAGAACAAGCTTACTCGTGTAAAGTGAAGTATCTACTAAAGATTCTTATCAAATATCGAACGGAATTAAGATGTTGCTCTAATTAAGACATTTGATTAATTATAACAAAGTTTATTTATTTGGCTTTAATCATTGATGTAGCAATTATTGCTACATCAATGGCTTTAATAACGAAATTAACAGTACATAATACTCACCTTAAAGCACTCGAATAATGAAAACGGGAAGGTGACAATCACAAGTAGGAATGAGAGAAACGTTGCAAATCTCTCTATACATCCCACAGCTTCCGGATTCGCTGTCGTGAAGAAAGATTAACAATTTAATCGATTAACTGTAGGCTTTCACTTTATTCACGTGATTCCTAATAAAATGCAGTCGGTTCTGGGTGTTTTTGGATTAATTCAATAATCTTCAATAATAACACCTGATTTTACGTATATTGCACTTCGTAAACATTTGGTTAATACAGTCACTTGAATAAACGTAAGCGCACATTCAATGTTAAGCCTTTTGCAAGCTCGCACTCATATTTGTGAAGTTACTTACGCATTTGTATTGTGATAGCGCAAGAAGTACCCGTATCGCAATCTAAAATATTCAAATTTACATAATTAGAGCTTGTTTTAATTAATTAACTTTTAGCATCAATATTTGTTTATTTACTCACGACTCGGGATGTTGTCACGTCTAGTGCTAACTGATCGTAATTCCGTGCGCATTGTTGATGGGTCACCGCGAACGTTGTATTAAAAATTAATGTTATTTCGAATTAATACGCTTATAAATGCCAATAACCGCGTATGACTCGGCCAACAATCACGGACTGCGCTGACATACGGACTAACTTACTGCCAGAAGAGTCCAGCTGTTTACACGACCCAAAAACTACACTGATTCCCAACTAAAAATATCAATTACAATGCGATGTTCAACAACAATAAGATAGCTGTAAATCACCGTCGATAGCGTTTAGTCAAAATGTATTTACGTATTTCGAGGTAGCACTCCACTTCCCCCGAATCCTTGTCGTGGCAACCGAAATCCATGTGGAACAAGAGATCGCGTGCTATAAAACGCATTGACAATATTGTCAATAGATGTCAAGTGGTCGTGTCTTCTAACCGGTGTCTATATTGATACTAAGGTGAGAACGGAGAATCGCGGAAGACCAGGTTGATGATAAAAATAAATAAATAACGCACTTTCAGCCATTAGGACGGGTGGGCGCGAGCGCACACAGGACCGCAACGTTCCAAATTGCGAGATTTAGGTGTATTAGACGCGCACCACCGCCTCGGGCTCCTGCACTGTGTAATTTATAAGAGGATGTTTGGATAATAAAATTGAGAATATCCAATTGGTAGTTTATGAGTTCGCGTTTTAGATGTATTAAACTGGATTATTAATAAAAGTGCCATGAAATACGGCCGCGCTTGATGTTTGAATGAAAATGTCAGACGTGATGCATTACGCTAAATGCGTCGGTTGACTAAATATCAATATAAAAAAGTTTCCATCTAACCTAGTAGGCCTGTTATTCATTCAATATAAAAATCTGTATCAGTGAAAATCTGATCAGTGATCAGATTTTTAGATTATCATATTCTGTGGCTTTATTAAGATGGTCACTTAATGCTTATGTAGAATCATATATTGTAAAATAATTACAATTTTAATGCATGTCTTTGTATTACTTTGACACTTCGTAACTCGATTCTTCAAAAAGATGGCGATTTGAATTTTGGTCATCTTTAAGATGGTCTCTAACACGTCATTTTATTTGTCTGGTCTCATTATATATAATATTTTCAGTTTCACATGCAGTCTTCTATTTCTATTTAGATAACTAAAAGTCAACTTTGATCAGCAAGAGGTTTACAAATCTGTATTTTTTTTAAATAGTTTCGCCTTCTCTGTCATTTTCCAAGACAGAGATATTATTTTTCTTGTCTCTTGTAACCTATCTGTAAAGCTATATAAGGGAAATACGTGGGGGTGTTTTTATTTATTTTTCTTATGTTTTTGTTCTTTTTGTCTTTTCCTTTTCAATGAATCTTATATGTCTATATTATTATTATTATTATATCTATTTATTAAATCTAGTCCTATTATACAGTTTGTCTTACTATTCTATGTTTACAAATATATCGTTGTAGTAATATATTGCCAACATTTTATTGGTTTCTGTTTCTTTTGATTACCTTTTCTATGATTTTGTTCGCGTACTGTATAAAGTTTTCAATTTTACCTTTCCGCATTAATTCCGCAATGTTTTCTTTTGTTACATCTATATCTAGGGTGCTGGTCAAGTTGTATCGCTCCCTCACTTGAAGGGGGCATTACAAGGGGTCCATGTAGGGTGGTTTCCGGTATTCCTGGTTCACAGGGACACGATAGGTCCTCCTTTAACTTGAACCGAGCCAAGTATCCAGAAAATCCTCCGTGCCCTGTGAAAATCTGGGTTGTGATCGATGACGCCTTTATACGCCGAACTGTCTTATAGTCAGTCCTCACGTCGGGGAAGAAAACCTTCGTGACAGACGCTGTTGGCTCCTCCCTGTATCTCCGGTTATATCTATCAAGTGTATCCGTGCGGATTATCCGCTTGACATATGAAATCGGGCACTTGTCATAATTAGGTTTTGTCTTCAGGGAGAGAGCAGCGGCTTTCGCCAGACCGTCCGCACGTTCGTTCTCTTTGACCTCCGCGTGTGCATTTGGCGACTGCAGATAAAATGTTTTGCCTTGCTGTGACTGCGAGCTGGTGTGCGGTGCTCCAGTTTGTAAGCGTCTGCAGCGCCGATACAAATCTGTATTAAACTATTATAGAACTTTGTTATCTGATTAAAACGAAGACACGTCTTTATTTCTATTTTAGTTACATATTTTAATTAGAATAGCCATCTATGTGTTGCTCCAAATATTTCGTGATATCTAAGTGGGATACTGCTTTCACCAGAAAATGTGGAAGTTGTCATGGAATAGCAATCTATGCAAGCGTATCCTTATGTATCGATGTGAAGGTAAACACTGGGCAAGTGCGTATTGCTCGACTTTCAGTAAGGGTTGCGTACTGCCAACGAACATATTTTTGTAATTTACATAGCTCTGGTATGGTCTAATGTGTAACGGATTAATCATATTCCTTCATGTAACTATCTATAACAAAAATGGCATGGAAGTATATTTTAAGACAAACAGACAGATTGAAGTGATGAAATTATGAGTGTTCCGTTTGCCTTTCAGAATAGGAATCCTAAAAATAGAATGTTAATATTCTTATACTTTCTGTTCATAACAATATTTAACATCATTTTAAATTTCCTCATAAAATACTGTTATACTATTTTCTTTTAGATTAAAAACATTAGTATGCCAACGAACTCGTGTATTTTATTAGCGTCATTAAGAAATGGGCTGGAAAACGGTTGACTTAAAAATGGAACTAACATAAAATAATTATAATGTATGGTTCTTTCATAGTTCTGTATTCTTAACTAGCTGTACCCGTTATTCACACGAGCTGAACATGAACTTTATATTCATATTTTAAACCTTCCAAGATTTGGAAATGAAACGCACAAGTAAATCTATACAAATAATAATATTGAAATATCTGTTTGTAATGTCAAAACAAGTGCTTTTACTTAATGCATATGAAAGTAATACGGCACTTACACAAAAAACACGCTTTATAAAAAATCCAACTAAAAACAGAAAATAAAAATTAATACATTTGGTTTCTGATGAATGAGGTCTTAAAAAAAAGCGTGGGTGTATTCAAAGCGCTTTTTCTTCTTCTTTAATGTCTTAAAAATCAGAAACTATTTTATTTTGTTTTTTAGTTGTATTTTTTATGAAACCTGAACCTGAAACCTATAGGTACGTTAACCATTAAGTTTTTTTAAACTATTATTTATTTTTCATTTTTTAGTTGATTTTTTTTTATGTTTTTAAATACAAGCTTTTGAGATCCTGCATATCATGTAGCAGCAGAGTGCTAGCCAAGACAAGTAAAATGAGCCCAAACACGACGGGTCTATCTTGTTTAGTACAGGATTCCTATGGCCACATTCCGACTCTATCATCAGATCAGCTCCATTGTACCATATTATTGCACTGTCACGCGATATAAACATATGAGCTCAAACACGACGGGTCTATCTTGTTTAGTACATCATCAGATCAGCTCCATGGTACTATATTATTGCATTGTCATCGACCTTTGACAGGTGTGCAAAGTTTGAATTAAATCTGATCGTTCAAAGTAGGACAAAATCGAGCTCAAAGGGGTCGGTTATAAACATACATACATACATGCATACATATACATACATACAGATGAAGCTAATAAAAGCGTGTTAAAAAGTTTTTAATTTTTTATCTGTCTTATGGATGTTTCGGCTAATCTGAAACGGCGGGACCGATTTTGATGGGACTTTCACTAACGTATAGATGATGTTACAAGGAGTAACTAAGTTTGTTTAGAAAAAAAATGATAAGCCCATGCGCATGCCACCACAGTCGCAGCACCGGAAGGCAAATGAAATGAAATTCCATGCGGGCGAAGTCGCGGGCAACAGCTAGGATAAGGTATAATTTTTCAATTATTTCGTAAAATTTGTATAGCCGTTTTTAAACCCATTCGAGAGATGCCTAAAAATGAAAAGTAAAAACAACAATTTCGCTTTCAATTAGAAACTATTCCTACCTGTCAAATATTTGATGTTCGTCCCGTCGTTCAGAAATCAAATTAAATTTAAGAGCGAAGTTTTTTCATTAATTTGGTTTTGAATGTTAAACGTTTGAAGTTCGTCTCGTCGTTCAGAAATCAACATACATACATACATAACTTCACGCCAGGTCCCTTGCGGGGTAGGCACGAACAACAGAGCTCCACACAGGCCCATTCTTACACACCTCACTTGCTTCTTTGACATTCATAGCTCTTGTCATGCACGCTCGTCTGTTCTTAGGGCTCCTAACATCACCTTCTGCTAATACATGATCAATTTGATCATGGAAGGTGTGTCGTGGCCTTCCGCGACTTCTGCATCCACTTTTGCATTGTATATCTGTTTAGTCATTCTTTCATCATACATTCAAGAAATCAAAGCTTTTTATTTATTGATTCTGCGGCGGTACGAAGTTTGCCGGGTCAGCTAGTAGATAATAATTTATTCTATGCGTGCAGAAACGAAACAAAAGGATACATATCCCTGCGGTCGGGCGGCCTATCCTAAAAGGCGACAAAACAACCCACAGCCAGGTGGTAGGTCCGTCTAACTGGCTACCATCCCTGGTCTAGAGTATGCCGCCATAGCAACTTTGCGTTGTGATCCGGCGTTAGTGGCCAGGTTCCAGTTTCCCTCAAAGCCAGCAGCACGTTGGCAGCACCTCTGGGGTTGCTAATGTCCGTAGGCGATCGTAACCACTTTCTATCACAGTTGATAGCCTGTCTGCCGCGCTTCAGCAATAAAAAAAACATTATTTATAATGACAAAATTACTGCATAATTTATTGTTAATAAAATATTAGGCCATTTATACAGATTTACATTTGAGTTTTTTATGTTTCAATTTAAATAATTTATTTTAAATATGTTAATGTGTATATGATTAGTTTCAGGCATTTTATCGTTAATATATTAGTCACTAAAATGTTAGAATTTATTTTGAATTCACAGGCAAACACTTCAAATTTATTGGGTACATACTCGTATAGTCATATTATGGATTGTCGAGATAATTTCCGTATAGGTTGTCACGTATACGGAAATTTTAGCATTCTTTTAGCACAGCAACAGCTAATCAACAACTATATGTTGCAATAATATCTGGTATTTCTTGTTCTCAGTTTTTGTAAGAATTTAATTTAGTAACGTAATCTAAAGTTAAGCTTACCTTTATTTTAAAATAGACTTTTCTTATTTTTATGGCATGAGTTCAGCAGACAGCAGTTGGTCCTCATGGAAAGCGGTTTCCATCGCCTGTGGACATTTGTAACACCAAAGGTGTTAACTATGGGCTTTTGCTCTTCAAAGGGAGACTGGAATGCCGGAATACAATTCGAGGTTGTTATGGCGGCACCACCTAGCCGTGAGTTGTTTGTCGGTGTCGCCTCTGACAGGCCGCTTAGCTATCTCCGATCCTGCACGGGTATTTATACAGAGAGTTCAACAAAGTACTGGTCAGTTTTTGGCGTAAGCAGTATTCTATGGTCATCCGTTTAAAGAAAATTCACATAGAAATAAAATGTATACTTAGTTTATTCTTGTCAGTATAAAAAACATAAATAAATGTATACAACATTGTGAGAAAACTGTGTATGTGTGCATACAATATGCATTTCCGAAGGTTGAAAAAGAAAAAAATCCCAACAAAGTCAGATTCACAATTACATAATTATATACATGGTTATTAATGTTGTGAATTCGTACTTTCCAGTAAAAAGTCACAGATTGCAAAATATCTACATTAGTTCAATGTAATTCAATACTTTTGTATCAGTAATTTAGTAGATTATGAGGAAACTCTAATATTGTGATATAACATGATTGAGGGCTATTATCCTTTTACTATCGATTGTTAGCGTTGTATAAGAGTGGAAAGGGTATATTTGTTAAGTACACTCTATAGTAATCAACTATACTATCTAGGTACAAATAATATATTTTAAATATTTGTATATATCCATGTATGGCTGCGTTTATCTAGTAATTAAAAGTACTGAATATACCACGATAAAAGTTGAAAGATGCGGTTTTCGTAATTTAATTCGTTTATTGACAAGTGTTACAAAATAACACTATAATCTGCAAAATAAAATTGAACTGCATCCAATCACATCCATACTCAAGAACAAATACAGTAGTAGTTATATATTGTATACATACGTCTGGATTTAGTATTCGTTACCATCCTGATTACATCTGCAGCATTCACTATAGAGTCATGTGTTTGTTTTAAGATGTACATGTTCTAACTAAATAATTTCCATTCTTCCTTTTTTCTCTCATTTAGCGATGGTGGGTTATTTGTACTAAATTCACCCGGATCAAGTGCTACTCCTTTTTACCTTGCCGATATCCATAAAACATGGCCGTAATCTGCTTACGGACATGAAACACTCATGCCTCCATAAATCCGCCATTAGTATTCAATTTTTACAGACAAAACTAAATAAAAATTATTATGGTTAGAGAAATATTTGCATGATAAATGACTCAAGAACTCAGATCTAAAAAGAAACCTGTATACAAAGCGCCTGTATTGCTGCTATTAGTCTCTTTTATTTTTGTTACTTAACGGAATAAAGTTTAAATAAACTTAATTTAAAAACGATGCAATGGTTGCAGAAATCGGTAATCTCATACTTCTGTACACAAGCATTGCAAAGGTTTATTTAGAGATGTATAGGCGTTTCTAAACATTTTTTTATAAAATTTTTAAAATCCTGCAATATCATCTTGTCGGTATGTTTTTAAGTTAAAAATAAAATAAAAAAATAGATATATTAGTAATAACAATCCACCGAGGTAGCGTAGCTAGCCTCCTGGAACCCACTGACTTGAACAACAGGGAATAAATAATAGAATAATAGAACATTTATTCCGCTGTGACTCTGAATGATCAATGAAGGAGGATGATCTGGAAAGAACTTCCCGCCGCGGTTTTACCTTTGCGCTATGACATGGAGTTCTTTAAGACGGACGTTATAACATTTCTTAGAGGTCGGAAACGCGTAGGCGACACCCCCTCCTGGTGTTGCAAACGTCCATAGGCGAGGTAAGATCTTTCCATCAGGTGTCCCGTCTGCCTGTTTGCCTGCTTCAGGCTATAAAAAAACTGTTTTAAAATAAATACCGTATTTAGCTTCTGATATTATAAGACTATGAAAATGCAGGATTAGTTCCTAAGTTTATTTAGAATATATTAAGTCTAAGCGACACTCGACTCACTTATTATATGACGGTACTTCATAATATTTATAAAAACTATAATTGTAAAAAACTGGTTTTTCACGTAGGCATACTTTAGTACATAGGAGACTATGTAGGTGTCACAAATATGTAATAGTTGGCAATTAGTTCAAATGTAGGGCTTTCTTAAGCCCTATGGTCGCACTTATACTAGATCAGCACTAGCGTGGGACTTGCCTAGTTTCGAAATTCTGTATTAGATCAAGACACCTGTTGGGTTGGTTAAGTTCCTTCGAGTTTTGGCATTCCAAACTTGTCTGAGTTCATTGATATTACCAATAATGTTTTAATATATCACCATAAACCAATATGATATTGATGAAGTCAGTGTTTATCCGTTAATGATGCTATTAGATTTTATTGTCTGTCTTTTCGCGAATTTTGAGTGGAGAACACCTACTTTCTACGTTAAAATACAAAGGCTCTATTTTAATTACTACGACAGTATTCTACTTAGAGTCTTGAGGGACTATGGGTAGAATACAATACAAATAAGTTGTTTTCTTACATTGTATTCAAATTACTACGACATGCCCGTAACTTCGTACACGATGGATTCGGAATTCCCCGGGATTTCCGGGATATAAAGTTCCACAGCATTAAAAGAAAAATGTTAGCCATCGTTTTAGTGTAAACTGTGTGGGAATAAGCTAATTTCTATGCACCCGAACAACTATAAACTGTTCCTGAGAAAATTACCGCGGGATAAAAAAATGTCGCACATTTTATTACATAAAATTTTCCGTCGATCAGTGAAAAAATCAGATAAGAATGTAACGATTTTTTTTAAATCTGACCTTTTTAAATTATACCAGATTCCCAGGATAAAAAGTAACGCAAATTTTAAGTCTAAGAATTAGCTGTCGATAATTGAAAACCACAACGAAATCGGCCGGGTAGTATTTACGTGAATCCCGAACAAACAGATGTGGGCGAAACTTACTGGTGTAAGGCGGGTGTTATTATTACCTACAAAGATTTTTAAAATATTTAATTATCTTCAAAGATGTAATAAACTCTACGAAAAATTATTGTTATTTTAATGCATAATAGCATACAAAAACATTTTGATTTTAGAGCAACCGCTTGACCTGCATTCTGCAATAATCTCGTTATTTTGAACTGCAACACAGACGCACAAAAACTAGAAGAAATGTGACAACGTAAAAGTTGAATGGTTAATTGGTTGCTTGGGTAACGAAATTGATTTAGTATTTAATATTTGTAAAGCATATGGTTTAAGTTATACGAATATATATGTACGTTTTGCTTAGCATAAGTGTGAAATTATGTTTGTTTGTATGTGTCATTTATGACATGGATGGAAAAGCCTAAGTATAAAAGGGTATAACAGGTTGTCCATACAAATTTTCATCTTCTTACTCTTAAAATAGATTGTGATAGAAAAGATTTTTTTGTTTGTGTATTATATAACATTTATGTATTAAAGATTTGTAATAACTTTTAACATGTGATTATATTTCTGATAGTAATATATTATAATTTATATTAATAATAAAATAATTAGTCCCTACTGTAACATTGATTTTATTAAATGGTACTTTTATGTCACTCCTATGTCTAACTATCTGCATTTCACAGTTGATTTTTGCTAAATTACTATAATGATATGCAATTTAGCATATTTGTAAAATATGTTTGAGGTCTTGCGGCTATGTAAAGTTTCAGTGTCAACCGAAGACCATCCTTCATCATAGCTTCGTATCCTTGAATAAATATTCAATGTAAAGAGGACCATGTGAACGTTATTTCTAAAATTAAAGTGGATGTACCCAAGCTTGTGCGTGGTATGGTGGGGTCCTATATTTATAAGCCGATTGCACTCGCGCACCTAGCCGGGAGTTAAACGTTTGTGTCGCCTACTGTACTTTGATACAACCATGTTGGTAAGTACTTAGTTTAAGTGACTTTACGATTTAAGAATTGAAGAGATTTTTAATATCAAATAATTCCAATAAAACTATTTGAAAATTAGTTTCTGGATGTATGAAACAAAAATGCAAAGGTTGTCAAAAAATTATGTCTAGGAATAAAATAGATTTAAAATATTTTCTCACTTAAGTGCCGTATATGGAATTGTATTTAAAATAAAAAAAGTGTGGGTAAAGCCGCGGAAGGCTTTTATATTACAGATACAGAAAAAGTTTTTCTTTTTATTGGCTTGCACCAACACATCATTACTTCAATGATTTTAATAAATTTGATAATAGTTGGCAGAACTATTACCAAGTTTATTAGTTTGTAATTTGGTTATGTAAATATAAATATTCTTCATTACTAAAAGCTCTTTTTATTTTTCTTATATAGAGGGAGGGAAAGCAGAGCATGCTATACGGTACCAAACTATATATTTAACCTCAAGCGACTTTGAATCTCTCACTACGCTTAGGATTCTACTCTAGAATCCTTCAGTTCTCTCTGGATTCAAACAATCACTTTCGCCCTAAATACATTACTTTGGTCCCTTGTGATACAATTTACTATTTTCTGTGGGAAATGTATTTTAGAATCCTTTCTATACTTATCTAAAATATTTCTGACTACTCTCTTGACATTGTTATTGGTATTGCTTCTAATTGACAAAAAATATATTCGTACATAGTATGTATTGATGTTTATATATGAATACAACTGCTTCATTACAGGTGCTAGTATTTCTCGCCTGCGCAAGCGCCGTGTCAGCGGTACCTCTAGATACCCTTGCATGGAGGTATTTCATTTCGCATGCGCCGGTGGTACATGCACCGATTGTGCACGCGCCAGTTGCGGTACACGCTGTCGCTGCAGAACCTGTTGTAAGTATAGCGGAACATACTATGTTACGTTAGTCAACAATATTTGTTATCAAAAGCGATTATGATTAAAAGCGAAAGTATTGAGGAGATTGTGAAAAGGTTTTTATAGAAATAATGATTGAGAAGCATAAAGATTACGAAGTAAGTAGACAGAGGCTCCTCTTGAGAATAAAATGCTGAGAGTCACATTACAAGCGCCAACTTAAGTTTGGTCTCGCGATCTCTTGCATGTTTTTGAAGTAAAAAGTCCATGTTTAATAATTCATCTCCTCATTCCTTAAAATCCTAGGTTACAAATTTGATACACATTGGTTCAGACATCATTCAGGTCATTCAGACCCCTGTTACATAATGAAAACCAAGAAGTATATGAATAAAATCACTTTTGCCATGTCCTATTTCTAAAGACGAATTTGTGTTGTTGTGTATTGCACAATTCAACCATTTTAGTAACACCATATTGTAATTATGCAATTAAATTAATTAAATGCAAATGAGTACCTTAAAAAGTATTATGAAATGCATGTTTCATCACAAACATGTTGTTAGATGGTTTTGTGTTCTAGACCATAGTCTAGAACACATTCATATATGAATTCCATAGAATTCAAATTTTACAATTATATATTTATTAACACAATTATAAAAACATACTATTGAATTCAATGTAGAAACTTAACTATTGATTGTATCTACCATAGTCCTCAGCATAGTAGAAACTAGCCAGATCACCGTCTTCTATGGAAGGTGCCAGTAGCTGGCTACATTTCTCGCTGATCGCCATACTGATCGTTGGCGAGGTAGGCACCAGCCTCTGATCACCTGAAGATCGATGAGTCGTTTTGATAATTTTGTAGAGACTCATGGTCAGAACGTCAAGCGTCTGAATTCAAATTATTGGATATGAATCTCTGGCAGTCAACAGTGGACTTGTTACTTTATTAAGACTTGTCAATGAATTGTGCAAACAAGCAATTTAAGTCAGATTATTAACTGCATTTTGATTTTATCCGCACAGAAACGGAGTAAGAATGCAATTTCGTGCGGCCGGGCGGCCTGTCGTAAGAGTCGACAAAACAATCCTCAGCCAGGTGGTAGGGTATTTGCCCGTCTGGATGACTACCAACCCTAATCTAGTGTATGCCGTCATGACACTTTAAATTGTATATAGGTTCCAGCCCCTCTTTAGAGAGCGGCAGCACATTGTTAGCACTGTTGGTGTTGCAAATGTTCATAGGCGATAGTAAGCGTTTTCCATCGGGTGGACATTTGCCTAACTTGCCGAACTCAAGCAGTAAAAAAAATACTAGTAGTATTTTTACTTTTTACTCTAAAGTCTTACTAAGACTCTATTAGATTTGAAATAATATGGAAGCCTGAATCTTTAATTAGGTATGGACATAATTATTATCACACTTATTTTCCATAGAGGTAGCTGGAAAAGATGGATCTCCACTTACTATGATGTTTACATACGTATTTTACGTTACCCACTTTGATTATTTTCATCTATATACTCTATTGTTATATGTAGGTGCTTATATTTTTTATCTTTCTAAGTAATTAAGAATTATAACAGGGTTTCTCAATTTGTTTTAATAAAATTTGTGTAAAACTTTTCAGAACATAAATTACTAGCACACACACTAGCACATTGAAGCTTTTGGTTTTTTGTAATTATATTATTAAAAGAAGTACTAATATATACATCCGTTGTATTTTGGAGAAAATGAGTTATCCAGAAAATTTTAAAACCTTGAATTGTTTTGTTAGACGTGTAATAAAATATTTTATAAGCCTGCCTTATAAGTATAATAACATAAGGTTGTATAAAAGAAATAAAAATGATATTATTTTATTACAGTCCTATCCAAAGTACGCTTTCAATTATGGAGTTAAAGACCCACACACTGGAGACATAAAATCCCAGCAAGAAGAAAGAGATGGTGATGTCGTTAAGGGTAAGAATTATTACAAATAAATCCAACAATAAATTTTGAAATTGCATTAATATGCACTGAAATTATTTTGTCTCTCCAGGAAGTTACTCACTGGTAGAACCTGATGGTTCCACTCGTACAGTCCAGTACTCAGCTGACGACCACACAGGCTTCAACGCTATTGTCCAAAAGTCTGGTCATGCGGTACATCCGGTAAGTAATGCTTTGGTCTTAAATGTAACAATTTTTATTTTATTACAGAACAATTTTGACCATTCATTTATTAAATCGGGTACAATTTCTATGTACCTACAACGGCATGAATTGGCCTACAAATCAATTTTGTAAGGTGACATGAAGTACGAATTCCTACAAATATTTTGCCTAGTAATTTTAAAGTTACACAAACCCGATTTCTCTGTGATTACAAGGCCTAGTAGTATAGTGTTTGCGCAAGCTTTAATGGTTTAAAGGCTTATAAGGAAAGACGGTGATAAGAGCAACGTTATTTAAAGTCTTATGCCTAATTCTCACAATTAAGGTAATTATGTATTCTGAGAAAATGCTTACAAAGAATTTACAAGTTTTACGGCATATTGCGGAGATCTACTCAAGTCATCCAAAGTGTGCTAATAGGCCCATTACTATTATTTTTTTTCTGTTTTGGTAGACCATATACCTTTCTAAAGATATGACTAACAAGCACTTTGTAAGTGAAAAAATTAATTTAGTTTACTAATAGTAAAAGGAAAGCGAAACTAAAGGTACATAACCTACTAATTTATTTAATTACCTGTAAACTAATTTCTAAGTCTATTTAGTATTGCAAATGTTCAAGGCGACGGCAACGAAATTCCATCAGGTGAGCTGCCGACTTGCTGCTATACACGAGCAATAACAAAAAAAATCTAGCGGTATTATAATGCTATGCTCTTACTATTACGAGTATTGTTAAAACTAAGTACTTATTTAGCGGTGACATTGGTCGCTTTTTACTATCGCGAGATCAAAAATCCATTTCATTTTATCTTCTAAATAAGATATACTTTCATAAAACACCACTTAGTGTACCATAGTTATGTATGTAACATATGTGAAATAAATCGACGCTTACTTTAAATAAAAGAACTGTTAGAATTCTGATATCAAATGTCGCACGTCGGTGAAATGTAATGGTCGAGTGGTCATAACCTTGAACTAGATTGTAACGCTTAATGGTTTCAGAGAAAAGCTTTTGTTGGCTAAAAATGTAATTCGAAACGCTTGTGTTGAATTTCCCAATAACTACATATTAGTGATAGATCGTATTTCAATTTTGTTTTCTATCTATGATAGGGCTTTTCTTGTGATTCTTGTCATACTAATGTCATTCTTGCATTTATACCACGGATATTATAAAGGCCTTAGGATAAAAAGTACTTAATTATATATTATATTTGTCCGTTATTAAGTACAAGTTGACTTTTACCGTTACTAAGTTACACCTATCCAATTTTATCACTTAATTTTAAGTGTAATTCTTTTACCTAAATTACATAATCATTTCAATCATCAATTTATTGCCAAGATTGTTAAGAAGAGAAAACAGAAATAGATACAAAGATAATTTATATAAATAAACTTAGGTAAATTGAAAATGATAAGTAACTGCACATAACAGATATAGATACCGTATTCCTGTGTCAGAAGCCAAGACACAGTTACGTAGAATAATGGCCTGAGTCAGTTTGAGAAATAGAAGCCTAAGGTTCTTCTGAGCAATATTATGAGAAGTGATGATTATATGTATTTTACAGGTGGCAGCACCAGTAGTCCATGCTGCTCCAGTGATCCATGCTGCTCCTATAGTTCATGCTGCTCCGATAGTTCACGCTGCTCCAATCGTGCACACTGCTCCGGTAGCACATTACGCTGCAGCTCCTGCTTATTCTCTCTCTAGTTATGGTTTACATTAACCGGCAAACAGACCAAACAAAGTTTTATAGATGACCAGAGGAACTTATTGTTTCTCAATTCTTAAGAGGACCAGCCAAATAGTTCCAATGTCAATAAAGTTCAAGATTGTATTATTTTATTACATACATCTTAGGAATATGTCGTTCCATTACTGGGTTTGGACCTTGATTATTTAAGTCAGATTGATGGATACAACACTATTCTTTATGATTCTTCATTTTTTCCTCCACCGTCAGTACGTAACAATTGTAAGAAAATGTACATTGGGTCAAAAAACTGCTAAAGCGGCGCAAGCAGTTCATCTGGGATTCGAATATACTTAGTTGGTATGAGAAGTGTGTGATTAAACCTCTAAGCTACCAGGACTTATCGGAAAGATATATCTATTTTTCCGTACCAGTCTTCATTTCTTTAATAATTTGGAATGTAGCATAAATTTTTATACTTTGTAAGTGATCAAAACACAGAATATATTTCAGTAAGTCCTGATATATTTGTTTAGGATATATTTTTTAGATATTTGCCTTAGCTAAGAGTCAGATTTAAATATTGAATTAAGTACGAGCGAAAGAATATTTAGCGAAAGCTGCCAGGATATAACGTGAACGTGGTTTGTGGCGGGATACACGATAATCTTATATCTCTTTTTTTCTCAAACTTGCTATAATTGAGAAATGATAAGTTCACTTGTATATGTACAATGATGCTGATTACGACAATACTCTTAATTTATATTATAGATTAGCTTTACATTTAGATGATAGTTGGTAATATATAGTGGTCTACAGGGTTATAAAGTGAGATTGAAAATGAAAAAAAGGGAGGATATTTTGTTCATATTATGACGTGTGTGAACAATTTGCCATACTGATAAGCATCTGTAGTACAAATAATTTTTATAAATTAATTTTAAGCTGGTGAATATCAACGACTTAGTTATATCGGAAATCATTATCTATAAGCCATTAACGACAAATTTTAGTATGTGTCCTGTATATATACAGTTACAGAGAACGTAACTATTAACATTAATTAGCCATGTTTTGCTATTGAACTGAGTTAAAAAAATATTGAAATTGATCTCAACTGTGTAATCTATTAAAAAACGTAAATTTTCAATACATAACTGTACCAATATAATATAGCGTATAATGTATGTCTTTGACGACCACGGGCTATAGAAATGGCCCGGACATTTGGAGGGCTTGCGTGGGGCCATGGGAACAACACGTAGAGGCCCATTGACAAGTTTGATGTAAATGTGGATTATTTATAGCAATAAATTAAATTTAATTAACTACCTGTTTTTATCTTAATACTCTCTCTCTGTTTCTATCCTAAGGCTCTCATATTTATTATGTACCCGCGACTTCTTCCACGTTTGACTTGAAATTCCCGCGGGATTCCCGAGACACAAAATATTTCAGCATTTAAAAAATAATGTAAGCTATCGTTTTTGTGGAAGCTGTGTCTAAATTTTACTGTAAAGTGAATCGTAATTAAGCTGTAAAGTCTAATATTTTACTGTCGATCACCGATATCAGCCCAGTAGTTATTACTTAAACCCCGAAAAAATAAACTGACAAGAAATAAAAAAAAATTGTATCGTGTTCCCCATCGTTTATATAGCCTATTCCATTTTTTTAATAGCCTTATTTAATATTGAAGTATTTTTTTGTTCTATCGTTAATGGTTTTCACAGCGCATGTAATGAAAGACATTTTGTGGTAATTTTTTACCCCTTAGTTTACATTATTGAAGTTTTAGTAAGGATCTATTTTCCTTTTCTATAATAAAAATACCCTATGTTACACAGGGGTATTGTAGCAATCTAATAGTGAAAGAATTTTTAAATCGGTCCATTAATTTTTCAGTTTGTCATTACAAACATACAAAAATACAAATCTTTTCTATTTACAATATTAGAGTAGATTAATAGAAACAGTAAACTGTGAATCTTATTTATATATTATTAATCTTTCAAGTTTGAATATTAATGTAAAATTGATTGAACTCAACCTCTAAAACTGCCTTCTTTCCATATATAAAAATACATGTAGGATGTTAAACTCCAAATTGGTAGATTTACGGTATCATCGCTTAAAACGAAACATTTTTATTAGCTACTTCCTTTTTTAACTTATTAGTAAGTTTGCATTCAATTCTTTTTTGGATAAAACAGTTTAAATTTAACAAAAACACTTATATGATTTACCATTGTAAGCTGCAGTGCCTAATTTAATTAAAAAATATTTTTTCTCGAAGATTAAATTGTAAGTTTTTGATTTTAAAGTGTTTTATATTTTGTAAGATAAAATAAGAACAGGTCTGTAATACTTCTAATAAATTAATAAAATAAACTAAGCGCAATAAAATGTTGAAAATACTGCCAATAAATATTATATAAATAAGTACGTCTGAACGTTAAATTCGTAAAGAAATAGTTTGTAACAAGGTAGAAGTAAACAACAAGGTGGTCAATACAGTACGATATTTAATCGAATTTTTAATTTTATTATGTAAGTATTATTAGCATGGGAGAAGAACAGTATTCTTTTCCCATGATATTAGTAAATATATATTTGTGTATAATCAGAGTTATATACAAAACTTAAAATACGATATGCAGGTGCAGAAAAATGGCAATACAAACATAAATATTCATAACTAATATAATACATACATACATACATATATATATATATATATATATATATATATATATATATATATATATATATATATATATATATATATACACGAATACATACATATGTACACAATTATATTTACAATAATACACAAATGATTATAATAAAAGTATTAGCATGATTATATTCTGTTAATCAGACATAGCTATTTATGGAAAAATAGTGTTTTCTGAGCAAATTTCTAAATATTGGTAGATATTTGGCCTCTCTGACAGTAAGAAGCAGCATATTCCAAAGTTTGACAGCCTGCACCGTAAAAGAATTATCATAATAGGATGAAATGTGTGCAGGCGTCATAAGTACAAAGATAAAACATAAAAGTTGCATTATGAGAAACAGATGTCATGCTTTTTAACATCACACTGTAAATAAAACCAGTTCCTTTTAAAATAATTGCTTTAAAATATTAATTGAAAAATATTTACAAAACGGGCAATATTAGCTACTTCTGACAATAAACTAAGGATGTAATTATAATCTAGCTTTCATCGTTTTATAAATGGTGATTTCTTATCCTACCATACACGTCCGCTATGACATCAGTGGAAAGCGGATATGGGCGAAATTGCCTTCACCCACAATCTTTGAGAGTCACACGAGTGACTTGCTCTTCGCCATTTAAGACATTATAAGGATAGGAACATAAAAGAGCTCACGCATGTGAATGCTGATTGTTTTGCTGATTGTACTACGGTTAAAAGTGCACGTGATTTTTGACTAAGTGCTCTGAAGATGGTTCATTTATATCAGGTATGTATACATGCTACTTTAATAAATATAGCTAGATATTATTAACTTTCATGCAATAAAGTTAGTCTTTTAAACTAGCCGATAGAGCGAATAGGCTAATGCTAGATGATTTTGAGCATTGCTTAATTTATATTAATTTAATGTACATAATTAAAAATATTTTTAACTACTTTAAATTAATATTAAAAGTTAAATACTGAGCTTAAGTTATCGCCAAATAAACGTGCCTACCTAAACACTAATTAGCACATAAAAATGTACCAAATTAAGGTTCTTTATCTTAAAGTCAGCTTTACTTATTTTCTTGCGTTAGAGCATTCTAATTTAAAGAAACTAACAGATATAAGTACTTACCATATTGTACGATATTTCAAACTTAGTGCGAGAAAACTCAACGCATTTTTAAAAGACTGATAGTACACCCACCTTCCTTATATAAGATTCACTTGACGGATTTCATATATTGGTAATCTTGATGGGCAGATATCCTCAAGAAATTCTTCTTCAACCTCAGAAAAATCGATGATAAAAACTTTATTTGCCAGTTTCACAAGTTAACAAACTACTTAACTACTCCTAATGTAAATCAGGCTTGAAATTTAAATAATTTATTTTGAATATTTACAAAAATCTTTTTCAGCTATGCGTTGCAGTTGTTATAGGCGTGACTACAGTGTCGGCAGCGCCTAGACGTTCTAGACTCAGTCTTGCGGAGGATTTTATGCCGCAATATTTTTTCAGGAACATAAATGGTAAGATATAACATGCACATTTATTTAAAACAGCTGGCATTTACTGCTTTTGAGGCATATTGCCCTACACGTCTATGTAACGTATTGTAAAAATAATCTTCTTTCCTCAGTTACGTGTATAAGGGTTGTGGTGCGCTATAGATATAGGGCACATTTATTTATTACTTAAGATATAAAAATCTTTGGGGGGTAATAAAAAAATAACGAGGAAGGCTAAGGCGGATGCTCCGCTTCGCTTCGCAGGCTTAGCCTTCTAGCCTATATTAAAAATTCGTATCTGTTCATAATAAATAAATGTGCCCTATAACTAGACCCCACCCTAAGCGCTATCTCAAAACTCTGTTTCTAATTGGTGTCAGTACTTTAATAATTACTATATACAAATATACATAACTTCACGACAGGTCCCTTGCGGGGTAGGCACGAACAACAGAGCGCCATACAGGCTTATTCTTACACACCTTACTTGCTTCTTTGACATTCATAGCTCTTGTCATGCACGCTCGTCTGTTCAATAATCACTATTTATCAGATTTATGGAATACACTTCTCCTTCACATTACATTTATGTAAACCTACTAAGTAGTTTCTGAGAAAAATAATTGTGACGTATAAAGACAGGTGGATGTAAATACACGATAGTGATTCTACAAGAGTAGCATAAAGATGCAACTTCTTCAGCCATTTTAACAAAAGCTATTTAATTCGCCTTTATATCTCACTAAAAAGAATCCTTTATCTTGCTCTATATTTAATTTTAATCTTGCAGGAAATCCAGACACTTACTCATTTGGCTATGATATTTTGGATCCAGCGACTGGTAATATGCAATATCGTAACGAAGAGCGTTATCCTAATGGAACAGTTATTGGGAGTTACGGATTTGTAGATCCTACAGGAACATCCCAAACTTACAACTATGTGGCTGATAAAAATGGATACAGGTGATTATTAAAGTTTTATAAAAAGATATGTAGCTTGCATGTTATTACACAGTAAAGTGTTTAAAAAGTATACGTAATACTTTCTTCGTAAAACAGTAGGCGATATCGCTCAGCTTTTAAAATAATAAAATTCTTAACTAAAATTTAATGCAAAAGATGTTGTATAAGATTTTGCTCTGTAATCTGATAAGGCACCTGATAAAGAAATATTTTATGTCATACTTAATTTGTAGGAGCATTGCATATTGTTTAGTTTATATTTGTCATTAGCTGTGCCTTCTACTTTGTTCGGGCGAGACTTGGACTTTATTTTCCTAACCCTCAAGACATCGAATTTGAAATAAACTTCATGTTTTAATCATAAATGTTGAGCTTTTTTGCAGTCTATTCTAAGTAAACATTCAGAAAGACGGTCAACATTAAAATAAATGGTTATTTATGATTAGGTATCCTCCAAACAGAAGTTATAGTTTAAAATTTCCATTCATTTTAAAATCATTAACAAACACCTCAATTCTACTTATTACATAAATACTAGCTGTGCCTGCGCCTTGTGCCCTAAACAAAAAGTAACCTAAGTCACTCCTTACAACATTAGCTAACTGTAAGTGAAAGGCCAGGTCCAGCCGTTTCAGAGATCAACAAGACGGACCGTATATACTTTCATATGCATTTAGTAAAATGCTGTTATTTTGACATTACAAACAAACACTTCAATTTCAATTATCTGTATAGATGATAAAGAACCCGATTTATATCTTTGTTTTAAATTTCAGGATAACGAATAAACCACCTAAGAGGAATCAAGCTAGTTATGAATCTTATAATCCAATAGGACATCCACTTCCTGATTCTGAAGAGTCCACTATAACTTGGACAAGACCAAAAAAGCCGAACAAAAAGATGAATGGAGATAATATAAACAAACCTAATATTGGTCCCAGAAGCGGGTATATGAACAATGCTGTATTTGAAACTTTAAAGTATATGATACCGTATTAGAAGCTCTAAGAAAATATTTAAAGGCAAAAAATATTACACAGAATTGGATATTATGATGATATAATAAAATATTGCCTCACTTAGAGAATTTAATGGAAAGTTTTCTTAAAGATGAATTAAAATTAAAAAATCATTTCGTTGCTGAAACACATTTTGAACAATATTTATTTTATTTATTTAAGAAAAATTAGTTTAAGAGAAAAAGAGTAATGCAACATTTATAGATAGATAAATAGATAACACTTTATTGTACACCATTACATAAAACTTACGAACTAGTATTAATCTAATTGGGTACAAAGGGCGGTCTTATCGCTGATTCTGATTAGGAGTGGCGATGGTGGTATACCTACATAATTTTACGATTACTTACATTTTAATAATAAATATATAACTATACTTTATATACAAATATACTCATAAGTTATATACATATACAAGATATTACGTTTGTTCGATTCATATACACATTGACGTAATATTGCTAAATATTAATGATTAAATATTGCTTGTAGTTATTTATTTTAGATAATTTATATAAGATTAGTTTGTTACTTACTTCGTTTCTAAGTAAATAATGTATGAAAAATCGGACAAATCCATTTCATGAGCAGTGCAGGGTTAGAAGTTAAGAAAGTTAGCGTATTTGTTTGTATATTATGGTTCATCTTTTAATTATTATTTGGCATGAGTCATCCTCAGTTTAAGCTTTATTAAAAAATCCACTACACTATTGTGTAGCGGTCTATAAAATGTCTTCATGCCAAGTTATATCTATATATACGCAGTAGTTTATGTCAAAAACTGCTCTTATATACAGAGATCCTCAGACGGACGGGGATTAACTTTTGAACATAATGATTTCATAGGCTAAGGAACACAAAAATATATGAAATAACTAGCTAGTCCAGCAGATGTCGTCCTGGTGTAAAAAATAAATTTAGGACTCTACGCCATCTACCAGATCCAAAATGCAATCTAAATCATTTCGGGATCCACTTGAACACACACAATAATTTCATCAAAATCGGTTCACCGTTTAGGACGAGTACAATGACATAAGAATGTTATGCATAAACATAATTATTTATTTTCTACCAAGGAGTAAATATAGTAATCAAGTAATTATTTTGTAAATATTCTTCTGACGTTTTGATGTCAATGTCATTACTTACAATATACAGAAATTTGTAATAATAACTATGTACTCGAATGAATTTTATATACTTATAATGATTTATCAACTATTATTATCTAGACGAAATTTGCTTAGCAAAGTGGTGTTCCTATTTTCATTCAAGGTTGTGCTGAGTGAGTAAAATTCTAAATGTTTTGGTAACAGAATCCACATCTTGTATCCTTGCTAGCTAAATATAATCCAAAATCTCAAGAGTTTCTTGTCTTTTTCTAAGGTAATCCTATTGAAAAATTAGAAATTGAGGAGAAACCCGATTTAAGGGATGAAAAGTATTATCCTAATGGCACTGTGGTAGGCAAATATACATATAATGATAAAGAAGGGAATCCAATTCAAGTAAAATACTTTGCTGACGATTCTAGTTATGGGTATGGTATCATAATATTGTTTGTAGTTATTTAATTTATATAATTACTATTTCTTGAATTCTCGCGGCTAGTATACATAATAAAACTACGTTTTAACGGTTTTAAGCCCGGTAATTTATTTGATATACATTACCTTAAAAAATCTAATAAAGGTAAATTATATTAGGCTGAGTCTATTAATACGGGTAATGTACGAACAATTTATAATTTTTAATACGGGTACTGAAAATGTTCTTAAAAAGGCTCGGCCAAAAAAAAACCTAACCTAACCTAATTAAAGATTGAAAATAAGTATTTTACGAAGTTCTTCTAATCCATACAAGAGCAGTACGCAAATACTCGCGTATACTTTGTAGTAACAATAAGCAGATCTTGTTCCGTAATGTACAGCGCCAGTACACATAGGGACTAATCGTGTTTGTGTCGGAAAATTATTTTTGGGTGGTTATAAAAAAAATATCCACGAAGGCTAAGGCGATATTAAAAATGTTCCGATTTGTTCATAATAAATAAATGTGCCGTGTATCTATACCCCACCCTCATTTTAGAATTTATTTATTTATTTTTATTTTCATGTTTTCAATAATTCTTTAAAATATGTCATTAAAAAAAAACTAACCTAACCTAATTAAAAAACAAGCTAATCATCCAATTCATTCTTAATAAAAAAATAATAATTGAATGACTGTACGATTATATTACGCTCAAATAGAGTAAAAAATAACGATAAACAAAATGTCAAACTAAATAATAAAAATGACCAAGTCCTAATAAAACTTAACTATACTCATTGTCACTTGAGATTTTATCCTTCGTGATCATGACTACTGAAAAGTGGCCGAAACATTTCAATACTAAACATCAAATAAATTACCGCGCTTAAAACCAAGCAGTTTTATATTAATTTGTTGTTTATTATGTAAATAGGAATCTGCTACACCTTTTTCTTAACGAGGGCAACCCGATTGAGAACTAGCCGCCCTGAAGGATACGAATGGGATTCGCCGTATCCCGGTGGCACTAGTAGTCCCGATGACATACTATTGCCACCCGAGTTAAGGATATTCACTAAGCCACTTGGGTGTTTCTTCCTTCGCCTTATGCCAGGACTAAGGGAAAAACGGAAGCTGTAGCAACTTCACATGCCCTGGGAGGCTCTTGTTCCACCTGCTTTAGTGTTTGTAACTGCGTTCCAATGCGTGTTACTTCAAATATTAAAAAAAAACGATGAGTTGTCTGTTAGTATTTAATGTTATTAACAATCTCGCAACTAAATAACGCATTAAACCCTTGACGTCGCACAGTCACTGACACTAACATCTTCCCAGGTGTAGCAGAGGCCTTAAGAATTATTTTCTTCCATGAAAGTTTATATTACTACACAAACATTTTCTATAATTAAAAATGTCATCAAGCATCTTAATGTTTGCAGAGTTGAACTCAAAGTATTAAAATAATAGGCTCAAGCTCTATACAGCCTCCATCGTTCAGTAAAATTAATTACGTTACTAAAGCCACCGATTCTCCTGCTTTTCATCCATATAAAATCGTACCTGGTTTACTAAATGAGAAGTATTATACTGATAAGTCCAAACATAAAGACAGAGATCAGTCTAAGTACTTGAAAGACATTGCAAGGGTAAATAATTTGAACGTGAAGGTGAATCCTGATTACGACATTTATTACAAAAATGAATTAAAAGTACCCAAGAAACTTGATAAAGACAAGATTGGAATTTATTTACACAAACATAAAAGAAAGATACGTAATGTTCTCAACGAGTATACTATACCTAACATTTGTGAATTATTTAATTTTATTAGTATTGATTTCATTACAATAAATAAATAATTGAATTTGTTCTATTATTTATTTAAAAAGTATAAATATTCAAATTCAATAAATTGCCTTGAGAATAACTTTCATAGACATTTCTATGTTCAATAGTTTATTCACAGCTGTACCATTTACAGCTAAACACTCTCCTCGTTTGTAAATAGAGAATGCATCGTTTTTGTCCTTTATTTGAATAGAATTTCCTGTGTAACTATGAGAGTATTTTCCATTGTCACTTGAAACTGTTATCTGTAAAAACAAATAGTTAATATAAAAGCTTAGTACTGATTTAGAATGAGTGGTTTCCTGACTTCTAGTTAGTGAAAAATGATCAGTGCAGGACGACGAAGTCAACTTTGATTGGATTTGAAAAAAGGAATATTTTGTGTATGTGTTTTTAAGATTATAAGATGACTAAAAATAATTTTGTATTAAGAATGCATTTAATACATGATGCCCTGTATGTAAAATTGTTACAAAAATGTAGTATTGATGCTCTTTAGGGTAGGCGAAAGGTAATAAAAATAAATTCATTATCCTTAATTTGTATTCGCTTTGGAAAGATTTTTGACTGTTTGTAAGATTATGAGAGCATCAACTTATACGATACAAAATAGACACTAATAAGTTTGTTTGACATACTTTATATGTTTTGGGAAGATAATTTACTTCAGACACCCACAGTAATAAAACTTCATCTTCATTAAATAATAATGCTTCTTTACAATCGTTTTGATTTGATGTCCTCTTAATATTGTAAATATTAATCTTCTCATTTTTCTGCAACATACTTTGTACATTATCATAGGTAGAGTTGATGCATTAATATTATGATAGTAAGGTCTCTTTACCTGTAATTCTAGGAATCGTCTAAAATTTCAATATTAATTACCTTTGAATCATCCGCCGGAACGTGTTTTGTAATTGATATTTTGGATGCCATTAAAAATAAAGTATCAATATTGTCATATCTACACGGGCTGGCAATAGAAGGCGTTGAATATGCTTTATAGACTTTACTTGATCTGAAAATAAATTTTGTATATGAACCATAAAAAATTCTTTTTCTGCTCATGGGATTGGGAACGAGCCGGTTATTTCCGATACCGATGATGCACAGAATTATTATTTATCCTGGAAGATAGGTTAATTCTTGATATATGCTGATTCAACATTTAAGCAAGCGCAATACTACGAAAAGCCCTTATGTTTACTAAATACATACAACTGATTTTTGCATAAACTGTTGATGTTTTATATGAAATGTATTAGGATAATCTTAATAAATTCTTTATTAAGTGATGTTTATGACGTAGGATAATAATTTAAAAAAAATACATTATATACCTTTTACCATCTTGCCTTAAAAACGTAGCAAGACAGAGAGTTTCTGGCCTCAAATTACTTGTAGATATTATCATATAATGAGACTTCTTAATTTCTAAATGTATCTTAGGTACCTTCGAGTGCTCAAAACAAAAATGTTGGAGGATCGAGTCTGGAGTTAAAACTTTAGCACATCTAGTTATAGGGCAAAAAATTGGTCTGCAACAAAATTTGTTTAATATTTGAAATGTGCAGTATAAGATGTTCAATTATTGAAATTATGATTTCAAAATGTGATTTTGAAGATCATCTGACTGATTTTTAAATTTGAGTAAAATATTAACAATAGTTTACCGAGTTACAATATTATTTCTATGTTCAGTAAGATCAGTATTATCATATTCATCAGAACTATTACTAGAGCTAGCTTCGCATTCTTCAAAGCATACATTCTTGTACCGAATAGTGATGTCAGATTGTTTACTGTTGTGGACCTAAAATACAAAATTTTAAATAAATTCTATTCAGTTTTAAACATATTCGATGTTTTAAATAATTTTTAGAACCTCTGAAAGCTGGTTAATGTGCGAAAGACTATCTGAAGTTAAACAGATGTCGCCGATGCCTATGGATATAAATTCAATGTAAATTTATTTCTACGACTACAGGCTAATATTTGCTTTTCGATTGAGATGAAGCAATCAAAATAACCCATGTAAACATATACTTTGATTATTCAACGTCATTGAATGTCGGCGTGTTCTTTCAAACCATGTCTTTCAACTATAGTTGACCCGTCTAATTTCAGCATTAGATATTTTTTTCATTCGTAAAATAAGGCTAAGTTTAGAATCAAACTCGGGAAAAGATTGGGAATGTTAAGAATGGAAAAAATATGTAAAGGGCACGGGTTTTCGATACTTTGTCTTACTGAATTAATTGAACGAAAGCTTTTATCAAAGAAATCCCCACAAGCATGTGTTTGGTTTACAAATTGTCTGCCAGGCTTATTTTCTTCATTAACCGCCTCATCTCCACGATCATTCCTTATATGTCTGTATGTTTTATCTGGAAGGAAATAACTTATTACCTTAAAATCGATATAATTTCGTCTATTACGCATTATTATGTATTGTACGGATGAAATAAATCAGTCTATTTCCTGCAAAACTGTATGTACCATATCCATATTTTAATCAATTTTGAAAGGATGTTAGTCACATCCTTTGCTTTTGCGTTGCGTTTGATACTTCCCATACTTGTCAAGTTTTTATTAACAATTAGATTACCTTGGTGTTGATAGGATCCGGTAAATAAATTATGTTTCGATTCACATGTTTGTGCCTTTGTGCAAGAAGGTGTATTTCTAATTAAGGATTCAATTGAAGGTCTTATTGTCGGGATATTATTGTTACATGAGTCTGATGCATAAACCTGCAAATTAAGTTTATATCCATAACGTTAATATAAACATAACAGTTTGTTTGTTTGTATGCTTGATTATTTATTCTTCACGGCCTGGGAAATAATGTGATATTTCAATATCTAAACGTTCGATAACTGGGATCAGTACAAGGTTACGTTTATCTCCACAAGATTAAAATATTAATATTAAATAAAAAAAAAGGATTGTAAGGTTGATTCCTCATAGCACAATTTGAAAAAAAATAAGAAATGAGAATCGCTCAGTAAACAAAGAACTTTTAAAAAGCTCCTTACTGTAACATTACGATATCTGACATACTTTTCTTGCTTTCGGACGTTTTACGTGTATATTAATAACAGGTCATAAACATCCCAATATTTATGGGCTTGGGTTATCTATTTTTTTATTATGGAATGGACAGCAGACAGCTTGTCAAAGGCGCTTTGGCGTGCTTGACATTCCGATTCATCGGGATGTTTTCCTTCACCGTCAGCACATGGTAATTGTAACATAAGGTCAGAAATCTATCTATGTGGTACATGCATTTCGACTAGGATTCTAACTAGCACCATTTGAGGAGTGAGTTAGGGAAGCAGGTCCATTATCCACCACCACGACTTTTATGTACTTTATGTATGTGTTTTGTATGTGTATACATTGTAATACATTAAAAAGTGAGACAATGACCTGTGACTTTATAGTCATATACAATTTAAGTGTTTTCAAAGTCATCTTTTTTTACGGGCCCATTGTCTTTTGGAATATATTCTCTTTCTATGATACAATGTAGGTTCCGGGGATATAAAAGGTATTATGTAACCCGAACTTTGTATTCAATTGTCCGCCACTTTTATGCCTATTCGATCTAGATACGAGGATGCAAAAGTACTGCAAATTAGGTAACTAAGAAATTCTCGTTCAAATTAATTCGTGTTTAAATAAGTACGCGATCTGATTTGGTAGTGTGTTGAATAATCCATAGGTAATAAGTATGGCTAACTTCCGCCTTTTGATGTATTTTTCAAGTTTCCCAGTGGCTCGTTTCCATAAGAAGTAGACGGAACAAACAAGTTTGATTTTTGATGTAGGTCTATTACATAAATAATTGGTTAACGTTTGCTAACAGCTTTGTTCTATTAAACTATTTAGTTGAAAAATACACATACATACCTACACATAATCCATTAAAACACATGGCTTACTATACTGACTACAATATTATTTTTAATGGAATAGTTTTATACAAAAAATACTTAAAAAACTAGTTATATATTTATTCAAAGTGAAGTTTATCAGTAGGACATTAGAATAACAGAAATATAAACCGCCGATAAATTGTAAATAAATTATAAAGTTCACATGTAAAGTATACATTTAATTATATTGGTTTGTAATTTTCAAGGGCTGCTGGTGAAATTATAATAACCATGGGTATTATGAACCTTCTTTTGATTCGATTGGTCGACATTATAGATTTCTAATTTAAAATGAAGAATAGGCATCGAGGTACACGTGCGTCTGAGAGTGGGCACGGACGAGCCTTGCTAAGGCAGCGGCCGTCGCTCAAAATCATTTACTCACTGGTTACAGGTTTTTTGACCATGAACAATCTATCAACTATTTATAGTCTCACTAGACAACAAGTCTAATGTTGCGGCCGCACCTGCGTCTTATTTTAAGACGTTAAAAATAGCCCCGTTAATGCATAGATTGTATATCTATACATATAATAAATTTATGAGGTCGAATTTCTGTACAATGAAAAAATGCTAAAAATCGAGTCAGGGGATGTAAGCAGTGAAATAAAACTTATTTAGATTTTTTAAAAATTTTTGTTTCCCCTTTTTTTCTGTTTGTACCGGCTAATCTCCAAAACGACTAGACCGATTTAAACGAAATTTTGTATGGTGGTAGCTTATATCACTGGTCAACATATAAGATACTTATGATCCCGAAAAAATATGTTACCTGTCAAAATTAAACGTCATTATCAATGTCGCATCTCAAATAATGCATTTTTGGAGTTAATTATTATTTAGTTTTGTCCTTTGCTCTTATGTTTTGTATTAAATATGATTGTAGTAAATATGTTTATTATATTTTATTAGATTGGCAGATTTTTGTTTTTCTTTTTAATTTACCGGCCAAATTGCTAATTATTATCCTATTTTTATCACCTGGCTTTTCTGTTCACACGACATTGGCACAATCAATGCATAAATGGCATTGCAGCCATAATCTAAAAAATAAATAAAAAATAACGCATTAAGCCCATCGCCATAAGTATTATGAAGTAACAGTTTTTACAATTAAATAGTGACGTAATTATATATCGTTTTTATTCACTATTGTGTGCCATTTTTCTAGCAGATTACCAATATTGTGTTGAAAAAAGTAGACTAATTTTTATTTCTTCGTAAGCTTTGCAAACGTTAAGGTTTTCATAATATTTTATAAAAACTACGAGTGTGTTAATATTTCGCTATATAAGTGATTTCGTATACGGAGAACCATAACATCGATGACGAAATCAATAGCTACATATGAATACTGATGCGATTGTGATCTAATTCAATATAAATTACCTTTTTCAACATAATTATCTCGTATTATGAGGATATATAAAAAAAATCAATTAAATAAAATACAAACTTTATAGAAACAAGATTACTCAAAAGACACTGTCTTTTATGACAAATATATAAGTATTAACTACGATGAAACTTCACATTACAAAACATATAAATTGAGTATTTTTATGAACCTACAAAGGTTGAATATATACGTCTGTGTTACAATAAGGAAGGAATGATTTATTAAATTATTCTTTATTTGACTAGGCTTTGCTAAGTATACACTTCAAATTCGGAAAAATATTGTTAAGAATCAAATCAAATTTAGTATATTAGTGGTCGAAATCACCTGTGGTCGAAATTCGACCATAATAATTAATGTCAAAGACTATACTTCTATAATCACAGATTTCGCCAGGGCTACACTGTTACTTTGACTTGAACAATAAACAAAAGAGTGAATATGCGTGTGTGTGTCAAGTACACGGCAGTGTGAGTAATGTTTTTTTATTGATATAATGTATTTTTTGTGCATATTTTAAAAAAATATTAGCATTCGTAGCTTCTTCTTTATATAAACTATAACTGTGCGAAATGTCTGCGCAATTTTCGTAAAAAGGGGTACAAAGTTTTTACTTCACGTATTAGAGAGATACGTAAGTAAGTATATAGATGGATATGTAACTAACACTATCTGCAAATATAGACTAAAAGATAGACATATATAGCATTTCAAAACAGCTCATTGTTAGTGTTCATTTCCTTAATGACCTACAATTTTCTATACGTTACATGCTGCGTAAATATTGTCTTGAACGAACACTAATAAAACTGTGTCTCTATTTTCAAGACAATAGGCACTTTATAGAAATAAAAATTGACATTTTGAAAGCACAAAGAGTCTTTCAATTTGGGACAAAATATAATCACACGGATATTAAAGATTTTGTTATGTAATATTATAGCGAAATGGATTAAAATAGGCAAGTAGGAAAGCGGCCCTGTGAGTCGGATCGAACACTCCGAACGCAACCGGGATTTAACGCTCGGATGATGATGAAGATGGATTAAAATAGGCAATAAGGTTCTTTTTAATATTTGCCAGCCTTTTGATAATACATTGTTAAGAATGACAAATTGGATTTTACTTTGAAAAAGCTCTCTCCCCCAGCGAGTAAATCATAAGCCTCTTTGAGCCGCAGTGCTCAACGGCTACGCTCACTAGGCCATAGATAATAAATACTTTATATATAAAAACACTACACGACGATAGGTAGATAGCGCTGCAATCGGGTTACAGGTTTTAGGTGAATTTTTTTTTATGTCTGTTCAAGTGGGTCCCGGGATGGTTTAGATACAAATTTGAACTAGGTAGGTGGCGGTGCAATCGGGCTCCAGGATTTAGGTATAATTATTTTTAATCATTTTAGGAATATGTACTGTGTGTATTTAATTTGCACACCACTGTCATACACTTGCGAAATTCCCATTCATAAAATCTATAGCCAGGGTTATCTGGAAGAGATCGCTCTGAAGCGATAAGGCCGCTCATTGCTCCTACTTCTAACTGTTTAATGCGACTACTTTATAATGTTTATTTTATGTGTACTTGGTGAAAAAAAAACTGTTTTCTATTCTATTTTTGTGTGCATTCAAGTGGGTCCTGGAATGTTTTAAATTCACGATTGGATCCGGTAGGTGGTGCTGCTAAACTCATCCTAAAGGTGGGACTAATTTTAATGTTTTTTTTTGTGTTTGTTCTCTTGTTTTCACATTCTCACTAGACCCATAGTAGGTTTGTTGTAAGAAAATTTTTTTAGGCTTAAATTCGACTTCGTACATCACCAGTATTTTGAAGTTTTATATGTAACTATTTTGTGAACAATAAATAATAAATTGAAGTTAGATTAAATTAAAGGAACCCGGCATATATGATCATACCGCCATAACATCTTAATATTAGTTTAACATTTTCAGTCTCCGGAACTTTCAAAGACTAGCTTACGCTATATCGCCTTTTCTCATGTTGTCCATTCTAGTACACCACATACTCATCACGGCGGAGTGGAGACGTTTTTGTTACATTATCTCATGGTAGGTAAACTGTTGAATAATAATTAACATTTTGTAACATGTTAGGCTTAAATTTTAACACAGCAATTCGCATCGTGTTAAGTGCCGTTTTAACGAACGATTTTGAGATTCTATAGTCAACATTATTCTCTTTGAAATAGCAACGAATTCCGAATTTACGATACTAGTTTATTGGTTAGTCGGCCATGTCCGAAAAATTAACCTGATTTAAGTAGAATTGTGTGTATCGTAAAGTCATTATGTGATGATTATGTTATATAAAATGATGTATTAATGCTGCCGCGGTCTAATTATGGTTTAATTTAGGTATTATAGTTTTAGATTTATTGCTGTCAACATTTACTTATCCGACCGGAGCCCGTCGTTTATTGGTAAGTGGAAACAACATCGATTAGCAAGGTCAATATTGTAAGGCTAATAATACTACTCGAGTTGATATGATGACAATTTCAGTTGGATATCGGCAAATGTACTTTTGGCAACGGGAATGATCATATATTTTGAACCCGAGATACGAATAAAGTATTATGAGATTTAGATAGATAACACTTTATTGTACATCAATACAAAAATGAAATTAAAGACAAAAAATATTTCCTTAATACGTGAAGCAAAAGAACAAAAACTTTGTACCCATTTTTACGAAAATTGCGCGGAGGAGTATGAAATTCGCACACTTATAGTTTACGAGTATATAGAGAAGGGGTGCAGAATGCTAATATTTTAGCCGGTGTAGCCTTGGCGACATCTGAGGTTATAGAAGTATACCTAGTCTTTGACAACAGAACCTTAATAATGTTCAAACTTATAATTTAAATTAATTATGGTAGAATTTCGAGCATTGGGCGACCACTAGTATTTCTTATTATTACAAGCGGTCTAATCTTAAAAAAGCGTCTCTTCCAGATAACCCCAGAAATGAATTGAGATGATAATGGTGATGGTAATATACGCAAACTATATTACGACTAGGTACTGCTTACATTTAAGTAATACATACACAAATGTTGTAATATATACAGACATCTATACTATAATAAAATTGTAGAAGTAAAATTTCTGTACAATAAAAAAAATGCTAAAAACCGAGTCAGGGGATGTAAGAAGTGAAATGGAACTAATTTAGATTTTTTTTTGAATTTTTTGTTTCTCTGTTTGTCTGTCTGTTTATACCGGCTAATCTCCGCAACGACTGGACGGATTTACATGAAATTTTGTATGGTGATAGCTTATATCCCTGGTCAACATAAAGGATACTTTTGATCCTGAAAAATTAAAGAGTTCCCGTGGGATAGTTAAAAAGCTTTAATTACTTAAACAGCTTATAAGAGACTAAAAGTAATTTCTCTGCAATGTAACATTATAGAAGCGGATATTTTAACAGGGTGTGGTGTCGGTGAGAGAGTTTTATCTTATATATAAAACT
The DNA here is from genome assembly GCA_012273795.1 of Dendrolimus punctatus. Taxonomy (NCBI): domain Eukaryota; kingdom Metazoa; phylum Arthropoda; class Insecta; order Lepidoptera; family Lasiocampidae; genus Dendrolimus; species Dendrolimus punctatus. The sequence continues at coordinate 6,896,405 of CM022534.1, read as the reverse complement.
GATAAGTTTGTTTCTTTGTTTGTTTGCTTGAACGCGCTAATCTCAGGAACTACTGGTCTGATTTGAATTTTTTTTTCTGTACAAGATAGCCCATTTATCGAGGAAGGTTATAGGCTATATGCCATCACGCTAAGAGCAATAGGAGCGGAACACCAATGAATGAATGTGTGTTTAAGTGGGTTCCCGGATGGTTTACATTTGCAATTAGAACCGGTAGGTGGCGCTGAGATCGGGTTCTAGAATCCTCCTGATTACCTGGAGCGATTATGGTGATTTTCTTTTTGTATCATGAACAAAGTCTTTTGGGAATTCAGAAAATATGGCGGTACGAAGTTCGCCGGGTCAGCTAGTTAATAATAAATAGATAGTATATAATTATCCGTAAGGGAACAGAGATTAAATACTAATTCCTGGGGCCAGGCGGCCTGCCGTAAGAGGCGACAAAACAACTTACAGCCAAGTGGTAGGGTATTTACCCGTCTAGATGGCTACCAGCACTGGTCTAGAATATGCCGGCATTAGTGGCTAGGTTCCAGTCCCATCTACGAGCACAGAAGCACATTGGTTATACGTAATGTTAATAGGTGTACTCCACCAATAAAAAAATAAAAAATATTTTTTTTATAGCTGGAGTACAGCAAACAGGCTGACGGCCCACCTGATGGAAAGCGGTTACCATCGCCTATGGACGTTTGCAACATCAGAGATGTCACCAACGCGCTGCCGGCCTCGAAGAAATTTTATGACACCCTTTTTGAAAAACTCCATATCAAAGTACTGTGGAAAAACCTCGACTGGGAGCTCATTCCCAATCCCCACGGTACGCAAGAGAAACGTTCTACAGAACCGTTATATATATACAATAAGTAGGATATACTTTTGATACCTGTGACGAATACAAGTTTTTTTCCACAATATTAAAGTACTGTGGCCACTTCGTAAATTTTAGTACAGATTCATAATATATTACTATTAATAAAGTGCAGTAGAACAGTCTAGAATCAACAACAATATCATGCGAGTGTATTGCATGTCTTTATAATTTTTGAGCTATTTTCATACTAAATATTTGTAAGATTTTTTTCGAAGATGGCATACAGACAGACGGCCCATCTAATGGAATTTGGTTACCGTCCCCTATAGACGTTTATAGGGAGTCAAGTTAATGAATTGTCTGCTTTAAGAATGGGATGAGATAGAAGGGATGGGATAGTAGGATCAGACCGGAGCAATGGAATAGGAAAATGGAATAGAACAATGGAACAGGAAAATGGAATAGAACAATGGAATAGAACAATGGAATAGGAAAATGGAATAGAATAATGGAATAGAACAATGGAATAGGAAAATGGAATAGAACAATGGAATAAGGGGAAATGTGCCATCGGTACTGAACTTTGTCAGATTATTGTCAGTGGTGCCACACTCATTAACTTTCAATATCAGAATCATCTCAGGATAACACCTAACCAGAATTACGGTTATTTATGGCCATTATTTTTGTTACCGCTATTGTCACATAATTAGATGATGTAATGAAAGTGGGCTACCAATACGGGGCCGTTGCGCAATTATTTTCGCGCATTAGCGACATATTATATTGGAAATCGGTAAACTAGCGTAGACACCATACTCTTAGATAAAATGATGACACTGCTATCTTCAATTTTATTCCGTACCATAGCAGTACATCATTGTTAAGCGTCATACTCAGCAAAATTTCGTTCATAATTATAGGTAGGTAAAGAAAGAAGGACGGATGGGTTTAAAGATATTACTATGTTTGCGTACATTTTATTACAATATAAATTTTGTATTTTGTGCAAAGTTAGAACAATAACAATGGTAACAAATTTAATTGTTCTTTAAATTCATATTCTCTTTGAGTGTAGCATTATAACTGTCTTTAGATGCGCATATAACTAACATTTTATCTATTCTAAGAAGTTAACTGGTGTATGCATTCCGGTGTATAGCGTACATCCTTAGACTTAATATAAATATTTTATAAGTATGTGGGCGTATCTTGTGATATAACACGTGCATTTCAAAGTTGTAGTATGAGTAATGAAGCCCTTTGTAACCTGACAATCGTTAAGCTGATGTGACAAGAGTAGTAATGTGTCCTTTAACTAGAACATTTATTTTGATATTAATGTTATAGCTACAATTTGTTGCAGATTTTTTTCTTTGTACTTATGCCTGTCCTATAATAGGAAAATTTAAATACATGAATAAAACCAAACTAGTCAAAGATTTTAAAGATATTTATTAAAACTGATCTGATAAAAAAGCATCTATTAAATAAAGTCAAAAAGTAGGAGAATGGTCATGAGGTCTCAGAAAAATAATTAAAGCCATTGTTCCGAGTCTGTAACGCTTCACAGTCATGTAATTTAAAACTTACGTTTTACGGGAATCATTGTCATCACGAGACAGTATTAATAGAATTGGGACATCAATCACTTTGAAACTTAACCCTCGTAATTTGTTGTCGATCCGTCCGTCTGTCCTGTATTATTTTCTTTCTTTACAAATAGAGAGGGCCATTCAATAACCGACTTTAAAAAGGAGGAGGTTCTCAACTTGAGGGATATTTTTTAAAATTTATTTATGTACACCAATCGCTGAGATATATGATTCGATTTACATGATCCTACTTTAGTTTGATGCGGAATAGTTTCCATTTGGTCCTGTAAAACTTTAACATAGTTTGGACCAGTAGTTTTTATTTTATGAAAATTTACATTTTTCGTTTCTTGGGTCCTCTATTCTTTAAGGCGCGCGGCACCTTTCGTAGGCCTACCCATAGCTAGATACTAAAAAGTAACAAATAAAAAAAATCATTAAAAAACTGACTAAAAAGTATAAATTAATTTTAAAAAGATTTTTGACTAACAATTAATTTAGTTTATTAAGAGACAAAATAATATAAACTGTTCTACATCTTGAATCGATGCCAAGCAAACCATAAAAAATACCATAATATATCCACTGTTAAAATGTTGCAAAATATTGAAATTATATAGTTATTTTATACTTTTTAGTTTTTGAAGTCGGTTATTATTTATTATTATTTAAGCTTAGTATTTATTATTATATGTACTTAAAATTATAATAAGATTAAAACTTATATTCTATATTATTGACAAGAGCTACGAATGTCAAAGAAGCAAACGAGGTGTGTAAGAATAAGCCTGTATGGCGCTCTGTTGTTCGTGCCTACCCCGCAAGGGAACTGGCGTGAAGTTATGTATGTATGTATATTATTAATTTGAGTTGATAGTTACATATTGTGTTTATGACTATTGTACCTCAGAGCTTCAGACTTGTATTTATCTATATGCATAATTTTGAATATGTCTCTGTCTGATAAAACAGATAATTAGAAATTCACGGCGATGTTACTGAATTTTTAATAAAAATGTTTTGAACAATATATGCACTTAAATTATGCATAATAACTAGTATTTATTTATCAAGTATAAACCAAGAACCTAATTTTTCTATTTCATACGTATAACATTTAATTAAAATTTGCTACTTCATCGCTGCATTATGGCTCAATTATTTGATACTATTAATTTCAAACAAACAATCAAATGAAACGTTATTACAGATTTTTGAAAATGTATCTATTAAATGCCACTTTTTCTAGTTCAACTATATCTTTCAATAGTAAACCGCTGGTTCATATGCGGACCACCTCCCAAGCACCCAAGTATAAATTCATCGGACAGTTTTCACTAGACACACTCGGATCATACTATTTGCATCGTATGTTACATTGTTTTTTGCAAGGAATTTAAAAAGTTTACAGTGTTTTAGTTAGAGTCAGTGGATTTTAGATAAAAAGGATACAATGGCGTTTAAGGTAGTTTAATTTGTAAATAAGGTTTTAAAATTCATAACAAAGTTATTAAAACCATCAATTATAAGATGATTAAGAACTTCCAAAGGATGTTTAATGCTGTATATTATATTATGAATTTATATATTATGTTTTTAAGTCGTATACTAACGCAGAAAGAAAATATAGTTGTTATACTGTTAGCGTACCAGAGTAACAATTTATTAGGATATATATGTACAATATAATATATTTGTAAGAAAGTTTCCAAGGCTATTTTGTAGAAACAATTTTAGGATTTTTTTCATATTAGGAACAAAACAGGATTAGTAAGTTATAAATAGGTAGTAGATCACTAAAAGCAAAGCCTTATCAGGCACGATTATTTACTCAGAAATCGTTAAGTATGTTTCGGTATTTAATCCAATATCTCTGATAGAATATTTTTCATAAAGTAAAATATGATATCTCCTAAATCATAATATTATCGAAAGATACTTTACCATTAGGTGGACTGTATTCAAAGCTACATTGTGCAACTGAGGAGATAATTAATACATATATGACAATAACTGCGTAAAGAATTTAATGTAATCTAGGAAGTAATAGCAAAAGGATTGAATTAATGAACCAAATTTACAAAGATGGTAATTGTAATAACTAAATATATTAGTCGATGACAGCTAACATTATTTCCTATAAGTTACTTTGATCACGTTAGTACCCTGTGTTAGTTTATTGTTATGACTCATGAATCGTTCAAATCAAAGTTGTTAACTTTGTTACACAACTTAAAATTTGATTTAAATCAACTAATCTTAATCTCGTGAATTTAAAATGAAAATATTCGCTGATACACTTGGTACATTAAGTTTATCAGTCTTGTGTCTTAGTTAAAGGTTGACTCTTAGGAGGTCGTTACAATATGCTACTCGTAATGTGTTACCACCCACATACAAAAGTTAATCCATCAAGAATAAAGACGAATATTACGCAATATAAGATAACAATATAAAGAAGTGAAATTTAGTACATAGCCTTACAGCACAAAGAGATGTCACATAAGAAAATATTCCTCGTCTCTATTATATTCAAGCATTAACCAGTACTTTCATAGTATACGTGGGAATGTCTGAAAAAAAAACAGCATTGTTAAAGATATATTCAACTTTATTATTTATTGGTAATTTTAGTCTTTTAGGTTATTGATACTTTAAGGAGTGAGATGTGACATTTTTCGTGAGATAATTTAAGAAATTGTGTTCAGTTTGATTGTAATATAAAATCAAGCTACTCTCCTACCGAATTAATATATTGTGTTAATGTTTAGTTTTTTATGGTTTTTATTTAACATGAATAAATAGTCGTATTTAAATTATGAATCAATATGAATACTTGTATTTGATATGAAAAGTATGAAACAGGTTAATATAAAAAAGTTTAGACAGCCATTAAAACTTTGGCTGTAAAATATAAAATAGAGGAACTTGTTTTTTAAGATGCTTTGTTAAGTGTTATAATCGGGATTAAACGCGGAATGACATAATTATTTATTATGTGGTATTTAATTTAAACAGACAAGATGGTCAATAACGCTGTTCTTTTATTTGAATGAAATAGTAAAAAAAGTATCTTTTATTAAAAATAATAAAATGTACTAAAAAGATATATAAGGATTATGTGAAAGGAGACATGATGATTTGTGATATGATAGCAAAGAGAAATATGGAAGGATAAGATAATTATATTTTTCTCGGAACTGATTCATTGAAAAAGACGAAAAGAAAAGGCAGATAGATAGGTAGAATTTCGAATTTTTGATTTTGAAAATGATGTCATAATTTGTACATAAAGTATCACAAATCACATTTTTTTCCTCAAAAACTATGAAGCTCTAGTCACCTACTAACATCGAGGTGAATTCATTAATAAAATGAATATTAACGATAGCTCTAATGGTCAAGCAAGAAATTGAGCTAGATTTTTTGCAAAGATAAAAATACTTCCGAGTAATTATAACAAAGATAAATGCCTATTAGTTACGTTTCAATGATCATTATGTAAAGTGTAATGCAATGTTCGTAATAGATAATAACAGGGTACTGTATAATTGTTATTATCAGATTATTATAAAAAATCTATAGTGATGATACTTTATACATGTACATTTTCAGCAACCAGTTATAGCATACGGAAGTTGTATTCGCCTAACACTTATTAAAATTTATTGGTCTAAGTGTTACTGTGATTTTAATCCTGTAGTTATAACACATATAACTACAGGATTAAGAACACACACGGTTTGATTAGGTAGATACTGTATTTCTATGCAGATTTATTTATTAACAGCTTTGCTAACAATGATCGAATCGAATGATCTCTTGCGTACACTGGTATTGCGACCACTGTCACTTAAATGCGTGAACCGTAAATCAGCTTAGCTATGTATTCTTTATTCTATCATGTTGTTTTGTTTTCATATGTTTCTCGTGAGTGTGTGTCGTATGGCTAGCGCACGCCTAATCGAAGGCGTGGTTCGATCTGCGACGCATGCCTCTTAGTCTTTTTATTTATGTCATATTGTTACAATTACACGTGCTAAGCCTTGACAGCGTGCGGAATACTGTCGTTCCTATAATGGAACCGAGCCAGCAGTGAATTATGCTGAATTATTATTATTATTGCTAACAATTTCCTTCATATTCGAAACTTTGATTATGATTTTTTTATTGAGTTAATTGACACTGAGATATGCTAAGCTGTTTCAGAATTCATTTAAGACCAGCTTTCAGTAAGACAGACACAAACATTTTAGAAAACAAATATTTATGATTGGGCCCCATAGATTTTAAAATCACGGATATTCTTGTTATTTTACTTCGTAAAATTTTATTTATAGCTTTAGTAAAGCTTCCAAGTGGCTTCGAAAACTCGTTATGTTTTATCGGATCGAGACTTATCCTGTGATTATCTTTAGTTTCTTAATTTTTACATATTCAACCAATTTTATTAAAATCAATTCTTATACAAATTCGTAAATAGAGATCAAAACAACATATATCTATGTGTTCGTACAGATTTGAATTAATGCGTATTTAATTCTGTTACTTTGTAGCCAATAAGTATATACTCTAGACTCAATTATCGAGTGGTGGGCATCTAAGCACAGCAACTAAGGTGCTGTAACCACACTTTCCAATTATATAACTTGTTTTATTCTTCACGGCTTAGCTAACATGAGATTAGGATTCATAACCCGCGGGAATCATTGTATTTTTATAAAACAGAAATACCTTACAGAATTCGATCCTACAAACCCTAATATCATAGATTTGGGCCAGTATTGTAGAAAGTAGTCATACACAAACTGACTGTTGAGTTAATAGGGGAGGAATTTAAAATATGCTGTAGCACATTATAATATTAGTACAGACTGATGATAAAATAGACCTAATCAAGTCAAGTTACACTATTATTAATATCGTGTGTATATAAGCGGAAATTTTCAAAATAGTGATTCTTTTCCAGTTGGCAATCGTATCTCTTACAATGGTAATCAGTACCTACAGCAGAGTCATATACGTTCATCCTGATCAAAATGTTGACCTGGAAGAAGCTTCGACTCTGGTTCACCCCGAACCAAGAATTGGGTATGAACATTATCCCATACCGGATGAAGAACATGTTGACTACTTTGTAAGTATTTTTAAAAATTCAATTCATCTCGACAGTTAAAAGTCTAAGTAACTACTGTTTTACAGTTGTAATTGGTTAAGGATTTTGTTGAATTGTGTATTCTTAACAGATTTAAGAGCTTACAATATTAAACGAGATTACTCCATTTATTCATCAGATAGATAGAGTATTTAGTCGAACAAAATTCTGAGGATATCGTATTGCTACTACGTCAATAGGTTTTAAAAAAATATATTGACAAGCTGAGGGCCCATCTGTGATGGAAAGTGGTCACCGTCGCCTATGGACATTAGCAATACCAGAGGGGCTGCCAATTTGCTGCCGGCCTTGAAGGAGAACCTGGAACCTGGCCACTTATGCCGCAACACAACTAAGTTATTATGGAGACATACTTAAGACCGGGGGTGGAAGCCATCCAGTCGGGTACCTGGCTGTGGGTTGTTTGGTCGCTTCTTACGACAATTCGCCCGGTCACCGGAATTAGTATTCTTTTTCCGTTCTTGCTCGGAGAAAAATTGTTGGTGCAAAATAGAGATTTCTACCATTTTTTAAGTCAGCTCAATTAATAGAAATGGTTGCACACGATTTCGGCGCAGTTTAATGGGACCCTTGTGTCCTCTAACATTATGACACAAAGTTACTTGTACTATGGTTTAGTGTGAAATTAGCTTTTAGAAATGAAATATATATCAATTGATTTACACGAAAAAAAATTATGTTAGCGAAATGTGTATCAACTGACAGAGCGGGATTACGTTTGTTATTTATTTTAATACAACGTTTCTTCTATGCTTTATTTGAATTCTATATCGATATTGTTCAAAATTATTAAACAGAAATACTCTATCGTGTCTGGAAGATTACAAGACTTGTTACGGAATATAATTACGTAGGCTGTAAAAGAAAACAATTGCTAATAAATTCATTGCAAAAAGTGCCGATATTAGTTCAGCACATCAACATTTTATATTCAATTGTAATATTCAAATAAACAAGTTTCCGCACAAGAATTATTGTTAACTATAGTTGTCGTACTTGCAATTTTGTTAAAAGAGAAATATGATTTCAAGACATGGTATTTTTTCGTAATGTCTATCTCAAATACAATTAAAATCAAATTTTGGGCGCAGTTTTGGGCACTATACAATTAAAATTTTGAATCCTATAGAATAAAAAATAGTGGCTAGCTCGGGTTCAATCCTTGCCAGAACGCATGTACCACTTAGTTTTCTGATCTGGTGTGCATATTATTACCGGTGCTAACAGGGTGAAGGAAAACATCGTGATGCAACCTGCACATCGAGATTACCGATGTTTCAAACCTACCAAGTCGCCTTGGACAAGCGTGGCGGGTATGCTGTCCGTTCCTCCGTCATAATGAAAGGTCCGAACCTAGCAGTGGAGCATCTTAGGGCTGATATTATAAATACACACACACACACATATATAACTTAAAATACAGTAACTAGTAACAATTAATTTGTTACCTATTTGTAGTATCATTTTTACGATGTTAGTTTTATCCCTATTTCTATTAATGTATCGTGTTCAGTTTGTATAAGATGTACGAATTGAGTACAAAGCTTTTATAAGTATAAAGCAACTGGAGTACTAGGCCAAAATACTTAAATAAACACACTTTAACTTGTTTAAATAGGTAATAATAAAAAAAATCAAATAACAATAGGCAATTTGTATAAAATAGTGTATTATTGAAATAAACGAAACAGTTACGTCTATGAATGAATAGAAATTACGACAGCACTACTTCCTATGTTGATGTTTATAGACAGACGACTGCGCACGCGGCGCTTGTTGCTTGTATGCCATAAGAGAAAAGATAAAGCGATTTCTTTTATCTAAAAGTCGCAACTAACGTGTGATAGTGGTTATGAATTAAACTGCATGCGGTTTTTAAATTTATAACCTAGAAAATTTATATCGTCAAAGGCTGATAATATGTGATCTCTTTGAGTACCTTTCACAAAATATGTCATGTTTATACGTTCATATAATATTATTACATAATTTTAAAGCAATATTCTAATTCATTAATTTTTTATATATATATTACTGAATAGGCATGAAATCTTAAAGAAGCAGATGTAGACTTCGTTATATACACACGATGTAAATCCCGAATTAAACAAATTATACTTGTGTTATGGGCAATATACAACGGAAAACTAGAACTAATTTCAGACTACAGTAAATAAAGATCATTCTTTTAGAAAACTCACCATTCCAGTAATCAAAACCAGGATGTTTTGAAACTTGTACCGATGCAAAACTGAGCAACAAAGATGCATTTTCAAAATGCTGGTAGTTCTAGACATTAATGTTTAAACATAAATTTGAAAGAGTTCCTAAGTTTTATAAGTGTAACATTAGCGAAAATAGTACAAAATTCAATACACTCTATATTGGAGAGATCCATTCCTCGACATTCGTTATTGATTAACTCTCTCTTACTCCGAATCTTAAAATCAATGTTTAAAACGCTATATTTAGTCGCTTAAGCTGGTCAAGTCAAGCAAAAACTGTTCAATTACGTGAATACACGTGGTTCGTATATGCAATGTCGTTGCGTTCATTTCACACATTTCCTACTTTTTTCTCTTCATGTAGTTTTACTGACTACATACTCAATAGAGGAGGATATTTATGCAAACGTTATTTATTTTTTCAGGCATACCCAAAATACATATTCAAGTATGGAGTAAATGATTTCCACACAGGAGATATTAAAACCCACCACGAGAGCCGCGACGGTGATGTCGTTAAAGGTAATAATTATCGTCGTCGTTATAATGATATATAACATCTTAAATAAAATCTAACATTATCGGACTCTCCACCCTGATTCACTCGCGTAAGCTTTGGTTACGTAGCCCATAGAAATTTCATAAATTCCCGGGATAAAAGTATATGTTCATTTAGTCTTTAAAGTATAGGTAACTATTAGTATAAGTATTACCGTAGTTTAAATAAATCTATGTGAATTCGTCGTTAGATTCATAAATAAAACTTTATTGCTCATTGTAGAATATGCAAGATTAGATGCGGATATTATTAGTCATTTGGGGTAGACAGGTAGGTAGGCAGATTTATTTATATACCATCACCGAGAGTAGAAGTAAATAACAGTTCGTTGGCACCACCGCGCCAACCGTGGTCACCACCTTATACCGGATAAACGGCGTATCCTATACTTGCTATAAACAATTTAAAAATGGGTATTCTTTAATAAAATACTTTCTTGGTCCAAGTAATAGGCGGTCTTATTATAATGCGATTTCTTCGAGGCAATCTTTAACTGACGGTTCTATACAAAAGAAGATTATGATTACTTACTGGTTAATATAAAATCATTTGACGTTATATTGCTGTCTTATAGCTGATAAGATAGCAATGTTCAATAATTTATACGATAATTCCAGGTCAATACTCAGTGGTCGAGCCTGACGGTTCTCTGCGCACTGTGGACTACACTGCCGACAAGCACAATGGATTCAATGCTGTAGTGCACAAAACTGCACCCATTTCGCAACAAGAAGCCATACATCTCCCACACCATTACCATTAGTTTATAATTTAACTTAATAGAAGCCTATGACTCTGAATTTTAAGAAAAATAGTGATAAATTACAATTAATTTTGGGACATTACAAAGGGTAATTTTGCTGGTGAAAAAGTAGCACCACTTAACCCTTCATACACTTACAATGTGAAAATAAATGTGTGGTGTGAAAATATTTGAGCTAAATAAAGTTACAACAGTTATTGCTTGATAAAGCTATATAAATAAAAAGCTTGTGTGACAATATTTTATTTGAAATTCAGATATAAATAGGTGTTTTATTTAAGTTCGATTGTTAAGTTTTGTATTTGCTTTCACTATTTTAATATTAAGACTAGATAATAACTTTTGTACTGTAAATTACTTGTAGTAGATATAGTATCGTGTAGTGCAATAAAACCAATGAAAAAAATGATTAGAAACGAAAAGTCAATTCTTAAGATCTCTTTGTTTTATCTATTTTTGTTTTCTTTTTAAACATTATTGTTTTTTTTTAATAATTTAAACCAAACGTACCTGAATTGTTTGATGACTGTAATTTTAACGGTATTTTCTGTTATTTTTTATGTATATTTTAGTTTGTTGAAACATTTTTATGTCAATAAAATTGACGAGTTATTGATGACTTGTTTCTTTTTTGTATAAATTACTTTAAATATGTATGTATGTAGATAAAGGTCAAACTAATTGAGAAGATAAGTTTGCTTTTTAAGACGACTTTAAACCCATTTCTAGGCATGATTAACAATTATACCAAAAAGTAAACTCGTTTCATAACTACACGTATTTTAGACCATTCAATCAATTAAAAAAAAACCATACGAGTGGTTTTCATTAGAACATAGAAATTGAAAAATATAATTGGTTTCATAATAAATATGTACATATTACGAGAAAAGATAGATTGATGGATTGTGTGAAGGTTGATATGATTATTGTGTGTGACAAAGTATGTATGTCTGAATAGAGGAGTCTGGAAGGAAAAGATATCTTGTGTTCTAACCCCAAGTAATTGGGAGAAGGTGAAAGCAAAGAGAGATCTATTAGAAAAAGATGTACAGTCAGTTTATATAACGAGAATTTGGGATTAATAATACTAAATCAATACGCTTATTAACTTATTGATTATGGTTCTAATCATCAACAATTTAAAATTCATAATTTATAAACCAGTTATGTATAATTATACAACATTGAGACTACAATTGAAGTCTTTAAAAAATTTAACAGCCAATCGTAATATGCAATTTTTATCACTGATTAAAAACCAACAAACAGTTATCACTGATCGTTAAACAGATATAGCTCAACAATGAACTATCAAACTAATTGTATGCCTGAGAACTATGGCTTTAATACACACCAATGTTTAAGGCATACGAAGGACTTTAAAATCTTTTTTTTCAAGAACAATCATGCTATAAATTTTCAACTATACATAGTTGTTATATTGAGATTTATAAAACTACATGAACTGTCGATTTCGCTTACGAAAATATTGGATCAGTATTTTGGGAATCTATAATATATTTACGTAATAAAGAGTATCCCATTCTTATATCCCCCATATCGAAAATACCACAATATACATCCTACATTAAATTTTAAAACAATTAACACATTCAGATTGGCACAGTGGATATCCCTTTTTCTAAGATAAAAAGTATCTTATGTACATTTATAGGGTCTTGTGGTTTTTTTGGCACTAAAGAGTTTGTCCCTTATATACTTTTATCTGTCCATGTATGTCTCAGGCATATTATCAGCCACCATTGGGATTATGTAAATTAAATTTGACTGCAAGGTTTATTATACAGCATGGCCAGAAAATAACGTTTTTTTTTTAGATTATATGAAGGTGTACTCGAATTACGGTCATGCATATTTGATCAAAAATTAAAGTTGTGAGTTATTAATTTTTTCAACGGTTTTAAATATTTTTATTTAATTTTTGGACTGATTATTTGGGAATTTTTATGTAACTAAATCCTTGTTAATTTTACTTATATACATTAAATAATTAGCAACCTAAAATCTACATAAGTTACAAAAATAGTACTTGAAAGTGAGAAACTTGGAGCGAATCAGACTCGAATTTCAATCTTAAATTAAAAATTGAGTATCTTTAAAAACTGTCCAAGAATCTAAGATTTCATAATAATACAAAAGTAACCCTGAATAGGCCACTTTTAACTTTAACTGGCCTTTAAACATATTGAGGTGGAAATTTCGTAACTCTAACATTTTATTCAAATAATTCATCAAATGTAGTGTCGACCCGCGCAATGTCATCGGTAGGCGCTGAATGAGGAAGGCGGAGGACCGGGATGAGTGACGCTGACTTGGGGAGGCCTACGTCCAGCAGTGAACTGTAATTGGCTGACGACAATTTAAATTTGGATTATTTTGTGTTTATTTTAAAAAAAATAGTAGTGTACAAAATAAAACTACGTTTTAACGGTTTTAAGCACGGTAATTTATTAGATTTTTATTATTCCGACGTTTCAGCCACCTTTTGGTAGCCGTGATCACGGAACACAAATATGTCAAAAGTCAATGAGTTTTGTTAAAGTTTCTTTTAGTCTACCCGTAACTTGTTCATTTAAATTATTTAGTTTTAATTTATGAGCCGTGAATCACGGCTACTGAAAAGCGAGAGGTTGAAATAATAAAAATCAAATAATTACTGCGCTTAAAACCGTCAAAACGTAGCTTTATTAAATTAAAACAGAGTTCATTGTGAAAAGCATAACCTACGTAGCAGTATTAGGAATTATAATACACAATTGGAAAGTAATGCTTCTGAACTTGATTTTTAAAGAACGGTAAGGATTTTGCATTGTTTAGATTGAATAAAAGACAGTAGGTGTCTCCAATAGTTTTCAATGAGCATGGCCTCTGTCGCTAGTGCGATGTATCCTTAAAACTGATACATGATGAAGGTTTAGCCAATATTTGATTGGAGGACTTTCCATTGTTTAACATCCGACGAATAAGTAACGACGGAAACCTTATGTTGTTTGACGAAAGACATTGTCTTTGTCATTTATGAGTTACGCTTATTACCTGACAATGACAATATACGTTTGTTATGAATTTAATAAACTACAGAATTTGTTTTTTTTTTAAAAAGCAAAACCTACTTCAAACAGGAAAGCAGAAAGTAAATATTTTCTATAACATCTTGAAGTTGGTAGATATCTAATTGTTTTTTTCTTGTTTTATTTGGCACCGACTTCAAGCTGTCCTTAAAATATTTTTACTCTTTAGTTCGAAGTCGGTTACATTACATTTACATACATTTGTTATAGTTATATATCTTAGAAATAATATATTAAGCACCTGTAGAACTACTGTCACGCATATACGCGTCTTGCTTTTCGAAGAGTGTAGGCGCTGGGCACTCTACAACGAGGGTTGCTCTTGATTTTCCTAGGATCCACCCTGAATCAGACCCTCGCTTGGTCACCAGTGGACCACCTCAGAAGTAAACTCTTACTAATAAATAAATAAATGAAAATCAATAACAAGATCAATAACACAACCTTGTGTTGTGTTCCGGCATTAGTGACCAGGTTCCAGTCTCCGTTAGGAGAGCAGCAGTGCATTTGTAGTGCCTTTGATGTTGCAAGTGTCTATAGGCGATAGTAACTGCTTTCCATTAAGTGGGCCGTCTGTCTGTCTACTGAACTCTTGCAATAAAAATAAACTATTTTTTTGAATATGAGATCTTTTGATAATTGATTGGTTTTTAAAATCGAAATTCTACTAAAGAATTTCTAGCAATTCATACATAAAGTCCTATTGTATGAGCATCGATTCATGTTATATAGGTCTTTCGTATTTAATTCATATAAAAAAAATAAATTAGATATATAATTAATATTATAATTATAAGCTGGCTAAAACCTAAAGAAAGCCTATTTTGCAATTACTACATTTACAATTAATCATAAAATAAATACATTGTGAAATATGCAGGATATACAAACAAACTTTGTATATTGAATACAGAAGAACATTAAAAGCAACTGTAAGAAATCGTCTTATGCATATAGTGCATGATGATACAGCGTACTTACATAAAATTAGTGTTAATTTACTAGCACTTATTATGACATTCCTTGTTTCACACACAAATTAGAGTTCCAGGTAAAATAAATGGAGAGGTCTTGACGCTCTAAGAGCCTGACATCCTTTTACGAAATGGTAATTTTTAAAATTTTGCAATTAATATGCAGAGCTCGTAGTTATTGCACAATGTGTTCCAAATATAGGAAAGTACTAAAGCGAGGCTAAGGCTATCAATTATTTAATGTTTGTGTTCGGTAGTAGCAAATATTATGGGATGATATTGTATTGCTTTGCATATCATATCATGATGCTAATCATTCGAATGTAAGGACTGATCCGCAGATTTTATTCATTTTTATGTATAACTCATAATATATACGCGGTAAAGCCATACTGGAATCATTATCTTGATTACAGCTCTTATAAGATAAGACTACGATAATTCTGATAAGATAGACCCCGTGTTCTTTATCTCACCCTAAAGGCTGGCAATGCGTGGGCTTTGCCCCTAGTTTTACATCTTATACTAATATATAAAGCTATACAGTTTGTTTGTTTAAACGCACTAATCTCAGGAACTGCCAGTTTGATTTGAAAAATCCTTTCAGTATTGGATAGCCCATCTATCGAGGAAGGCTATAGGCTATATATCATCACACTAAGACCAATAGGAGCGGGGGAGTAATGAAAAATGTTTCAAAATCGGGCTTGAAACCCAATGCCACGTGGACGGCGTCGCGGGCACAGCTAGTCTATAAATATATAGGCGACGCTAACCACATTCCGTGAGCAGGGCCGTTTGCCTGTTCGATAGGTTCGCAATTTAAAAACATACGAAGATGGTGGTTAATGGGGGCTGCTCTTACGTCAGAAATTAACAGTATTAATTCCAGGGACATATGTGGGCTGATTAATTATCTGCTTATAATTATCATTTACGCTGTAACTGCCTTTGTATTATTATGACTAAGAAAATAGTCAAAAGAAAACTCTTAAGCAATCAAAGATTTGGTGTCTACTTCACCACCTCAAACCTATATAGTTGAGTATACATATACTAAGAAACATATTTTCTACGGTATTCTAGCCGCTTTTCCTACTAAAAAACGTGGTCTGGCTCAGTTTTTGTATTTTGTATGTTTTTTATATTAAATTTTATTGTATTCAATTGTAAAATCATAAATTAAGAACATATTGCGTGAAATTAATAACCTAAATTGGAGTCGATTTAATTATAAAATAAAACTGAAATTAATTTCGTGGGATTTTTCAAGAGCACATCTCATAACTCAAATTTGAAAGAAACTGCATTTTTCGAAATAGAAAGTATAATTTGTATTTTATTTTATGTTACTCGTATGTACATTTGTATTTAATTAATAATCTATTTTATTAACATGTGTTAATATACTTATATGTAGTTATATGATTTCTTTTAAAAATTTACTTACACAACCATTAAATTATAATATTTTTTCCAACGAAGTATTACCACGATGTAATAAGGTACATTGGCTTGTGACGTGTCAGACGTAATAAGCACTGTGTTGAAATCTAATCTACATAAAGGCTGTATTGTACCGTGCGAAACTTTTCTCAATTAGCGGCTGCGGCAACCGCTGGAGGAAACTTCATTTTCGGAAGCCCCGCGCGCACCAAGGCTGTACCTCGCCAACAAATAAGGCCACATATAAATGCCTGTGAACCCACCATTGTGTTACTAAAGGAACAGATACGCGGCAGGACGGTTGTGCAACCCTTAAGTGATTAAAAAAAATTAAAATGTGGCGATATGAGTGCTTGATGCTATTAGTGATTAGTGTTGTAGCAGCTAAGCCGAAAATTGCAGTTTTCTCACCTGCCTATAATCAGGCTTATGAATATTATGTAAGATTTGTTATGATATATTCATATACTAACACTAGTTTTGCCGGCGACTTCAGTTGCATTAATGTTATCCCACCGGAATCGTATATTTTCCCGAGATTAAAATAGTCTATGTCCTATTTCAGACTATAATCTATCACCGTGCCAAATTTCATCCAGATCCGTTCAGCCGTTCTGGTGTGGTGGAGTAACAAACATCTATTATAATATTATAGTATATAGATTATAAAGCTTTAATATAATATAACTATGTACTTAAATGAAATATGTGGCAATTATAGAATTATTAGTCAAAGTATATTAACTTTGTTTTACGAACAATTTTTGGACCAGGCATTGAATTAAATGATTATTATAATTATTTACGGATATTCTCACTCTTTAAAATTCTAAAGGTTTACCCTCCAACGTCTTCCGTCTTTCGTTTTCATTTAAAACTTTTTTGCTTGTATTTTTATATTTAACTATACTTTTTATAAAAACTACGTTTTAACGGTTTTACGCGCGGTAATTTATTTGATTGTCTTTTTATATTTATCTTTTTATTTTATTATTATATAAAATTGTTAAAGCTAGACATGTTCTCTGAAAAGTTTTTGCGCTGTTTTTTCTCTTCGAGTCACAACATGTTGCATATCGGTGGTAAATTAGATTAGGTCCCATAGCGTAAATAATAACCGAAAACATAATTAAAACTTAATATTTAATATGAATTAATAATTGGCGGTAGGCTAAATAAAATTTTAAGACTACTCATTGACACTTGACATCTTTGTATTTCCTGATCACAGCTACTGAAAAGTGGCCGAAACGTCGGAATTATAAAAATCAAATAAGTCGCTTAAACTGCGCTTTAAACCGTTAAAATTAAGTTTTGTTACAAGTCGCAAAACTTAAGAAACTACATTTTTTAAGGTATGTTAATTTTGTGTTATATAGACATTATTTAAGTGTTAAAGAAATTATAGTTTTTTTTTTTGGTTTATAATTTCATTGACTCTTTTGGACAGATCGGACGACAACGAACGCCGAAAGGCAGCCTCTGATTTGTATTCCTTTAAAAACCACTCTTGTTATAGAAAACGTATCATGGACTGACTTTTATTCCAGAAGCTTCTGGGATAAAAGTCAAGTGGATTAGCTAATTCAATTTATCCGCAAGAAAGAATCTTATCAATTCCTAGTATTACTAGACTAGTAGAACTAGACACAAACCGAATTTCAGCAAATAAAAGCATAAAAGACTGACGCAGTTACTTTCGCATTTACAATATTAGTATGGATTATGTATGCGTATGGTTCCTATTAGTATGCATTTCCATATCGGATTTGAAAAGAATAATATCTTTTAAACCATTATGTCAGTGTTAAGTTATACAATGCGAACTTAGTAAAAAACGTAATCTTATCTACATAATACGAGTGCAAAACATAATCTTGCGGTAATCCGATTACATGAATAATAATTTCGACATGATTTAAATATCTCCATTCATGGTGCTTCTTTTCTCGATATAAGTAGTATAACATTTGTGAAGCAGAACGTGGGTTGAAATTGTATCAAATGGAGTAGACTAAGTATTAAGTAGTTTTCACTGAAATGAAATATAACTTTGTAATAGTTACTTTAATAACATATTTAAAAAATCAAACATGCGAAAATACGTAAAGTTCATTTATTTTTGTGGAGCTTTAAAGCGTGTGACAAAGTTTTGGTCCATGGAAAGTCTCTGACACTTATAATACTTATTTTATATTTTAGAATAATATTCTACAAAACATATAAAAATCAGCCATTTTAATTAAGTAATTCGTATTTTTAGTTGCCTTTCTTACCTGGTACCTGCCCAGGTGTCACAAGGCGAGCTTAACAAGCACGCCGGTATTAAAAGAGCATGAGACGCTACTGAGAACCTAAGGTTTCATCTATGTGAAAATAAGTTAGGTCTGATCGCTCAGGGATCTTAATCTATCATATTAAGCGATTAATCAACATAAGTCATAATAAACAGATTCTACTCTTTAATACATTCAAAAAATTTCACAAAAGAGCTACCTTAATATGTTATTATGATCATTAATTAATGTATGATATTTTTTGATGATCATAAATGATATATTACTTCAAAGGCCATGAAACGGTCGTATATATTACGACTGTTGTATGTGTACGTTTATATCTTGTGTCTATCATAACCTCACACGCAGGGTTGCCAACTCTCAAAAAAATTACATTACTTTAGTTGATTAACACAATAACTTACAAACAAAGAATATTACAAACTATAAATTTTTCAAATAATTGTGGCGATTTTAGAGGTTTTGACTATAGGATCAAACATTGATGTTTTATACAGTTGTTAACCTTATGTGTCAAGTCATCGTGAACGTAGAGTAGTAGTACTATGCATGCCTTTTAAGTTCTGTCGTTTTCATATTTCCCGGCAATTTTGAATTTGGAACTATTCTATATTCGAATGTGTTTAAATTTTAGGATTAATGCTATTGTTTAGTCACAGCGTCGATTGGAGTCTGTCAGGTTACGTACGAAAATGAATCTTTCTAAGGAAAATGTTCGTGCAATAAATTTCTACAACTTTAGAAGAGGCCTGACACGGCTTCAGTGTTTGGAAGAGCTAACATCTGTGTTCAGTGATGAAGCCCCATGTCTCCGAACTATCGAATGCTGGTATTTAGAATTCCAGCGTGGACATACCAGTGTTAGTGACAAATCTCGCGAAGGACGCCCAAAATCCGCGCCTTCACTTAAGATAACATCATTGCTGTGAGACAACTAATTCTCGAAAATCGTCATGTGACATATCGAGAGATAGAGGCTCTATTAGGCATCTCAGGGACAACCATTCAGAAGATCTTGCATGAAGCGCTTGGTGTGAGAAAGCTAGTTTACCGTTGGATACCGCATCTGCTTTCCGACGATCACAAGGCGGCCCGCGTCAGAAGGTGTAAGAAAACTCTGCAAAGTCAAAGGTTCCAGTCCGGTGAGAAGTAGTCGACGCTTTCAAGTCAGCCATTTTGAACACCCCCACTTTAGAGTGGAATAAATGTTATAATAACTGGTTTGAGCGAATGGAAAAGTGTATTAAGCTACGTGGTGAAAAACAATCAAAAGTACTTAAAGGTTCTAGACGTGTTTTTTTCTTTAAACGACAAAACTTAAAAGGCATGCCTCGTAATAGTATGGAAAATTGCTCTATGATCTAAACTTGTCACTTCAGAGTGTAGTTTGATTGATTGGTAAAACAATGATTTCAGGATACACCGAAATATTCTTTCAACTACGGTGTAGCAGATCATACAACCGGTGATATCAAATCGCAACATGAAACTAGAGATGGAGATGTCGTTAAAGGTAAATTCATAACTATAATAGTGTGTAGGCTATCATTATAAAATCACAAAATCACAAAGCTGCAATCTCTCACTAATAAAACTATACACGGAGCCTATAAAAACAAAAATGACAAATGAATTGAAGCATTCTTTACAAACTTGTGTGCGTGTACTTATATATAATATACACGTGGTTTACATCTGTGTGGGTGTAGCAATGTATCCACTAGACATATTTTTTTACCTTCATCCATATCATTTCGATTATTTAATACAAGTTCTTGCAACACATTGCGGCATGACTGGCTTCCTATTTCAAAATCTTCCTTTAACCAGCTTTATTCTGAAAGCTTGAGACTCAGTCTACCTATTTTGTCCATCTGACGCTGCAATTTACAACTATTTATTTTAGTAGAATGCATAATTTTAGCAACATGTAAATATTTATGAAAGTCATCTCTGCGATATAGGCCTTCCTCGACCTGCATTTATTCCTATTTGTGGCAAATCTACTTCGGAATAATAATAATATACTTATTTAGTATAAGTATACTTCGGAGATAAAATGATTCGTCTGAAATTTATCTCTACCATAACTGTTCATTATAATTATTGACATGTTTTGTTTGTCAAGTTTATATTACTTGTAATATAAACTTATCCAACTATTTAAATGTGGTAAAATAAAACGTAATAGGGCAATGTTTGACGACGTTAAGTGATTTTATTGTTAGATATTAATAGTATAATGTAATAATATAATCAAGTATAAATAAGAGATTGGGGATACAGTGTAACGTAATCAAGCATATGAAAGATAATGCAGTCGCAAAAACGGCCTATTAGAATTCAATTCGCTTAATTTATTACTAGACACATCCATTGTATTGTTCAGCCTTCATTAAATATATATTATAAAATGGTTATCTGACCATATCTATTGTATTGTAGATAATAATGATATGAATATATTCTTCGTCAAATTGTTTGTTCGATAGCCATTTGTAATGGATGCGGGGCCTATAAATACAAGTTGTCGAAGAAGAACCATACCTCTTAGGAATGACAACCGCGCAGTTAAAAAGAAACTCTGTAAAACTATTCTATAGTCCTACGTAACTTTGTAGTTAGCACCACAAGTCTTCCCTCTTTTAGGCTTTTTATCATTCAAAACATATATTTTTTAAATTAAATTAATAACTAATATTTACATTTATCTAAAAATATAAAATATAAGTATCTATGTACAGCTTACAAAAAAAATGCAATAGTAAATGAGTCTCATACCACCGTCACTTGGAAACGTCCCTAAAACGCTAGCAGCGTTACCACGCGTTGTCTGAAATACAGACCAGCCTTTTGGTCGTGTCAGACATTTTTCAACCCTATAGTTACTCGTAGGTCTTCATAAAGACTTTAGCAGTCAAAAATATAAAAAATATATTTTTTAATTGATTTGGTCTCCTTCATTCATACAATTAACGCTAAATAGCAAGAAAAATTACATAATATCTATAATAGACTAAATCTTAAATAAAGAAACTAGGTGAAATAACTTTTCTCATGAATGCTTATGCTTCACACCTTTGTTGGTCAAATATTTAAGTTACGAATTATTGACCTGAATTTAGTATATTTGTAATATTATACTATTATTAAATTGTCGTTGTTCAGTTCGCCACTGTAGCAGGCAAAGCATGTAATATATAAAACTATCCCGGTGCTCATTCTAATAATCTAAGCCAGGGTAGTGAGGCAACGGCTTAGCTAGCACCAGAATCTTGGAAAGTATGAACCCGCAATCGTGTGACTGCGGGTCCCTTTCATATTATCAAAGATAAGCCCCCGGCGGGTTTTCTCTTACTTAAATAATAAGAATGGCGCGTGTAGCACACCTGCTCGTCCTCTTCTTAGCAGCCTGGATACGAGCAAATTTTTCTGAAAAATTAGGGGATTCCTACATCCAGCTGTGAAGAGCAATTAATTTTCCGGTTGACTGAAACTGCAAAGTGTGCCTATCTTGTAATACTATATAGTCCTACTATGCATTAGTTAGCTTGTGAAATACCTTTATTAAAAATAAAATAATAAGTATAAGCTGACATAATTATCCTTTTGGGTTATAAGTTTTTAATGAAATGTAGTCAATGTATTTATATATTTTTCTAATAGCGTATTCCCGGAAGTTTCTCAAGAAACATTTGTTATTTATTACAGGTCAGTACTCGCTAGTGGAACCAGATGGCTCGATTCGCACCGTGGACTACACAGCTGATTCGGTACATGGCTTTAACGCCCGAGTGACTAAGACTGGTCCCTCAATCCATGCGCCTCCTCTACAAGTAGCACCGGTAAATAATATTATTTTTGATTATTTTATGCAGTCGAAGCTGAAAAGTCAACGTCAAATCCGGGTCCATAATACCAAGTTTAAGTCAAGATTTGAATTACGTCCCTCCCAATCACATGAATGATGACTTCTTATCCCAAGGAAACTGCAGGTTTCGAGGAATAAATAATTGTATACTCTACCGCATTATTTACGCTTGGGTATACCATAAACCTCGTATAATATACTTCATGTAGGCACCTAATTAGGTTCGTTCCCAATGTGGTGAAGATGAAATAAAATTACTTTCACATTTATTACACATATGAATTAGTGTGGATTTGGAGTCCAGAATGTTGCATCAAATTGAAGTATTTCCTGTGAATTATAAATATTATATTGATGGATTTCTGATCAGGGGCCTTACTCTCAAACGCTTTTCATCGTTCATTTTCGTCCAAGCAGCCCGAAAGAGTTAATGAAATTTTGGATAGAAGAAAGAAAGAATAAGTATTTCTTTAAAACAACGATAATGTATTCCATATAACACTAAAGTAAATTGAACATACAATGGAAAATGCACTTAATAATAAAAAAAATCAAACAAAAAAATTCTAAAACGAAAACGTGCGACAAAACACGTTTGAGAGTAAGTCCTCAGAAATGATTTATTTTTAAGGTAAAACCTGTGATTCAATATGTGACTAAACCAGTACCAGTTCCAGTGGAAGTTCCAAAACAGGTGTATCCACAGGAAGTTTACGCATCGCCATCACCTTTCAGTGAGTATTACATAAGCCAAGTTGACACCATCAGAGTATGCTCGGACTGAGCGCATTCATACGAAATAACTTCATAGGTGAACTCGGGTAGCGGTTTAAATTCATACGAAGAATGTAACATTTATTCATTTTCAAGTAGGTTTAAATTTTTTTATTGTCTAAGCTTAGCAGACGGTCCACCTGATGGAAAGTGGTTTCCATCGCCTTTGAAATTTTTTAATAGCAAATGTGCTACTATTATGTTGTCACTCTCTAATGCGAGATTGGAACCTACCCACTAATGCCGGAGCACAACTCAAAGTTGTTATGGCGGCATACTCTAGACTAGGGACGGTCGCCATCCATACAGGCAAATACCCTACCACAACGTCTTTTAAACGTAAAAGTTATGTTGGAAATCTCTCTCCGTTCCTGCACGGATTTTAAAGATGAGGCTAGTTTATTTCGTATAAAGTCATACGAATTGACTCCTATAAGCTGAATACATATTTATTTGAACTAGACGCTTCTGTTGTAGCATATTCGTATTTGCCGCTGCAACGTTACGAATAGCATGTACATGTCCAGACACATACGGTCGACCGTACTCTGATTGTGTCAGCGTAGCATTAAGAGGATTTGATAGTCATATAAACTGATTTTGTATGATAGTAGTAAATAATAATAATAATTTAAAAAAGTCAAATAGCTCATTTGTTAAGGACCGTAGTCATTTTGGTAACAACGGAACCTTTTAAAAACGTCATATCCGTCCGTCTATCTGTGAAATCGCAAATGAATAAAGATTAAGGGCGGCCGACATGGATATAATTAGGGGCTGAATTTTGTTTCCAGTGTACTTGCCGCGTACGATGTTGATAGATTAAAGAAAACACTTATACTTTTGATATACAGAAAACGAAAGAAAACACTTATACTTATATGTTGGTGATACTTCTAATTAATTTTTATTTAATTAAATCAATAGATGGCGAGATTATTGTGTCTAAAAGTCGTGAAAATTGTGTAACTTTTAAACTATGAAGTAGAATATTCTGATAAAAGCTTGTCGCATTTCCATAATACTTTCCCTGAAAATTATTTTGAATACAATAATATGTTGCATAAATGCACTATACCGCTGAAAATATGCATTATATTTATATCCATTATATGATTGGAAAAGCTATAATAATCTAACACTTACTTCTTAGATGATTTGTGTAATCACAGATGCGAAAGTTACAAGTTATGCAGCATGTTGATGATAAAACATTGTTGAAGACCTATGGGAAAATATGTCTTACGGGTTGCAAGATTATTCAATTATGGGTTCAAAGAACGACAATATTATGTTTTACGTGTGTAGTGCGGAATGTAAATATTGTTCTTTGATACGGAATTTAATTAATGATATAAGAATGCGTATTAGTCAAGCCACGAAAGAGGAATCCACAGTTAACCTAAGTTTTCTTCAATGTTTAAAATTTTCAGTTTATTTTTGTTGAAAGTTTTATTATAGTCTACTTTAGTTGTTTTGAGATTTACTTACCACTTTATTGTTTAAAATTTAAAGCGAGTGAGATTTACCATTTTGAATAGAAATATAGATTATTCTGGTTTATATACCTATTGCATTAATTACAAAGTCATGAAATAATCGTTATGGTTTTCCAAGAACTGTCTTTTCACCGCAAAAAGGAGTTTCTTTGAACTGACTCCTACTTTCCGGGGAGTATCTGTACCAGTGACCAATGGACTTCAGCTTCTTGGTATTTCCCTAACATTGAGTTTCAGCTCCTCAATTCCAAAGCAAATTGCTGCTAGAAAGATGGGCATACCGTTAAAGGTGAGGCGGAACTTCACTGTTTTGGAGTGAACTAGCTAGCTACTGATGCTGTATTAAGCATAAATACTAGCATGTATGCATGCAAGTAACCTTATCCGAAGGCGCATTATCGTGG
Source organism: Dendrolimus punctatus (assembly GCA_012273795.1). Lineage (NCBI taxonomy): Eukaryota > Metazoa > Arthropoda > Insecta > Lepidoptera > Lasiocampidae > Dendrolimus > Dendrolimus punctatus. Next base: position 6,870,910 of record CM022534.1, on the reverse strand, counting down.
TGTAAAATCCAAGAATTTTCTTTACAGAAATCTGGCCTTTTCTGTGAAATATGCTCTCTTAAACGCTGCATAATACTCAAATAAAATACTTTATTTACCGTTTGATCTTCCGATAAGAATTCCGAATGGACGACACTATGATAGTTAAAGAAAACAGTCAAAATGACAGTTTGAGTTTTGATCTCGACTTTGGCGTTGTTTTTCGGTTTCAAATGAAAAACAGCTGTGCCAATTTAACAACAAAGAGAAAAAAACAACATTTGAATTTGGAAACATAAAAAAATCCATTCCCGATACTTTTTTGACAGAATGTATATGAAATGGGAGGTCACGAAATTTAGATCCTCTCACCCATTGTCATATTTTGTTTCACTTCTACTGCATGTGAACTGCGCACACACACTTTTTTTTACTTATACTAACAATTAGATGTTAAGTTTCTTGTGTTAAGGTCATCATCGCACACAGTACGTACATTGTAAACTGAATTTTTTTTCCCTCAATTACATGCAGGTTACCCTTCATTTATATAATTTTTGTGGTTTACTATATCTACTATAGAATGTAATATAATTGATGTGTTTGCTATAGAATATAATATATTTGATATTTATATTATATTCTATAGTAATGTGTATATTATATTCTGTAGTGAAGATATACACCTAAAGTTTTAGAAAAAATTGCTGTCGCATTCCATATACAGATGGACAGACGTGATGATTGTAAGGGATAGGCTATTGGTAAAATGTAAAATTTTGCTTTATAAGCAACTGAATCTTTTTAGTTACCATAATAACGTTTAATTAAAATTGTTAATTAATGTGTAATTCAGATGATCTTATTCTTGTTTTCAGTATACCCGAACGCAGGGCCATCGCAGTTTCCTGAATATGATGGATTTGAATACGATGGACCCTACTCATTCCCATCACATAATCGCTATTATAAATAGATTAATTCTTTAAATGTGCCAGTGTAAATTAAGAATGTAGATTTATTTACTTTTAATACGATATCTAAGTATATAATGAAAAATAATAAATATGTGTATTTTATAATTATTAAAATAATGTAGGGTAAGCTTGCTAAAACATTTATGCAGTTCTGTCTTCTAAGCGCAGTCTCTTAAGATTTCATATGTGTATAGAACACTAATCATAAATATTTATATTAAATGAAAATTCAAAACATGACTCACATATTATTATATAACTATAGGTACATAGACCATATTTTAAAATGGTTTTTTTAACCGACTTCCAAAAGGAGGAGGTTCTCAATTTGTGTATACGTAACTTTTTATATTCCGATTTCATTAAGCAAACATAATTATGAAACTTCCGCTGTCTATGACTGTAAATAAATAAAATAATGTAATTTCTTTTATCGCCAATGTCTTTTATTTCGATGCTTGTTTTACACCGTAATTACCGCATATCTTAGAAAGTTATCAAAACATAATTAAAACTAATTCATCTAAATATTTTTAGCTCTTCGTCTTAATTTTTTCAGAATTTTTCCCTCATAATTCCAAACTTAGAGGGGAGCATACTTTTGAAGACTTGTAATTAAGAACATTACGCCAGCCTCTGATGCTAACGCTACATACAAATTGTGTTATACGATATATCCCACATCCGATAAATATTTATACCACTTCAATGTTCATTAATAAAAAACCGGGACTAACATAACACTCGTCCTAATCCTTACACGAATAGATAGCCCCACAGGTCATTCTTCTGTCGATTGTCAATGTTTTATTGCTTGATTTATAATTTGATATTGAAAACATTTTTTTTAAATTAATAAAATAGTATAATAATTTTTAAATAATAACACTTTCAAAAACGAGACACTGATCTTTGTACTGGGTGACAGTTTTTCTTATTATTCTGCTTCCATTATACATGTTTATGTTTAGCGTATAAACTAATTCCTGTAATTATCAGGAATATAATTAAGTATTTATTAATAGCAATAACTCCGATCAGTGTAAGTAGTATGTTGTTTTGCATTATTTTCTTACTGCAGCTTGTAAAATGAGCTCCTGAGTAATAAATATTAGCAAAGTAGAAGGATTACGATTGTAGTGTATTTTGTATTCAGGAGACAGAATTTAAGATTAACAATAATGCATTGTTAAATACATATTATTCCAATCTTCGAAATATTTATAGCATTTCTTTTCTACAAGGCTTTTCTTGCGTAAACTTTGGAATCGTGTTCCCAAAAACTATTCTAAATATTATATTCTGCCTCACTCTTTTATCAACAATATCTACATAAATACCTACCTCATTTCATGATAATTGTCGCTGCTATAATCTTTATATAAAATTCTCGTGTCACAGTGTTAGTTACCATACTCCTCCAAAACGGCTAGACCGATTCTCATGAAATTTTGTGTGCCTATTGGGTAGGTCTGAGAATCGGACAACATCTAATTTTCATCCCCCTGAATGTTAAGTGTAGTCCACCCCTAAATATATTTTCTTAATTTTTTTATATTTTTTTATGATACATAATTAAAAAATACATATAACCCTAAATTTTCAATCAACCCCTATTTTTTAATAGCGATATTAGTATGTTATAATTTTCTACTGGGATGATTTAGATTTTAATTTGAAACAGGTAGATGGCGCTGCAATCGGGTACCAGAATTTAGGTGTTCTATGTGTTGAAGTTTGTCCCGGAATGGCTTAAATAAACGATTGGACCCAGTAGGTGGCGCCGCGATACTCCTCCCAAATGCTGGGCCTGATTTTGGTGAATTTCTTTTGTTTGTTCAAGTGGATTTGACAATAGTTTGCATTAACATTTGGTCCCGCTAGATGACGCTGGAATAGGGATCTAGATTTTTATCTTTTAAAGGCAGGACAACGTCTGCCGGGTACAGCTAGTTGGTATGTAAATAAATTTAAATGCTTTTTTGAAACACGATGAAATTGTATTCATGTATGTGACAGTGCAGGTAAGTTGCAAGAGAGTTGCTGGCGCTGTTATGACCACTTTTTATGGGAACTGGCAAGTTATGTGAGCTATAAATAATTAACCATGTCGCTTCAACTAGCTCCCAGAAAGAAAATTAAGCGGTAAACTCGAGCCATGCAAAGTGGGAATTAAAAGGTTTTTGAATGATACCGGGATTTAACGGTACATGTATGTATACCTATATGTAACAATATACCTAAATTGATATTTCTTAATAATATTAATGAATAGACATCCCGCTCCCAGATTCAGATCTTCCGATTTTAAAGAAACAGACAAGTGTGCCATTAAAGCCTGTTTGAGGCGTACGCTCCGTATGTTTCTTTTCCTTCACTATCAGCACGTGGTAGGTACTTCTAACAATATGGATATTATGAGAGAAAACAGTGCCTGACGTGTGCTTTCCGACAGTGCCGTAACGTAGTGGGGGCGGCAGAGGCGGCCCGCCCCCGGCGACACTTTTTAGGGGCAACATCTCGCAATAAATAATATATATGTTTGAACCATTTATATTTTTATCGCAATTACAAATTCGGACCATAACTTACTCTGTGACGAATTCGGGGAATCCCTTTCTTCGATTGATATTTGTAGCGACTGTTGGCAACACAAGAAAAAGAATTTTCAAAATTGGTTCATTAGATCCAGAGATTACGTTTACGAGTATGAAGTTGTAGGGAACAACGTCACAAACACACAAACTTTACCTCTTTATAATATTAGTATAGATATAGTATGCATTAAATTGAAATACGTAAATAAAAGGGCGACAAAATTGTCTTCCGCCCGGCGGCCGTCACCCACGCTACGCCGCTACTTCCGGCAAGGATTCCAATTTACCGATAATTTTTATCTATAGATCTGTTAGAAGATTTTCTCCCAATCGTGTCCGAAACGGTTCAACGGATTTCAATGAAAATTTGTGGATTAAACCAACAATATTATCTTAAATGTTTGTATACGTTCCATTTCGATATTTTGCACGGTTCAGGAGGTATGAACAGAACATCCAAGAACCGCACCAAAGAAGTAGTTGGCACCGGTAATATTAAAAAAAACTCAAAGAGTAATATTGAAAAATACCCAGTCATCGGCGGGAATGTGAAGCATCTTCAACGTTCAATGACAAATCGTGACCTGTACTGTAAAAACCGGAATGCATGCTCGAGCTGCTCTTCAGTTTAGCTCAATCGCACATTGTGCAGTAAATTGTAAATTATTAATCGACCGATCAATTACAATGTATAATGAACCTTAATCTAGAGTCCAAAAATTATATCTATTTTAATATTATTAAAGTGTCTGTTTGTGATTTGAAAATGAATGATACGACATTCATAACAAACAGTCGACTGGGCCTACTTTGCCTTCGAGTTCGAATTATTGTTATGCTACTTTATTTATGTATCGAAGCATCCGTGCCCAGTAATCTACGTCATCCTAAAGGTCAGAGCCCCGTATTTCCGCGTGATCCAAACCGCGTCATGACAGCGTCTAACTTTGCTCGACAATAAACTAGGCCCCTAGCATCGAATCGGCATCCTGTCGTAAGCGTCGAACTTTGGCAAGGACGTCCGCCTGGAGTGTATTTCAAATAATTCACGTCTTTATCCAATACATACGCTCTTATTCATATTGGGTTCATGTAAGTTTGTAAGAAACTTAATGAAGCCTTCAACTCACTCAATAATATCGTTAAACTTTAAAATCCTGTACTTACTATCGATATTTTTTGACCGCCGCTGTGGTATAAGTTGAACCATTTAGTTAATTCTCGGTAAAGTAAATTGTTTAAGACTCGGATTCTATATCTTACTGACCGATCATTTGTCTTACTATTAGTTAAAATTTGACATAAGCTATGGAGCTTATGTCAAATTTTAATCGATAGTAATGTTAAAATTAAACTGATGGCAGGCAAGTGAATGAATGGTAAAATATAGGAACGAGCCATAAAAGAACTTTAAGTTATTAACTTAAGTTTGGTGGTTGTCTGAGATCAGTGTCGAAGTTTTTGTTTTATCCATAACACAACCGTAACTTACTTACCTTAAAATATACACAGTCAGTTTTGCACAAACTTTTAATTGTTTATGGTTATGTAAGCCAATATTTGACAGTTTATTTGTCTTTCAATTTCGATGAATCAAAGTGATAAATTATATAAACATACACTCGAGTCATTCAATGTCATTGAATACCGTCGTGTTCTTTCATTTCGGTGCCTTTGAACCAAGTTCACCAACAGCATAACACTCGGCTGTCAGAAAGGAACAAAAAATACTAGGAACATACTTTGATGTCTATTTATAAGTCTTAATTTTCTTTGCAATCTTTATATACAGAACCCTAAGTTAGGTGGATATGTATTTTTTATATTTAGATCTTTTCACATATTGGTATAAATGTTGCGTAAATCATACTATAGTGTTAAGTAAATATTGCTCATAAATAAATTAATTATATCGTTAATCTATTGAGCTTACCAAACCTGCGCCTAGGATTTTGATACTTAATTAGAATTAATTTTAATCAATTAAATTGGCAGTTTTATATATTGCAATACCAATAATTACATTATAGGGCTATATACTATAAAAACTTGTGTAATAAATTTTGCCTATTAATATAATTCATTTTACTATCTTAAGAACATTTATTACGATTAAACTGTTCTATTTTGTATTTTTTTATGTTTCGGACATTATTTTAATATTATAAAATTCCAAACATGCCATGTCTGTACATTGAAGCGATAAAAAAAACTGGAATAGATTATATAAACAATAACAATGTAATTTTTTTAGATTTCTTGTCTGGTCATATGTTACTTTAGAATTCGCGTAAAAATTACCAGACCTATTTCGATGCCACTTTCACTGTTGACAGCAAATTCTTAGACTTCGAATCTGCGAAATTTTTTATCTCAGAAATCCCGCGGAAATTTTACTGGGAATGATGAAGTCACGGGCATATCCTAGTTAAAATAATAAAATGATCTCTCATATAAAGCTTTTGACACAGAAAAATGTCGCGACAAACTTTTATAGTGTATAAACTGTATAATGTAACAAGTAATGGGTTTGATGTAGGTAGGTATTTCTAGTTCTTTTTATTTGCTTTATTTTACTTTGCTCATAGTTCTGTTTCTAATTTCCAACGGATTAGAACCATGCTGAACTCAATATCTTGATTATAGCTCTTGGAACCGGCTTCATCGGTGTGATACCACGCTCTCACAGAATATCGACATGAAAAGATTAGCTTTGAGATAATCGGGTTTCGTGGGATGGGAGTGAGAGTTCTTATCGCCCATTTTCCCCTTCCTTCCCTCCTTTTCTAATGACATATCTCACCCCCTCGATCCTATTCCTCCCGCCCGATCCCGCTATTTTATAATCTTGTCCCATTCTCTTTATCTCAACCTAAAGGTTGGGAACACGTTGGCTTCGCCTCTGGTGTTGCAAATATCTATGAGCGATGGTGACCACTTTCTGTTAGTTGGGCCGTCTACCTGTTTGCCAATTCGCAATTAAAAAAAATGATGACAGTAATTAAGACATATCAATAAAAAATGCTATATTAGGTACCAATCATAAATTACTTTAATTTCTATTTTAATAGGACGGAGGATGTTATAGTGCGGACTAGACTAGAAACGATATTTAGAAATACTTTTTTTATGAATAGATTATCAATTTTTAGAGTTCTGTAGCAATTTTGGCAGGAACGGAACTCTTACACAATCTTTACGGTTGTCCATTCATGTGAGATATACCTATCACAGTAATTTCGTGAAAGCTCAATTATCGATTGAAAAGGGCATTTTATTTTGCTTTAAATTTTCGTGTTTGCTTCATTTCGATATATTAAGTCTAGCGGCCCGCCCCGGCTTCGCATAAGTATTTAATAAAAGTTCCAAGATTAAAAATTATAATACACAATATAAAATATAATATAGCCTATGTCACCGGAGGATAATGTTGTTTGCCAACAATGAAAGATTTTTTCAAATCAGTTCTATAACTCCGTGCCCTATTCAATTCAAACAAACAAATCTTTCCTGTTTATAATATAAGTATCGATTTACGGTCTTATTCATAGAGAGCTACAGTTAGTTTGAAAGCTTCTTTAAGAATCATAAAGAAGCTTTCCTATTTTAACTCTCTATGAATAAGACCATTAAAAGATATGAATGCAGGATTATGAATGTTTATTATTATGATTATGTTTATTTATAGTAGTTAAGTATATATCCGAATGATGTTCAAATGTTATAACAGATAAGAATAGATGGTGAATAAAAGAATATATATACTATAGGAATAAAAAGATGAGACCATCGAATACGTGGGGCATCAAGAATTTGATAGTTATGAAGTAAGTCTAGACGAATGTGTTTTTGGAAGATGTGGTTTAAAAGATTAAAGATTTCTTTCACCTCCACATTAATATAAATATTAATCTCGTTTGAACGACGTAGCGGACACAAATAGTAACTACTATTATAAATTAAGTCTATATAGATCTATTAGTTTTTGAGAAAAATACTGACGTACATACAGAAACAGATGGATAAATATGTTAATTTCTTAAGCGTACCGTTTAGAACCATAATAATATATATGTCTTGCAAAAATCGCTGTACCCATTTCAATAAGCTCGTGGCCTTAATAAATAACTTGTTCCGTTTAATTCAAACATGATATCAAGACAGGATAGTCTTGGAAAAAAGAAACAATGAATAACTTTTCAAAAACTATAAAATTGAATTTTACGATAATTGCACAAAAACTGCAATAATATCTAAAATCTTAGTTACAATATATCTTTTGTTACTTCTCTAAAATCGAATCGTGAATACTTTTGGATAATAAATCTGTATATGAATGGAAAACGCATGATGCAAGTGTCATGATTTGGATTATTTGGAAACGTCACGAACAATAAATACCATTCAGCAAGCAACAATAAAAAGGCGATAAGAATCATGTACCCATTGTTTCTGGTATATGGGATGTACGAGTATTCGTGTATAACGTGATATTCATTCAAATATTTTTTACTACCTTTTATGGCGCTTTCTGTAACAAAAGTCGTTGTCACAAAAATTAGTTATCACATAAAAAAGATGGGTGTCGAAAATTTAATTCATACAAATTCCTTATGTTTGTCTGTCTGTCTAGGAATGTCATAGTCATTTCATATAGAGTCTATTAATACCATATATATTAAATTCAGAAGGAAAAATGTGTTTTAAGATCATCAGATCAGGTGACCCTGAGTGGAATAAAAGTGATATATGGTGCATATCTATATATCCCTTTCATTATCCTTTTTTATCATAGTAGGTACAGGTTCACGTTTGATAGCTATCTGTTAAGTGACAAAGATAAAGCACGTAGTAGATTTGCTGTCACTTGAGAACCGTCATGCATTCGTGAACTTACAGGCAAGTCGCTCTATTTTCTAGAAGGGTCTATATATAAAAATATGGACTTAATGATCACCACGCCAAGTCATTGAAATAGGTGACCTCAATTAAATTGGGTACAGAATCATAGGCCGTTTATTGCATACGTTTTTAATTTATGTTGTAAATGTCAATCAATTCGTCTCTCGACAACTCTTAGTTATTGGTAAGATTAATTATATTTGCAATAACTGCCCTTGGTTTTATACCCATCGTTTATAGATAGATATATAGCTTAGATGTGTATTATATATTGACGTCGCTTATGCGCAATCGAAATTAAGGCCCTGGCGTTTGATGAACGATTAAAAGTATGAGAACTGAAAGACCTTTCAAAGTATTGCTATGACAACCGATAGTGATTCGTTACTCACTGTGCAACTAAGATAACATAATCGATTAGTTTTTATAATTAGCGTGTTGTATCAATTTGTTTCACATTAATTTTAATAATCTTTTGTAACACTTTTACGTACTCTCATATTTTTATGTTAATAATTTAGCAAATAACCCGTTCTTTTCGTGGTGAAATGATTATTTTTTTAAACAAAAACAAAGATATTTAGCACAGTTAAAGAACACAATTTGTGTTTATATTTTATTTCTTAATGAAGTGATGAAATTCCAAATTAACAAACCCAATGATATATGTGACATGACAAAAGTTTTGTTGAATTTACTAATCAATTTAGAAGTTTTTGTGTGGTTTTTTATAACAAAAAGTATTTATTCGTTTATTTCTAAATGTATTAGGTAACATTCAACAAAATTAAGGACGACGTGGATGAGACATTATAAAAAGAGACATAAAAAAGTTAAAGTTTTTATATATTTTTTTACATGAAATATTTGTTATTTTTTTATCGAAATTGTCTTAGAAACAAGTTAAATATTATTTACATATTTTATTTTGCAATCAAACCAACCCGCTTTCGTCTTTATGTTTATACATATTTATTATTAGGGATTTGGATTAAACACATTACTTTAAATATTATACCCTAAGGGCCGCTAGCATAACGATCGCCTTTAAATAAAATTAGTTAATCATATTAAATTGCCTAAATACGTTTTACACAAAACATACAGACAGTTCTTTAAACGTGTTAAGCGGCAAATTTTGCGTTGTGCAGTATCGCACTTTGTGTTTACGGGTGTTAAATACGTTTAGGGTTTCAAAATAAATGTAAGGAACGTTATGCAAGCGGCTCTAAAAATTTTTAATCTGACAGAATCCGTAATTATATTTCTTTCCCTCTGGCATTCTACTAACCAGTATCTTTTTCATTGATGACTACAAATATTGAGCTCAAATTTATGTAAATTAAATAATAATTTAATGAAAAGCAAGTATGAGTATCAAATCGTTTTACAAAACTGTTGATATTTTTAAATGCCGCGATTTGGCAGTGGCTGTATGAAATGTTTGCACAGGCCTGCATAGATAATCATAATTCTTCTGTTAGCACAGAAAATAGTTTCGTCACTCTAATCAGGTCAAGCGTACTTTCCGAGTATCAGAAATCCAAAATAAGACTTGTAAATGGACCAACTCACCGTGATTTTGTCAACATAGAAAAAACATCGAAACGGAAAATATTTAATGATATCTAATAAACCAGTAGGTGGTATTAAGATATTATTAAATAAGTAAGTATTATCAATTATTGCCCACGTAATAGTACCACAATATGTCATCAGATTACTTCCTGCAGCTAAGGTTGTAGATATTTCGATCAAAGACGTAACTTTAAAACACGTGTTTCCTTTACTTCCTACTCAAGAGGCAGGTTCCAACACAAGTTGTGTTCATAACAGAACAGTAGGTATCGTTATTAGAAAAGCAATTAATAAGATAGTGATCTATTGAGAGGGACTGTAATAAATAGGCAATTGTTGTCAATTCGGTTTGTTTTTGAAATGCACAATGACTGATTGGTTTTCATTTCGTCAGTTTATACTGTGATATTTTCTTGGACAAAACGTCTACCGTTTTCGTGTTACTGGAGCTAAAAGCATTTAATCGAAAATACCCTCTATCTCAAAAACTACTCATTTTCAGATTTATTTTTGGAACGAAGTTCCTTATTGCGCGTTGCGAAAGGGGGCTAGAGTAGACGGAAAAAAATAAGACCAAAAGTTTTATCGACACTTTTTGCTATAGTTGTAAGCCGTGCGCGTGTTTCTCTATCTCTCTCTCTCTCATAGAAAGCAAGCCAGTTATTACTAAAATTGAGCCTACTGATTAAGTTTATATTACATTATATTTGTTAATAATAAAAAAAATATTATTATAACTTAAAAAAATAACATTTTATTACAATTCCTTCACTAATTAATCGAAAGGTACTTCGTTCCATCCATGTGTTCCTTGAAATCTCTCAAGTTTTTTTTATATTATACCACTTTGATATATTCTGAATTCTACACTTCATAGTTTTCGACTTAGAAACGTGCGTATTACAGGGCAAAAATAATTAAGAAATTGTTTTCCTTAAAGATCTGATTAATGATAATCACATACGACTATGCACATATGGTCATATGGCGGCTACCCCTAATCTCTGTTTTTTCGCAATTTGACCACATCACTGTGGTCAAATTGCGGTTAAAAAAAATATTATTAATCACAGTCAAATGTAACTTATAGATGATACTCAGCAATAATGTAACTTTCTACTTGTGAGAAAATCGGTTCTGTAGTTCAAAAGATTACTTACTAGTCCTCTTTTTCTATTCATGTATAAAAAAAATGAAATGAATAAACTATAAAATTCTTGCAAATAGTATTTATTGTAATCTAGAAAAAAAAGTTTGATTGATTTAAAAAAAGACGACATACACAAAATCACATAATGTGTTTATAATAAATGTTATACAAAAACAAAAAATAATAAAAAAACATGTAAACATTTGTAAAACACAACAACATAATTATATAATAAATAAAGAAATAAGGTTGATTCTCATAATTATTTTGAAAGAAATTATTACGTTGCTTATGTTTTACATTATTCATAATGGTTTAATTTAAAGAATTAAATGCATGTAACATTGTTTCGTATGTAATTATTTTTAATTTAATTGAAGGTGCTTTGGTTACTTAATAAATAATTTTTAATTTATTTACGCTTATTGAATTATCAAAGCTGGTATGTTATCAATGCTGATTGCGCAAATAAATATTCGCAAACTTCGTTTATTGCGAAATTTAGTCCAGGGCAGTAAAATGAGATGCGAAGATAAATGTTTGGTAACTTAAATCATTTATGAATAAGTTAAGTTAAAAATATATTCTTAAGTTTTCGCGACCTGTATACATAATTGAACTACGTAACTATCTATTTAAGTATAATAAACCATTCATATCTGATTTTCTATTTTTATTTTATTTTGACAAATTTATGTTTCTACTATAAAGTTATGTAAACAATTATTTGTATTTTTGGATAGTTTAGTAAATATATAAAACTAGAAAATGTCTGCGACTTCGTCTATATTTGAAATGAAATTCCCGCGAGATTCCCCGGACACAAGGGACAAGTGGAAACTGTGTCGGAATAAGCTAATTTTTATGCATCCGAACAACATTAAACCGCTTCTGGGAGAATTTCGGACAGATTCCCTGGATAAGAATTATAACATATTTTAGTACATTAAATTTGCTATCGACCAGTAAACAAATCATATTAGAATTTTAAAAAAATCTGTCCACGTTAAGTCATCCCAGAAAAATTTCCGCGGCACTCCCAGAATTAAAAGTAGCGCACAGTTTAAGTATAAGAATTAGATATCGATCAGTAAAAACCTCATCGAAATCGGCTCACTAGTTTTAACCTGAATTCCGAACAAACAGGCAAGACAAAATTCTATTGTGTTCTTCATTGTTATATAGACTATTCCAGTTTTTTAAAAATAACTTTAAGTATGTTCAGAATTTTATTTATATTTCCAGATAGAGAGATAACACACAATATATCATAAATATAAAAGTTACATGTGTGTATATGTGTGATTAATAATATTTTTTAAACGTTATTTTGTAGTCTTGTTTATTGCCTCTTAACAGCCTTGGCTGTGTACCGATGTTGATGAAGCAACAAAACCATTTTTATTTTGGAAAAGGAAGGCGCGTTTACAGGATACAGGTGGAAAATTATGAGAGTAACATCTCGTGGAAAGCAAAGCAAAAGAATATAAGTAGTAAATAAATATCGGAGCATATAGAAAATAGGATAATCACCAAGATATAACACCTGGATCGGTTTTTTAACACATTGTCAACTTATTATTGAATCCGTTTTTGGGGAAAATGTAATTCTTATACGATTGAGGATTTTTTGGTAAAAAATTAACATTTATTATAAATACAACCGTCGTTGTGTTGCTATGTGTATTTGTTTCTCTATCCATACGTCAGTCTAAGTGTGTCACAGCCAGTTTTTGAATACTACTGGATCTATAAGAATGAAAATTGGCAGAGTGGTGTATTCCAGATCCAATTTAGACAAAAACTAAACAATTAACGTTACGTTGTTAATCTATCTCTAACGAATCCTCAATTTTGTGTAGACTGCCACGTCCTGGCTAATATTTTCGATCTGGAATCTTTAATAAATCAAATAACTGATCTACGGATATTATTATAGTAGACATTACAAAAAAATAAGGCAATAAAAACAAGGAAGCAACAATTAAGCATTCTAGCTGGAGGGCTCTTAGACATTTTTGCGTAAGTTTTCGAGGTATAAGGAAGTATAACTCGCAAGTTTTTTTCCAAAATTATTAATCAATAATTTTTTTAATTAAAATCAAATATTTAATTTAAAGGTTTATAATTTTTAAAACGCCCTAAGAACATTTTCTTCATAAAAAACTGTTTAAAACTTAATAGTCGGTTCAGCACCAATACGCTTCCGCCAGGTCTGCATTTTTATATTAGGATGTCGTATAATAAATTGTACATTCTTTCAACATGATTCCAGTAATACTCAAAACAGCTTTCAGCTATTATTTCCTGGAGATGATGTGGGATGGCGAATACATGTTGTAAGATATAGTGGGCAGGCTCCTGTATAGAGAAACAATGATGTTTCGAAAGGGGCCGCAGACAGTTGCCGATTTACACAGTGCTCTGATATTTAAATAACACAAGTTAACATTGGTCCGGTATAAGCTGTGACGCCCTTGACTTTTAAGATTGCCCGCCTGGGCGCTTCCGACGCACGACAATGCAACTAGTAAGTACGTGTATGTCGCATGTCTCAATGATCTATACCAATAAATATTATTGAAGTGGCTGTTTGTTGATTTTACCATACATATCACAATTTTAGTAAAAACTGCTTATAAATAACTTTTTTTTTTATTGCAGGAGTTTAGCAGACAGGCAGAAGGTCCACTTGATGGAAAGCGGTTACCATTGTCTATGAACATTTGCAACAACAAAGATGCTACGAATGCCTTGCTGCTCTCTTAAGGGAGACTGGAACCTGGTCACTAATGCTCTGGCATTAGTGACAGATCACAACTCAAGGTTGTTAGGGCGACATAATTTAGACCAGGGGTAGCCATCCAGTCGGGCAAACGCCCTACAACCTGGCTGTGGGTTGTTTTGTCGCCTCTTACGACAGACCATCCGGCCGCAGGGAATTGTATTCTTTCTCAGTTCCTGCACGGATAAAATACCTAATACAATATGAATTTTTGGTTTTTGTATCTTTTGTAGTGTGGTAGGGTGGGTATTTGCCCGTCTGGACGGCAACCAGTAACTTGAGCTAAAGTATGCCGCCATTACAATCTTGAGTTGTGTTCCGGCATTTGTAGCCAAATTCCAGCCTCCCTTTAGAGAGCGGCAGCACATGGGTAAGCACCTTTGGTGTTATGCTATTCATAGACGATGGTAACTGCTTTCCATCTGGTGGGTCATCTACCTGTCTGCATGCCACAAAAGAAGAAACGAATCCACAATTTCAATGAAAATATTAGGAATAAAACAGGAAAGTTGAATTGCTTATGTATGCTTACAAAAAGCTTTTTATGTTTTTCGTTTCTATTGGCAGCATGCCAGAAAGCAAGCAAAGCATAGACAATTTTATGATAACCCTTCATTGTTATAATTACAATATACGTAAACGCCCAGCCCGATGGACCGACGACCTATGCAAGGTCGCCGATAGGCGCTGGGTGAGGAAAGCGGAAGACAGGGATGAGTGACGCCGTCTTGGGGAGGCCTACGTCCAGCAATGGACTGCTCATTTGCAGTCTATACTTTACTTTACTTTTAGACTTTTCTATTTATTAATTTTCTTGTTAATAAATAGAAAAAGTCATAGTTACTAAAAGACATTCTAATTCATTGGCTAGGGCACTCGCATCTCTACCAATGACGCGGTTTCCAATTTGAGCCGGGACGCATACGCTTGGGAAATTCTCATTTAGATAGATAACTCTTTATTGTACACCAATACAGAAAAACATGTTAGTACTACTATTCTAATTGTTTTACATTTTTATTGGTTTAATTTGTCGTGTATTCAGAACTGCCGGTAAGGAAAAATAAGCAATATGTAGGTAATATGTTCAGCTAAACTATTTTTATTTCGTTTTATACTGTAATATCGGTCTTGTGTTAGATTCAATTTTACAGAGATTTTACATATGCAATATCTCACTGATCTATAATATTATAAAATTCTATACAAGCCGTCTGTATATCAAAGCTATTAAAAAAAACAGGAATAGACTATAAGCGATGGAGAATACGATTAATTTTTTTAGATTTCTTGTTTGTTTGTTCGGGACTCACGTAAAAACTAGTGGGCGATTTCTATGCGGTTTTCGTCGATCGACAGCAAATTATTAGACTTAAAACCTGCGCTATTTTAATTCCGGTTTTTTTTCTGGGAATGATTTAAATTGATCAGATAAAAAAAACGAATTCCAATGCGATTTTTTCATTGATCGATAGCAAACTTTATGTACTAAAATGTGCGTTATATTTTATTCCGGGATTTCCACGGAAATTATCCCTGGGTGGTTTATAGTTTTTCAGTTGCATAAAAATAAGCTAACCTATGCCGACTCTGTTTTCACGAAAACGATAGTTTATATTCCTATACTGCGATACTTTCTGCCCCGGGAACTTCAAGTCAAAGGTGGACGAAGTCGCATTTTCTAGTACACAATAAAATATATTCTAATCATTGTCTTTAACTACGTATAGCTTCTAACAAATAGAACGAGAATATTGAAACGACCTCACCACATTAATTGTGAAGATTTTATAATATTTAATTCATGTTTATTTATGCATACTCTTAAAATTAATAAAATATATAAAATTAAAACTGATACTATATTTACGTATTGCAAAGTAAGTATATAAGCAACGTTATACCTTAAAATTATTATTATAGCAAAGTTAAACACAAAGCAAATAGGAAAGATACCACCCAATCTTAAACTAGACAATTGATTTTAATTATTCTCGTATACCCAAATTAGCATAAAATCAACAAAGGCAACAAAATAACTTCGACGTATCGTCAGTTCCTCATTTAGGTAATTCGACCTTCGCGCCCAATCAGAACAAAAGAGGAAATTGTTAAGGACATGAAGTACCTAATGTCTTAATGAAGCCATAAACACATTTACATAAGTGTTGTTGATATCAAAAGAAGAGGATGTAGATAGGGATCTTTTGCATGTGAATGAATTGGCATTTAAAGGTGCTCAGTAGACGACGTATTTTTTGTATGTCTGTTGCTCGCAAAATTATTGTTATGAGCTACAATACTCGAATTAAAAACGCCGTTGGAACTACTATGGAATTTATTATAACTGTTCAAACACGTATAAAACAGGTACAAATATAACTGGACACAGCCAGTATAAAACTGCACGTTTCAATAACAGCGCAAAGTACGTCACTATATCGCTTGTCGAATGTACTTCTTACTCGTATCGTAATCCTCGCTGTACTACCCCACCCCTCCGTTCGGGTATTATTTTATAGTAAACTGTAGGTACATTACACAATCGATTGCGTGGGCTGGGTTCTTCCAAGAAAATGTAATTTGCACACCTGCGAACGGCAAATAAAGTCGAAAATAATAACAATAGAATCGAAAATAATAAGATTAGCTCGATATTGATGATCTCGATATCGGCCATAAAAAAAATAGAAAAACAATAGCATGTTTTTCTTAATTACAAATCCTAAACAAAAGAATTATTAAATCCGGGAAGGCAATAAACTGCGCCTTACGACAGGCAGCTGTGAATTTATCTTTGACGGCACGTAACATTATTTCAAGTTTAAAATGTAGGAACGATTCTGAACTTGTGATGTTATTATACAACGATTGTTTCTCTTTAGGATATCATTTTGATAAATTTGACCTACCATATTCGCAAGCAATTACGATATTAAATAATGTTTAAAGAAAACTAGAAGTATACTTCTTCCATGGTCTTACTCGAATTCCTGAACACCTAAGTTAGATTTGTTATATTATACAACTAGCTGACCCGGCGAATTCGTACCGCATATTCTGAATCCAAAGATTGTCATGACAAAAAGAAAATCACCATAATCGGTCCGGTGATTAGGAGGATTCTAGAACCCGATCTTAGCGCTACCTAACGGTTCTACTGGTAATCTAACATCCGGAACGCACTCACCACTACATCCTAGAATCGCTCCGTGATAAGGACTCTAGAACCGATCTCAGCGCCACCTACCGGTTCTAGTTACAAATCAAAACCATCCGGGAACCCACTTCAACACACATTCATTTACTGGTGCTCCGCTCCTATTGCTCTTAGCGTGATGGTTTATAGCCTATATAACCTTTCTCGATAAATTGGCTATCCAACACTGAAAAAATTTCAAATTAGATCAGTAATTCCTGAGATTAGCGCGTTAAGCAAACAGACAAAGAAACAAACTTATCTGTTTTATGTATTATATATATAAGATAAAACTCTTTCACTGACACCACACCCTGTCAAAATATCCGCTTCTATTATTTTACGTAGCAGAGAAATTACTTTTAGTCTGTTATAAGCTGTTTAAGCAATTAAAGCTTTTTAACTATCCCACAGGAACTATTTAAGTTTTCGGGATCAAAAGTATCCTGTATGTATAAACAGACAAACAGAGAAACAAAAAAAATCGAAAAAAATCTAAATTAGTTATAATTCACTTCTTACATCCCCCTGACTCGGTTTTTGGCATTTTTTTCAATTGTACAGAAATTCGACGTCTACAATTTTATTATATGTATAGATGTAGAAACTTAACGACCTAAACAAACAGTTAAACAAAATAATTAATTCAAAAAGGTGCGCACTATAGAAAAAATAATTTACCTCCTGATATGTTTCCTTTGTAGTTGATTAAATATGTGCGTAGTATAAATGTACTTTTATTAAGCACTAATATAAAGATTACTATTGTCCTCTTGGATGCTACTTGGTTGATCCGGGTCATGGATTTATCTTTTACTAATTTATAAAGCTGAAGCGTTTGTTTGTTTGCTTGAACGTGCTAATCTCTGGAACTGCTGGTCTGATTTGAAAAAATATTTGTGTTAGATAGCCCATTTATCGAGGAAAGCTATAGACTATTATCATCACGCTAAGACCAAGCTCTTTAACTATTCCAAGCGGACCAAGTGGCGGGCGGAAGCTAGTCATTAATATTTGTTTTTTGTGACAATATAATTACAAATTTAAGCATTATACGAGGGTGCATCAAAAAGTTCTTAGAATCAATATAAAAAATGTAAGGGATAATATTTTACTTTTTGTACATAATCGCCCTCCTATGTAATGGAATTTGTAAAACGCATTTCTAACTTCCTTATTCCTTGCAAAAAACTTGTTATATTGAGTCTAGAAAAACTCCTCTACTGACTGACAAAAATAAGTGACAGCATAAAATAAATATTGTGTGATTGACACTGTTTATTTGAATATCGAACTTCTTCCAAAAAGTTTATATATGTACACTTCTAAGAACTTTTTGATTCACCTAGGTCAGGGGTCGGCAATCCGCGGCTCGCGAACCACATGTGGCTCTTTGGATGTAGCTGCGGCTCTTTAGTTATATACGCTAAAAAAGGTTTTCATTGAATTTCTTTGCCTAAATGTTTGTTATTGAAGCACAAATTAGTGTTGTAAGTTGATTTTTAATTGTTTTCATTTTTAATTTAATAATAAGTAATTATCTAATAATGTCACATAAATATTATCTTTTTATTATGAAAAACACTACTTATATATGAATAAATACATTTGTTGGTTTTTATCAAAACAATTAATGCAAATAAATATATTGTTGGTAAGAAAAAGATTGTCGCTCTTTAGAAAGTTTGAAATTTTGTAAATTGTATTTTTTTACTCTTTTGACTCGAAAAGTTGCCGACCCCTGACCTAGGTAGTCGATGTAGATTCGTAATTCCAGGAAAAGAGAAACCAATTACAATTTTGATATTTTTACGAATTTATATCGAATCTTTCCAGTATAAAATTCCAGATTTTTCATTTATATTGTAACGTTATATTGTAATTTAAAAATGGTTGTTATTAATTTACTTGAACTTAATTTATAGAATTACAAAATAAAAAGCGCGATTTGACATTTAAGAATGTCAATAGACCGTAACTTGAATGCTATCAACAAAAGTAATTTGTTATTACTTTTGTTGATAGCAATTAATTAATTTAGTTGACATACATATTTTTTTACTGTTGCATTATAGGTATAATCTTTTAAAACCTATTTCAATTATTTGTCTCCTTATATTGAAATAACATGAAGCTTTTATTAATTATGTGATATCGTATTAATCGGCTAATCTTTTATTTTCTACAGTGTCTTATTTTTAACCGACTTTCAAAAGGAGGAGGTTCTCAACTTGGCCAGTAGTTTATTTATTTATGTACCCCGATTACTCTGAGATTCATGATTCGATTTACGTTATTATTTTTTAGTTCGATGCGGAATAATAATACTACATATTATAAATATATGTGTTGAAAAAAAAACAAGGTTGAATAAATATGGGTACGGGTAATACGGGTGAAACCATAAAAATAAATAAGTAGATTAGTTGTGGCGCGTGAAAAATGCATACGGTACGCGAAAAGCGATGTGAGACAAAACATACACGGTCCATATCGATTTTGCGAGGTATTTGTGTGACACAAAAGTAATTAACTTAAAAAAATGAAACGACCACAAAGTCACAATTTTTACTCGATGTCTCGTGATAATTAGTTAACGAATCCCTAAATATGTTGTAATGAAAACTGTCAAATCGAT
Source organism: Dendrolimus punctatus (assembly GCA_012273795.1). Taxonomy (NCBI): domain Eukaryota; kingdom Metazoa; phylum Arthropoda; class Insecta; order Lepidoptera; family Lasiocampidae; genus Dendrolimus; species Dendrolimus punctatus. The sequence continues at coordinate 6,851,105 of CM022534.1, read as the reverse complement.
CGTATTATTTTGTGATAATTATAGTCATAACGACATTCATGCTTGTGGTCAGTATAGCAATAGCGGCCACTTTTAGTTAAGTTTTTATTTTTCTTTAGAAACGAGAAATAAATAAATGAAAAAGTAAATTATCTCCATTATTCCGATCATTTATTAACAATAATGCATATATCGCAACCCAGCGATGTTCTTTCACACATGGAGTGCAAGTACATGAAATTGAAGAATGTTGTACTAGGTCTTGTCTAATCTTAATAACCTTTCAATTCTGTCCCCGCGGGGGTTTTCGATGCTAATGGAGTATGTCGCAATCCAGACTGAACGTCTAGACTCAGTCTGGACATGCCTTTAAACAACGTAAGGAGGTAGGAAATGTTTCTTTAGTACGTTGATAATTATGACGTTTTATTAAGTTTTCGATAAAAAGGTACGTTAGCCTTGCGAGACACCTGCAGATTGTTGCGAAACGCAATGTTTTTTAATAACCTATGTCAAATCAGTGGAATTTCCGCTGCGTTTCGCCGCACAAAGATTAGCGCCGATCCTTACGTTGTCGAACTCTCCATGCGGAACATTCCACAGGTGAGTCACTAGGCTTATGGTCTCACTCCGGTGGCTTTGCCTGTCTGTCTGTCGTATGTCGTAGTTGATTACAGTGTAAACTCTATATAACGATACTGAAGGTAGTGTGCATTTTATGGAGTTGTCGTTAAATGGAGAGAGGTCAGTTTGACGTCTTTTGTTGCACCAGTAGTTTAGTTGTATTTTTTATACTTATTTTATTCATATTGCGATATTGAGGCATCTTAGTGATATCCGAGTAGAAAGTACTTAGAAATTTCGGTATGCATGATACCGACAGTTAAGTTTATTACGGGCTAGGATAATTGTAGCAGTTTCAAATATTTTTTTATTATTAATTAATCAAGAATGGAAATTAATACATTTATGATTTTCTCACCATGGACATAATAGACTAGTTGGCTGGAATATAGGAATATATTTCATTTTCAATTATTTGCAGAGTTTAAGTCTCAGAATTAGATATTGATCAATGAAAACCGCATTGAAATCGGCACATCAGTTTTTACGTGAAGCCCAAACAAGCAGCAAACATACAAAACTAAAAAATGCATCGTTTTCTCCGTCGTTTATACAGTGTATTTCAGTTGTTCTTTTTAAATAACTTTAATGTTCAGACACGGCGTGTTCAGAATTTTACTATACAATACTATACATTCATAAACGCAGTAGGTACCTATATATAATAACTAATTAGATATTTACTGATTTAGCATTACAACATTTGAATTTAATTAGGACTAAATTAGCTAAGCGAATTTAAATAAAATAACACCGAGTTCCAAATTAGTATAACTTATATTATAATTTGTATTTGAATTCAAAACGGTACCAGTTAAATTTTCTTAAAGCGATTATATTATGAATATATTACGTTTTGTATGCCACTTGTAACATATATTTTAGTGCTACTATAAGGCATATTCTCTTTGTTGACTGGCAGTTCTTAATGCCGGTTTTTACTATCGTCTTATCAATTCACATGTCCTGCAACGATCTCTGTTAACAGTCTAACGGCTAGCATGTCTGCTTTCTCGACGTCCAGTCAGCGCTTTTTGCAATTCCTAGAAGGTCTAGTACTAGGCACAGCTTCATACATCGAGGCATTACTAAGCTGAAATACTCTTATAAAAACTAATGACCCAGCTGATAAATAATGTGACCTGATAAAAAAATTTTTAGAATGCACGATGCATAATATCAGGGCTATGTGACCCTTGATCAGAGGGCTGGTTTCTTCTTTGCACAACGAATTAGCATGACTATCCAGCGTAGCAATTTAGTCAATTTCCTAAGAGTTTCTTAATGGCAGAGATTTGATGTATAATGCAGATATATCGGTATTTATCAAGACCAATCAGCTATTATATGTATAACAATTCTTATTTATGTCACAAATGTTTTGTTAAATTTTATTATTGCAGGAGCTCAGCAGACAGGCAGAGGGCCCACCCGATGGAAAGCGGTCACCATCGCCTATGAACACTTGTAACACCAAAGGTGTTACAAATGCGCTGCTGCTCTCTTGAAGGAGACTGGAACCTGGTCACTAATGCCGAAACCAAACTCAAGGTTATTATGGCGATACACTTTAGTCTAGGGCTAGGAGCAACCAGTCGGGCAAATGCTCTACCACTTGGCAAAAGTCTGTCTGTGATGCCTTTACAGTAAAACTACATTACTCATTTTGCTAAAATTTTATTCACGTTTCATCCAATTACCGGGAATGGACACAGGATACTTTATATATAGGGCAAATAGCATTTATGAATAAAAAATAACCCAAAGTAACCTGTGTGCATACTTCGTCTTCAAATAAACTAGTATTTAAGAATACTTCGTAAAAGTTTAGAGTAACCAGATCGATCGTTGCTATAACTTATTTCTTGTCATTGCAACATTTCAATAATAAGTTCACATTAGACTTATTTTGCATATGATTCGTGTTCAAGGGCCAAATTTGTAGAACTAAATATTTCAAATAGGCTGTAAAAGGTATACCGGTACAGGCTTGTCGTGTACACGAAGGTGCATCAATAAAAAACATGTCACGATTTTATCTTGGGCATCGAGAATGCGAGAGTGTCTAAAATGTTACTTTATGTGGATCAAATATAAATAGATTCCTCTTTTATAACAGGGCTAACTACTAGGCAAAACAATACAAAATCTTACAGACAACATGAAAGTTATAGATTATTAGGTCTTGAACCACATTGCTTTTGTAAAAATATAAATCATTGTATCAAATTATATATTACACCGACAACTCCGCCAAAAGCTTAATCATATCCGACAGAGGCTACCGGGTCCAATTGTGAACGAACTCAGAAACCTTCTCTGGCTCATGCACAACAACTTTGCTAAACATCATCACATAATCAAATGTATAGTTTACGATTCTATAAAGGACATATAGACAAACAAACATTTTTTAATATAATGAGTTTAGAAACTCATTTCTAAGTTCATTAATTAGAGACTATTCATAGAATAATTAATTTGAACTAACAACATACTAAAACTAATATATACCCATACCATCTCATACTAACAAATAATCATCAGCAATCTTCATATATTAAAGCTGGCACTTGTTTTAGTACTCTATGAAAAAAAAAACTTTATTACAATGCACAAATAAACCATATTTTCAACATTAGAAATACAATCTTGGATAGCATTTCAGCTTGTTCCGAATTGTAATACTGAATTCATTTTTCATTATTTATATTTTGACGTTTATACATGTTATGATCAAGAATTAAATTTGTATGTTTCGTTAATGTTGAAATTTACGTTTCTGAAAATTTTAAAAGTAATCGGTTCCATATTAATTAAATGATATATGACAATACATAAACATTTTAATATATTTATTAATAATGGCCATAGGTCATAAATATGAGTCGCTTCTAATCTATCCGATGGAGGCTTACATCAAGGCTTTAATGATGTATCATTTATTACACTGATTAAGATTGCATACTATAACGATTTACACATATTATAAACCTTTAAAAGTGGGCCATCTTTGAGCGGCTCTATAGAGTAATTTAATATTTCCTCGGGTTAATAATTAATGTTAAATTAGCAATACGTAAAAACATTACTTTGAAATGAATAATATATTTAATGATCTAATTTATGACACTAGGATATTATTTACACATAAAATTTATAACAATTGCTATTTTTCTAAATCTAAGCCATTTCATCATCAGAAATAATAATAAGAAGAATGTAATTAAAGTAGTCAACTGTAATTATGTATTAACTATTGCAATATAACTTGTCTTCACTACAATAAGCTTATTCCTTCCATACTTAACTATTGTACTTTGTATTGTGTAGTGTACTACTATGTACTATAAATATTATATATATAATTTTCATGCTTATTCGAATTAACATATATTATATATAGTTATGTAAAAATGTCGGTGTACTATGATAACGTATTTAGAAGCCTGTTATTTATTGTTCATACATAATTATTTCTTTCGTTAACGCGTCATTTTATCTGCTTGTAACTGTATCAAACGAATCGTGTATAGCCGACCCTGTATTCTGAACAACGGCAGACGAGCCTTCAATTACAGCTTTATCCTGTAGCATCTTTGCGTAAGGCTTTGGTTTAATATAATATAAAATAATCACCGTTATAATTATATTTATTAAGTATTCCTCTGCCTTAAGATTGTCGTGTCTCTCTATTAATTTAGTCCTCGCAGATAACGAATTAAATATTAAAATAACAATCAGTTATTTAAATCCTTGATATGAAGGGCTTGGCAAAGAAGTAGTAAACAGTAATATTAATCTTGATGTCTTTGAGCCAAAATTCTCCAAATCCGCTTTAGGAAATATAAAAATCCTTCGTTATGTATAATGGAGGATTTTATTTGTATAAAATAAACAAACATGAATATAGTATGTAGTATAATTTAATTTCTATTTCCTTTACTATTGTAATTCCTTTTAGTGCTATAATGAAACGTCTCTGGAAGCAATCTTTTAAATTAGTTTTCTTGTGAATAGATAAGCTTATGTGAATAAAATCCAATATATTTCATATGTCTAGTCTAGTATGTTTAATTTGTATTGTTATCATTTTTTTTTCATAAATGTTGTATTTAAAAAATACCACATTAATATTACAATCTAATCTAAAAAGACTAATAAGTAATTTAAATATTAGTTTATATATTGACTAATGTAATTTTACTAAGAAAGTGTCCATTAGCACTTTTCTTATTGTCTCTATTAAAAGGAGAATACTTTGTTCATGTGTTCTTTAAGAAGTTAGCACAGTCATTACTGTTGAGCGCTCTCATTATATCCGTGTTGCATATAATAACAATATGATATGTTTTTTCAATAAAATAATAAAACCATTCAAGGCTTCTTCAACTGTTAGATGTGGAAGTTTCTCGAGCGAAGCCGTAGGAACGCCCCAGTTATAATTTAAAGGACAAGTTGACCGTGAGATTTTAGCATATTAGGACTAATTCATATGCTTCTGGGTTAGTGGATCTTGTTTAGCTCGGTTTTAATATAAACGTCTGATGTAATTTATGATAAGTAACTTGGTTAGTGTATTACGATCTATTCGGTGATAAATTGTTGATTTAAAAGATCTTAAAGTTTGCGTTAACTTAACTCATCGTAAATATTTCATTCAATAATGACCTACGGGGCTAAGCCAGGACTCTGGTGGTTAGATTGGTCAACAAATTTCAGGTTGGTCTTTGGAGCTGATTAGGTATGCTCAGAATTTAGATATCTGTAACAGAACTAAGGTAATCGATAGATATATACATTAACTATACATAAATTACATTCTGTAAGTTACTAAATCCAAATATTTTAATATAATATTTGGAACAAGTTATGTTTATATTTAAATAAAAATAATAATAGCTCTTAAAATTAGCAAGGTGAAGTGGTTATAGCCCGGTTGAGTTTGTTGCAGGACCATGGCTGATCGAGTAGATGAGCTTTGAAGTGGCACCCACGTCTAGTTAAAAAAGGTCCTCCAGTCCCGTGGATCTTCTATCTGCGTAAGATCACACAGGTGGACATTTAATGAAGAAAGTGACAGACCGGGATATGTGGTCCAAACTTACGGAGGCCATTCAACGGTAGATTCCTATTGGATGACGACAACTGACCATTGCATTTGTATCGTATTTGATTATAATCAGTTTAGTAGTAGGACGGCAAAGAAGGTATGTTTGTCTACATAAAAGTAAAACATATATATTAATATAACTTTTATGTAAATATAGCATTGTTTCTCAACAATTTTTATGTCGTGACCCACGAAAAAATCAAAAAGTTTTATATTGCGACCCCTTCACTACAAAATTATAATAATGAAAGCCCATAATCGTCCCACTGCTGGCTCGGGCCTGTTACTATAAGGGAACGAATAATATACCCGCCACGCTTGTCTAAGGCGGCAAGTTTAATCCATTGGTTATCTTGATGTACAGGTTTCATCATGTTGATGTTTTCGTCCATGGTTGTTAGCACTTGATAATTGTAGTAACAATATCACATTAGGTCAGATAACTAGTGGTGCATGCGATCCGGCCAGGAATTGAATCCGCGCCTTTTGAGTTAGGTTAGGTTAGGTAGAAAATAAGCACGACATTTTAATAATATTTTGATTAATAGTTTTTTTTAACAGACTGTCCCCCATTAAGGTCCCGAACCAGGTTGAGAAACAACTACCTAATTCTATAGAAATAATACTCTTTTAACAATATTATGAGAAATATTAAAGTTTTATTTATATACAAAGTCTTAAAGTATTTTAAATAAATTTCAAGATACCATTTACATGGTAATTTTTAAACTTCCTTTGAAAAAAAACCACATTCATTACACGCTAAATTAGATGTGAAAAAAATAATAACTAATTTCCGTATACGAGTGTCAGTTCAATGATAATACACAGCATCCTGTAATCATCCTCTTGTCTCATGGCGTATTAATTGTAGTTTTTGAAGTCATACAAAGCTTAGACTATAATTATATGGACAAGCTGACCTTGAGAATAACGTATAATGCAGACCATCGCTTTAAATCTGACTTACAAGTCTCGAACAAATTAAATATTTGTTTAAAATTTGTTATCTCATGAAATCCGGATGGTTTAATTCATATTTCAAAATTTTTATTATTTTTACTTTTGTATTATTATTATATTCTTTCTGAAAACAAATAATATCTTTCTTTAAATTATAGCACAAGCCTCCCATAATAGGCTCAGATATTTTCATTTTAGGAAAATATTTTCTCCTTTACTTGGCATAATTAATTATAACTTCTATATCCATCATCAATTTTAATATACCTTCAATTAGAAAAGCGTTTGTTGTATATAATATAAAAATATCGATTAACAAATTTTTTGCTTACTAAGAAAGAAGTACTTACTGATCGGACTTAAACATAAGTCATTATTTTATGCTATGATAAAATAAATTCTTTAAATTAATCAAAAAGACAAATAATTAACATGCATGCTTCGACCGAGGTTAATTGTGTCTATATTTCGTTGATTTTAAGTTCAGGATTATCTTTACATACATAATACAAAAGCAAGTCGCTTTGCACGTCTTTCTGTCTATCCGCTAACCCCTTCTAAACCACGATACGGATTTTTAAGCAGTTTTCACCATTGGTTAGATATTTTTATTTAAGAATTGAATAGAATAGACAAAATTTTATTGCTGACCAATTATACAATAATTTAATCAGGCGATGCAAATTATTGGGTAGAACTTAAACCTACATACTTAAAATATATATTTTATTAATTAAACACATATACTTAAATTAGTTTATAAATTAAATACATACAAACATACCTTTATTTAAATAGTACATGTTATAATTACTAGACTATATAGTCTGTAAGAATTGGGCGAAATTAATTAAGAAAGAGTAGTGTTTTGTGAATGCGTTCTTAAATATAGGCAAAGTTTTGGCCTCTCCGACAGTAAAAGGCAGTGCATTCCAAAGTTAAGTTTTTTTATATTTTATAAAACTTAAATAAGTCTTTATGTAAGCAAAATAGAGGTACTCCCGAGAGTTTGACAGGAACACTCTAGTACTATTGTAATTATAAGGCATCGTGTTCGGTTTGTTTTATTGCATGTAAAACTTTAAGTAATGTTTTAATATCATTAAAATTTAGAATTTTAATTACAACAACTATTAATAAAAACTAAAATATTCTATAAATAAACCTAACTTAAAATTATATATACAATAGTAAAAAAAATAAAATAAAAGCCCGTCCAGCCCCTGCAGACCACTGTCGCTGGGTATTGCACCTAGAAGGCTGGCAGCATTATCACGCTGGATACAAGGCATCTAAATAAACAATTTCTGATATAGAATTGAGTATTAACTATAAGATCGTGGCACGTCGACTCTAAGCTACCTTGTTCAAAGCAGGTAGTCAATAAATCAATTAAGATGTTGATAGCAATCGCCTAGACGCACCATATAAAAAATGTCCTACAGACAAACTTATAAATAAGTACGAATAATGACACTGTGATCGATTGACTATGAATTCACTTACGATAAGAATGCCAATTATTTTCATAAAAGATTTAATTGAGGCGAGTATTCAATTTTTTAAATTAGTCGTTTAAGTATTTGTGATGACAGTAGCTAGTAGATATTACATTAATTATTAAACATGTACAGAAAGATTTGCGACCAAAGCCAGGTCATGATTTGAATTTGGAAATTGGCATAAGTTGCGACAAGAAGGCTTTCCTGGTGCTAAAAGTAGTTCCAGGTACCGATATGCCAAACAGGCAAGAAGTAATTAACATGACGCAAAACTAAATGTTGAAAAAGATCAAGGCGAGATCAAACTAGGAATGAGCTTATTTTCTGTATAAAAATATTTAATAATTGTTATGCAAGCCTAATGTCCAAACAAACATTCATACTCAGAATAGAGAGTATTTGGAGTAACGGAAAACTTTGCAGAACCTTCCTCGAGTCTGAGGAGTAATTACCTATGTATTAGAAGTAATATACCTTATACCAATTCATTAAGTTATAATGTTTTTAATGTATCTATTGTAGGTAGGCGCCCTGACGGAACGACTCTAATTCCATGGCAGCGTGGCAAGCCTTTGGTGTGGGATGCGACTTGGGTAGACATGTTAGCCGCATCCCATTTACCAAACACGTCTAGCGTCCGGTTTGGCGGCGGAAACAGCGGAATCACTCAAGCGGCGCAAATATGCAACCCTCAGTGAGAGTTGTTATATGTTTGTGCCGTTTACTGTCGAGACGCTTGGACCGTGGGGTCCTGAGGCTATGAGCCTATACCAAAATTTATCGAAACGACTCATTGACTCTTCAGGTGATCAGAAGGCTGGTGCCTACCTCGGCCAACGGATCAGTATGGCGATCCAGCGAGGAAACGTAACCAGGCTTCTGGGCACCTTACCCATAGAAGACGGTGATCTGGGGTCAGTATTCTACTTATAGTCTTGAGTAGAATACAATACAAATCAGTTAAGTTTTCTTACATTGTATTCAATAGTATGTATTTTTATAATAGTTAAACAATGTGATAGGTATATATGTATTTATTTACAAGTTGTTAAAGTCAGTTGTACTAAATATTTATTAGTTAATAAGATCATAGGCATTCCATAAGGATTCTCCAGACTAATCGGCGTGGTTTAGGCAATCACAAGCCAAATAAAGCTTTACATTCACGACGTCAGTGATAATGACAACTTTATAAATAATAAAAAGTTTAATTAACAAATTAAAGTTTAATTTTATATTTTTTATGTATCATTTTAACGCACTACTAAGTGAATTGTTAAATTCTTAAACATATCGTGACATAGTTTTGTTCCTTTAGCACGAACTTTAAAGTAAATACAATTATTATATAGGTATATTACCAGGATATCGTTAACTCTTATCCAGTCCTTGTTTTCGAATACACAAAGTATATTATATACATAACTTTAGTATAATTATGTCATTGTTGAAAATGTGAAAAAGTAAGAAACAACCACAAAAAGAGTCGTATAAAGATAGTATCGATTGTACCTACGTCAGTTACCTATCATTACATTTAATATTAAAATTGATATATGTATATCGGTTAAATTACGTCCCATAAACGCCCCGCTGTTGAACTCGGTCCTACCAGATATTTAGGGGCAAAGATTACAACCGTCACGCTTGGCAGGTTTGACATATCAGTTTTTTGTTGTACAAGTTTCATAGATTTTTTTGAAGTGAAACTTCTTTAGAATCGTTGTAATTTCAAACGAAATAAAGGCGACACTAAAAAGAGATTTAAAATTATTGAAACACTATGATCATAAAGATAGAGCTGGAAGTTCATAAATCAAATTGAAACTCGAGTATTATGTTGCCTATTTTAGATATCATAAGCCTCTCGTGTCATTTATTCAAAGTGTAAAAAGGTAATCTGAATATTTTTTTATAAATATATATTAAATATGTAATATATGAAGTGCAATATTTTTGCATTAAAATATAAAATAATTTTTGAGTTTGGTAAAAATATACAACAATACCTATTAACTAATATTCGTGATACTCTATATTTATTTTAATCTCTCGTAGGCTACTCTTCTGAAGTTTCACTTCTGCCATGTGTGAATTGCACATACATTTTATTTTATTCACGGTCGTGTGTAATGTCATGGACTCTAGTAAACTATCTATACGGTACGTACTATCCGGTTAGAAATCAAATCCGAGCCAACCGATTTAACCGTCTACCACGGCATTTATAGCTTATTGTGTTGGAAAATGAATATATTTATCACAAAATGGAATCATACTGATGACTTATTGGAAATCGTGTCAACTAACACTTTCAAAGAAATTTTAGTTACTGTTAACGGATAAAAAGCGGTGCAACAAACTCCCCAGTAACATTATCTTTATTTTACAATTATTACAGTTGTTGTTTGGTTGGTTAGTTATTTGCATTGAGTAACTAATTAGACATGTAATAGAACAATGAGTTAACACCAGGAAATAAGGTAACATTATGACGGCTGTATAAAATACTTTATCAATATACATTTTGGGAGGTATTTGAATGTCTACAGAATGACTAGATTGGGCAAATTTGATACGCGTGCCGAATTCATTGCGTAGTGGACTGAAATACTCTTGATGCCTTGATGCAATGAGCATCGATGTTTATCGCATTACAAGTGTATGCGCTATCGTTACAAATTGAACATTTAAATTCTAATTGAATTCATTTAATATTTACAATATATCATTTTATATATCAAGATGTACTAGCTACAATTTTACGATGTTATATTTTGAAGTATTATGTAAGTTTTTTGTTTTTTACAGCAATTTGTATTAGAATATGTATATAACAGAAAAATTATTATGTCTTAAAAAATCTGAATTTATACGCTATCTGCATCGCCAGATTAACTATGAATATCCGTAACTTCGTCCACGTCTGATATGAAATTCCCGCGGGCTTTTCCAGGTTTTAAAAGTATCACGCATTTTATTACGTAAAGTTTTCTATCAATTAAAGTTTATATGCATAACTAAAATAAAAAAAGTATTTATTTATTTTGGTTTTTAATATTTTTATATAATACAATGCAAGAAATTTATGAAATAAATATATAATTATAAATTAAACTAAATTATAAATAAATTAATATAAAGTATGTTAAAATTGCTGCTAGAGGGAAGCCTGCCCAGAAGGCTATAACTATAACAAATATGTAACCCCTTCCTAGGGTTCCATATTTGCGCCGTTTGAGATCTTCAGCTGTTGAAGCAGCATTGTCGGCCCCGGGCTGATAATTATTGGAAGATGTGATGCCGCTAGTGTCAATGCATGTCGCGTCATACACAAACGGCCGTCCCATCTTTCAAGGAATATGTGACATTCCGCCTCTTGTCATCGTCGCCCGCCAAGCCGTTTGGCTATTGGATGGCTGGTACACAGACGCTGACAAGAGCTTGGCGGATGGTGTCATTCAGACTGGCAGCGGTGTGGTACGTAACATTAATCCCCCGGGCGAAAAGGTCGCAGGTAACCGGAGAGCAGAGTTGTCAAAAACTGTACCTGTATTAAATAAATGTTGTACCTCCAACCACTTTCCAAACTCCCAACTGGCCACGGCTAAAAGACGAGCGCACTCTATTGAAATGGAACACGTTTGCAGGAGATTTTCCCTTGCCAGTTCGCAGACCGGTTCGTCCCTACCACGCTGTAAAGTCAGGGCAGTAGGCAGTACAGAATTAAGGCAAGCCATTGACCAGGCATTTTTGTCATCTGTCAAATGGGTTTTTTCTTGAATCAAAAAATTATAATCAGGATTAATTTCATTATTATTTAATAGATTAAATACAGTGTATTACTTATAGAATTTTATTTCTTATGAGAACCTTGCAGTTTATTTATAGTGAGATTAAAATATAATTGCAACATATTATTTATTTTGAGGTTTTATTTTAAGTATGATTAATTATTTTTTATTTTGCACCAAATCCTAAAATTTCATTTTCTTCTAATACAAAAGATATCTTGCAGTATTAGTATACAAATATAATTAACTTTAAAGAGATTTAATACGATTATATAAATAAAAACAAATCCTAGAAATGTATGTACGCGCATATCTTGAGGGTGACTTTACCGATTTTAATGAAATGTTTCGTTGAGTTACATGGATTAGATTCACAACTGCAACCCGTAGGTGGCGCTGAAATTGGGTTTTATATTTTTATTTTTTCAGGACAGTACAACGTCCGCCGAGGCCGTTAGTTCTTAATAAAAGCCACAAGTAGGTATCTAATTATACAATTTACAAAAGGAGTGATTAGTAATAAGTATAAAGATTTAGAATTCGGCTGGTAATTTACAGTATAATATGTTAATGGTAACGTACGAAATAATCTGTTTTTCAATTACAGATGCGTCGTTTTTCCTTCTGATATCACACTCGTGAGCAATCGACGTGCGGTGTAAGATTACTTGCTCACGACGCTTGGTTTCGCAAATTAACGACACGATCTAGCTTAATATAAATACTTCATCATACACATTTTACCTCCGATGTTGAATGTAAATTTCTTCAGATAAAGATGTAGAGGAGGTGTAAAACCATCTAAGTCAATTGTTAATCGCAATCGTCTATAACTATCCTCTTAGCAAACGAGGTCCTGGAACGTATCCGACCAAATGCAAACCAACCACAATAAACGAACTAGTTAGTGATAGGAAGCTGCTTGTACAATGTGAATAGTTCATAATGTCACATCCGTAAAGTGTGGTGGTTATTACGAGTTTTCGCATGATAGAATTCTCCTAGGACGCAGGTGCTAACATAATTGCATGTATCTTTAAGCCGTAGTAGTTTAGCTCCCTCGCATCCTAAACATAAAGGGCGTGGATTTGAATCCTGATTAGAAATCACTTCTTTGGCAGTTTTCTAACATAATGTGCATATTGTTAATAAATACCAACTCCTTACAGTGAAGGACAATATTGTGATGACACCTGCATATATGTAATTAATTTAACACACTCGCCGATCTACCGTCGAGATGTGTGGTGGGTATACTATCCGTTCCCTATTAATGAGATGCTCGAGCCCAGCAGTGGGACGTTTATGGGGTGTTATTATAATTATATTTTTTGAAAAGAAAGAATGACTAAACAGATATACAGTGCAAAAATTGATGGATGCAGAAGTTGCGGAACGCCATGACACACCTTCCATGATCAAATTGATCGTGTACTAGCAAAAGGTGATGTCATGAGCCTTAAGAACAGACGAGCGTGCATGACAAGAGCTATGAATGTCAAAGAAGCAAGTAAGGTATGTAAGAATGGGCCTGTGTGGCGCTCTGTTGTTCGTGCCTACCCCGCAAGGGACCTGGCGTGAATTTATGTATATATGTATGTATATTTTTTTGACTGCATGAGTTCAGTAGAAAGGCAGATGGCTCACTTGATAGACAGCGGTTACCATCGCCTATGGACATTTGTAACATCAAAAGTGCTACCAAGGCGCTGCCGCTATCTAAAGGAAACTGGAACCTGACCACTTATGCTAGAATAGAAGTCAAGGCTATTATGGCGGTATACTCTGTGCCAGGAATATAGTATATGTTATGTACCGGCCATCCACACAATCAAATACCTTACCTTTACCGGCTTTATATTTAGACGTTGCAATATGAAAAATAAATCTTGCTAACAACTAGGTAACACGCGTCAAACCAATCAAATTAAATGTATTTTCAAAACATAACAGGTTATACAGTCATTAATTATACGTTAACAATGTGTTCACCATCGCTCTTATTCATATTGAGATAAAGTAAGTTTCTAAGCTTCTTTAAGAACCTCAATTTTTTAATCTGGCCGTTTTAAATTATTCCCAGAAAACATCCCGCGGGATCCCCGGGACAAAAAGTAACGCAGATTTTAAGTCTAATAATTTGCTATCGATTAGATTCGATTATTCGATTAATAAAATGGAATTAAAACGGTCCAGTAGTTTTACGTGAATTCTGAACAAACAGACTAACCGATAACTAGACAAATCTAAAAAAATATATCGTGTTCTCTATTCTTTATATAGTCTATTGAAGTTGTTTTTTGAATAACTTCAATGTACAGACACGGCATGTTTAGAATTTTATAATATTAGATTTAGGTCCTATTGCCCATGTGGGCTGACATTATATCTTGAAAGAAACGTAGCAATTGCTAACAAATTATTGGTTATAATATCTTGAAATATTATTGCAACAGAAATAAGTATTGCGTTTTAGTTCTTAGTTTGAGTTAACTGGAGTGATAACTAACAAATGTACTGACTGCATGAATATCATAAGACTGTGAGATAATAGATCAAAACTAATCAGTTAAACAAAAACTGAATGGTCGTTTTAGCCAATTTATAGTGAGTTATTAGTGAGTTTAAGTTAACGGACTAGCGGTTATCTGTTTTGATATTACTGATGTTCTAAAATCTAGTAAACGTAAAATCTTGCCTCACGAACGTATATTATTGACTTGTAATTGCCGTTTCGAATGAAATAGGTACTAAAGTGCAACAGTTAAAATTGGTTTAGCAATTTTCTACTACCGTTTTAGATTACTTGAAATTAATCGCATTAACTCATTTAGATATATTACAATCTAAATGCTTATAAAACTATTTTTTGTAAACCCCACTTAAAATCATGATCGCTTAAAACTTAAAAATTAAAATATACTTAATTATAATTTAATTAAATAATTGGTCAAAGCAAAACATCGTGTGGCCCTGTGATGTCTCTTATTATCATTATTATATTATCATCATCTCGAGCAGCGATTTGCGCATGAAATTCTTCTAGAAAATGAAAACGAAGACTCTGAAATAGTTTCTAAATTATTTAGTCTGGTAAATAAATGTGTCTTTAAATTTTACGAAAAATGATACTTTGATCCCTTATTTAAAATATTCATAGTTTTATAAAGACAATCCGTTAAGCGTGACGAACAAAAAATATTTGGAAGATTGCCTTGAGTAAATATTAAAACATATTTTTATAGACATCAAAATATTTACAAAAACTATAGGTACACGTATTAAAAAATAATTAAATGATGCATCAAAAGATACAACAATAAAGTTAGAATCTAATTTTAGAAATAACATAAATGGGTAATTTAAACTTGACCTAAAATACTAGATAATCTAGATATATTTAATTATGGTCTCTATTAAGTGGAACACGCTGTTCACGTGTTATTTATGTATGTTAAGCATATTTAATTACACTTTACGATAGTTTTACGACACTAACTCACAAGGTTTGGTCCTTTCTAGTCATCTCACTACATCAGTGTCATCATAGACGGATGGCTTCATTATTTACACGATGATGAAGAGCATACTTACTCAATATACTAGTGACGAGGTCTATTTTTGGCTTAAAATATTATCTGTAGGTGAGGAATAAAGTATTATTAATCATATATCTATTGTAATTTTCTTATAGTAAATACAATTAACTAAAAATAAACTTAGTTATGAATAGTAAAATCTAATATAGACTACGTAACAAATCGCTGCCAGATGGGAGCATGCCCAGAAAGCTGGCTGCATTGCCGCACTGTATGGCGATGCTTATTTGTTTGGCGAAATATGAGACAGCCTTGTTAAATGTGTTCTTTTATTTCGCAGATGTCTCGAAATTTTGTATTATGTGTATTGTGTTAAGTAGTAAAATATATATACAAGGTGTTTATAAAATTACACATAACGTTTCTTACGCTTCCTATATTAATTAATAGCTGACATTCATCTGTCTACTTGACTGAGCACTAATCACGATTTTAAAATTAACAGAGAAACGTGTTAACTTTTCCATATTATTTACAAAGCTAACTCGATGATGAGTCACGATTTTACCTAGTTACAACATAGATGATCAGATGCTCCAGGCTATGGTTAAGGGCGTACACACATTAGATAATTCTAATCACTAGTAAAATTTTGTGGCAAAAATATGATTGATGATTGTTTTCATACCTCTGATTATTTGACAAACATCGATTGTATAAGCATAAGTTAGAAAAATGCCTAACGGATTTATGTTACCTTCCAGGAATCTAACATCCATTTAAACGTGAAATGTGTTGGTACTTCAGCAATTGAACCTCTACGCTCGAAAGTAAAACCGAAACATAGATACAATCCCTGGTAAACTTATGCTAGGACATTATATGAAATAATGTTTCCAAGAAAAGAAGTATTATACTAAAATATACGAATTCGTTCATCCACGTTTATATTTAATTTTTTACTTATTATGAAGTCAAAACCTAGCTGGAATACAAATTTCTCACCCTGTGTTCTTATTAAAAGCCCAGTTCGAATTTCGGTATATCTAATTTGAGGAATTATTGGTTGCTGATACAAAACCATCCTCTATTTTATTCTTTATAAGATTACCTTTTGAGAAAAAACTTGCATTTCCAATATAAAATTTATTTGCTTATAAAAATTCTTTACTTTTGAAAGCAAAACAAATTAAGAGGGTTACGTATTTTGGCAGATAGATATAAATAACACTTTGTTGCTCACCAAGATAACAGACTATTATGTCTGTCATTAATTTCAGTGTTTTAGGCAGAACATTAGGCAGCCTTATCGCTAAGAGCGATCTTTTCCAGACATTCTAATCTGTCAATATAGGTTATGAATAAATTCAAATGTTTATACATTTTAAAAATACATCTACATTTTTTAAAATAAATATATACATGCATACTGATGAGCCCTATTTTACCGTTAAATATTAATTGTATAATATAACAGTTAAATAATTAAGGCATAGTTGTTTAAGAAAAGGTAGTGCTTCCTAAGTAGATCTTAAACGTTTAGTAAAATTTTCTAGCCTTTCTGACTTTAAAGGCCAGCGCAATTGAATATAAATATTTTGAGCCCTATTTTAAATCTGCGACATACTTAATTCTTAGTTTGCAACAGACGGCTCAGCAATATATATTGATTAGTAAGCCTTAGCCTTTTGTAAGCTGGTTAAGTAAAAAATTTGGAGCATGTCATTCCTTGCTTGTGCTAATACAATATTTGTAGCGAATGTATAATCATCCTATGTGTAAAGAGGAGTCCTAATACAAATGGTGAAATAGTAACTAGCGAAGCGTCTTGGTTGCAAAACCTGGTAACCCTTTTTACTGGTTCAAGTTAATTGGAAGCATTCTGTATACTGAAGTTATCTTGGATCACACAAATGGTGCTAATTAACCAGGTCTTATTTTATCAAAACATCTGTAGTAAAAGCATTCAGTGTTTTCTAGTGAAAGCTTAGAAAATCGTGCACAGCGATAGCATTGTTAACAAGTTTTAAACCATGTTAGCTTAGTGGATTAATGCTTCTCATTCTAAAAATAACGTTGCTTCAAATCTTGCCTGGAAAGCAACCCTTATGATTATATTAGACGGATTAACCGAATTAAATTAATATGGTTGAAAAGCATAAAACTAAAACGACAAGACGTTATTCAATGACATCGAGTTATTCAAGTTTATGTTTTTACAAATCATTTTGGTTCATTCATGCAAATTGCAAGACAGAAATCTATCATTGAATATTGGCTTTAATTAATGATATTGACCTAATTTGCATTTTGCTATAATAATATTTACAACATACTGAAAAAAATAATTTTTAAATAAGTGTCGGTGATACTATTCGTTACCGTTAAAAAATGGTAGTCTAAAATTGGGATGTTTTTGTTAAACTAAACCTTACAGCCTTTTATATTATCTTCTGTATAACATTTATATTTTGCATAACATGTAAGGAATCTATAGAAATTTGTCACAGTATGAATTCTTAGTACATTATTTTTTGATCGTTACAACTCCATTAACTCTTTGAAAGTAATTATAACACAACTTCTATGTTTGTGAATAAAAAGCTTGAGATAGATAAATAAGTAAGACGAAAATTTTGTTTAGCTACATAAGTTACTGAGGAGTTTCTGTGGCTTCTTCTCTTTTAAACTTTGATAGCACGTTGCGAAGCGGTATGCATAGAATAGGAAGTAGGTTTAAATTTTGACTTACGCGTATGACCTTCAAAAAGTCTTGTCCACTGAAATTTCTTTTGAATAAAATCTTTGAAAATTTGAATTTTGCGGTTGCTGATGTTAAAAATTTGCACTCGCATCAAAAACTGTAATACTTAATCACTTACCAAAATAAAAAAAATACAAAATACATGGTTAAAATGCACTGTTGGAAAAAGTTACCCGACCTTATTACTAAAAGCTTTTTATTTATTAGCTAATTTTAGAGGGTAAACGTTGGAAAATTCCACAAATATTGATAGTTTCTGTGGATTTTGAATTCAAAATATAGTCTAGCAAAATAACAGATAGAGCATTAGTAAAGTCATAAATTGACACACTATTGAATTGTGATGGATCGGTTACTATTATTCAACTACATAAACCTAAAAAGGTGTTGTTCACTTATCATGCGTCATTTACCAGTTTGCAGCCTTCATAATTTAATAACCACTCGAACTAAAAACCTATAACCACGTTGCCATAGTCGTAACTACTAAATTTAATACACTATATTACGTTACACTGGATTACGGAAGAATTTTATTCACACAGAAATCCGTAAGAGATCCCAACCATTAGTAACATAATGCGTAAGACGCCGCTTGATCTTTACAGTGCAATTATTACCCGTTAGCTATTACTCAGTATTTTCACTGCAAAATCGTGTGCAACTCGCCTATTGCCAAACACACCGTTACCAAAGTTATAGACTTCGATGGAATCTTAATTTTAGCGAGAAAATCGTCTAAAACCATTCACTGTTACGAACTCATTCATCAAAGTTTACAAGGCAATAAGACACGGCGTCATTTCAATTATAATACAATACAAAAATCATGCAATGCGGTTGAATATGCCTTACATAATCTTACAATAATACTATTACGATAATTTATTTTTGACTGGTGACTAATGACAATAGCGGTAGCAGCGGTTAAAAGTAGAGCTGTCGTCAAATAACTATAATTAAATATTTAGCCACATTAACTTGTCATAAATTAGATGTTACGATAGAGTAATAATAGACGCCCGACTAAATATAATTAGTATATATACAAATGAGACACGCGGTAAAAAGTTTTATGTATGCAATTGCAAATATCAAGAAGTATCTAACTAGATATAGTTTGATTGAATTGTAGAACTCTATCCTTTTTTTCAATAAAACTATTATGTCTATAATAGACATAAGGGTTAAAAGTTTTAGGTATGAAATTACAAATATTGAGAAGTGTTTAGATATCCTTAGCTTTTTAAAAGAAGAGTGACCATTTTTGGAATTAAAAAATTATGTGTTTGTCTGCCTGACTTTAAAAAAAATTATTACGTTTATGTAGATGAAATTTCAAAATAAAGTAAGAAAGGCTCTATAAGCTGCTGCACTGTAGAACCAAACCCACTTCTTGGTACAAGGTAATAAACTACATTGAAACAAAATTTAAAATTAATAATCAAAATTGTATTAATCTAACGTCTTCCGGTCTCATTCATAGAGGTACAGTAAGTGTGAACGCTTTTTTACGGTTCTTAAAGCGGATAACAAATTGACTCTAACTCTATGAATAGAACGGATCACATTTGATTAATATAATACCGAATATCACTTTGAATATTGTAATAGTAGTAACAAAAGGCTTAGCCAAGAATGGGTTTGCTTCTACATTGTTCGCCTTTCTTACTTTATTGTAATATAATAATAATCATAATAATAATCGGCAGACAAACACACACATTGTATATCCCCAAATTAAGCAAGTTACGCTTGTGTTATGGGTTATATACAACGGACCACTCTGGGGCCGTCCTAGACACTCAGACCATGGTAAATAACGGAGAAAATACGTTTCCGAAATTTACTATACCGGGAGTCGAACCCAGAGGGGTTGCAGTGAGGTAGGCCGGCAAAGGCTTAGCCCGCTCAACCACAGAGGCCGTCAAATTGTATTTATTGTGAAATTTAATCTAAATTTTATTTTTATTATATTTTAGTGGAAAATACTGTTACAAATTACGAAATATGTCCCGTGCGGTCGTAATTTAAAATTATCTACATCCATATGACACAATCAATTCGTATTCGATGTTTCGACTCTGAACGTGTTCGGACTCAACAAAAGAATTTGTAATCAGGTTGCACGTTTTTTTTGTCCGAAATATATATTTTTATTCCTTATAAGAAGTGGCATAACATTCGTCCTGGATACAGCGCGCATTATATTCAGACACGCGGCGCGAAGTAATGAGATTTCGTAATTGAGTCTACAAATAGGCTAAACAAGATCATTACAATAAGCATTTTGAATAGCTTGTGGTAGCGACTACTGACCTTTAATTGGTTATGTTTGTATAAGTATTAGAATATTATAGCACTATTGTTTAGAGTAGTATTTATATCAAAAAGGAGGTGCTCAATTTGTCTATATGGTTTTTTATATGTTCGTTACTCGATTTCTTTGTCGATTGTAAACCGATTTTCAAAAAAAAAATTTTACTCGGAAGGGTATGTATACTCCCGATTGGTCCCATTTCACCATGTCAACATCTGATAAGTGGATCTCGGGAAATCGAGAGAAAGCCTCGTATTTTTTAACCCACTTCTTTGTTACACGAAATCTTCGTCAATTGTGAAGTGATTTTCATTTTTTTTGCTTTATTCCTAAGTCTATACTCCCGAGGTAGTGCTATGTCAACAAGTCAGGAACTGATGAATGGATGTAGGGAAATTGAGAGTAACCCTTTTCGATGAGTGTCTACACCGAGGAATGATATATCACATTGTATCCGTGCCAGTAGTACAATTTCTATAGGCAGTTAATATATTATTTCTAAAGATTTTCAAGTATTTGCGCAACTAAAAAGATTTTTTTTTGCAAAAACAAAAGCGCATTCAAACTAAACAGCAAAAAATAATAATAAAATAATATTTAACTGACTTCTTTTTAAAAATTTTTGAAGTCGCTGCCAAGTAAAACATAAAAATTACTATATTTTGCAAGTTTGTTGTTTTCTCATATTTTACTTCGCACCGATATATTTGTTTATAGCAGTATTTTGAAGACGGTTTTGGTTTTGTTAAAAGCAAATACGCTACGGTACTAAATTGCGGTACAATAACCGTTTGTCGTCTGTTTATGTATTTGTCGAAAACAGCTAGATCTATCTATACATATATAATTATTTGACCTCACTAACTGGCTAACTGATATATCAACGCATAGGGTAACTACTGAAACTAGCACCATGAACATTTTCAAAATTTGCATGCAGATTTTTTGCACTAAGAAAGAATTTTTGAAAATTCAACTCTTAAGCGGGTGAAACAGGAGATGAAACTCCGTCATATACATAGTAAGAAGCACGAAGTTTAATACAGCTGTTTCTGGTTAGAAATAAATGTACACATATATGGGATTTTTTGGAAATGCAATAACTAGAGGTCACAAAGAAGTAGAAATTTTTCTCGAGCTATGACTATTTTTAATCTATGCGGGAAAAGCCGCTAGCAACAGGTAGCAAGAAGGCGTGGTTTTATACCGGTACACATTTCTGGAGTGAAGTCGTAAATAATAGGGATGTGGACACACGTTACAATATTTTTAATTATTTATCTATAATATTGTAAAATTCTAATAATGCCGTGTCTGTACATTGAAGCTATATAAAAAAACAGCAACTAGAATACACTTTATGAACGATGGAGAACATAATGCTTTTTTTTAATTTTGTCTGTTTATCGATTCAACTGTTGTTTTGTTTGTTTGGGTTCCACGTAAAAACTACTGGGTCGATTTCGATGCGATTTACGCTGATCTTCAGAAAATTATTATTATAAACTTAAAATCTGCTCTATGTTATATCCAGGGAATTTTATGGGAATAATTTTAAAATAGCCAGATTACAAAGAATTGAATATCAATGTGATTTTTCTCACACAAATATCTAATTTTATGTATTAAAATGTGTTAAATTTCATATCCTGGGATCCCTCCGGAATGTGTCCGGGTACGGTTCGTAGTTGTTCGGGGGCATAAAAATAAGCTTCTTCCGACAATTTTCACTAAAACGATAGCTTACATTTATTTTAAATGCTGAGGTATATTTGTCCCGGGAAGTCCGCAGCAATTTCAAGTCAAGCCTGGATGAAATCGCGGGAATATCCTAGTAATATAAAAAGAACAAGTGTTAAATAAATTCTTATTACCATACTTTAAAAAAATTACGACACAAATGAATTTAATTAAATTTAAACAATAATGAATTCATTCTTTTACTCCTTTTGGTGTATTATGACAACATTAGTTGAACAAATGTTACAGACTGAGGCGTTTTCTATGTTAATAAAAAAGTATCTCAGTTGATTTGACTGTCCGCTCCCTTATGAGTATTAGAGGTGGCCGCTATAGATATGAGGGATGAACAATAATATGGATAAGCCTGTGAGGTATCTTTAAAAATATTTGAAAACGTAATAATTAAATTTATTTAAACTTTTAATTCAAGTCAATAGATGACGAGAAATCCACTTGCAAATACGTAAAAAAACATGCTATGAATATTCGGGTTCTCTCAGTATCCGGCCGAGTACTGTGTA
Source organism: Dendrolimus punctatus (assembly GCA_012273795.1). Taxonomy (NCBI): domain Eukaryota; kingdom Metazoa; phylum Arthropoda; class Insecta; order Lepidoptera; family Lasiocampidae; genus Dendrolimus; species Dendrolimus punctatus. The sequence goes on along the minus strand of CM022534.1, from coordinate 6,828,243 downwards.
GAAAACGTCGTTTATTTATTAATAATTTGTGGTCAAAATATATACATATTTTTTGGACGAATACCGATTGAAGCATCGTGGCATCTCTAGTAAAAACCATCTCAAATTTTCCACCCCATACTTTAAAAGACAGAGCGGGGGATACCCTCTATGGTTGGGTGGACTAAGCCTTTGCTGATTTAGATCAATGGAACACATAGGCTCCGGGTGAAATTCCTGCCATGGTATATTTCGTTAACGATCTTTCCGTTTTATAGTACGGTCTAGATGTCTAGTATCAGCTCCAGAGTGGTCCGTGGTATATTACCCATAACATAAGCGCAACTCGAATAGGTTGGGAATATATAATGTGTATTAGTTTGCCGATTATTATTATGGTATTAAATTTATCACTTTCGAGGAGAATATATTGTACGACCTAGGCGCCGACACAAACAAATACAAACCTGCATATCTGTAAAAACACATTTTATTACCTTTTGGCATTTGGACTTTTTTGTTTACTTTGTGTTTAAAATTTGTGATTAGAAAACAGCGCATTGTTGTGTTGTAATATTTTTATGACACTCAGATGTGTCGGATTAAAGTCGACTTGATACCTTGCAGTTGCGCAGTATAAAACGATGGCCTGATGGAGGGGCAAGGCAGTCGAGCGATAGCCTCGAGCGAAGCAAGACGTGTGTATTACAATCGGGAATCTTTTAGTGACGGATTTTGCGCGTTTTATGGAATTACGACCTTCTGCATTGCGTTTGGACTTGTTGTGTTCGGTTATATTTGCAGGTGTTATACGTGTTTGCGTAGTTCTAATAAACTCTATAGTAATTCTAACGGCATATTTAATTCGAGTCTCGCGACTCGTAACAATATCGTTTTACATTTTTAATCAAATTGAGACTGATGCTTAATCGTACGTTGTGATGATTTTTAAACAATATAAGACCATGTCATCATTACCATCAGGTAGAAAGCTTGTCAAATAAACGTGAATGTACAATACTATACATAATAACATACGTAACATGTATGTCATTGAATCATGATTACACATTTGGTAACTAAGCGCCGTACTAAAGAATTACATTAGTTATGATTTGATAGTATCTTTTATTATATTAAAGTCTATTCAAATATTAAAAGAAATGACAGAATTGTTAGCGGTTCTTAGGTGGGCGGTACCATTGTCACTGTCAGTCATCAAAGAAACTATTTATAGTATAGTAGGTACTGAAATTTGAGTGTCCATAATAAGCTGTCATATTACCATACAATAAGCACAGCACCCGAAACGAATAGAATAACCCTGCAGCAGGTATTTAAATTACTTAAGAAGTCAAACTGCTAGGCGTGTCATTGTGATTATTAATTCACTGAAAATTAAAGGTGGTTATTTTCGGTTTTCCTTATTGTTGTTTACGTTTTTGCAGTAACGGTTATCCAAAGGTTATTAATTTATTAACAGACTAGCTTTTCTCCCAACTTTGCCTGTTTATAGTTTAAATTTACATTGTATATAATGGCTATGGTTACCTCAATCATTAAAAGTATACATGTACTAATTTCACCAAAACCAGTATATTCAGCCTCACTCGTGTAAACTTGAATTCTTATCGACTACGGAAAATGTAGAATTTTCTGGAATTAAAATATCGTATTTTCATCATAGCCATCATCAGTAACTAAGAATTCATAAAAATCATTAAGGCCATAAAGAAGGAACATCAAACAAAACCACTATTACTTTTTGTATTAGTATTGAATAAAATATATGATGTATTTCCTGTCAGACTATATAATAATTCTATATCTATTTAAAGACTACGCACGGTTTATTTAACTAAATGCTGTGGCTCAACGTCCCAAAATGAGTCCCGGGCTACGAAACGAGAATACTTCTCTCCGTTATGTTCAGCGCTGTCTTCTGGCAGTCATAGGCTTGAAGCTCACGCAGATCAACTTCTCCTACGTCACTCCAGCGACATCTGGTGCGACCAACTGGTTGCCGTACCATCAGTCGGCCCAGATAGGCTTTTCACTGAATAATTATCCCAAATTGTGTATAGGTCGCTTATGGTATTAGGTTCGTTCACCAGGTTTTCGATTACAGCATTTTTACAGATTCGCCAGTTGCCATCCCCGTATCGCACCCAGGATTTTTGATTTTTCTTAGGACTTTTGTCTCAGCAATTAACAGCTTATTCTCTTTCTTAAGTGTTAGGTTTTCCATATTATTTAATATAATATAGTTTCTCCCATCGATTTCTTCCATCTGTGTGAGAAATAGGATTGGTACTATACGACAAGCATTACAAACGTTATTATGTAGAATAATACATAGCATGCAGAGTCATGCAACTAATAAGTAGTAATAATTAAAGTAATTTTGCATGATAATATCTCAGCATTTTAACGCAATAATTATGTAAAGACTATTTTTACATAATGCATAATTGGCGAACACATCAGCATTCATATACTATTATGTTTAACATATTTAAAAGTTTTATGTCTTGATAAATACATTGAGCGTATAATCTTGATGGTATTTGACCGTGGCTTTTCTGCATTTGGATTGTTGTTACGACACACATTGAATTTGAGATCAGATATAGGCATAATGTACTGCTAAGCATGCTGGATGATGATAACACATGAAGAATGACTTCGCCTTTATTATGTATTTACATTACTTAATGTAGGAACTGCCTCTTGATAAATGACTCCTTTTAAACTGATAGACTGAACTGTATCGAAGACTATGGTGATATTCAAATAATGTATTTGGGTGAATCTTCCGAGTGGCATCGTCCCCATCATGTTTCTTAAAATTGGTGTTAGATCATTCAATTTTTATTCCAATATCACTGATTAATTTTCTTTATTGTTACCAAGGAGGCATTTGAAATGGAAAAATTCATAAGAAGATATATGATTAAATAAAACCTGGTTGAGGCTACCGATGCGCATGAATGAATACGAGAGAATTAATTACTTATAAAATGAATTTATTTGAATATCATAAATAAAGACTGATTATGAAATATACTTTTGGAGGATGTGATTATTTTAGAAAAATGCAATTTGATAGTCTACAGAGATATATACGCTGATCAATACGCGCGAAAGTACCCAATAGTCTTAAATTAAATTGCTGTAATGATTTCCTTAGGACTAGACCCTCGTCCTTAGGGCCCGGTAGCTAGTTTTTAAAAATAGCCGCATAACAAAATTCAAAAAATTCAAAATTCAAAAGTTTTTATTCAAAATAAGTTCCACTGGAGAACACTTTTGAAGGTCATACATATAGGTTAAAATTTAATTTTACTTCCTAGTCTATGTACACCGCTTCGCAACGTGTTATTGCTGTTAAGGAGAAGAAGCGGCAAGAAACTCCCCAGCAACACGTCTAGCTAAAAATTGTTTTTCTTTATATTTGTTGTTCTATTTTTTACATTTAAGTACTTTAAAAAAAAAGATTTTATACAGAATTATGTTACAGAATAACTTTTGAAGAATTAATGGAGTTGTAGCAAACATTGCATATTCAATAAGACAAAAGCGCAATAAAAGGATAGTAAATAATTATAGTTATAAATATAAAGACGTAACGTAATAATTTTTTTTGGCAACATATCTCCATATATTCCTTACAAGTACGGCAAGATAAAAACGTTATACTCGTACAAAACACAGTATAAGAGGTGGGAGCGAGCTGTTATGTAAATGAACTTTTGTCATTTAAATATTCTTCAATAGTGTAGTATCCCTTTTTAAGCACGATACTTTTTATTTTGATTTTGAATTTAGTGAAGGGCAGATCTAACATTTCACTCGGAATCTTATTGAAGAAGCGTATACCAACCCCCAAGAAAGAAGACAATACTTTTTGTAATCTAAAAGATGGCAATATCAGTTTATTACAATGCCTGGTGTTGAAATCGTGAACATCCTTATACCGCTTGTAGGCACTCAAATTATTACGAATATAAATTATATTATTGAAAATATATTGGCAGGCGACCGTCATAATACCGATTTCCTTAAAGCGTTCCCTAAGAGACACCCGAGGGCCGAGGTTGTAAATTGACCTTACGGCTCTTTTTTGTAAAACAAATATAGTCTCCAAGTCAGCAGTGTTGCCCCAAAGTAAAATACCATAGGACATGACACTATGAAAATAACTAAAATAAACTAGTCTAGCAGTCTCTTCGTCAGTGAACTGCCTAACTCTTCTGACCGCATATGCAGCAGAACTAAGCTTTCCTGAGAGACTAGATATATGAGCGCCCCACTGGAGTTTCTGATCTAGGTTAATGCCTAAGAATACAGGTGAATCTACTAGGTTAAGTCTAGTGTCGTTAAGGGAAATATTAACATCGTATTCTTTTACATTGGGCATAACAAACACATTTAGTTTTATTCGGATTGAGTGATAAGTTATTTACGGTAAACCACTTAGATATTTGGGTTAAGGCGTTGTTTACGTCGTCAAAGTTCTGTTTATTTCTGTCTACTTTAAATATAAGTGACGTGTCATCAGCAAACAACACTACCTCACACATATCATTAATAAAATATGGCAAATCATTAATATATATCAAAAACAAGAAGGGACTAGAATAGAGCCCTGGGGCACACCCATAGATATGCTAGTCTCACGAGATTTGATATTGTTAATTTCAACGCTTTGGGATCTATTGTTTAAGTAAGACGACAGAAGATTGAGAGAATCGCCATAAATACCGTAATAATTGAGCTTTTTCAGGAGGGTCACGTGTTCAACGCAATCGAATGCCTTGGACAGGTCACAGAATACACCAATGGCATTCTGTGTCCCTTCCCAAGCAGCATAAATGTGTTTTAGAAGCTCAACACCTGCATCGGTATTGGAACGACCTTTGGTGAACCCGAAATGTTTAGTATGACTTAATTTATTAATATTAAAATGTGAGAGCAGTTGATTTAAAATTATTTTTTCGAAAACCTTGCTTAAGGTTGGTAAAATAGAAATTGGCCTAAAGTTGGAGGGGTCGTTTTTGTTTCCACTTTTAAATATAGGAATAACTTTGCTAACTTTCATTAAGTCAGGAAATACTCCTTTATCTACACATCGATTAAATGTTTTTACTAGTGGTAGCGCAATAGTGCATATTAAGTCACTTAATACTTTTAAGGATATACCCCAAAAGTCAGCTGTGTTTTAAATATTTAACGATTTAAACGTTTTTACAATATCATCTGTATCTATATGATTAAATTTGAATGTGATATTACATCGATCAACGCACTGTGTCATCAGCAGCTCAGCTTCCAGTGGTGATGATGACAAAGAGCTAGTTATTAAAGTTGGTATATACCTAAAGTATTCATTAAATGTTTGTGCAATTTCAAAGTTATTACTAATAGTGTTATTGTTGATTACAAGTTTAATTGCATCGTCTCGACGTGAACTCTTGCCGGAAGCATCATTTATAACACTCCAAGTTGTCTTAATGATATTTGATGATTTTTTAATTCTGTTACTATAATATAGAGATTTGGCAGCGATGCACACTCTTTTAAAGGTCTTAGAGTACTTTTTAATGTAGTGAAGGAAGTCTGGATTTTGATTAAATTGTTTTTCACTGTATAATTCATATAGTTTCATTCGACTTATATATACCATTCGTAGCCCAATCACTAAACTTAAGTTTATTACTTTTGTTGATTATTTTGGTTTTAAATGTGTTTTCAAATTCAGCTTGTATAATGTCGAAGAAATTACTATACAAGTTGTTTGGATCTTCGCTGCTGAGATCCAAAGTAGGAATTGTTTTGGATAAATTATCTTTAAAGGTTCTTAAGCGATAATTATTCACTGGCCTACAGGTTAATTTAGAATTGATTTTAATACTATCAAAAGGTATTGATATAAACTGGCCACAGTGATCCGACCATAGTACATCTAAGACTGATTTGTCGATTATTTCGCAACTACAAAATATATTGTCCAAACAGGTTGCTGAATTAGCAGTTATACGCGTAGGTTCATTAAAGACATGTATAAGATTGAACGATTTGAAAAGATTAATGATCTTGGAACGAGTTGATGACATTTCCAACAAATTAACATTAAAATCCCCACAAACTATAAGCAATTTATTAGTTTTATTTAATTTTCTTAATAAGTCCTCCATTGTGCTTTCAAATACATTATAATCTCCTGTGGGGGGTCGGTAGACGCAGACAATTACATAGCGCTCAAGCTCAATACAGGAAACCTCCACAGTCCGTTCAACAGAAAGGGACATAATGTCTCTACGCTCTTTACATTTTACATCATTTGCTACAAAGATAAGTGATCCGCCATGTATAGCGGACTTCCTTACAAATGCACTTATCACTGTATAATTCTCTATGAAGTTTATGACTTGAAAAGTTTTAAGCCAATGTTCAGTAATACATAGGACATGAACCTTATGTTCTTTTAAAAAGAACGACGAACTTTTAACGTCACCATTACCAAATACTTTACTTTTGGTTTAGTTAGTTTTTAGCGTTCCTCAGCCATTTTAGTAAAAATGAAACCTCTATAATATCGCCAAGTACGTTTGCCTGTGCATTTGTATATGTAATTTATGACAGAGCTATTTTCCTCAAACGTATCTAACTAAACTATATAATTAATATAATCAACTTGATAGCAACGTCTTTCTGTACGTCGCTACACGTCAGAGTCGCCACCGTCCTAACTGTGGGATTTTATGATTGCATTAGTATAAATAAGCAGTATATAGACCGGTATAAGGTTCAGACTAATATAAGCATAAAATTGTAGTAGAATAAAAAATGCAATAAAAGAAAAAACGAGAAAAGTTTTATTTTGTCAGTCTTAAATGTAATCTAATACATTTTACCTGTTAACCTTAGCATATTGTTGATAGATTTTATTGGTCTTTATTGTGCTAAATACATAAAATTACAATAGTAATATACTTTCATTCATCAATTTCCATATCCATAAAGATAACACTATTTTACAAATTTATTTTATTTAGCAAAAATTTGCATATTGTTGATTTTATAATTCAAATTATTTTCGCAAAAAAATCGACCACTCTTGCTATGCAATCCTAGAATTATGGAGAGTTCCGTAGAGGTGACAAACATTTATTGTTTTCGTTATTTGTCTTCGGATCCGTATAAAATTATATAATTCCGTAGAGTTTACAAACATCTAATGTTTTTATTATACGCTTTCGGGGTTTTATAAAAACATTTAAAGAAATTAAACTATATCTCAAAATCCTTGAATCATGAAGAGTTCAGTAGAGGTGACAAACGTCTATTGATTCGTTATTTGCCCTGGGAACCGTTCAAAAACATATAATAGAAAATACAATTACCTTAAAAATTACATATATACATATAATTTTCCTTGACAGTATTTTTATGTTCGGCCAAAATATTTTTATTTAAATTTCTGCTTCACAGTTCCTAATTTACTAATATTTCTCCGCCTACATACTTACTTAAATTAAAAGAAATGTAAGAGCATAGTCATGACTTTTGAATTCTGATACGTCACATATTAAAAACATTGTTCTACACTCTATCTCCAATTTTTAGTTGATTCATAGTGTCATTAACTAAATCATTGTGTAGCACCACATTTATTGCTGTAAATGACAAATTTCATCCACATATTATACTCAGTAGTTTCTGAGAAAAATAACTGTTACGCTTAAAGATAAACGAACATGAGCAGACCATGACGCTTGTGTTTTACCAAAATGTCTACGAAACCCTAAAATGCAGCCTTCAAACCTCATCAACTTATCTTTAATTATTGTCAACTTATCATAATTACCTTAAATATGTTAAATTTATCTTAATATCTTCACCTGTTTTGGTACTTACTAAAAAATCATGTAAAATTCTGTTTATCCTGGAAGATGGGATAGTTTTCGTGACATTCAAATCCAAAATATATGCAAGCGAAACCAAATGAGTCTCTAGTATTCAATATTTACCTACTAGTAAATCAAGTATAATAATATTTTTTTTAAGTTTTTGCGACTTGTACAAAAATCAAATAAATAACCGCGCTTAAAACTATTAAAACGTCGTTATATTACAACAATAATTTTCGAAGATATACATATAAAATGTAGAATGTATTTTATTACAACCCTCATTTTGAAATAGATCCTACTGATCCTACTAATGACACCCCTAGAATAATTAAAACTTTTTATTATCAGGAATTTATTTAAAAAGGGTTAGACAACCTTTTTGAATAAATCCTACTTCGAATTACAAAATATGAAGTCTTGGAAGCTTCATTCTTAAGACTCACCTTCAATTGAACTACATAACTCTAATATATATAATATCTATGCACAGAGTCGTAGTAAGTATATACCATGTGATATCTAAGTATATACACATTACCACAATATCTAAGACGTACTTTAATTAAATTATCTATAACCATATAATATACTCCTATACCTCTAGAATTATTGTAATAAATCATGATGCTGGCATGACATTATAAAATTCTAAACACGTTGTGTCTGTACATTGAAGCTATTTAAAAGAAAACAACTGGAATAGACTACATAAAATTAAATGACAGAGAACACGATACATTTTTTTAGATTTTTGTCTGTTTGATCGAGATTGACGTAAACATTATTGGGATAATTTCGATGTGGTTTTTGCTGATCCACAGCTAATTCTTGGACGCTTTGCGCTAATTTTATCCTGGGAAACCCGCGGGAATTTTCTCGGGAGAAGTTTTGAGTTATTTGGGTGAATAAAAATTAGCTTATTCCGTCACACTTTTCACTAAAACAATAGTTGCCGTACTATGTGTCCCGGTTATGCCGCATGAATTTCAAGCATGGACAAAGTCGCGAGCATATGTTAGCAAAAACTAAATTGATCCAATTTATGATGACTGACCTTATGCTAAGTTGTATAACGGACATCATAGAACTAAGAAGGCAGTGTTGTTAGTCGATTGAATACGTTTTGTTACGAGTGCGGGACTAGAATTAAAATGCCGTTATAATTACTATAGAATTTATTAAAACTTTACAAACATGTATAACACAGGTACAAATATAACTGGACACAACCAGTACAAACTGCACGATTCAATAACGCGCGCAAAGTCCGTCATTATATAGCTCATCGAATGTACACACGACATGCTCGTATCATAATCTTCGCTTGACTGCCTCACCCCTCCGTTCGGGCATTGTACTATACGATATGTCTCGACACAATGCATAACAACAGTTTCTAAAAATCACAGCTGGTTAATTACTATCATAAACGAAATTACAATCTTTAAACAAAGTAAACACAAGAAGTCCAAATGCTAAAAGGTAATAAACTGCAGGTGTGCATTTACTTTTGTCGGCGTGTAACAGTATTTATATGGATTTTGGTAGATCATGCATGACCAATTGCTATCCGATAGTGGAAGATAATGAGTGACAGTTGTATCGAGCTCGACAGCGAATAACAAAGTATGATTTTTTGTTGTATATCCATTGTATAATTTCAGCAAACATGCAGACGGTCCACGAGATAGAAAGTGGTTACCATTGTCTGTGGACATATGTAACACTAAATGTGGTGCCGCTCTCTAAAGGGAGACAAGGAGCTGGACTGGCCTGTAATGCCGGAACGCAACTCTTTTTATGGCAGTATAGTCTAGACTAGGGGTGGCAGTCATCCAGATGAGCAAATACACTACCACCTGGCTGTGGTTGTTTTGTCGCCTCTTACGACACGCCGCACCGCCGCAGAAAATTGTAACCTTTCTTCGTTCTTGTACGTAGAAAATGGTAATAAGTGTTTATTATGACATCAACTAGTAAAAAATCTGCCCCAAGGCAAATTTGAATATCAGAATAGTTCTTCTATTGCCTGAAACAAGCAAACAAGCAATTTTCTCAGTCTTTTTTTGGGAGTACAAAAATACAACGAGGATGGGCAACGGCCAAAAAATAATACAATTTCTTGGGACCGAGCGGCCTGTCGCACGAGGCGACAAAACAACCCATAGCCAGGTGGTAGGGTATTTGCACGTCTGCATGGCCACCACCCATGATTTAAATTGCCGCCATAATAAGGTTTCAGTCTCCATTAAGAGAGCAACAGCGCATTTGTAGCACCTTTGGTGTTACAAATGTCTATAAGTGATGGTAACCACTTTCAATCAGTTGGGCCGCCTACCTGGCTGTTGAACTAATGCAATAAAAAAAAGGTATGATTTTCATCCCTCCTGATTAAATACCTATAACACTAAGCATTATTTTTGGTATTATAGTATAAATAATAATCAGCCCTTATTAAATCATATTTAGCTATTTTCAAAATTTCTGTGTTAGAACTGAATAATTAAAATTAATAACTTTCGTGTTCAGATTAAAACACAATTTTGATTTTATAATTTTTACTAACTCATTACTGCGTGATACAGATAGGAACTATGAGAACTGACCTACTTCATATAACTACATTTCATTGTATTTATTCATCAGGCGAGAAACTCCTAACATTACACTGTTGTCTTTGTGCTAGAACTAGTAAAACATGTCAATGTCGTGTGTGACGAATGCAATCTTACGATAGAGTTGATATAAATGTGCAGAGGTAATACTAGTAACACGTCTTTCATTATATGCATGTAATTTAGTTCTAAGTTAATAACAAGAAGTTTAAAGTTGCCAAGAATGACTGACATGAGTATTGCTCAAACTGGGCTGTCACATTTTCCTAATAATTATTTAACTCGAGTTGATAATAATGTGGTTGTAAATATTTTTGTATGAGTGGTGGCCGCTTGTAACACGGATACACATTTATACACATTCAATAAATTGTAAATATATAACATAAAATAACTTAACAATAAACAAGACATGTAGTTTCCCGAACATTGCGATGGGCAGACGCCATAGTCCCCATATTCCCGGACCCCTAGTACCACTAGCAGTTCACCCACATAGCCCGGTACTTTTTGTTCTCATTTCCCACAATAATTCTACACTGGCCGGGGCTTGTCCTTGGATGCATTAGTATATAGTGTAGATAGAGATAATCGCCGGTCAGTCACGTCACATTTACATTAAATTGGTCAAAGGGCCTCTACGTGTTGGACTTTCCAAGAGCCCCATGCAAGCCCTCCAAAAGTGGTCTTGAATGACTATAATTTTGAAAAACAAGATATGTAAAATAATATAAATCGCACCACACCGCACCGCTTTAAAATAAATACAGTTCATCGTATCATTGTAAATAAATATCAAACAAATATATACAATACAATACGGTAAACCATATTATAACAAATAAACTGAGGTGAAGTAAAATGAGGATCAGCTGCATTTCATGCCAATTAACCAGGTACATGCGTACTCATTCTCAAATTGCCATCAAAAATGTCCCATTCTCCTTCTTTCTCATTTTTAAACAGTTTGCTTCCCGCGAAGCCCAGCCCCGCGACAACAAATAATAATAATATGCATCGAGATATGGTGTCAGTAGACAAGGGATTCACCCCGCTCTCTCTTGCAAAAGAGAACTGGCTCAGATCTGCGGTATTGAATACCTCCGAGCGGAGGGACGTATGGAAGAGCAAGGAGCTGCATGGCAGGTTTTACCAGGCGTTATATGGGTCCGACATAGACTTGCCGGCGTCGGTGAACTGGCTACGTTTTGGTGACCTCTTTGGGGAAACCGAAGGGTTTGTCTGTGCAATTATGGACGAGGTTATCAAGACGATCAACTATAGGAAGTACATACTGAAGGACGGCACGCTCGACATATGCCGGGTGTGTCACCGCCCGGGCGAATCCATCAGGCACGTTACTTCCTGTTGTTCTCGTCTTGCTAACTCCGAGTACTTGCACAGGCATAACCTAGTAGCCAGGATCATCCACCAGCAACTTGCTCTTCGATACGGTCTGATAGCGGCTGAGGTACCTTATTATAAATATACCCCTGAACCAGTTCTCGAAAATGGGATCGATCTATTATCACAGACAGGACTATTGTTGCCAATAAGCCTGACATTGTGATAATAGATCGATCTGCGAGACGTACGATGCTCGTTGATATAAGTATCCCGTATGACTGTAATCTCATAAAAGCTGAAACTGACAAATTAACAAAATACCTTGACCTCGCGCACGAGATTACGGCCATGTGGCATATGGAGTCAACGGTCATCGTACTGATAGTGATGTCCGTTAACGGTTTAATAGCGAAGAGCCTCGACCGACACCTAGAGAGGCTCTCGCTTGGTAAATTGGTGAAGGGCCAGATACAGAAGACGGTTCTCCTGAGCACGGCACGCATTGTGAGGAAGTTCCTGTCCCTGGAGCCTTAACCACCGGTAGCTTGGAGCCTAGGCCCCGCTGCCGACGGACGTCATCTTTTTATATTTTTTAATATGTGTCTAATATGTGTCTAATATATATATATATATATGTATTAAAAAAACACAAAAAAGAATTTAAATAAATATATATGTGAAATAATAGTAAAAATTCAGAGAAGAAATTTTCTGACGACTGCAACTGGGTGTTACTGACATTGGAGTTAATTTCAAACATCAATTACACAGAAACTAAACATCTTTAGAAATACAACATACAATTTTAATTATGTCCTACTAAACTATACTGCATTCGGGCCGCTTTTTGATTTGTCGGTGCAGCAGCTGTACTGAATTTGGATGCTCAGTATATGCGGTACCGTAAGCTTACCGAGCACTTATATTTAGAGCAATTCCTGATTCGCTATGTTCCCATGCGGGAGCGGTATATACCGAGCGAACCAGGAAATTCTCGGTAAGCTTTCGGTACCACGTATACCGAGCACACCAATTCTGCACCGTTGCTTCACACAATTGAAAGGTCTCTTATGAGTGGGTATTTCTATTTACATTAGACGTCACAATATTTTATGAATGTTAACATGAAGGTGTTTGTGTTAACGCTTTTTGCTTCACTGAATGTGATTGTGATAGACGCTTGTGGGAATGAATATAATGCACGAGTGTAATATATAACTGTGTTAACAGATGAAGAGATATTTTAAAATGTCAACATGTCTATTGCTTAAAGCTGTTTATATTTAAAAGGCTGCATTTAAATGATTTATTATACTACGTTGTTTAAAATCTTCACTGTTCATGCATATCAGATTTTTTATTTCGTCCATGACTTTTATATTATTTAGTTTATTTAGGGGCTTTTAGTGTCTATATTACCATGCCAGTGCTACTGCTATCATACTATAATCAATCAGTTTGACATACTTTTAAATCAAAAAAAGGAGATATCGAAAATATTCTTGTTATCGATTTGAAATTTAAATTCAATGGTCTAAAATTTTTTATAGATTAATTAATACAAAAAATAAAATTCAGATTCTGGTAAACCAAAACATCTTCTTTCCATTGATTTCAAATGTTATCTCAAAAATCTTTAATGGCATGCGGAATATAATGTTTCAAAAAACGCCATGAAGTTAGTTTCTAACCTCATATACATATATTATATCATTGTTAAATAATAAGAAAGCTGTTGAAGCACTTTCATCTGGATCAATTATATTTATTAAGATGCGTGATAGGGTAAACCTGAAGATAAATAAATAAGGAAATAAAAGTCATCTTAAAACATATTAATTTATTAACATTGACCTTGGTCGATTGTACGTTCTTCTAGGGTCGTTTTTAGTTCATTGATGTAATGTGGAAACTGGTTTGATTGTAAGGGCATGACTATATTTTTGTTTATGACGCGAGATTATAACAATAAACGACATTAAAGTCTTATTGATACATTATATCTTTTAAGGGACATACTTTGTAGCTCATTTACTCTGCTTCTACTCATCTGCTTATTTCTTTAAATTATATTTAATGGAACTATTTGATTTAACAATCATTAAATTAATAAAACAAAACGAATTTATTGAAGTTATAATTTTCGTGATTCCTATTTAATGCAGAAAATATTATAAGTATTTAAGAGTTATTTATCTGTAACAATTCATTTAAGAAATTGCTATAAGTAGTAAGTTCTCAATATAACAAAAAGTCAAAGTATTATATTTTAGATATAAATAATTTTATTCGTATTGGAACGGAAAAGAAAATAATTTATTTTTTGCGGCTGGGCAGCATTTCATAAGAGGCGACAAAACAACCCAAAGCCAGGTAGTAGGGCATTTGCCCGACTGAAGGGTTACCACCCCTAGTCTAGAGTATGCCGCCATAACAACTTTGAGTCGTGTACCGGCATCAGTGTCCAGTTTCATATTCAAGGTCAGCAGCACATTAGCAGTATCTCTGGTATTGCTAATGTTCATAGGGGACGGTAACCACTTCCCATCACAATTGGGTCGCCAAGCTGACTTGTGCTTTAGCAATAAAAAAAAATATATTAATAATTATGTATTACAGAGCTTAAAAATAATGTTGAGTTTTGTATGTGTTTTTAAAACTATTGATCAGTTGAGTTCTAAATCTATTGGTTTTCAAATTTAAGTAGGATAAGTGGATGTGAATAAAAATGAAACTAAAATTCATTATTTATGGCGTGAGTATATTATACATATATGTTATATCCATAAAACGTAAGCGGTTTTAATCAGAGTTCTGTCCCCATCTTTAGGTAGTTCGTGTATGTAATAGTATAAGACGAGTAGTGAGTTGACTTAAGTAAACGAGGAAGTAGTATAAGCTAGGGCACATTAAGAAAATGGTTACAACATAAGTAACCGGCTGTAAAGCAAACGTCTTTTATATATCCGTTAAAATGTTACATGAGAAAAAAAATCGAAGCACTTGAGAGTCTATGCCTAATTTTATTTATGGCCGTTGTCTATTAAAAATATAAAATCATTATTATACAATAATCACTAGTATAGATAATAAAGAGGTAACTCTGCATTCAGTTTGTCATTTTGTGAGTACACATCTAAATCAATAAATAAATCAAACTTAGCTTGGCTATAATGGAGACAGGTGTGCCATGTGATAAACTAATGCCACTGAAAGTATAAAGTCAGATATAACAATATAAATCTATCATACGACCGGTCATGACATAGGTGTACGAATGTTGGGCCATTAAAGTGATAGGTCACAAAGCACTCCACTCAGCTGATATGGAAATGTTGTGATTTTTTATGTGACTGAAAATTTTAAAGAAAGAACACTGAGGGGGTATACATGTAACGAGGAGAATAATGTTAAACTGTAAAATTGATGGATATAAATGTAATTGCAGACAAAAAAGAGATGGATGCGTAGTAATATTTCTTTTACGATATAATATTTTTTTGTTTATGCGTTTTACCTTATAACGCATAAACCAAACGTGCCAGAATGTTTAATTTCAAATATGGTATTAACATAAATACACCTGCTCAATTAAATATTGAACGTTTATAATAATATCTGATTCTACGATACTTCAAGATTATTTATCTTAATGTGAATCGTTTGCATTAATCACTCCAAAATAGTTTAAGCTTTTAAAAAGAAAACTTCATTTTAGAGTTCTATAGATAATGACCAACACTGAACCTTTGTAGACTAGAATAGAACGGAACAGAAGGAGCGAGACAGAACAGAACGGAACAGAACAGCACAGTATAGAATAGAATATCGTTAAACTGTTATATTAAGGTGGTATAAATAGAATGAAGAATCAACTGTTGGCCCGATAAGAGCATACAATAACATTTGTTTCACATAATTACTTAAGTACATTTCATTTTATTATTGTTTCTTTGTATAATTTTCTTTCTTTTTTTTCATTTCTTAGTTTACTTTATCTGTGAGCTTATTATAGC
Organism: Dendrolimus punctatus; assembly: GCA_012273795.1. Lineage (NCBI taxonomy): Eukaryota > Metazoa > Arthropoda > Insecta > Lepidoptera > Lasiocampidae > Dendrolimus > Dendrolimus punctatus. Next base: position 6,812,370 of record CM022534.1, on the reverse strand, counting down.
TTTCTAAATTTATCTTATTTTTAGTTATTATTAATGACAGCTGTTAGCCCCCCAAACAAAATAAAATAAAATAAAATAATTACAATTAATAATTGTGTCATAGATTAATTAATCACCATTAATTTTATACAAGCATATTATTTTTAAAGATTTTATTTTTTATCTAATGTCAATAATATGTAATATGATTATTTGTAATATAATTTAGACTATACGTATATTCTAATAATATAATTTGATTAAATTTTAGTTTTATGGAATTACAATTGAATTCCGATACGAATATGTCATATGCAGTATTTTGGAGTCAAAATTAGTCTAAATTATGGACTCGATCTTATTATCTTATTATTATTACATACATATTATGAAAGAATGTATGATGAAAGAATGACTAAACAGATATACAATGCAAAAGTGGATGGATGCCGAAGTCGCGGAAGGCCACGACACACCTTCCATGATCAAATTGATCGTGTACTAGCAGAAGGTGATGTCAGGAGCCTTAAGAACAGACGAGCGTGCATGACAAGAGCTATGAATGTCAAAGAAGCAAGTGAGGTGTGTAAGAATAAGCCTAAATGACGCTCTGTTGTTCGTGCCTACCCCGCAAGGGACCTGGCGTGAAGTTATGTATGTATGTATGTATTATTACATATTGTCATATGACCCTATTTAGAATTGAAATATTCTGTTACTGAGTAAAAGCATTCGTTAACCAACCGTTCTGAGAACTTTATCTTTAATAATGTAATTATTTAAGTGATGTAATTTTTGGTGATGTTGTCATGTGATTAGAGGCGGAAACCTTAACCCTTAAGGTTCGTTTTTATTACACTTAGTAGATTTTGTTGTTGTACTTTAATTACTATGCTGCTTAGAATCTTAGACTGTGGATCTAAAGGCCTTGAGCATCTATAAATAACTTTTTATGGTCTTCAGTATCATCTATAATTAAATCTATACTTCGAGATACACCGACAGTCATACATATGATATTTATAAAGTCGATTTTACTCATCAGAGAAGTGGAAATTTGCTCTTTCTAATGAAATATATGTCCAACGCTTACTGTCAGATACTGTTTAAAATGTTTACTTTTAAACTCAAACGAACAAAATAGGTATGTAGATAAGGTTTTTTTTATTGCAGGAGTTTAGCAGACAGGCAGACGGCCCACTTGATGGAAAGTGGTTACCATCGCCTATGGACTCTCTCAAGGGAGACTGGAACCTGGTCACTAATGCCGGAACACAACACAAGGTTATTATGGCGGCATACTCTAGACTAGGGGTGGTCGCCATCCAGTCAAGCAAACACCCTACCTGGCTGGGGGTTGTTTTATCGCCTTTTACGACAGGCCACCCGGTCGCAAGAAATTGTATTCTTTCTCCGTTCCTGCACGGATAAAAAGTAGTACGGAAGGACCGAGTTTTAACTGTGAAGCGGGCGAAAGAAAGCCGATTTTGGAATAGGAAGCCGATCGCGGCGTAGTATATGCGTTACGAGAACTTAGTATTCAATTATCAAATTAGTGTGGGTAACGGTGGAATAGTTTCTAGTCAGTACATAAGCTGACGCAGCATGTTAGAATAATGCTTCACTTCATTTGACACTTTGTTTACGTATGCTCCGTCTATACTTTTATTTGGTCATCTGAGTTCTTAAACAATTAATTTCATAGACTACCTAGGTATAGTTGTTCATAATTCTTAAATAAAGCCATTGGAATGCTAATATCTGCCAGTTTTCATTGACTTTCAAAGCAACTTGTGTATAAATATTCATCTGCTTTAAACGTTTGATAGGAACAGCTTAATTATGCGAAGGTTAGTGTAGGCCCCGGTAATAACACGTTACTAACAATGAGACATTTGTATGCGCCTTGACGCGAATTATGTAATTTAAATCGACTAATACAGTAGCTCGCAGTTACGGTGAGGAAACAGCAAGTCAACAGTTTGCACGAATAAAGACTATATAAGTAACAATCTAGATAAGAGATTCTTGACTATATAATATTGTAATAAAACTCCATTTTAATAGTTGTAAACGCGAGATATTCTTTGATTTTTATTCCGACGTTATAAGTAAACTTACTTGTTTTATCTTATTTTGTGCTTAGTCTCAATAACCCAAGAAAGTACTACTGATCATCTAGATCACACGTTATGATTTATTAATATTATAAGAGGTAAAGTTTGTGATTTTGTATGTTCGGGGTTATTTCTGTACTACTGGACCGTGCTATTGTATTTTTTAAGACACTCAGTGAATTGGGAACGTCTCAGCTATGTAATATATATATGGATATATAGAGATTAAGTGTTTAACAAGGTTAATTTTTTTAGAAAAAAACTATCTGAATAGGTCATATAACTGTTTTTTGTTAATTTTATACATTAGGAATTCAACAGTTTAAGTATTTACTGAGTGAGTAGAAATATGAGCTTACTATATTTGTTTTTATGGGATTTATTATTAAAAGTGGCAGTAAAAGTATAATTGAAAATAGAATAGAAAATTCACTACGATTCGAAAGTCCTTGCAATTCAATGCAAATTAGTAAAAGATACTCTAGGAATATATATATTTTTACTATTTGTACCTAACTTAACTGACTTGTATTAATTTTTAAAACAAATATTGCTTTTTATTCGCAGTATTCACGTTATTCCAGAGGTTGTTTTAACTTCATTTACTTTACTGCTTTTATATTACCATGACGAGTATTCCGACTTTATGAAAGTCCTCAATTACCGTAACAAAGGAAATTATCCAATCAACCGTATGGCTTGTAAATCATGGTTCTAGTCCACTAATTGGGTAATGACATCTGTGAGTTATGTCACTTCCCTGTTTATAAGATGAAAAGATAAAAAAAAAAAAAAAAAAAAAAAAAAAAAAAAAAAAAAAAAAAAAAAAAAAAAAAAAAAAAAAAAAAAAAAAAAAAAAAAAAAAAAAAAAAAAAAAAAGAAGATGAAGATCTAAAATCTACAAAAAGTCTGCCTTATCAAAATCTATCAATAAAATAAAAATGACAATAAATTAAGATGGCCAAGTGCGTGTTGGTTGATAACAGTTTACTGTATTTGAGGTTTGCCTACGAATCTTTATGAAAAGCGTGTTACACAAAATATCTCAACACATAAGTTATTCAAATAACTGGAAGTATTTTACCTGAGAGGAATAAACAAATTCCAACGTAAATAGGCACACTTGATAGGTCTTCAAAAAATATAATAAAATATTATATACAAATGATCTTTTTTATCTAAGCCAATAGAAAGGCAAATATTATGTTTGTATATATAGTTATAATAACGTTCACGTTTCAATTGTGGTAAAAGTCTCTAAATAACATAACATAAATACACCTGTTTCCATGGGGTAGGCAGAGACTATGGATCTCACTTGCGACGATCTGACAAACAACTTTCGATTCACCTATTTCATTAACTCTTCATACATGCGCGTTTTTGAATGCTTTTACTGACTTTTTTACAGTTCTGATATCTGTTCATGGTATGTTGTCTCGGTCTACGGCAACAGCTCTACCATTGACAATACTGTCATTTACCTGTTTTGTGATTCTATTTTCATCCATCCTCTCTACATGCCCAAACTACCTTAACATTCCTTTTTCAACTCTTGTTATTACATCTTCTTTCAAGCCACATCGTTCCCTTAGCACACTGTTTCTTATCCTATCATTCAAGCTAACCGCACATATACTTCTCAAAGCTCTCATTTCAACTGCGTTTATCCTACTTTCATGCTTCTTCTGCCAAACCCAACTTTCACTACCATACATCAGGGTCGGCACCGACACTCCTTTATGGACAGCCAAGCGTGCCTTTACAGACACTTTCTGGCTATTCATAAAAGAATTTAGCGCTTCATTCACCCTATTACCTGCCATAACTCTCCTTTCAATGTCCCTTTCATGCTTTCCGTCTCTGGTAAACATGCAGCCTAAGTAAACAAATTCACTAACTTGCTCTAACTTTTGATTTCCTATCCGTATATTACAACTTGTCATTCTTTCATCTCTTCAAACACAAATTCGTCTGTTCAATTAATTTCATACCTTTCTCAAAATCATCATAATTTTACATCTCTCTAATTCCAAATAAAAGCAAATTTCAATAAAAATCTCTCTTTCTGAACAAATTATGGTAAATAGTTTTTAATATATAATAAGGTATTTTTAAGAGTTTAATCGAAAAACAGTGGATGAGACAATAACAGCCATATCAAAGAATCCTTTTGTCATGCTTTGAATTAAACGCTACTTTGTTGATTTTAATTAAAGTTTAATACAACGAATATTGAAAAAACAAAAAAAACGGTTCAAAATTATTTCCATTTCGCATAAAAATATAAGTTATTCGAAACCGACGATTAATGTATTAAAATATAAATTACTAGTAACCAGCACAACATACGATAGCTGAACAAAGGTCAATTGAAATAAAATATCCATTTCTGTCATATATTTTTATTACATCTTATATTTAAAACGTTTTTGTAATAACTATACGTTAGGCAATATACGGCAGAAGTGTTAAAAGTGCAATGTTACTTGATTCGCTTTAACTATTAATTTCATGTTAGTGCCGTGCCTTCTTGGGCATTCTAGTGAAAGGTCATGATGTCAAAAAAAACATTACTTCGTTTATTTTTCACTAGCTGTGCACGTGATGTCGTCCGCGTGGAATTGTTTTCAAAACCCCACGATTTTGAAACATTCTTCATTAGTGCTCTGCTCCTATTGTTCGCTTGGAATAGTTACTTTGGACTAACGCAAATTTTAAACCGCGGTTTGTTTACATACTGATTATATGTTTAATTCTTAATGACTGTCCGCCGGCCCTGGACATCATAAATGCGCGCGCACTTGATCATCATTTTGCTGCGATGTCATTTTAAAACTGCGATATCTCCTAAGATATTCATTGAAATCGAATGATGTAAATTGCAATTTCGTTTTAAATTGAATACTTCTGACGAATTTTTGGAATCAAAGTAAATGTCAGTAACATCCCTGCTACTATTTTGAATTCTACACATTCTAGAGATAGGGGAGTTAGCACCTAGTACTGTTATCCTTTATGGGGGAAAGAGGAGGTATTTATAAGACGAGATGACGTATATTTAAATATCATAATACTTAACGACATGATTGAATTAAAATTATATTGATTTTATTTCATTCCATTCATTAAATGAATTGTTGGTTATTAGCCCAGAAGTAGATATTACATTATTAATGACACAATTAGTATCTAAAATATGTAGTTTCTCAAAAATTTTATGTCAGGACCTACGACAAAAACAAAAAGTTAAGAAAAAATCCTTGCGACGCCTTCACTAGAAAATTACAGTTACATATTTTAATCTATAGTTATACGTTTGTTTTGTATATAGGCCTTATTTATTTAACAGACTGCAACACCCCTTAAACAGCAAAATAAACTTGTTTCTTTATTTTTATGATCTTGGCAATAACCAGATTGCTATGAAATTCTATACATTTTATATAAATTATAATGTGTATTTCAGAACCTGTATTTTAAACAATTTATTATATTAATATAGAAAAGTCTCAGTAGTATATAAATTGTAAAAGTTTACGCCAACAAAGTTGCAAAAATAAAATGTAATCATATTGTTTTTAATTCGACAGTGATGTATTACTATCAAATTTTGAATGTACACAAAATATTTTTTTTAATTATTTTTCGTGTAATATTTTTAATTACTTTACACAACAACAAGTTAATTAAGTTTAATGCAGTTATAAGAAAAAAATGCAAAATTTTCGCAACACAGAACATTATCACAACTTAAAATAAAGATTATAAAACATTCAAATGTAATTTTTATTTTTTAGTGGTGATTAATAGATAAATGAGCACAAATATATTAAAGCAGATAGTTTTAAAAAGTAGTTAGAGTGCTAATGTACACTTAATATAATGATAATTATACAATACAATATACCTTATTCTTCAATAATATTAATGAAATAATACATAAAACAGCTTAGAGTTATATAATAATAATCAAATACGTAAAGCAATCACATATATTTTTTTTATTACATGAGTCCAACAGACAGGTGTTGGTTGGAAAGTGGTTACATTTGCTACACCACCACTAAAGGTGCCACAAATGCACTGCTCCTCTCTTAAGGGAGACTGGAACCTTGAACCTGGCCACTATTGTCAGAACACAACTCAACGTTATTATGGCGGCATACTCTAGACCAAGACTGGTAGCCATCCAGCCGGGGAAATACCCTACCACCTAGCTGTGAGTTCTTTTGTCGCGTCTTACAACGCCCGGCCGCAAATATTGTATTCTTTCTCCGTTCGTACGGATGAAAGATTTTAGCAACAAGGAACCCTTCGATTTTGTGTTGCGAATCGAGTAAGCGGAACAGCGCTAAGATTGATAAACAAAACTCGGACTTTACCGCTTGCAAATAAAATTTAATATCGATTATTTATATGTTGGAAAGCGATCTGGACTTTTCTGCGCAAACGAAAACTGCAGACTAGAATTTTGAGTTATGTTAAACTGTATCAATTTACCAAATAAATTGCCTTTACATACTCAAGCTGCCAACTTCCCTCGCCACTTTCTTGCCTGTTACCGTGGAAGTGGACTTAATATAAAGGCGCAAGTATCCTTTTGGCATTCCAGTTTTCTTGATAGAGGTTTGATTTCTCTTAAGAAAAATCAATCTATGATGTCTAACAAACTATAGAACATAAATAGAATAGAATATACTTTATGTACAAAAATGCTACATAAAATCAAGAATATTAATATACAAGTGGAATCGGCAGTATCATAGCCCATGGCGATTTCTTCCAGACAACCTTTGGACGGAGTATAGGAAGGACAACAAATACTTGCTAAACCAGCACTCGTACAATAATTTGTTAATTAATTAATTAAAGTAATATATAAATACATACAAATAAATAAAATGGAAGTGTCTGTTTGTAATGTCAAAATAACAGATTTGTACTAAATGCATATGAAAGTATATACGGTTATATGAAAAATATATTTTTGTCCATCTATCTCTGTTCGTTCTGGCTAATCTCTGAAACGGCTGGACCTATATTGACGGGACTGTTACTGGCAGATAGCTGATGTTATAATTATATATTTATTAATAAAAAAAATGAAATGCCCACGATCACGCCGCCGCCGTCGCGGCACCTGAAAACAGGTTAAATTATATTCCACGCGGCTGAAGTCGCGAGTAACAGCTAGTGAAGTATAAAATCTACAAATAGGATATTTATACAAAAGAAACTTCAACTATTAGTTTTAGAAATTTCGATCGTCTTTCACTATTAAGTATGTCAAGCATTTTTTTTTTCAATTATAACACAGTTTTGTTATAAAAACATATTTATAATTTGGCGCTTAAGCTTTTTATATATTGAATTATATGCACATAATATCATCATTTCAGTTTCTTGAACGCTACAGTGCTATAAAATCTTTATAATTAATATGCATGTGCGTAAATTAAGTGCTCAAGATGAATTCTTAATGCCTTATTGGGCGAGAGAATCGCTGCAACGAGGTTTAACATTTTAATTTTATTATCTATATGTATAGATTTTATTAGGTTTGTGAGTTTGTTTGTACGAAGTGTCTCTTGAACTACTGAACTGATTTTAAAAATTCTTTCACTAGTAGAAATGTAATAGTGATATATCTATAGTTAACTGTGATTAATTATATTTGTTATTTTTTAATGGTGACCAGCGAAGTGGACACGAGTAAGCTAGTGTTTAATTAATTGCGTAAAATTAACAGGAAATACTTTTCCACGCACTTGCATGCGTGATGAGGCGTATATAATTAATTATTAACTACTTAATTGTTATTAGTTAAAAAATGAAAAGTTCCAAATCAGGGAAATATTTAAGTAAGTATTAAATAGTTTTTAAAAGTTTTAAGGAAGTAACAGTTTATAATTTTCATCAAAAAAAGTAATGAAGTTCTATAACCGAATGGAAAAAACCGATCAATTATAATGTACACATATCAATTTGGCCATCTGTCTGTGTACGTTGCAGCAGTTGTTGGCGCTAAATAATTGTGCCACAGAGATGAAATAGAAGTTTGAATGAAATGGATAGATAAAGAACTGGGATAGAGTTAGGGGATGGGATAACGAGTATGGGATAGGCATATGGCATAAGAGAGCGGATAGGGAAGATGGTATAGACAAGTTGGGATAGGAAAGATAGGATAGAGAAGATGGGATAGGAAGATGGTCCAGGAAAGTCGGGATAATAAAGATGGGATAGGGAAGATGGGATTGGGGGTGGAGAAGTTGTCCACCGAAATTTTACAGGAAAGTGTTTTAAATATATCACCATAGAACGGTATAGTAAATTTGCGCAAATACCAAAAATTTAAGCTCGATCAACGTATGGTATAGTTATCATTTTACTATACTGAGGTAATAAATTTTAGTTATACTTCAAAGCAGTAAATAGGCTGCATATCATAATTAATATTGGTTAGCAAATAATAAACATATCTAAATAATAAATTTGTATGAAATTGCAGTTGTACTAGAAAGAGTTCAATTCGTGTTTGTTACGGAATATATTGCTAAAATATTCTGCAATCTCTATTGTACAAAATGAAATCTATCATAATTGAAAAAAAATATGATGAGATTATATAAGTAAATAAGAACGTAATATAAAAATAGGGTACATCGTGGTTTAGCTGTTTTGTTTACATGCCTATCTAATTTATAACATGCACATTATGTGAGTGCAATAATTTTGATTTACTGAGAAGAACTGAGTACATAGGACGATCTTTAAAAATATCAACCGCGACTGATAAATTAAAGTAAGGCATTGTAATACTTGCAACAACACAGAGAGGTTTATGTAATAAAAGAACAGTAACTGGTCCCATATTTATAGTCAGAGAACCTTACGGTTTTAACACATTTATTACACTAACTCTTCACATTCTACAAGTATTTTTGAACATCTCGCCATCCCTCTAACAATTTTACAGTATATCGAACTTAGCAAATTGGCACAACCGATAGCGGATTGAAGTTACTGATAAACTATTTTAATTAAGGGTTATGAATGAAAAGAATTTAATACATTATTGTTTGGAAATTTAGATAATATTTTATATAAGAATCATATAAATATTATACTTAAAGTTTTACATGTAATATCATAAACCGAACAATATAAATCTATCGTGTCTGCCAACACGAAAATAACATGTAGTGAATATAGTCTATGTACAATTGAGAGGTTTTGAATTATAATCTACATAATTACCACATCATATTATAGATAATTATTGTTAAATAAAATGGACGTAAATTATGGCAAACTACTCTATACAAAACAGGCGCTAATCTTAGAATAATAAAATATAACATTATTATTCAATTAAGCTAATGGTCGATTGTATCGTTTAGAAATAAAGGGTACATAACAAAATTAATTATTAACCTTAAAAAAACACGACAAGCACAACTATGCTATAATAACATTAGCGTTGTATCGAACGTAGAATTTGATGTTAATGTATCCAAACGTTTAATTCACTCTCTACCTAAGACAATAGAAAGTTATCATTGATCTCTGTTCTCTCTGCCATTCTCTGTAAAACAGATGTGCTCACAAAAGGTTAAATAAAACAAGAAATTAATAATTATCTTTTTATTTAATACACAACAGGTCTATGGACATGTAATGGGAGGGATGTAATGTGACAAAAACAATGTTAAAGCGGAAGATTAGTACAAATGCAAAAGTACACCAAAAAGAGATGGATGATTGTGTGAAGGATGACATAGTGATTTGTGGTTTGATAGAGGACTATGCCAGAATGGAGGAATAGAAGAGACACATATTGTGAGAATGTAAAGAAAAGTGAGTGAGAATAACGTTGAATTAAGTAGTACTTTAATATTTTATGATTCTGACGTAGTTCTTTTAATCAATAAAGTTGATGTGTTTCCGTCAATTTGAACTGTTTTTAAAGTTATTTATAAATTTGAAATGCCTGCAGTAGCTTGTATCGAGAGTTTCCGTAAACAAGAATATTGTTTTAATAAAACAAGAATAACATAACTAACAGGTTAATCTAAATACAGTTAATCAAGGTGAAAGCTGCATGTAACTTACATTGACTTAAGTGATAAGTGTAACAAAATCCTTCCAGACCACGCCAATGTCAGTAGTGCACGCTTTTCATTAGTTATCATGTGTTTTTGCAATATTATATTTCTAATAATAGGTATTGATATTTTAATGTATTTACGTATTTTATCTGTGCAGGAACGGATACAATTTCCTCCGGCTGGGCGGCCTGTTGTAAGAAGCGACAAAATAACCCACAGCTAGGTGGTAGTTTTTGCTCGACTGGATGCGACCATCCCTGGTTTAGAGTATATCGCCATAACAACCTTGTGTTGTGTTCCGACATTAGTGACCAGGTTCAAGTCTCCTTTAAGAAAACAGCAGCGCATTTGTAGAACCTTTGGTGTTGCAAATGTCCATAGGCGATGGTAACCGCTTTCCATCAAGTAGTCCGTCTGCCTGTCTATTGAACTCCTGCAATAAAAAAAATATAAATATATTTTCTATCTTTGTACATAAAATTCCTATATTAGTGTGTCACTGAACTCCTCCTAAAATCCCGGACCGATATTGATGAATTTTTTGTGTGTGTCCAAGAGGGTCCATTCATGGTTTGGATTCAGAATTAGATCCGGTAGGTGGCGCCGTAATCCGATTATAAATTTTGATTTTTTCACGTAAGAACTTAGTGTGTCTAGCCCGTTAATCTTAGGTATATTGTATAAATTGATATAAGTTACCAGGACATAACTAGGCACTGTTGTTATTAAAATTCTAATAACTCTTTTATATACTCTAATAACAAAATGTCTCTTTGTTCTTACGCCAAAAAGAGGGTTTGCATTGAAAATCAGTCTTGTGTCGAATATAATCCCTGCACATCATATTGCCAACTGAGTGCAAACTTGTTTGCTGAAAATGTGGCGTACAAATTCTCAAATATACTCTGTGTATAATACATAAGAACGTAATTACGTCGCTATTTCTTCAAATAAAGTGTTTTTTTTTTTTATTTTTTATTTAAATTATTGGTTATTACATTATTATTAGTATGCAATTCATTTATCCTTATCAAACTGCATTATATTGTAGATACTGACTATTCGATGAGACTGGGTCCAATGTGTACTTACCTTGTTTCTATTGTCTTTCTATTTTATTTGTTGTGCCTGCCTTGTTTCTAATTCTTTTTATTCTGATTTTAGAACCAAGGAATGTGGATCATCTTGAACAGGTCTAAAGATCATCACCATCCTGATAGATTATGATTAGTTATTTAGTAGTATTACTATTATCAAATACCAATAATATGACCCTTTTTAAAAATAATAACTAACCCTTTTGGTTCAGTTAGTCTTTGCTTTAACCAGTAAAATACAATATTTCATAGAGCTCATATGAAACTTTAACAAATGTTATAATTTCTTTAATAAGGACCTTGTCTTTAACGCGTCTAATTCGCACTCGACTGATTAAATGAATATGATTCCCGTAGAACGTAATTGCAATCCACATTATATTAAATAAAGAATTTAAATTATCTCACACCAGACAGTAGGAAGCATTTTAAATATTTCTTCAAATGTCAGTAGTCCATTATACGCAATAAATGACTTTATACCTATACTCGAAATGTTATTACTACTTATTCACTCGTGATACAAAAAATAGTTTTCAGCAATACAAATATTTCACAGAAGTTATATTCAGATTATAACCTTTTATTTAATGCTTCAAGAAAAATGTCAGCGTTTAATCAAAGCATCAAGTTGACATGTTAATGGGGGCTATTCTCAGCACTCTGTTTATGATTCATACACTTCCAACAAATAAGAGTAATTTATTTGTATACTAATAATTTAACACTAACCTTTTATTACTGAGAATAAGTCTTAGGAATTTAATTTTTTTCATCTGTATATTCCTGTGAATAAATGATAGTTGTGAATCAGTTTGGGAATTTAATTAATTTCTGTTTTTATAATGTTACTGCTCCATCTAGGATAGTATTATAATTAATGTCCGTTTGTCCGTGTACGCTGATGTAGCGATGTGTTAAATTCGATATTGATATTAATTTTTAATGACGTTAAATACTGACAAATAACGTATCTATATACAATAATGTAGGTATTGTTGGGGTCTAAGAAGACGAAATTAATGAATACGAGAGGTGTTCGTTGTTACAAATTAATTATAAAGTGTGAAGTCATCGGAATCGCTGAAATAACTTAAAAGAGGCTGTCTTTCCAAAAAAATAAATTCTTTAACAAGTACCTACTATGTATACGATATTTGTTAACGGCGTTTTTTTAAGGTTAAATAAGAAAGATAGATAGAGAACACTTAATTGCTCACCAATATACAGTTTCAAAAATTCACAATTACAATATTGTCAAGGTAGAAACAGTAGGTGGACTTATCGCTTAAAGCAGTCTCTTTCAAGCAAGCTAATTTAAGGAATAGTTTAACCTAATTTGGCGATGTAGGTGGTAAAGATTATTAGATATATCATAAACAAACATATTTAAACTACATATTTTATAAATTAAATAAACATACTTAAATTACAAGATACATTTAGTCACATTGAATAACCATAAAATTTTCCCAGCTGAAACCCAAGCATCAGGCAAACAAATGTAATTTAATTGTTTACTAACGTCTTATTCATATTGCGTAAGAGTAAGTTTGAATGCTTCTTTGAGGACCTTAAAAAGCGTTTATAACAACTTAAATATGAATAAAATTGTAATAATTTAATACTAACTTTTTATTGCACAGATTTTTTTTCACCTCTATTTTCCTGAGTAGATGTTGTTAATCAGTTGGCTAATTAATTTCCTGGTAAGTCGTGTATCTAATTAAAAGGACGTGACACGGATTTCTTATCAGAACTTTCTCTCTTCCTGTTAGAGCTATTAGATAATCAAGTAGTTATATTCTGAGCTACTTGTTTCATACATAGTTTCATTCAACTTAATAATGACTCTTAAAGATACAACATTAAAATTACAATTAATCTAAGAAATCACACTAATAGTAACTTAAATCTGACTTAAACATTATTGGCCTTACTTATAATCGTTTGTTTAATTTTAAGAAACTGCTCAGCAACTGATTAGTGAAAATCTTACCCATAAACTCCTCTCAAGGATAACACGTAGTAAACTAACTACGGTAAAAGTGCTAATTTTTAAAGGAAATGCCAAAAGTTTAATAAAACCAAACAATATAAAATCATTAGGGTATTATTAAAATACTTACTTAAGAGATGGCTAATCCTTTCTCAACGAGATTATTATAAGTAAGGCCCTATAAATTATTATTAATATTAAGAACGTGTCCACGTTCCTTATTGGTTATTAAAGGAAGACACTTTATTAATGTTTTCTTTAAATGGAATGGAAAGCACTTTACACTACATTTTTTCTTGATATTTTACAACACTAGTAGTTTTCATGGCTGTAAATAATGTTAAGATTAGAAGATGTTAAAGAATCACTAGTATTAAATTTCGTATAAAAGTTCGTAACAATCTATTTATTACGACGACCGTAAACCAAAAAAATATATTGAAAAAACATACGAATATCGTCACAAGTTTATTTTATAAAATAAATATGTCATATATTTACTTAATCCAATAAAAATACCTAATATTGATGGATGCTGTAAACATTATTTGGCATTTTAGATTAGCTGTCAGAATTTTGATGACGAAAGAAATTGAGCAACTTTTTTAAAGGTTTTCGTTAATACTTCAAATTTCGTGTTTTAAAGCATAAATACATTATAACGATATAATATATGAAATGTCACGTTACGAAATTAAGAATCCTCTCAACCCTTGTCACACACACTTTATTTCACTAGTAGTGCGTGTGAACTGCACACAGAATGTGTGTGTGTGCAGTTCACACGCACTTCAAATTGGTCTTGGGATCTGAACCGATTCACAATTGGAATCAGTAGGTAGCGTCACTACTAGATTATATATATATTTTTTTTTTCATGGCAAGACAGCGTTTGCCAGGGGCGTTAGTGTAGGGCCGAGCCGCATATACATCTTATTAACAAGATTGTTTATTTTTGTTAAACGAAATATTCACTAATTTGGAAATATCAACGATTACTGTTTTAATTTTTTTTTATTAAATTTAGTAACAAACTTGCCAATTGTTTTTGGGTGATCATCGCGTGTAACAATGACTTGTAGGTAATATGTTGTAACTTACGTGAATAAGTGCATCTTCATGTAGTTTATACACAATTGCACATGAATCGAAGACGAACCGTGCCAAATTGATTGGTTAACATGAATTGAGTTGTGTCTAACCAATACCGGAAGAAAATCAGATAAGTGAGTGTTATTCTACGCAAGTAAGGGTTCCGTAAACTTACGAAAGTTCATTGTTTTTTTACATGGTTACAGAATTTTAAAAAGCATTTAATAGAAAATATACCATATCTCAAAAACTACGCAGCAGATGTTGTTTAAATAAGCTTGCTTGAATATTTTCAGAATCTTCTTCACTATAGTTCAAAAGCTGTAGTTGAGACATAGGTATTATCTATAACTTTGCTAACGATGAATACTTTATGCCATTATTGATTGATTTGATCAATGTTCCTATAAATCACACCATAAAATTTGAAAATGTGTTTATAGTCATTTCACGCATATAATGTAAACGATATGTCTTGTCTTTAAGTTAAATGGTTCGTGGTCATCTACAGCTATATTTTATTTTTGCCATTTCGATACGCTATTATATAACGCCATATATAATGCATACATATAGAATCTTGCCAAATATCACTGCTACAAGCCTAGTAGTTTCCGATAAACAAATCTATGACTTATAAAAAGATAGGTGATAAATGACATTCACGACAATGAATGCCGAAGAGCACGCGAAACGGAGAAGAACATTTACGAAAGCGTACCTCGACTTCAAAAGGATCACTTTGAATGCAACCAAGATTCAATTGCAGAATTATCAAGATTATACATACTCTATCAGATGGACAAATGGATAGAAAATAACAATTTACAACAGGTAAATAACTAAGAAACTATTATACGAGTAGATACTGTTCCAAATGTGTCAAGAGCGGTCTTATCGCTAAGAAGCGAAGTCTTTCAAAGAACCCGGGCAGGAATAAATTAGATCTTTTGCGAGAATTTGTTATTCGTCAGTGAAAATATTGTATATATATTTTTTCAACCTTACCACTTTAAACCGCTTGCAAGAAATTTCCAGCGAGATTTCTGTTATACAAAGTATCGCAGATTTAAGTCCGGGAATTTACTTCGATCAAAAATCAACAGAAAATATAAAAAAATATTTTAGATTTTTGACAGTTTTGCCCCAAGAATACACTACAATTGAAAAAATACTATTAAGTTTCGTTTTTTACCAAAATCACTACGGAACCCTAATGTTGTGGAAAATATTTTGTCACAGCTTATGTAAAATAACATGTAAGTTAAAAAGCGTGTAGTGTCTCGCAAGGTTTTGTCGTATATAGTAAAGCTTATCCGAGGAACCTATCGGTTATCAGGCGACGCTTCATGCGCGTGCGCTGCGGACGAACACAGTAGATGTTCGCGCGTCGAAAGGAAGACACATCCGCTAGCCAACGCTAGCGCCGCGCTTGTGACTTTTGTGTTCGACGTACTTAAAAGTGGTTTTATTGAACTGACTTTGATATACTAAGTGATACAGGCCGGTGGTTGATATATTAAGGGGTGCGTTGTGTTTTGTTATTATTAAAAATAAGTTTAGTGTTAATATACCACTAAATATATGCGAGGGTGAATTTGGTAAAATAATATTTTTCTTTCAGATATATATTCACTATAATCAATACTTATACATAACGAAGTGTAATAGATGTCATGAAGAATCCGAGGTATTAATTAGGTTAAAACTGGTCAAGGTCTCAATGTCTATGTCAAAAAGCATCTCATTATTTATATCCAGCAATAAAGCTCTATAATTTAAAGCGGATAAATAATAGAATATGTTAATTTTATACAAAATTATTCAATATACTTAAATTTTATATTTGTAGCTTAATTTCCAACGATGCTACGGAGAAGTTCGGTATACACATATAATAAATGCGTTTGAACGTTTTATAGCACATTTAAGTTTCTTTAAATTTTATAGCATGAATTTTTTTTATCATTTGGTGTTTTCTATGAAGCTTTCTCTAAAATATCAAATGAAATTTAATTGTAAATCGTTATCTGTAAATATATTATTTCAAATTACTTTGATCTGCTTTCTATTATAGAATCTTTTACATAAAATGCATTTCTAATGGATGTTTCCAATTTATTATTTATGTTTATGACCATAGTAAGGCTTTTTTATGACCTTGTCCGCATTATTTTACAAACTGCTGTTGATCATAATTGCAAGTGAATTGTGAGCTTAATTGTATAAGTTTTCTTTTAATCCAGAAAAAATGCATAATAAATATCTATGAAAAGAGATCACAAAATATCAAACGAAAGTAAGGAAATCTGTTATAATATGTGCTGCTATTAGACGGATCAACGAAATTGAATCAATTTGGTTGAAATGTATAACTGAAAGGACACGAAGCTATACAATGACATTGGAAAAATATTCAAGTAGATGTTTATATAGATCAATTTAGTTGATTCATCCAAATTAAAAGACAGAAATGAACCGTCTAATACGGTACTACGGCGTGGAATATAAAGACCCATCCACGCTATTCCCTACAAACTAAAGTTTTGTCATTTGATTATATACTATAGTAGCTGTCCCGGAAGACGTCGTCCTGCCCTGAAGAAATAAAATTTAGAACCCGACTGCAGCGCCATCTGCCGGGCTTATTCGTGAATCTAAACCATCCTCGAATCCACTTGAACACACATAAATAATTCGTTCAAATCGGTCCAGCCGTTTAGGAGTTCACTGCCAACACACGTACAGAAGAATTATATATATAGAGATAATCAAAGGTTATGTGATTGAGCACATAAAAATGCAATATATATATATATATTTATTTTAATTTATTTAAGTCTTTAAAAATATTAAAGTAGATGAATAGAAAAATGTATACCAAGATATACATACCACGAACTTAATTTTCAAGTCATATGATACCTTAAAACTAAGTACTATTTTCTATAAGGTCTACAACCTCAATCAACTTTTCCGTCTTTCCGCTTCAAAGTTGAAAAATTAAACGGGGAAGACACGAGTATTTTTTAAATTAATTTAGGAAAAAAATTAAACAATATATAATTATAATTGTATTATATTTGTATAGATACTTAAAAAATAGTATATACAAAATGCAACAAAAACCACAGATTACTAACAATTTGCGCATAACACGTAGGTGACCTAAAGTATATTATACATACACATATTTCTTCCCGAAAAGTGATGTTCTATTCGCTGGACATGGGTGCATGCAGTAATGCAGTTTACGCAACCGAAGCAATTAGGTAAACAGTATAGCGACTGACCGAAGGTGTGACTTTAAACAATCACTAGTTTATCAAATCGCCCGTGGGGGCGACGAGATAAAACTGAAAATGTATGAATTTATTTCAAAATGGATTCTTACAGATAGGTTATTGAAAGACATTAGTCTACCACCGCTTCCAAAGCAATTTTAGTTACTGTTAAAGGCAAAAACTCCCCAGCAACATGTCTTTATTTCAAAATTATTATGTAATTACATTCGTAATTTTTTTCGTATCGTTTCGTGTAGTGATTTGTATGAATGATTAGTTAAAGAGGTTGGTAGCGATCGCATTATTCCCATTCGAATGGCAAGGATGGTGAAATGAAGTATGATACAACAGGCAGATGTGCAAGCGTTAACCAAGAGCAGTGATGAGGATCTTGATATATTTAAAAAATCAGCAGAAGCGCAATCGACCGAAAATTACAATTCAATCTATAATCGACTTGCTCCTTGGCTGAAAAATAGAGATGTTTTTCATATGTTTTAAGTCAAGTTGCCGGTGCAGCGGGTGAAGATATCACTCGTGTCTGACTAGCTGGTACTAGATCGCAACGATTTTCGTCTGTTGATTACGACGCCTAAGACGGACTCGAAATTTTCGTCTAAGAGTGAAAAGAATTGAGAATCATTGATTCACAATCGATATATTCGACTTGAATATGTTGCCGTCAAGAGTCCCTGTCGCCTTGAGAGTATTACTTATAAACTAGCTGATATACACATATACAAAAGGCTGATAAATCGGTCTAAAGCTATTCACAAACTCACCAGCAAGTTTTTACTATAAATACTTAGGTGTCAATATATTTCAAATATTTGCTTGTGAATTCATTACAGCTCTATTTAATCCTGCGTGGAATTTGTCGGAGCAAATTACAATGTCATTGTCAAAGTTATTTAACTTACCAGTTAACTATCGTCAGCGTAATCCGTTCAGTGTATCAATGCATTCGTTTTCTTACTTGTTTGATTTAATTACCTTAGCTTGTTGTTTGAGATAAGAAATTGAATATGCTGTATAAATTTCTATATTATAAAACTCGTTCATGGAATAGTGAAATCAAATTCTGAGCAGAAAAAGAAATAAGCAAATCACAGGAAGTATTTCTCAAGATATTTTATGCGTATTACCTTGGGAATCCTGTTGCCCTTTGTTTATTAGCTCATGTATTGAATTGTGAGTAACTACTAGGTTATTTAGTCAATGAAAAAACACAGAAAAGTGGACCCAAGAACAGAAGCATGTGAGAGATACAGCCAGAATAAAAGCTAGGTCAACTACGATGATAATAGGTTTCTGTTTTTATTCATACAAAAATTATCATTATACACCGCCACCGCGTCGCTGCCACGCTGCCAAACTATGTAACCCAGGCGCGAAGACGCCGCCGCTGCATTATCACTCTTAAGCGCGCGTACGCGAGGGGCGTACAACGTTCGCATATACACAGAAATTCACAGAATAGTACAGCAGTAGCGGCACAGTAAAGGTGCAGAGGCAACGTGGAATCGTCATCCATTGTCATTGAAATAAAACTAAGGTGCTTTGACCATTTATCTTTTGAAATAATATGACGATTTTGAAAAAATTAGTGTCATGCAGTATTAGATAAATTATTATCTAATACTGCATGACACTAATGCAAACATTTATACAATAATAAAATGCTAGGTATCAAATAACTTTAGTTCATGACTAGTCTTATATACCAACTCATTTATTTCCTAGATCTTTTAGTCTTCATTGATTTAGGTTGTAAACAGCTGGTTCTATTGAAAAAAGTCGCTCAACGTTAAAAATTAAGATAAAAAAGCTTTTAAAATGTTTATAATTTTAAATCCAAAATGTTATATAATAATGGTATTATGGAAATGTCTTTCGTTCATTTAAATTAAACTTTTAAATGAGTGCTATTATGTGATACATCATTATTAAAATCTGCAATGGAGTGTGAAAACGCCAGTTCGTGTATGAATGAATTTTGTTCTAAGTATGGACTAATTTCAGAATTTATTTTGTGGAAATGGTAATTCATTTTAATAAAAGTATATTTAACTAGAGTTTACCCCGCGGCTGCGCCGCGGGTTAACCTCTACGTGTCTCTTGTTTATAGAGCAAGTGCTAAAGGTTATATTATATTTCATTTTTTATGTATTTGCCCACGGAAGATTCACTTCATTTTATATCGCTAATTATACCATCCCCCGTCTATCTATCAACAAAATAAATTACAAAACTTGACCAAAAGGCCAAATGGTCTAAATGGCCAAAAGACCACAGTGACCGACATGGCCAAAATGACCGAAAAGGCAACAGTGACCAAATAGGCCAAAATGACCAAAAAGGCCAAAATGACCAAATAGACCAAAATGACCAAAAAGGCCAAAATGACCAAATAGGCCAAAATGACCAAAAAGGCCAAAATGACCAAAAAGGCCAAAATGACCAAATAGATCAAAATGACCAAAAAGGTCAAAATGACCAAAAAGGCCAAAATGATCAAAAAGGCCAAAATGACCAAAAAGGTCAAAATGATCATAAAGGCCAAAATGACCAAATAGGCCAAAATGACCAAATAGGCCAAAATGACCAAATAGTCCAAAATGACCAAATAGGCCAAAATGACCAAAAAGGAAAAATTACCAAAAAGGCCAAAATGACCAAAAAGGCCAAAATGATCAAATAGGCCAAAATGATCAAATAGGCCAAAATGACCAAAAAGGCCAAAATGACCAAATAGGCCATAATGACCAAAAAGGAAAAAATACCAAATAGGCCAAAATGACCAAAAAGGCCAAAATGACCAAATAGGCCAAAATGATCAAAAAGGCCAAAATGACCGAATAGGCCAAAATGACAGAATATGCAAAAACAACCAAAAAGGCCAAAATGACCAAATAGGCCAAAATGGCCAAAATGACCAAATAGGCCAAAATGACCAAATAGGCCAAAATGACCAAATAGGCCAAAATGGCCAAATAGGCCAAAATGATCAAATAGGCCAAAGTTACCAAAAAGGCCGAAATTACCAAAAAGGCCAAAATGCTCAAATAGGCCAAAATGGCCAAATAGGCCAAAATGATCAAAAAGGCCAAAATGACCTAATAGGCCAAAATGACCAAAAAGGCCAAAATGATCAAATAGGCCAAAATGACCAAATAGGCCAAAATTACCAAAAAGGCCAAAATGAAAATTATCCCTTGTCCATCCTCAGTATTTAATTTACATACGTACCGAATTTCAGCCAAATCTATAGTGTACATACCAGACAATATATTTTATCGAAATATCCATTTTCGGATAAAAAGTATCCTATGTTCATCTCGTATCGAAATATATATATACTGAGTTTCAGCCAATCGTCCAGTATTTTAGTGAAAACGGAAAACAGACAGACAGAGTTACTTCGCATTATAATATAATAGGGATTAGTAGAAAATTAATATAATCTAAGTTAACTTTGCGAATAGGCTGCGATTTTGACGGATTAATTATCTAAGAAATTTTCTTTTTCATCGACAAATAAATTTTTGAAGCACTCAGAAGTTATCGCTCATCGAGTAGTTTAGATTTTCTATAGGAACTCATAATTTTTAGCATACAAAACAATCAATATACTACAACTATATAGCTCGTAAAAAGTAGTGCTTTCTCCTAAAATTTGACCTGGTAACTAATACTATATATAAATAATAATAATATAAACTGTATTATAATAATGATAACTTACATAATGTATAACAATATAATTTTAAAATTGATTAACTGACGATAAAATAGAATTTATAGTAATGTAATTGTTTTATATTTCTATAAAGATAAAATTTTATATTACTTTAATAATTTGTTTATGATTAAATAATGTAATTATGGCTAGGCACCATTAAAATTGCCTGTATTGTACTTCCGAAAGGACAAACTGTCGTTCCAATAAAAAACTCCAACAACTTTATAACCTTATGATTGTGACAATTCATGCAATGTTTATTCTATTCTATTCTATTTATCCGTGCAGGAACGGAGAAAGAATACAAATTCCTGCGGCCGGGCGGCCTGTCGTAAGAGGCGACAAAACAACCCACAGCCAAGTGGTAGGGCATTTGCCCGACTGGATGGCTACCACCCCTGGTCTAAAGTATGTCGCCATAACAACCCTTAGTTGTGTTCCAGCATTAGTGACCAGGCTCCAGTCTCCTTCAAGAAAGCAGCAGCGCATTAGTAGTACCTTTGGTGTTACAAATGTCCATAGGCGATGGTAACCGCTATCCATCAAGTGGGCCGTCTGCCTATCTGCTGATCTCCAGCAATAAAAAAAATCTCTTTATTCTAATACTTTATACAAAAATGTATTGGATTATGATGCGTTAAATAATTTTTACATGTAGAATAATTTCAATATAAATAAATTAATTAATTAAGTCTTTTTTAAATTTCGTAGCCAAAGGACAAAATCTATGCACATTCATCGCCTCTACTGATGTCTTTGTTATACGTAAATGCTACACTTGGCTGATTTTTATAGTTATTTTAAATACATGATATTTTATGTTTTAAAAAATTGAAAAAAAGGTTTTTTAATTTAATCTTGCTTCAAAAATGTTGCCGTACATCTATTATTTATGCATGCTTGGTTTAATATACATTCTCCTCCATAAAGAGATAATTTATGTAGTTACAAACAGATTTCAACGAGTTGCATATATACTAGTAATGCAATTACGGAAAGTGAATACACATAAACAGGTCGTTACACTGTAAAAACAAATTGGTACAAGTATAAAAAAACAGTAGATAATTCATTTTTGTTTATTTGTTTGCTTTAATAATGACGTTAACAAATGTTTTGTGTATTAATCAATGAATCTTTATTTGCAAAAACATAGGTACATGAAAAGGTATTACATAATATAAAGTTTTCAGTATGTTTTGTCATTTACCTGACGTGCAAATAGTTACACTCACATAACCCTAAACTAATGTTTACCTTCTTAACTTTGAACTTATTCACCAGTGTTACAAAAACACTATTTGGTGAATAAGTGCAAAGGTAACTTTAATTACACTAGCTGTGTAAGTAGTAGCTACCGAATAACCGTTACCCGCACAAACAGAAAATTCTATTTTAAAAATAATAAATATCCTATTTTTATTTGTACAATATTACAAAGATAAAACCTAAATAGTTAAAAAAACTGCACGGCAACACGTCACATCAAAACTCCAACCAAAAATCAACATTTTTTGTTGAAATTTTAAAAGTAATAAGTAGTAGTATAATTTTTCGGTACAAAAAGTATCTTATATACTAAATAGGGACATGATGAGGCTCTGTTATACTTAATTGGGCAGACTCTAATATTTTTCATATGATTTGTATACGTTTGTACAGAGCTCGACTTTTCTACACATTTATTACATCAGTGAAGATGACTGTATGAGTAAGTTATAAGATAAATTTAGATTTCCACATTTTAAATTAATATTTGATTTATTTCCAAACTGTTTTTGTTAATGGTTGGCCAATATGTGTTGACTTTATGCGGACTTAAATATTGATATAAGTCGGATTTAATCCTTTAATATGGTTAATTAGGGCGGTCTTAGAATGAAAACCAAATCAGCCTTAAATGGTTTTTACTCTAGCTCTTATCCTGAATATAGCGGAATTTGTAATAAATATATCAATCGTGCTTAACCAATTACCTAAAAAATTATACCGTTCAAATATTATTTAATTAAGTAACAAAAACTAAATTTCGATTTCCGTATTTGGTTTATTTATGAAGTTATGTACGTGGTATCATTAGTTCTGTAACTATAGAGGTAGTATTAATATAGAATGAACTAAGTTTTCCATTTGGCCTCACTCGCGTAAATTTCCAATCTGTATGTTGTGGAATTTACTATATTTATCGGGATAATAAGTTACCGTCATTATCATAAAACTAATTTCCAATTACAGTTGAATTCCTTTTAGAGCCAAGGAACCCCTGGCTACCGAAGCTTCCATGCTTTTACTTTTCACTTTACACAATCTTCGGCCACCATTATTATACAGTCATATCACCTTTGATGACGTCAAGTCATCACTTTTAGTAGTATCCCCTTCTACTAGCATCTTGTCTTATCATGCATAGGTAAATGGATTAAATTATATAGGACATACAAATAAAGGGAATTTCATATTAATATATTTTGAAATATTTTTATATAAAAAAATATAAAGATTCGTTTTTGGTAGTACTTCTTGAAATTTCTAAATTAATTGTACGTAATATCAAGCAAAATTATAAACAGTAGTGGGGTCGAAATTCAACCATAATAATTTATTTCCAAAGACTATACTTCTATAATCACAGATTTCGCCAAGGCTACACTGTTCATTTGACTTAAACAATAAACAAAAGAGTAAATATGCGTTTGCGTCAAACAGGATAGTGTGTGTATTTTTTTTTATTGATTTAATGTATTTTTTATTCATAATTTAAAAAATGTATTAATATTCGTCACTTCTCTATATAAACTAAAGTGTGAGAAATTTCATACTTCTCCGTCTGCGCAATTTTCGTAAAAAGGATCCAAAGTTTTTGCTTCACGTATTAATATATACATAACTTATTTTTGGATAGAGTTTAAGTGAGTTTTGTATGCCTATATGTATGTAGGTTATTCCAGGAACAAGCATTAAAGTGTTAACGATTGGCTATGCGTCTAATATTTTACTTAAATTACATTTTCGTGATACTTCTGTTCTATAATGCATGTACATTTCTACTTTCTATCTAGTAGGGATAACAAACCAAAAGCCGTGCATATTAATAGCGGAAGCAGTTAGCACTTGTAGACGCTAGACCTAAGTGACCTGAATCCGTTTCTCCCTCGATGTCGTAAAATATCATTAAAAGACGCAACAAGAGTAAGCTTAATTATAATACACGAACCTGTTATACATAAATATGCTGTGATTATACTAAATATATTATTATTCAACCTACTTCCTCGTTACAGAGTTTTTTTGCACGATTTATGACGAGAAAATATGCGTAAATTATTCATAGTATTTTTTGTACATGCCATAGACAACCGTCTTTACCAAAACTGTAGGCTTAGTGGTTGTCCAGGCATTACATTAAAAAAAGTTAATAGGCTGTTTGTACTACTCTTGCGTCAGAGGCGATGGACGTTAAAGGGGCCAAGTAGGTCCTTGGTATCGATGGACGGCAGTTAGTTCAGATATTTATAACTTTTTTATTTATTGCATGAGTTCAGTAGATAGGCAGACGGCCCACCTAATGGAAAGCGGTTACCATCTCCTATGGACATTTGCAATACCAAAGGGCGTTTACAAATCAATGGGCTACTGCTCTCTTAAGGGAAACTGCCACCTGGCTAACAATGCCGGAAAACAACTCAAGGTTGTTAAGGCAGCATACTCTAGGCCAGGGGTGGTAGCTATCTAGATGGGCATATACCTGGGTGTGGTTTGTTTTGTCGTCTCCTACAATAGGCCGCCCGGCCGCAGGAAATTGTATTCTTTCTCTGTTCCTGCAAGGATATTTACCCAATTATTTCATGTTCATAGGCACATAGAGAGAATGAATGAAAGTAGAATTACAAAACAAGTATATGACAGCAATGAGGTAGAGTCGGTGTCGGTCGACCGCGACTTAGTCACTATAATTAAATTCAAGATATTTTGAAGAAAGGTCAGGTAAAAAGCACTAAATAAACTTTTATATATGAAGACGTTAATGAAAGTTAATGAAGCGAAAAGTATTTGTCAGGATCATGGCAGGTGAAGATCTATCGTCTACACCTACCCCAATGGATAACAGGCGTGACAATACGTATATATCGAATTTCATAGGTGAAATTGCGGAATTCTACTAATTCACAATAAGTAAATCTGCTATTATTATTCTATATGAATACAGACAATTATTACAGTAAGGCGGTTATTTGATGATAATTTCAATGAATGGAGCGGTTATACGCGTGACTGGGCACCGGTATCTCCTTAGCCATAGTTTTCAATTTTATTCCAATAATATTTACTTAAACGTATGCTGCAATGAATTGAATTGCAATTAATAATATATATTCTGATAGCTAAAATGTTGTGGTTAATTTTGGGCTTTAGTTCACTATTTTATATAGTATACGTCTGACTTGTTCAAGGTACTATCCGTGCAGGAACGGAGAAGAATACAATTTCTGCGGCCGGCGGCCTGTCGTAAGAGGCGACAAACAACCACAGCCAGGTGGTAGGGCATTTGCCCGACTGGATGCTACCACCCTGGTCTAGAGTATGTCGCCATAACAACCTTGTGTTGTGTTCCGGCATTAGTGACCAGGTTCCAGCTCCTAAGAGAGCTGCAGCGCATTCGTAGCACTTTGGTGTTGCAAATGTCCATAGGCGATGGTAACCGCTGTCCATCAAGTGGGCCGTCTGCCTGTCTGCTGATCTCCTGCAATAAAAAAAAAAAAAAGGTGCATCGCCAGGACATATAGATTATGCTCAATGCGACGGTTTGCAAGTTTTTAGTTTTTTCTTTCTATCTCAGCATGTGGTAGATAATTGTAACAAGATGAACCTCAGGCTAGAAAGTTTTTTAATTTTACTTGATTTTAGGCCAAAGTATAACTGAGTGACCAATAAATAAAGCCATTCAAATAAATAGGCTCTTGTTTTATAGTAAATTAAAACCTATGTAATGTTATAAAAATAAACATAGCATTCATTTATAATCTTAAGACCCTAAAGGATTATACATGATAATACACAGTATAAAATAGATCACGTAAGAAAATGCCTACACATGCTGATTAGTTTTTTACATATGTAAGCTTTATTAAATCATGATAATTTGTCACATCGACACTGAACTTGTTATTTAATAGCTTATAAATGTCTCTGGGCACCGCCTTGTTTGTAAGTGCTTTAATCATTATATTTGTATATAAATGGTTTTCTAAGGTTACTAAGTTAATTTCCTGTCCTATTAAATAAAGTAAAAATTATAATTTATTATCTGCATGCCACCCTGTATAGAAATATGTTCATACATAACTCTGTAATAATTTTATTCAAGCCAGCGATATAGTAGGTATGTCCAGTTTTTAAACTGTAATATAATCATGCGATAACATTACAGACTGTATATATTGACTACTCTTATATTCTCCTAATATAAAAAGATCCCAACCCAAATTTGATATTTGCATTTGATGTAAAAGAGCAGAATTTATAGTAAAACTATTTTTGTAACAATCCTGCTGCTAGTACAGACCCGATTGTGTTATTGGATTATGTTATCGAGAAGGTAGCTTTGATGTTTCTATAAATTTCATCGTTTATTGTAATTAAGGCTTCGCACGGATTGTGGATCAAGCAAGTGTCAAAATTAAATATGCAAATTTCAGAATAATCTTCAAGCACATGGGCACCACGCAAAATCGGAACCCTTGTAATCAAATTGAAGGTCATTGATATCTGCCCATAAAATATTTCTTGCAGATTTTTAAATGTCACATTGCATCAAATACTTAATTAAGGTTTTCCGCAAGAAAACCTTAATTTAAAAAAACCGATATAATTAATAATTTGCAAATAGATTTATTCTCTTCTTGTCAGTGAAACTAACACGCTTTAAGTTCACGATAAAAAGTATAAGAATGTGTGAATACATTTTATTATTTTACTGAAAGTTTAATTTTGAAAGAATTCCATTTTGAAATACACACTTGCATTAAATCTACCTTCATTCATAACCAGGAAGAGTCGTGACATACGTTTATGGGCCCGCCGATCCATTGGTAATGAGTATTAAGCAATTAATGCATGCGACAGATCAAGATGTCTTTAAACGGAGCGTGTAGAAAGTTAATTATTTACATAGCCCATACATAGTCCGAGTTAACATACAGAGTATTGGCACATTCGTGTAAATTAGACGCAGGGTTTTTTGATTTACACTACTATTATCTATGATACTCTTTAAGGTAATTAAGCAATATTAGCACTATTTGTCCTTATATGACGACCTCTGTCCTTGGGTGGGCTTATTTTTTGCCGGTTTGCCTCACTGAAAGGCAGAGGCTCCAGGCTCCATTCCTGGTATGGTAAGTTCAGAAAACAATTTTCTCTATGGTCTGGGCGCCTGGGATCAGGCCCAGAGTAATTCGTAGTGATATTACCCATAACACAAGCCTTACTTGCTTAATTTGGGAATATACAATATGTGTCTTTGGCTGCTGATATACATTATTATTATTTATTTTTATATATAAATTACATGTCCCAATGTTTGATTATGATGAAATATGAAATTATACAACCGTTCTTTTTCTGTGGATTTGTTCCAACTTACGAAATAGGTTTCATTTTAATTTATAATTTAAAAAAATACCGAGCCACAGCAGCGCATGTTACTTCAGTAGTTATTTATAAATAAGCCTGATATAATAAAAGATTAACTATAAAATTAAACTACTTATTACATATCTCTTGGGATATTATATTTGTAAAGGATGAAATATGTACTTTTTAGTAGCAACAAAAATCAGTATAATTTATGTCAAATATGTCATAATTTTTTGACAAATGATCCACTTAGTGGTAGATGGTTACCGTCGCCCATGGATATCTGTGCCACTAAGTAAGCCGAAACGTTCCCAACCTAATTGAAACTTTACGTATGTATTTACGCCCATTTTGAAGTATCCCGTATTGTAGCGCTCTGAAAAAACCGCGAGATTATTCCACAGCTGTCAAAGGTTATAATAAACTATTTCAAATTATTTCATCAAAATTAACTTTTGATGAAATCTCGTTAAATTTAAAATGGAGAATGGCGAATTATTGTAACTCCTTAATTTAGAAATTTATCAAAGTTTTCAAAATAAAATTCGAATAAAATTAAGTTTTGAAAATAAGTTCGACTTAAAGAAATAGGCTTAGTTAAACAGTATAAAAATAGACAAAATAATCCTTTGAATATTTAAAATTACCGAAATCGATATTACGATATATTAGAATACATTAAAATTGTATGTCGATTTTTGTTGTACTATGTACGATACTGCTAAACCTTAGTAAAGTTTAGCTACAAGAATTTATCGTAAAAGATCATAAAAAGTTGATTTTATGAAGTGAACATTCGTGATTCACATATATCATAGACCTCCATATTTGAATCAAATCATTATGTAGTCACAGATCTATAAAATACGAATAAACATAATTAATTCAAAGCATATCCATGAATGAAACAAAATATTGCATAAAAGCGGAATAAGTTAAAAGCTAATATTTTCATTGAGTGCTTGTATAAATTATGTTCGCGTGATCATTTTATACTTTCTAATTAAATTTAAAATTTAAATAAATCTAAAAGCAATGAGTTGCTTTTAGATTTATTTAGATTTGATCTTGCAAAACGAAGACCTAAAGATCTTCGTTATGCAAGAATTCAGTTTAAAAAATAAACAAGATGCCTTTATTTCTTGTTTTCCAATAATAAGGAATTTGAAACTTAAAATAGCAAATAAACCTAGTTCGACTCCTAAAATTTTCTTCAAAAGTAAACTCGACTGGTTCCTGCTGATGTTAACTCCATTTTGAATGTAGTTTTCCATTAATCTCATTTCTTTCTTAAATTTTTAGATTTTTTGCATTTAATTCAATCCAGTCTCATAATAATGTTATATAATACATATATAATAAAACTAAGTTATATTATGTATACTCGTACAAGTCGCGAAAACTTAAGAAAATATATATAGCCGAATATCTGAAGCGGAAGGTCTGAGCGAAACCGGGTTAAATTCCCAATTATCATAAGCTATATTGTTATTTGTCTATTGTGATGTTACCAATGTTGGACATCTTAAAAAGATTGTGTATTGTCTACATATTGTCTATTTTAGTAAAATATATAAATTTAAAGCCTCTCACTAAAACTGATCGGCTATCAAAAGTTATTATATAAATATATTTATTTCATCTGTAATTTATTATAATCGAACTAATTTAATTCCATATAATTATCTAAATGGCACTAGACATGTTATTTTTAGCTTTATTAGGTGGTCATTTCCAAATGCTAATTATATATTTTATGAAATGTTAATTATGTCCTGCCTAATCAATATACAAGCCGTTTCGCTGTTACATTTCACGCTATCTTATATATAAAATTCTCGTGTCACAATGTTCGCTCCCATACTCCTCCGAAACGGCTTGACCGATTCTCATGAAATTTTGTGTGTGGGTAGGTCTGAGAATTGGACAACATCTATTTTCATTCATTCAACATTTATTTTTTTATGATACAGCATTATATATTTTATAATTTTCTACTGGGATGATTTAGATTTAAATTTGAACCAGGTAGATGGCACTGCAATCGGGTACCAGAATTTAGGTGTTCTTTTTGTTGTTGTACGTGTTGAAGTTTGTCCCGGAATAGTTTAGATTAACAGTTGGTCCCGGTAGATGATTGATGATGATGAGGAATCGGGTTCTAGAATTTAATTTTTTTAAAGACACGCCAACGTCTGCTGTGTACAGCTAGTATGACTATAATACTATCTATGTAATACAAAGTTTATACTATATATAACATGTAATATAAATACATTCGTTACTGAAGGACTGCGTAAGGGAGTTCCGTATTTACAGCAGTTTGTCTGCTATGTCAGTAAGTGCAGTCATAGCAGACAAACTGCAAGACTCGCGTATGTTGGTACATACGCATTCTACGGTTATGTGGGAAACAAGTACCTGTCTAGTCGTGTCGTCTTCGCTAGATTAATAGAAGAGATAAATTCAATCGCTGCAAATGTAACCAGGAAACACCTGGATGGTGTTGATCATTACCAGAAATATTTCAGCATGGTTTCGACTTGCTACGTAGACTTCAGAATTTACATATTTTCCTGATTGATTGATTTAAAGTATTTTTTGACAATTTAGGTTTTTCAATTACCAACATTTGTGTATTTGTATACAAAAGTAAATAATTTAAGCAATATAGGTAATTTAATAATAAAGCTAACGATTTTAAGTGCGGTGATTTGTTTGGGTTTTATTATTCCAACGTTTCGTCTACTATTCAGAAGCGGTGATCGCGGAAGATAAAAATGTCAAGTGTCAATGAGTATTGTTAAAGTTTTATTTAGCGTACCGTCAACGTCTTCATTTTTAATTATTTAGTTCAATTTTTATTATTATCTGCTCTATGGGAGCCTAATATGTGGCCTGTGTAATAAGAATGTGGGTGAAATGTCGAAATAATATTAATCAAATAAATTACCGCGCCTAAAACCGTTAAAACAAAGCTTTCTTATTAAATTGTATTGCTTAAATAATTTACTTTCTACCTCTGTAAGGAACAATATTTAAGTGTAACGATAACTATGGTTTAATCTTATGTAATTGCTACCTTAGAGGATTCAACTGTTCAACCGATATGGTAACTAGGGCCCTTTGTCCCAGAGTTATCTGAAATCTGACATCTGTCTTCCTTGTTTGCTAACTTCCTACTAGTCTACCCTGTTAAAGTAACATAAAGCAACTCAGAATAATTATTGTTCCGAACATATTTATGAAATTTATAAACCTGTACTTATAATATTTATTTGCTTTTTTGAGCGTTTACTTACTCATTTCTTCTGAGCTTTGATTTTAACTAACTTTCATGTAATTTATTACAGCTTTTAGGGTTTCAGTACCAAAAGGTAAACAGGACCGGTTTGTATATGTATCACAGCTTATCTCAAAAGTATTTTAATTAAAATTATAAAATTTGGCACAAATATAGTTAGAATAAAAAAAAATATATATCGAGGAATACCAATGATAGATTGGCACATTTACAAAAAAATATGTATATTTGGAGTGTTTAAAGAATTATAATCATAATATATGCTGGTATCCCATGGAAGGTTTTGCACTTTTGTAATGAACAGATAATGTGAACGATTATGAAAAGTAGTAAACTGATAAACGGAAAGAAAGAAAGAAAATAGTGTTATTATGATTTCTTTCTTTCTGATAAATATGCCAGGGTCTAAGTAAATTCACTTTTATATTTATTTTTAGAATATGAAAATAATATTTATGTTTCTGTATTATTGTTTTATATTGTGTATTTAATTAAAAATTGAATAATTAAGGCTATGAAAATTAATTATTAAAATGAAGAGCTTTGTCATTAATTAATTAAAAAACAAGGTTACCTGTAAAACATCATTATTTTTATGTTTTCGAAGTTATGTAAATATTTTCACAATACTAATTACGAGATTTACATAAATTAATATTTAGTGTACCCTCTCATTGTAAAATGTAAATCGAGTATTTACGGCAGTTAAAGTTTGTCGAAATATAAGACGGGCCTCTTAAATTAATGTCGTAAGACGTAACGGCGTGGTGTTCACTTAGGTCAACGTTAAAAGTCACTCCTTGTGTTATTAGGAAATTTATTGAAAACTGGCTAGGCCTGCGACATCGTCCGAATATTTATATTGTTACGACCGAGGTGCCGACAAAAGAAAAATCACACCTGCATACCTGCAGACATTTTATTACCTTCTCATGCATGCATTGCTTTTGGACTTCTTTTGTTTACTCTGTGTTCAAAATCTGTGATTAGAAAAACAGCCATTGTGTTGTAATCTTTTATGTCAATCATTAGCCAGGTTGATTCTAAGAAATTCGGTACACGCGGGCGAGCAGCCATATTTTTTCTACAATATAAAGCAATGCCCCAATGGGGGATGTAGGAGTCAGTGATAATCACAAGCGGAGCAAGACTTGTGTACATTCGGTAAACTATTAGTGACGGACTTTGCGCGTGTTATTGAATAGTGCTTTTCCGACTGGCTGTGTTCAGTTATATTTGTACCTGTTTATACGTGTTTGTATTGTTCCAATAAATTATATATTAATTCCAACGGCATTTTAATTCGAGACCTGTAACTCCTAATTATATTCATCTCTGCAAAATGGCAAATGAAAACACAAATATTGCTGTCACAAAAACAATTTTAATTCTACAATATTCTTGACTAAACTAACTTATCATAGAATTACCTATTAAAACTAAACTAAGTTCTAAATTAATCAATGTAAACTATTCTATAAATAAGACTATATTTACAAAAAAACATGATCTATATGTAAAAAATAAATTCCAGATCGCTGTCGACGGGGAGCGTGCTCAAAATGCTGGCCGCATTTCTATGTTGAATGGCAAAGCTAATGCGTTGTCCTAGATGCAATCCAGCCTTTGGTCACGCGAGACCTCAATTAGACGCGTTGAGAGGTTTCGATAGAGGTGATGAGCTCCAGGCCCCCACGGCCTCAATCCCGAAAGTAACAAATTGTACCCATTGTTAATAGACACATTTACGGCGGTTCAGGGTTTTGTTATGTGGCAGCAGCCCCGGCTATGTTTGGAAAATGTGTCCCATTTTCCATGGCGCCAACCACATTCCGTCTGGTCTTTTGCCATCGTCGCGGCATATGTTATGCACTTGCTAACATATAACAAAGTCGTAATTTTTTTATTCAAATTCAAATTTGCTTAAAATGGTACATAAATTTGGGTTGACATAAGGATACAAGACACACTGCCTATGAGGTGTGCAATTTTTTCTTAAGATTATTAAATAATTGGCACTCATTTTGCATATTCGGATAGACATTGCAATTCTATTTCTTGGAATAAATATAATTCTAAACCAATACATTAAAATGTAAAAAAAATTATAATTGTATACAAAGCAATATAAGATTTTCAGATCTTGATAACGTATGTAAATTAGTAGATTAAAAATTTAGTACCACTTTTTGAATGTTTACCTTGTTTAACATGCTTTGTTAATTATTAAGGTTTATAGCTTTACTTTTAATTAAACTGTTTGTTATATATTGTACGTAAAACGTACGATATAAAAATAATTAACTAGTTTATGTTTGCTTAAAGGCAAATGGACAGCCGTCGCCGAGCCGATCCACCAAATGGTCGATGGCTACCGGCGCACATGGGCAGCTACAATACCAATACTTCTATATTTTAATTTCTATTATTGTAGGTACCTTAAGCCAATCCAAGACGGATCATTCTGTCCTTCCATTTACATGAATCAACCATAGTGAAATTGCGTAATTCCATGGAAAAATAATAAAACTATCTTCCATAGTTATTCAATGTCATTAAATGTCGTCGTGTCCTTTCAGTTCTTCGCCTTTCAACAAAATTGAATCAATTTCCTTGATCCCGTCTAACATCGGCATTGCCATTGGCACAAAATTGATAACATTGTACGGAATTTATCTCGAACTATTGTTTTGCCCGCGACTTCGTGTACGCTTAACTTGAAATTCCCAGGACACGAAGTACCGTATCTTTTAAGAAAGAATATTGTAAGCTATCATTTTAGTGAAAACTGTGTCGCAATAACGTAATTTTTGTGCATCTGACCAAACAAACCGCTCCCAATATAAATCCTGCAGGATTCCCGAGATAAAAAGTAGTGTAGATTTCAAGTCTTCAAGAATACCTGTTTTTCAGTGAAAACCGCATCAAAATTGGCCAAGTATTTTTTACGTAATTTAAAACAAACAGACAAGAATTCTAAAAAAATGCGTATTGTTTTCCGTTGTTTATACGATTATTACCTGTTTCAGTTAGTTTTTTTAAAATAGCTTCAATATACAGACGTGGCATTCTTAGAATTTTATAGATTTTAAGCGATAATAAAACAAATCAATGAATAATTAGATATAAGACCCGGATGTAAAACCTCGATGAGTTGCTTACTACGCAGAGACAACTGTCTGTTTACGTGATTAAACCTGCCATAAATGCATAAAGTATTGTCACACATCCTATTGTTATCGTACCTATTTAATGGCTGTCATTAGTGTCGAACTAATAGTTGTTTTGTTAACAATGCCTGAACGGAGGGTGGGCAGTCAAGCGACGATTACGATACTAGCAACAGGTGTGTAGTACTTTCGATTAGTGATATAATGCCGGACTATGCGCGTGTAATTGAATCGTGCAGTTATGTTTGTACCTGCTACACAGTGTCTAGTTATATTTGTACTGGTTTATACGTGTTTGTACAGTTCTAATAAACCTATAGTAATTCCAACGGCATTTTAATTCGAGTCCTGTGTAGCTCGTAACGTATTATAAAATTCTGTTTAACCCATTTTAACAAGCCCCGTAATCAGGGGCTTTAGGGAAACAATATCTATTTATAAAACCCTAACAAGCGTTCTATATGAGAGCGGCAGCACATTGGTAGAACCTTTGGTGATAGAAATGCCCATAGGCGATGGTATCCGCATCCATCACATGGGCCGTCTGCCTGTCTTCTGAATGTATGCAATTAAGACTAGTCTAGGGACAGTTCATTTGTAACCCTTAAACTCTAATAATATTGTTACAATTTGAGTCACTTGCATATTTGTAAACAAAGCACATTTATTACTGCTTGTTTGTGTCGTGTTTGAGCTAATAACATTTAAGCGCTTTTATGACCGCCTTCTTTTGTTTACTTTGTGTTTAAAATTTGAGATTGGAAAAATAGCCCATTGTGTATTGTAATCTTTATGGTAGTCATAAGCTAGGTGTGATTCTTAGAAATGTAGTCTACTGACATATTGTATTTGTATAGTATAAAGTAATGCCCCAACGGAGGGGTGAGGCAGTCAAGCGTTAAGCACAAGCGACGCAAGACGTGTATAAGACATTCGGCAATCTATTTAGTGACGGACTTTGCGCGTGTTTTTATATTTGTACCTGTGTTATACGTGTTTGTATCGTTCTAATAACTTATATAATCATTCCAACGGCATTTTAATTCGAGTCCTGCAACTCGTAACAATATAATAGTAATAATAGCTCATAAACGACCTGGGCTCGGGCCTCCCATATACAGGAGAACGGATAGTATACCAGCCACCTTTTTCCAAGGCAGATTGGCGAGTTTAAACCCTATCTCTAAATATATCAAACATTTTTGTACAGATAGTATGAAGTAATTACTATGCTAAATCTGTAACCTTTTCAACAGAAACTTCAAACGTAGACTCATTATTTCATTACCGGCCGAACCTTAGAATATAATAATAAATTATATTTAAATACCGGTGCACCTACAAATTTAGCAAATAGAAATAATTTAATGAATAGAATTGGTTACTAGTAAATCAATTATAGTGCTTATCTTATTAGGATCGGCTTGTAACGTCTGCAAATGTGCCTTGCATTTTGAAGTGACGCAATCATTAAATACCTATACATTTTCGTTGGCTGTTATAAGTAAGACTGTTGCTTTTGTTACCTCAAAACTTCTAGTACTTTTTTTTGTACTGATGTTTTTATAAATGAGTCGAAGAAGCGGAAAAATACTCTTGTGTCACGTTTTATTTTCTACGACATGACAGATAGGAATCAACAGATAGATAAATAAGTCTTTATTGTACACCAATAAAAAAAAACAAACTATATCTAATTGCGGTCTTATCTCTAAAAAGCTGTTTCTTCTGAATGTATAATAAAAGGTTAGGTTAGATAGGCATCCAAGCATGCTGATATATAAGCTTAGCACCACCTTATTAATGTCAGTAATAATAATTCAATAAATAATTATGTGGAGAACCAATGTTCTCTATCCATAACGCCTCGGCCAGGTAACGGTCGAAGGGGAAGGCCCAAGAAATGCTAGCTTGAAGTTGTGAAGGATGACATGCGTACCAATGGTCTTAAAATGGGGGAAGCTAAAGACCGTGCGAAGTGGAATAGAAAAAGTAGAAAAGCGGACACTGGGCGTCGGAGTGAACGCTTCGATCGCAACTGGAATTTAATGCTTGGATGATGATAATGATGATGTTATACTCAAGTTTCAGAAACTGAGTAATCTTTGTTATATTGCATGAAAAATGTTATTGCGCAGTCATAAAGTTAGGTGTGGACTATCTACGTTTTTATAGTAGATTTAAATTCGTATTACAAAAACTTTGGTAGTTTTGGTTTGCATATTTACGATAGTTATCGGTTCAAATTTTTAAGAACTTAATATATGACAACAGTTATATTCGACCTTTAAAATTTTTATTTCAAATAACTTGATACATTGTACATACAAGTATCAAATTATATAATTAGTTTCATTTGCTTCTTGAGGTCACCATGGTATTAAATGTTTTGCTCTAATTATTCTCGTGCCGAAATTAACATAACTCTGGTACGTATGTTTGTCAAGTGTAACAACTTGTACTTGTAACAATATTTGGAAAGATATACAGTTATTAGTAAACTAGCTTAGCGATAATCTTTCTCAATAATTTACGTGAAATAAACCGTGAGATTCGTAGTAATTGAATTTTGGATACATCATGATTTATCGATATAACTAAAAATCAATGTTTTATAATTGTACTAGCTGACGCGGCAAACGTTGTTTGCCATATTAACGATAACTTCTGCCCGCGCCTACGCCCGCGTGGTGCGGTTTTTTAACTATCCCACGGGAACTCTTTTATTTTTCGGGATCAATAGTATCCTATATGTTGACGAGGGATATAAGCTATCACCATACAAAATTTCATGTAAATCGGTCCAGTCGTTTCGGAGATTAGCCGTCAACAAAAAAAAAAAAAAAAAAAAAAAAATCTAATTCTATTTCACTTCTTACATCCCCCTGACTCAGTTTTTAGCATTTTTTTCATTGTACAGAAATTCGACCTCTACAGTTTTATTATATGTATAGATAATATCAGTAAAAGTGGTTACCATTGCTTGTGGACATTTGTAACACCAATGTCCTGCCGCTCTGTAAAAGTAAACTGGAACTTGGCCACTATTGCGGGAACAGAACTCAAGTTTGTTGCGGGATACTCTTGACCAGGGGTAGTAGTCATCCAGACGGGCAGATACCCTACCACCAGAATTATATTTAAAATTAAATGATATAAAATAAATGTTTAAAGATATTAATATTCTAATGCCTCTGCTATTACAGAGATAATGTTAGTCTTAATGACTGTGTCACGCAAATGTAGAGTGCGTCTCACAAAACAAGTCCCGCGGCAAAAAAAGGAACTAATAACAGGTCCGTTTAGCCATTTATGTTGTTTTTGTCAAAGTTTTAATGCAAATGCCATAGTGTACTATTATTTTATTTACTAATGCTATTCAATCGGAATATTTCTAAAATTATTTTACCTTTCTAACATTCCGTTGCGCGACCGTAGTGCCACGTATGAGAGACTCATTTCATGGGACAGAGTCCAACAAAAGATTTAATGCGTTACTTGAGATGCGACATTCTTAACGACGTTAAATATTGATAGATACCTCGTGTATAAATACTGAGTAAGCTAATCCTTACCGCGTTATTTTTTAACACTATAGGTTAGTGGCACTTGGTCACCGTCACGGAGTATAGCGACACATCTGCGGAATGTACGGCGCAGAAAGTTCTGCTAAATACGCTCGAAATATTTTTAAAGTTACCTATGACACATCAGCGGAAATTCTGTCGAGTTCAGATTAGGGCCGAGCCTTCCGTTGCCAAACTTTCCCCGCTGTATGTTCCGAAGGTTCGGCCAGACTAACAGTAACGCAGGTAGGGCAGGGACATAAGATAATATTTGGTTTGCTGACCAGCTGTATAACAAAGATTTAAAACCGAGTATTTCTTAGTATTTAAATAAATTCCAGTAAATGATTAATTGGTACACCGCCAGTGATTCTTAATTTGGTACCTTACCTTGTAAAAAAAAGAGAATTTTGAATTATAGAATGCCATAAGAAAAATATACCTTCAAGAAGATTTGGGTAGTAATTATTAACCAGAAGCATTCGAATGTAATGTAACAGATTAGATTTGAGTTTATACATCCGTGTGCACACGTGTAATAACACAATATATAACAAATTAAATCTTGTTACTCTTGTATTGTTATATAACACACAAATGTCCCCGATAAAAAACACCTTTAAATTAATGGGGTACTTGACATTAAAACCAACTGAGACACTTTTTATTACGATACAAAATGTCACAGCCTGATTGATTTTTTACGCATTTAGCGCGTTATGGCGTCATGATTCTAACGAGTATTGATTTATATATTATGGCCCGTTCCTATGTGTTACAATCCATTCACTTGCCTTACTATCGGTAGAAAGTTTACTTTACATGTATGAAGCTTATCTCAATTTTTAACCGATAGTAAGACAAACAAATGGTTGGTAATATATAGAAACTGGCCGTTGAAGACTATTTAAAATTATTTCTATAAAAAATAGACCCTATTTTCATAAAACTTACAGAAGGTTTATAGCATCATTAGAAAAGAATTATGAATATTGTTTATCGGTTATTTGTTTCTGCCCGCGACATCATCCCCGTGGAATAGTTAACAAAAAGTAAGTTGAAAAACCCCCGATTTTGAAATATTCTTCATTCGTGCTCCGACACTATTGGTGTTAGCGTGATGATATATAACTTATAGCCTTCCTCAATAAATTGGCTAACTATTGGGTAGTTCCTGAGATTAGCGCGTTAAACCAAACAAACAAACTCTTTAGCTTAAACATTAGTATAAATTTTAAGCTCTTGCTTAACGAGCTTATAAACCTTGTATAAAAACTATGGTGAATAAAGAGGTAAAGACGGCAAACAAGATATTAAACCCGCGCTCTCTTTACCTGCATTGTTATAGAATTTGTCTTGAAATGTGTCAAATATCCAGTAATGGGTTTCGTAGGTTAATTTAAAAAAACCAAGAAGCACATACAGTTCACTTATAATAAATTGTTTATTTATATAACATGTAAATTAAGTAATTTTCTATCGAAAACGTGCTGTAACTGTTTTTGTATGCTAAATGAATATTGAATGATTTATTAGTATGATTAATATATACGTACTTAATTGCTGGTTTCCTTACTCGACTACGAAGTTTTTTTTATCGTATAGGCGTGTAATTGTTATTATTTTATGTCTTTGAAGATCACGGGCCATAAGAATGATTCCGACTTTTGGGCCATGGAAAGGCCAACACGTAAAGGCCCCTTGACAAATTTAATGTAAATGTGGCGTGACAGTGACCGGCGATTATCCGTCTCTACGCCATATAATAAAGCACCCAAGGACAAACCCTTGCCAGTGTAGGACTTTTGTAAGAAATGAGAACGGAAAGTATCGGGCTATTGAAGTGAACTGCTGGTGGTACTAGGAGTCTGGGAATATGGGTACTATGGCGTCTGCTCGTCGCAATGTTAGGGGAACATGGAAAATGGGCACACGGTGACTGGCCACTCCCTGCATGGGCCTCAAAAATACCATAGAAAACAGAAGCAACATAGGTGGAGTGGCTAAGGGGTGTAGAGAGATGAGATGCAGGTTCACCGAGGCTACTTCCGACTTTACGACCCCTGGAGTTTGAGTTCTAGTCCTAGCGATCTCTCTTCCGTGCCGGTTGGCTAAGGCGAGCACGGAAGCGAAGGCCAAGTCAGATCCGAGGTTTCGCTACTCACTTAAGGCTTGGCCTCAAAGCCCCCCTGCATGTTATATATATCAAATATGTAAAGATTAAAATAAATATTTGTTTTCTTCTGCTTAAACATATCAATGTCTACTTGTGGACTTAGTGATTATTATTAATGGATGTTTAAGTTTTAGATAAGCAAAATATATCGTTGACTGACACGAAAAAAACCATTTAAGCGGCAGATCGTAAAGGCGCAATTCAATAAGCAAATAAGAACGGGGTAGTTGACACATATCACAATTGATTCTATAAACAATTTTTATATAAAAGAGCACGCGTTCAAATAAAATACCATATCATCATCATATCTATAAAATATCATAATAGCAATAATTACAGTATAAACTATAATTAATACGCTATTCGACTCGTAATAACAATGACGTTACAATTTGCAACGCTCGTACAAAATCTAGGTGGCTTCGGCGTTTTGCAAGTTGATAGTTTGCAACATAAAACGCATCTCAAGTGTTTTAATTATTAACTACCCTATTTCAATACAAATACGTATTTTTTTAAACAATCGATGTTCTGTTTAATTTTAACCGATAGTGAGGCAAATGTTCGAATAATCTTATACTAATAAAGAAAGCTGAAGAGTTTGTTTGTTTGTTTGCTTCAAAGCACTAGTCTCAGGTACTACTAGTCTGATTTGAAAAATTCTTTCAGTGTTAGATACCCGATTTATCGAGGAAGGCTATATTATAGGCTATATATCATCACGTTAAGACCAATAGGAGCGGAGCACCAATGAAGAATGTTTCAAAATTGGGGGATTTTTTAACTCCCTTTTTTTTAATCTATTCTACGCGTGTGAAGTCGCGGGCAGAAGCTAGTTATACGTAAGACCCGGCTATAAAAAGGTGATGCACTTAATACTTTCTTTATTTTAGACCATTATTTACATCGTTTGAAGATACGTTTGATGACGGCCTCTGTGGTTGAGCGGGCTAAGCCTTTGCCGGCCTACCTCACTGCAACGCGGAGGCTCCGGGTTCGATTCCCGGTATAGTAAATTTCGGAAACGTATTTTCTCCGTTATTTACCATGGTCTGGGTGTCTGGGATCGGCCCCAGAGTGGTCCGTTGTATATTACCCATAAGACAAGCGTAACTTGCTTAATATGGGGATATACAATGTGTGTGTTTGTCTGCCGATTATACAACCACATACTGAATCTATTCTATCATATTTCGAGTATGCCCATCAAAGAATCCCAAAATTTTAAGAGACTTGAACAACTACCAATGATTCTATATTTACACCAAACCAAGGATATTAAAGGCTTTATGTTCTTTTTTTATTGTCTCATTAAATATTATTTCATCTCGATACTAAGAGTTTATTAACAAATAAATATTTCACCACAGAGTCATTCATCACGTGATTGTAACCAAATCGATTTGGAATTAGGAAAGATATTGCAATTGATGTTCACTTTGAATGTCGATTAAATAATCGATCGATTATACGCAAACAATACCATTTATCTCGGGTCTACATGCGGATCTTTGGAGACCTAAAGTCTTATTTATATTGATTTAGAGTAACTATAAAGGCTTCTTTAAGTATCATAAAAGAGCCTACAAACGTACTCTAACTCAATATGAATAAAACCAGTAGTGTATCTGTACTTCAGTAGTAGCTTAAAATATCATTAATTATAGGTATAATACTAGAATTAATTATATCAAACAATTATTGTTAATTAAAGCACTAATCAACAACAATAAATTTGATCTTTAGATTGAGTTTAATGCTGAAAACTATTAACTTAATGAAGTTATGTTTTAACGGTTATAAGCGCGGTAATTTAGTTGATTAGTAGCCTGCAGTTCTTTCGTGATTATGGCTACTGAAAAGGGGCGAAACGTCGGAAAAATAAACATGAAGTAAGTTAACACGATTAAAACCGTTTAATTAAAAAAAATCAAAGCTTAGAAAAATAATCAAATAAAAAACTTAAATGCCCGACGTGACTAAAAAGTTAATCTGGGCTATCATTTTTTCATTTTCATTCAAAATTGAACATATTAAAAAGTTTATACAAGTTATACGACTATTGTGATGACGTTTTTGAACTGTCCGAATTGTAGTCGCACATTCCTGAGCAAAATATGCTATATGGGATACATGCGATCATGCAACTGGTTTGGAAATCTGCGATTTAATATTGACAATATAACCTGCTCCTGTACTTTCGTATCTTACTATTCATTCAATTGCTTTACCATTGGTTGAATTTTGACATTACTCGTATGGAGCTTACGAAAAGCTTGTCAAATTTTAACCTATAAGGCTTATCTAAGATCTGTAAGATACCTGTAGGAACCGGCCGTTAGACAATATCAGGTTAACAGCGTTATAAGAGACAGAATGCGTTTTTAGATCGATTTCTCAACAGTGTTTACAGTAGTTATACACACTTTATTGCGGTGAAAAAAATATATGTCAATCTTGATCATATTTCTGAAG
Source organism: Dendrolimus punctatus (assembly GCA_012273795.1). Lineage (NCBI taxonomy): Eukaryota > Metazoa > Arthropoda > Insecta > Lepidoptera > Lasiocampidae > Dendrolimus > Dendrolimus punctatus. The sequence continues at coordinate 6,769,616 of CM022534.1, read as the reverse complement.
TAAACTTTGTACTCGGAACGCATTTGCGATAAATTTTCTCGATAGAAAATAATTGCAAAGTAACCTCTAAACGAGTTATTCAATCTTCGTTATTGTTATTACTGTTAATCGTACATCGCTAAAATAAATAACAGTAACATATCATATTATAACAAATACAATTATAGAGTTTTATTCGGTTACTTAACTTAATTTGGAAGTAATTAATTATTTTATTAAAAATGACCGCAAAAATCCCGCCTGCCGGTCCCAATGTATGGAATTTATCATTCCGCAGGGCGGCTTCGTGCTTAACGGTCATGTCGCTTTTTGTAGCTCCGCTGCTAAAAAGTAATTTTAAATAAATGAAGGAGCAATAATAACCAGAATTTTGACGCGGTCGCGCTGTACTTATTTGGCGTATACGGTAGAATTCTGTTCTAAATCACAGGATGTGTGGGTTCGAACCCTATTAGTTTCACTTCATCTAGAAGATTTTTTTATTTTTATATGAAAGTTGATAAAATGCTCTGTTTCTCTTCCTAAATAATTTTATAAAATGCAAGAAAATACTTTTCTAAATTTTTATATTTCATTTCATCTCTACTTTTATACTATTGACAATAAAACGTATTTAAATCAATCTTACAGGTAAAATAAAAATTCGAAAGCGCCATCTATGTTTCTCAATAGAAAATTACGTTGACACGTGGATAGTTAGAAATAATATGAAGATTCAAATTCAAGTTGAGTGCTCGCTCCATTTTCCTTTTCTAACTATTTTTTTATTTAGCCCTATTATGTTTTTAACACGCTTTTATTAGCTTCACCTGTATGTATGTTTGTAACCGACCCCTTTGAGCTCGATTTTGTCCTACTTTGAACGATCAGATTTAATTCAAACTTTGCACACCTGTCAAAGGTCGATGACAATGCAATAATATGGTACCATGGAGCTGATCTGATGATGGAGTCGGAAGGTGGCCATAGGAGCTCCTGTACTAAACAAGATAAACCCTTCGTGTTTGGGCTCATATGTTTATATCGCGTAACAATGCAATAATATTTTACTATGAAGCTGATCTTATCATGGAGTCGGAAGGTGGCTATAGGAACTCATGTACTAAACAAGATCGTGTGTGAGCTCGTTTTACTTATCTTGGCTAGCCCTCTGCTGCTACATGATATGCAGGATCTCAAAAGATTGTTTTAAAAACATTAAAAAAACAACTAAAAAATGAAAAATAAATAATAGTTAAAAAAAAAGCGCTTTGAATACACCCCTCGCTTTTTTTTAAGACTCCATTCATCAGAAACCAAAATGTATTAAATTTTATTATCTGTTTTTTAGTTGGATTTTTTATGAAAGTGTGTTTTTTTTAGTTTTTTTGAAACTATTATTATTTACTTTATAGTTCTTATCTATACAGATAAATAAAAGTGAAGTGCCTGTTTGAAATCCCAAAATAAAATCTAAAATAATCGGACTAGGCGATTCCGAAAATGCTATTTATAGAATTTTTGCCTGTCCGTCTGAGTGTCTGGATGTTCCGGCTAATCTCTGACACAGTTGGATCGATTATGACGTAATTTTCATTGGCAGATAGCTGATGTTATAAGAAGTAACTTAGGCTACGTTTTTAGGGTTCCACGAAAAAAAATCCACAAGTATATTTGTCTCACTGTTTGTTATCCTTTTATGGAAAGACTATTGAACCGATTTGGCTGAAACTGGGTACATATGTTATGTTAATACCGAGGGTGGCCAAGAACTACTTTTTATCCCGAAAAATGAGATAGTTTCCGAGATGAAAATATATTTGGCCGAACGGGTCTAAATGATCAAACGGCTGAATAGCCCAAATGGTCGAATTGATCGAAATGACTGAAATGGCTGAAATGACTGAAATGGCTGGAATGGCCCAAATCACCGAAATGGCTGAAATGCCCCAAATTTCTGAAATGATTGAAATGGTCGAAATGGCTGAAATAACCCAAATGGCCAATAGGTCGAAACGACCGAAATGGCTCAAATGGTGGAAATGGCTGAAACGACAAAAAAATGATATGGCTGAAATGGCTGATATGGCCAAAATGACTAAAATGAGTGTAATGGCCGCAATGACCGAAATGGCTGAAATGACTGAAATGGTTGATATGGCCCAGATGGCCGAAATAACCGAAATGGCTGAAATGACTGAAATGGCCGAACGGGTCTAAATGATCAAACGGCTGAATGGCCCAAATGGTTGACTTGACCGAAATGGCTGAAATGACTGAAATAGCCGAAATGGTCGGAATAGCTGAAATGGTCGAAATTGCTGAAATGGTCGAAATGGCTGAAATGCCCCAAATCACCGAAATGCCTGAAACGACTGAAGAAATCGCTGAAATGGCCGAAATGGCTGAAATGAATGCAATGGCTGATATGGCTCAAATGGCCGTAATGACTGAAATGGGTGAAATGGGTAAAATAACTGAAATGGCCCAAATGTCCGAAATGGCTGAAATGGCCCAAATGGCCGAAATAGCTGAATTGAGTGAATTCGCCCAAATGACTGTAATGGCCAAAAACACTAAAATGGTTGAATTGACTAAAATGACTGATATGGCCCAAATGGCTGAAATGATTGAAATGGCCCACATGGCCGAAATGACCGAAATGGCCGAAATGGCCAAAAACACTAAAATGGTTGAAATGACTGAAATGGCTGACATGGCTGAAATGACTGAAAAGGCCCTAATCGCCGAAATGGTCGAAATGACTGAAATGGCTGAAATAACTGAAATAGCCCAAATAGCCGAAATGGCTGAAATGGCCGAAATGGTCGAAATAGTTGAAATTACTGATATAGCCCAAATGACCCTATTGGCCGAAATGGCCGAAATGGTCGAAATGGTTGAAATGACTGATATAGCCCAAATGGCCCTAATGGCCGAAATGGCCGAAATGACTGAAATGACTGAAATGGCCCTAATGACTGAAATAGCCGAAATGACCAAACACTAAAATGGTTGAAATGACTGAAATGGCCGAAATGGCTGAAGTGGCTGAAATGGCCCTAATGGCCGAAATGACTGAAATGGCTGAAATTACTGAAATAGCCCAAATGGCCGAAATGGCTGAAATGGCCGAAATGGTTGAAATGACTGATATAGCCCAAATGGCCCTAATGGCCGAAATGGTCGAAATGACTGAAATGGCTGAAATGGCCCAAATGGTCCTAATGGCCGAAATGACTGAAATGGCTGAAATGACTGAAATGTTCGAAATGGTTGAAATGACTGATATAGCCCAAACGGCCCTCCTAATGGCCGAAATGGTCGAAATGGTTGAAATGACTGATATAGCCAAAATGGCTCTAATGGCCGAAATGGTCGAAAGGTTGAAATGACTGATATAGCCCTAATGGCTGAAATGGCCGAAATGACTGAAATGGCTGAAATGGCCGAAATGACTGAAATGGCTGAAATGACTGAAATGGCTGAAATGGCCCAAATGACTGAAATGGCCGTAATGGCTGAAATGGCCGAAATGATCGAAATGGTTAAAATGACTGATATAGCCCAAATGGCCCTAATGGCCGAAATGGTCGAAATGGTTGAAATGACTGATATAGCCCAAATGGCCGAAGTGGCCGAAATGGTTGAAATGTCTGATATAGCCCAAATGGCCCTAATGGCCGAAATGACTGAAATGGCTGAAATGACTGAAATGGCCCAAATGACTGAAATGGCCGAAATGGGCGAAATGGCCAAAAACACTAAAATGGTTGAAATTACTGAAATGGCTGAAATGGCAAAAATGACTGAAATGGCTGAAATGGTCGAAATGACTGAAATGGCTGAAATTACTGAAATAGCCCAAATGGCCGATATGGCTGAAATGGCGGAAATGTTCGAAATGGTTGAAATGACTGATATAGCCCAAATGGCCCTAATGGCCGAAATGTCCGAAATGACTGAAATGGCTGAAATGGCCCAAATGGTCCTAATGGCCGAAACGACTGTAATGGCTGAAATGGCCGAAATGGCTGAAATGACTGAAATAGCCCAAATGACTGAAATGGCCCAAATGGCCCAAATGGCTTAAATGGCCCAAATGTCCGAAATGGCCCAAATGGCTGAAATGACTAAAATGGTTGAAATGGCCAAAATGGCCGAAATGGCTGAAATGGCTTTAATGGTCCAAATGGCTGAAATGGCTAAAATGATTGAAATGGCCTAAATTTCAGCAAATCGTTCCAGTAGTTGTTCCGTGAAAACGGAACAAACAGACAGACAGTTCCTTTCGCATTTATAATATTAATAGGGAAGAGCTAATATGAATTCATTGTTATTCCATAATACAATGAAATAATTTCAATAAAATTTACCTACCTAAAAACTAATATCATTAAAATATTTTATACTGCATCAAATTTAGTTAGAAAAAGTGAAAAAATAACAAATTTTTTGGGGATCGAGTCCTATACCTCCTCACCACCAGAGTATTAGAATACCATTAGACTAAATATGTTTAATATTAAACGTCGAATTTTCAATAGGTATTATCCATGTGATCTCTCACTTTAGGATTTAGGAAATTTAGGATGTTTTGTCTCGCTTCCTCTTGTTCTCAGCCGCATGAATAGTGTGATATCGTGCCGTGGACGTTAGCTACGTACCTACTTATCAGAGAGTACTTTATATACTGCTTATGTTATGTAGCGCATGTTCGGTGATATACAATATTTTACCACACGCACGCACGGCTTAAACTGGCGCCGTTCCATCGAAGTAAACATTGGTTGCGCGGGGGTAAACTATGTGAAACACCGATTTGAATTAGGAATATACAGGCTCAACTCATTGTTGTTCCATAATACAATTAAATAATTTTAATAAAATTTACCTATCTAAAAAGTTTTTGGAAAAAAAACGTAAAGCCTGAGGGGAGGGTTCGAACCCTGTACCTCCTAGTTACTGTTGAGCATGGTAAGCCGTTGGGCTAAAGACGCTTAGGAAGATACGTCAAAATTTCAATAGGAATTACGCATACAAACGGTCTATCTCACTTTAGGACAGTTTGTCTCGCTCTCGTGGGCCTTAGAATCAAATAAATTGCAAGTCGTCATGATCGCCGTGCGCGTCGGTATGATCAATTGCAATATTTCGCCACGGTCGAAGTTTTATTTGGCGCTGTTCCATCGAAGTAAATATCGGACGTGCGGGGTTGATTTTATGAAATGCCGATTTGAATTAGGCGTACATAGCCTCTTAACTGTATTTATTATTGCCTTATTTAAATTGTAATAAATAATGGTAATTTTGAATTAATTGAACCATTACTTAATTGTAATTGATGCGTAATAATTACTACTGTGAAGCAAGTGTCGTTATTAATATGCGTGTTGATATTATCTAATGAGGTCGCAATTGAAATGCAGCCTAATTATTAGTGAAAATTAATATGACTGTAAATCGTAACTATTTACAATAATAATTATTTAAATATCGGCAAGCATATCGCACATTATGCATTCCCAAGCTAGACAAGTTACGCTTTTGTTATTGGTAATATACAACGGACCATTCCGGGACCGATCCCGGACTCTCAAACCACAGTAAATAACGAAAAGTTTGTTTACGAAACTTCCAATGTCAGTAATCGAACCTGGAGCGTTGTAGTGAGGTAGGTTCTTTTTTACTCCATCTTTTGCCCGAGCGGACGAGATTCCTCGAGTCTAAAGAAAAAATGAATAAAACTTCGTTAGTTTGACAAAGGAACTCTCACATAAAATCTATAATCTTATAAATTTCTGAACATGCCGTGTCTGTTTGAAACACAAACAAACATTGAAACTATTTAAAAAAATAACAATTGATATAGACTATATTGTTACTACCGACAAAGAACAATTCCCATCTGCAGTTTATTTCCTTTTGGCATTTAAACTTCTTTTGTTTACTTTGTGTTTAAAATTGTAATTAGAAAAACATTCTATTGTGTATTATAATTGTTTATGGTAGTCCTTAGCTAGATGTAATTCTTGGAAATAATTGTAATGCGGTCGAGTATTGTGTCGAGACATATTGTATTGGTGCAGTATAAAATAATGCCTAAACTGAGAGATGAGGCAGTCTAGCGATGGTCATAAGCGAGACTAGACGTGTGTACGTTCGATAAGCAATATAGTGACGGACTTTGCGCATGTTGTTGAATCGTGTAATTGTATGTTTGCACCGGTTGTGTCCAGTTATATTTGTACCTGTTATACGTGTTTGTATAGTTCGAATAAATTCTATAGTAATTCGAGTCTCGTAACTCGTAACAATATAAACCATTGAGAAAACGTTGCATTTTTTTTTAAATTTCCTGTCTGCTTGTCGTTTTGTTTGTTTGTTCGAGATTCACGTCAAAACTACTTTTCACTGATCAATAGCAAAAAAGTACGATATTTTTTATCCCGAAAACCATGCGGGAATTTTCCTGGGAGCGGTTTGTAGTTGTTTAGGTGTATAAAAGTTAGCTTATTCCGACACTGTATTCACTACAGCGATAGGCTTTTTTTAAATTATGTGATACTTTGAGTCCTGGGAATCCTGTGGGAATTATAAGCGAAGCGTGGACGAAGTCGCGGGCATATCCTAGTATATCTATATAAAACATAGCTTAGTAAAAACAGTAGAACGACGATAATAATCTTATACCAGGATACAATTATTTACGCAGTTATAATAATAATTGATGTTCTGTCATTACTGACTTAATGGTTGTAAAAATACATGTTTATGCGACTTGACGGGGTCTATTCAATTAGCTATGCGTTGTAAAATATGTTGTCTGAAGCTATTATCGTTACATTTTGAGGTCGTAGTGAGGATGTGTCCCAATGTCATCATTAATTTATAATCAGTGGATTCAGAACTACTTATTCAAATTTTAAGCTGTCAATATTCAGTAAATTTATGTGAATCAGGTCCAATAATTTAGTGCGTAAGATTAAAATTTTAATTAATATCTTTCCATAAATAAATTATAATAATAAAAAAAAACGCTCTTAGTATATAAATTTACGTTTACTATGTACGGTATCGTTACAAGCCGACAAAGTAAACAAACACCTGGTTTATTACCTTCCCCATATTTGGACTTCTTTTGTTTACTTTATGTTTACAATTTGTGATTACGAAAACCTGTCTATTGTTATTGTACTTGTTTATGGCTGCACGAGTGCAGATTACGGTTTCTCGCAAACTTCAGTCCACTCGATCATTTGTTGTGTTGTACAGCTTAGTATAAAACCATACCCGAACGGGGGGGTGAAGCAGTTAAGCGACGATTACGATACGAACAAGACGTGTCTAGTACATTCGATAAGCGATACAGTGCCAGACTTTGCGCGTGTTATTGGATCGTGCAGACTGTACTGGTTGTGACCAGTTATTTTTGTACCTGTGGTATACGTGTTTGTATTGTACTAATACATTCTATACTAATTCTAACGGCATTTGATTCGAGTCCTGTAGCTCTTAACAATATGATAAAATTGTGAAATATAGGAATAAAATATCATCGACGAGCGATATGTTTGTTGATGGCCTTACAATTATTATAAAGTGGAGGAGATTAAGTAAGAAAGGGAACTGCAGAACCCGAAGTATATACATTTGGACGCCGTCAGGATCTATATGATACCTAAGCTTCAAACGACAACAAGTAAATATGTATTATAAGTTTCTGGTTTGGATGAGTCTTACGAAATCATATACTGCCGATTTAATCCATGACATGGATATATCAGAAAAAAATATAAAGACTAGACAATATTTTTACTATCGGGATTGAATCCCTTGTGGGTCAAACTTTATCTAGACCTAATAATCTTATTTTTTGTTACTTGAAAGATAAACAGACATATTGTAATTATTCCAATACTAAGCAGATTACGGTTGTGATATCGTAATATTTAACAAAAAATACGACGCTGATCCCAGACTAACGGCAAATAACGAAATAGGTAGACTGAGCCCAGAGTTCTCAAAGTGAAGCCGGCTAAAGGAAGCCGATCGCGCCTCAGTGCTTAGGAGAACACAGTATTGAATAATCGAATTAGTACAGATAAAAGTAGAATTGTTTCCAGTGGATTCATTACTATTACCCACCAGATGCAAACCACCTATATACTGCATAAGTTTGTTTACGCAGACAAATAAAAAAATACTTCACTTTATTTAATGTTGTTTTTCACGTAGACTCGGTTTATACTTTTATTTGTCTCCGTCTATAATAAACAGCCTAGCATTCAAGCTCATTCCCATACTAACAAGGGCCTAATTCTGCTATTTCATGTGAAGATATTCAAAGTAAGATTCCATGGCGATTGTGATAAAGATTTATATTTTGTTAAATCCATAATACCTTCTCGATATCGTCGCGATAGAAAAATAGTAGAAAAAAATTTGATAGAATAGAATTGAAATAGAATAGAAAACACTTTATTGTTCACCACATACACATAAAATAAACAATTTACATTATTTACATTAAAGAGTAAAAGTAGGAGCAATGGTCGGCCTTATCGCTTATTGATATTATATATATATAAACAGAAACAGCGTTAGCCGAAGTGAATACTGAAAAGCTACCAAAATTTAATAATAATATAAATTACAAAAAAAAACTGAATACCGAAATCAGTGAAACCTACTAGATTAAGACGATAGTTTCGGTAATTTTGACGAGACAGTTATAGTAGAATTGGGACCCAGATTATGTGCTTGGAGTTAACAAGCACGGTAATCACCCGTCCAACTTACAAATCAAAACATCGTCGTCCCAAATGTGGTAAAGGCTTGTGACGTTTTATTGCTCAACAGTTTGCCTTTAACGGCATGTTCTAATTCTTCAGTTGCATACTGTATGCGTGAGTCCCATTATATGGTAATTGAAAGACGACACGCATAGTTGCTTAAAGGCGAATATTTCATGTTTTTATTGATACTTTCTATAGCAGGTACATTAAATTTACATACGAGCAAATATTAATTTACAGGTCAAGAAAAAATTTATACTCTTGTTGTTTTGTTAGTATGTTGAATTTAGTCTTTGCAATTTCCGAATGTATATATTGTGTTTTATAGCTTTTTATGTACTTAATTTATATATTTTACTTGTTTGTAATGTTTATGTTAGACGTATGTAAGGCGAGTGACTTGTTTGATTTATAATAATATTATGTAGTAATGAAATGAGGTTGTCAATGTTGAAAAAGTTCCGTTTATCGCAGACACTTGTATTTAAATAATTAAATTTGAAACTAAAGTTCATAATTGACACGACTCGCGCGTTCGATCGACCGTCTAAAGCATAGGTGCCTAAGGTGGTCCTTATGGATCCCTGAGAGTCTATATCGAACTCCAAGGGGTCTAAGTCAGTGATTATAAAATCTAGGAGTCCAAGAGCTGCAAATAAGCAACCATAAGAGTAAATCCCAATTGAATTTACAGTTTTTAAATTTGTTTTTAACTTTCAACAACATAATAATGGATAGTACGCGTTTGTACTTACAAGCTATAATATTTATATACGGGACCAACTATATTGAATCCAAGACAAAATAATTAAAATCAGTTCAGAAATAAAAAAGTTATGGCTAAACATGTATAAAAAAAAGTTTTTTTAAGTCGATGAATAAATAAAGAGTTGACCGACTGCAGTAAAAACTGGTAAGGTGTCTATGAGACAAAATAGTTTGGAGACCATCGGTCTAAAGTATGGCTAGAAAGAGAGCAGGAAGTGAATAGGTTGGTGCTTGAAAAAAATTGCGCAGGATAGAAAAACGGCGTAACTTCGTTTCGAATGCCACAAGATACACTTTGGCTCTCGATTGCCAACTAAGTAAATAAAGTCCATTCAACTTTTATCTATACAAATAAAAATGAATCTTAGAAATGTACCTACGCACATAACTTGAGAACGACTTTACTGATTTTGACTGACTGATGCCAGAATATAAATTCACAATTGAAACCGGTAGGTGGCGCTGGGATCGGGTCCTAGACATTTCTTTTTTTTGGGCAGGGCAACGTCTGCCGGGAGTAGTTTGCAGTTGTTGTCTGTAGTTTACTATAGTATCGTTTACTTTTATAACAGTTTTAAAATAGATTCTATAATTATACAAGAAAGACAGTATAAACATGAATAATGAATTTTATTTCATTTAATTTTACAATTTAAATTCTACGCCATATAAAGTTTTAACTATGCCAAATCTTGTACTTCTTCGTACGCGTAATACGTTTAAAAAGTGTACAAGAATTCCCTTCACGTATTAATATATAGATTACAAGAAACGATCTTGTCAAAGAACTATTGACAAACAGTGACATAAAGAAGAATACTGTTACCAATTGTTACTTCACAATTTTTATGTAACCGACGAGCTTTTCGCGTGTACTCACATTGTTGTAACTAACGCCTATGTTCGTATTGCCGAAAACAAAGCGGTTTGGTGTTAAGTAAAATGGAGATACAAAAGGCTAGTTGCGTAAAGGCATTATGGCTAGATGAGGGGTAAGTATGTGGTATATTGTAAGCCGATTTCAATACTTTAAGATTGCAATGATAATATTTATACAGATAATAAAACTGTAGAGGTCGAATTCTGTACAATGAAATAAAATTTGCTAAAAACCGAGTCAGGGGGACGTAAGAGGTGAGATAGAACTAATTTATATTTTAAAAAAAATGTTTGTCTTTTTGTACGGGACGGGCTAATCTCCGAAACGACTGGCAAGATTTAAATGAAATTTTGTATGGTGGTAGCTTATATCCCTGGTCAACATATAGGATACTATTTTTGATCCCAAAAAACTAAATAGTTCCCGTGGGATAGTTAAAAAACCGCACCAGGCGGATGAAGTCGCGGGCATCAACTAGTTATTAACATATTTGTATGGCTACAAAAAAAATGTCTGTGCGTGTGCAGTGCACACGCTGTAGAAGTTAAACTTCAAACAATATATACAGATAATTGTTCTCTAACATTTGTTAACATAAATATAAATCCTTAAGACTACATCTATCATATTAAAATTCAAATTAAACTTCTTAAGTAATCCAATTTTTCACTGTTTTAGTCTAAATTTTTTATCAGTTTCATTAAGTCCAAATTGGACCTATGTTTAATCATCGGTATTATCGACATTCTAATCTGTGCTTTATACAATATCTTATATAAAACTCGTATCTCATTCTCTCGCAGGCTTAGTCCTATAGATTTATCTATTTATACCTTTTGAGTGTAGTTTTTTCGTTACATCGAGTTTCAAATCATAACGATTCTAAAGAAGTTTCACTTCAATAAGATTTCTTAATATTTTGAATAGATTGAAAAATAAAAAATAATGTTGACGCCAAACAATAGTATAGTTTTCCGTATATAGAATTGACATGTAATGATTATAGTAGCATTTTATTTCATAGCTTAATTGTAACTTTTTTTACTTCGTCATAATCGTCCGAATAAGTAAAGTAGCATTACATACAGATAGACGACCTATCCTGCTTTTAGCGATAACGTTTAAATAAATCTATCCAAAACTTATCCCATTATCCGGGATGAAAAGTCCACCCTCGGTATAAAAATTACATATATATCCAATTTCAGCTAAATCGGTTAAGTAGTTTTTCCGTAAAAGCAAAACAAACAGAGAGACAAATATATTTTTATCCAGGAAACTATACCATTTTTCGGGATAAAAAGTAACTTATATTCATCCTCGGCATCGAAAATATATACATACCAAGTTTCAGCCAAATCGGTCCACTAGATTTTCCATGAAAACGGAACAGACAGACAGAGTTACATTCTCATTTATAATATTAAGTAGAGATTCCACTTGTATTTTTTAGCTTCAATGTACAGACATGGCATGTTTAGAATTTTATAATATTGTAGATATTGTATAAGAATAGGCATTAAAATACTTTTACTTACAACGTCAGAGGTTTCTATGCTTGAACAAAACCTATGAGGCTGTAACGTTTAGTAGGATGAAACAAGTATTTTAGTTTTTTTTTATTTTTTTATTGCAGGAGTTCAGCAGACAGGCAGACGGCCCACTTGATGGATAGCGGTTACCGTTGATTGCGGTTATAGTTGATTTGACTGTGCGCTTTTTGCGTCTTGTCTTCTTCAGCCAATGTCTATCCACTGCTGGACGTAGGCCTCCTGAAGTACGCGCCACATATCCTAGTCTGCCGTCTTCCTCATCCAGCCCCTGTCGGCAACCTTACGCAGTTCGTCGGGCTGCCGAGCATCCTACGCTACGATTTCTGAGGCGTGGTGCGCACTTTAAAACTCGTTTGCTCCATCGGCCGTCGGTCCTGCGACAGATGTGATCAGCCTACTGACACTTCAACTTGCTAATTTTGCGAGCTGTGTCGGTTACCTTTGTTCTCTTACAGATGTCCTCATTTCTGATTTCATCCATAAGAGAAACACCTAACATAGGTCGCTCCATAGCCCGTTGAGCGACTTTGAATTTGTGGACTAGTCTCACTGTCAGTGTCCATGTGAACGTACGAAAAATATAGCTATTGCATAGCATTTTTTATCAACCTAAGCAATTATAATTATTTATTTATTTTTTATTTATGCATTATTTTTTTTCTTTGATATTATTCAAGTTTTTTATTTGATATTAATTCATGTTACACTTTTTGAGCGTGGTGACCGATTAGAAAACAAATCTCCTAGGTATACATGTATACTTACGGGGCCACATGCGGTGAGTGTGACATTATAAAGATATGATAGATACTTATACACCTATAAACTTTCTCACAAACAGCTACGTATTCGTTCGATTTCGGAGCAGCTCGACGTGCATAATTTGCAATACTTGACTTGACATACCTCGAACCGCTACGAGAGCTCGCGGTTCACTGTGGCCACCGCATGCCTACGCTCTCCGCGCCCGCCTAAGACCCCCGTCACCGCGCATTCAGTGTGGATGCACACATACGCGTTAAGCGAACGCTCATGGTAGGCGGAGTGGGAGGTGTTAGGTTTATTTTCGTTACGGAATTTCTTGATTCGGTCGCCGCGCTCAAAGCCCGCGATAAAAGCTATTCAATAGCTTAAAAAGTAATCAGCTAAGTCTAAGATCTAGTCTTCCCCCTCCATAATTCGTCTTTGTGATATATGTCGTGTCTCATAATAGAACGGACATAAATTTTCCAGTTTCGCCAATTGCCAATACTATAACGTATGCACATTGTTAAAGATTCATTGTTATTAAACCACACAAGACATATTTATTATCACCGATATGTAGGATTTACGGCCTACATTTACAAGCGAGGTGAAAGTTCACCGTCCATGTCGCAAACACAGTCTGAATGCTCCTTTAAATCTGTGTTATGTTTATGCCATGGATGATTTGCAGTTTTCGATTGCATTCACGACGCAAAATCGGTTTCCATCTAACATCTGCGTTTCCTGGGTTTTGAAGACACTTGAATAACTCTTCCGTTTGGAAAGGATGTTTCATAATTGAAACATACTTTCAATAAATAGTTTGCAATCACACAAATTAAAGTTATTTATTGGACATAACATAACTTTTCCTTCTTCTGACTGAGTTGTTATGTTTGCTTGTAGATATAAAGACAAACTGTCCCAACGGTAAATACTTATTATTAGGGCCATCTGCAAAACTGAGAGAGCCGATGCATAGCCTTCATCGTTAAGAATTTAAATATCGACTTAAGCCCTTTTTGAAACACTCCATTATATAGCAATAGCACTGTTGGTAAACCATGAGTCTATTCAACAGTAAATACAATGAAAGATTACCAAGTGTCGCGGAAATGTGGTCAGTGCTTGAATTATAAATAATAAAATCTCAAAAATATTTAAAAGAATATTATTATGTACAAGGTCAGTTAACTACTTTTTGAGATATGCAGTATTTTTAATAGCGAAATGATAGGATCAAAACAGTTTTGTGTTCATCCACTCTTCGGAACCATCCTTCACTGTGAATAGAGCAAGACACTCTTAGCCGATTTTTAGGTGGTTTGGATAATTGAATAGTTCCCAGAGTCATAAAGAAGAAACAAACATGTACCTTCGTTCAATCTATAATATTATAACATTAAACAAAAACAAACAAACTGGAATAGACTATATAAACGATGGAGAACACGATGCATTTTTTTTAGATTTCTTGTCTGTTTATCGGTTTGTCAATTTGTTTGTTCCGAATTTACGTAAAATCTACTAAGCTGATTTCGATGCGGTTTTTATTCAACGACAGAAAATTCTTAGACTGAAATGCTGCGCTGAGTTTTGTCCCGGGAATCCCGCGAGTTTTTTGAGAATTATTTAAAATGGCCAGATAAAATAACGAATTCCAATGTGAATTTTTTAATTGATCGATAGCAAATTTTATGTATGGGATATTCCGCGGGAATTATTCTGTGAGCGCTTTGTAGTTGTTCGGGTGCATAAAAATTAGCTTATTCCGAAAAAAATTCACGAAAATGAAGGCTTACATTCTTTTCTAAATGCTGTGGTATTTTTTGTCCCGGGAATTCCGCGGGAATTTTAACGAACTTGAGGACATATCCTAGTTATACATGTAAGTTATATGATAAAGGCAAAGGTTGCCTGGAAGAGATTGCTTTAAGCAATAAGGCCGCCCATTGTACTACTACCTATTAATTTTCATATATGTTAATGTGTCACTGTTTTAAGTTGGTGTACAATAAAGAGTATTGTTATTGTTGTTATCTCTAATATATAAAATTCTCGTGTCACAGTTTTCGTTGCCATACTCCTCCGAAACGGCTTGACCGATTTTGATGAAATTTTTTGTGCTTATCCGGTATCTATGAGAATCGGCCAACATTTATTTTTCATCCCCCTAAATGTTAGGGGTAGTCCACCCCTAAATTTTTTATTTTATTTTTTAGACAAAATTTTTAATTTCTATTTTTTTATGATACAACATACAAAAATACATACAACCCTAAATTATTAACCCTCTGCGACAAACCCCTATTTTTACCGGGCAGGACGACGTCTGCCGGGACAGCTAGTAAAATATAACAACACGAAGAAGATTCTTTTTCCACGGTGTTACCATTTAGTCTTAATAACTAAGAAGGTGGTCTGAAAGATATCGCCGGCGACAACAAGATCGCCTATTGTATATAAGATTTGCTTAGATTTGATCTGTATATACAATAAAGAACATGCATTCATTCAAATATCCAAATAAAGTTCCAAGTTTAATTAATAAGGACATGAATAACATTAATTACAATGGAAATACAATAAAATAAAAGATTCATCAATAAGTACGTACTAATAATATACACTAATGGCCTTATACTTATAATCGTTTGTTAAATTTTAAGATACTGCTCAGCAAGTGATTAACGAAAATCTTACCCATAAACTCCTCTTAAGAATAAGAGGTGGTGGTAAAGTAACTCATATAAGTCAAAGACAACCAACATCCTCAGGTAATTTAAGTGACTGCTAAGAGGCAAGATGGCAAGTTTTATTTGAAACATCCATTGATAAGGGGCTCAAGACTCTCTTATTTTAGAGATGGCTAATCCTTTCTTAACGAGATTATTATAAGTAAGGCCCTGAATACATTCAACCAATTTAGTTTCTATGTGCGTTGTTATATGTATTTAATATCTGTGCATTATAATAGATTATTCCTATGGTTATAATAGTTTGGTTTTATATTTTGTTTTAAAAGGTTATTGTACTTAAAATGTCGTATTGTCTGCGCTGTTGATGTTGCTAACATAATGTAGAATAATAAACATTCGCGGTGAATACACTGCACGTAATATACGCCCTTTTGACCTCCATTGGCAATACGGTTGTGTAACCGATTATAAACAAGAGGATGAATTTCCCATGTCAACTTTGGCCTAGACAACCTATATAGTATATAATATATATTGCCGTATCTGTGTTAATTATTGGTTTTATTTAAATACGATCTATGCTAATGAATATGGAAGTATCTTTATATTATCATACATATTGTTACAACTCAGGTCCCGACAAAAACAAAATACACCTGCATATCTGAAAAAAAAACACATTTTATTACCTATCGGTATTTAAGGTAATTGTAATTATTTTATGATCGTCTTCTTTTGTTTACTTATTGACTGGCATACGTTTCTAGAAAACAGAACATTGTTTTATTGTACTATTTTATGGCCGTTTGCGGCCGAGTCATTAACCAGGTGTGGCGGATTAAGTTTACTACGATACGGGCACATTGCATTTGTGTAGTATAAAAGGATGGCCTGGTTGAGGGAGGGGCACTTGAGCGAGAACCACGATCAAAGCGAGAAGACGTGCGTACTACAATCAGGAATCTAATAGTGACGGACTTTGGGCGTTTTATTGAATTAGGACCTTCTGCATTACGTTTGGATTTGTTGTGTTCGGTTATATTTGTATCTGTGTTATACGTGTTTGTATAGTTCGAATAAATATAATAATTCCAACGGCATTTTAATGCCCGTCTCGCAACTCGTAAATATATTCCTGAAAAGGGTAATTAATTTTTCAAAATCTAATGACATCACTTTAGTTTTCATCATAATCGACCTGAGACTCTTTTGGCTATTCTTCACTATTTAGCATAGTTTAGGATTTAGCCCAAAAGGCAGAAATGAAAAATTCGACTGTATGTCGTGTTAAATATATTGTTTAACTTAAAACATAACGATGAATATCAAGTAAAAACGCCGCCACTATGAGCGAGGTTAATAATACGCGTTATAGCAAAATGCGCTATCCGAAAATGGATAAACGTCGTTGACGGTTGTGTCCATATTGCAAATTTTCAGGTAAACGGATATGCACTCGCGTGCGGTCGTTAGTTTTACAATAAATATGTACAATATATTACATTTACATTTAGCGAGTAATTAACTGTTATATATCTATTTATCTATAATAAATTGTACTGCACATTAAACTTTAATAGATGTTTAAGCTATTAATTATTTAAGCTATAATCAAAATCTGCCCATCGTAATAACGGTGTGTCATACCTGAATAGCCGCCTTAAACAAGCGTAGCGGGTATACTGCTCATTCCCCCGTAATGGAAGGCCTGAGCCCAGCAGTGGGACATTTGTGGGTTGTTATTATATAATTATAATATTATAGCTGGGATGAGAGAAGGGGGATGGGATAGAAACATTTGAATCATTTTTTCAATCATTTGGAACATAAAGGATTGGAAAGAGAAACTGCGATAGAGGGACGCAGAAGTTGATCATCGGAACCCTGATGCATCTTACAAAACATAATTAGCCAAAGGCTAACCGTTACCTGCCGGCATTTTTTGGGAGAGAGTGATATCACACCGATCAGGACAGCTCAGCGAGCTTTAACCAAGATATTCCAGAATACCACGTCAAGCTGACTATGGAAATAATTCAGTGGTATAACTAGCAAAATTTGTGAGAATAAAATCGCGCCGACATATTTTGTCCAACACTCTTGGTAATTAGTGTAATGAGAATCAACATTTTTTGCAGCAATTTCAAAATTCCATAATGAATGTACTTAATTTTCTCACACAATTAAAAATGTACAAGTGAGTGATTAAAAATACTACTAATCCTTGATAATTTATTTTGAATAGCGTTCATTCAGTCAGTTTTGCGAATATTGACTGCTTATAAGAGTTTAAGTTGAAAAGGACTAATTCACTTGTACTAATAGTTTCTGCCAAACTTTATTACTACTCTATGGAAGCATCGTGAAGAAACTGGCGTATCAATTTTTTTTCAAATATCTTTTCCTAAAATATGGGTTAAGAAAGAGAGTTTTTGTACCCTTTTTTATTCTACGACACAACTAAGAGAAGGCAGTTGGGGCTCTTTTTTTATTAAAACGGAATTTAATTTTAATAATAATAAAGCACGTACATCGTGTTCCATACATTTTTTGTTTTATGAAGTTATTCAAGTATTTGCGTAATTAACAAGCAGAATATTTTTTTTGAATTATAGTTTTTAACAAAAAATAAAACCGACTGCTAAAGTAACTACAGTAAGTATTACGGCTTATTTTATATAATACAAGTACAATAAAGTATCAAAGAAATGATATGATATAAATTTAAAATTCTCAGAAATAACATCCTTTCCAAAAAGTTTCAATAGTAACTAAGAAGCAAAAATAAATATTTTCTACGCTGTATGTTTTGAAGTCACTTAAAAATGCATAAAATGTAGTATTTTATGCATTATTTGGAACAATATATTTTCTACAATATTTGAAACTCGATGCCCAGTAAAACATAAGATACAACATTTGTATTTTTAACCGACTTCAAAAAAACGAGGAGGTTCTCAATTCGCTGGGATCTTTTTTTTGCTTTGCTTTCTAGTTACCTACTTTGAAGTCAGTTTTATTTCTTATTAAAAACTTTATTATTATATGCACCAATAGATGGATGTTGATGTGCTCGAATACGTTAGGCATGAACCGAAGTATTATAGATATCAGTATATTATCATCATTGTTTGATCCTTTTGACCTGTCGTACCTTTTTGTGGGGCTTGAAGTGTAGTTGGACCATTAACATGTAATCATTTGAAAAGCCGCATACATTAGCAAAATTTGATTGACAACTGAGCGTATTCAATAGTGATACAAAAATAGTAAAAACTCAGAGATTATATGTATATATTTAAAGAGTAGAAATAGAATAGCAGATTTTTGTAGATTTTCTCGATATATAAAACTCGAGAACGTTTTATGAAATTTCGATTCGTAGTGGTCAGTACATAGAAAGTATAATAAATAAATACAAAATGTCAAGCATTTAATTTAAGCTCCATGTCAATTGCAATTATTCTTGAAATATTTAATTAATCTCTTATATAAAAGGTTCACCGACCCAAAACGTTTAATTAAAGCAATCATAATATCAACGTGTCTTTATATAATTGCAACCTTTTTTAAGAATTTTAAAGATAAAGTGTGAAGTTTTTATCGTCATCATTGGGCCTTTAAATATTTATATTGTAGGTACTTGAATATTATAAAAAAGTCTGTTACAATATTCAATGTTACGATGTTTATAAAAATTAACCCATAATAAAACAAAACGCCATAACTTCGAAAATGATCATAAAATCATAATAATATTTTAATCTGTTTTTGGTCAATTCACTTGCTACTAATTTTCATTCACTAAGATTAAGTCTGATTTAAATTTGCATTAGTTAAGTAGTTAGTTAGCTTGCAAAACAGGCTAGTTAAGTCCTTTCCATCGCAAGGACACAAGTTCTCCAATTGAATAATAAATTGTCAATTTAGCAGATGTATGTGCAAACTACTTATGATAAGGACTTATTCACAAGTCAACTAACAACATAACTGGTGCCAACGCATACCAGGCCTAATGGTCTTAGCCATTCATTCATGGCCTAGTATCCTAGTGTACATTGGGATAATAATGTGATAAATTTAAGAGAAAACATCGCAGAGAAGCCGACATATAGAAATTACCCTTGAGTGAAATTTAATATTTATGTAAAGTTTGATAAATCTTACTTAAATAATAAAACGAGTATCGAGTATCGTCTTTTATTGCAATTGATCGTCGGTGTTGTAGCGCTGTATACGCTCAGCCTGTTGTTACGCAACAGTATCCTGACCGTGACCTCGGAGCGCGAATGTGGTTACTGGCCTGACAACTTATTAAGGGGGCGCATACAAATAACGAAGATTTTTTAAATATTATTCTTCTTTCTGTCCACTTAATACTCGTAAAAAAAAACAAATATATATATTTAATGTGTTTTGTGTCCGCTGTTATCATTATATATACTATCCGTTAAAATTTGATATAATTTCCATACAAATTACGTGAAACTTCTACTAATGCGCAATGGTAAGGCGTGAATGAATAGTAAGGTCTATTAATCGGCCATCAGTGTTGCAGATAGCAACGGGGACTTATTATGAAATATACCGTTTGCTTGCAAATATAAAGAAGAAAGAAGCCGGTTTTGTTTTTGTTAAAAAAAATATATTCATATAGCCATCTATATGAATATATATTTACTTTAAATGTAGATCGTATTAAAATGTCTACAATGCTTGTTAATTTTTATAAATATTTTAAAATTTAGGTTATTACTCAGAAAAATATTCAATTTAATTATAATTTATAAGCTTTATTTTACATTTACCTTAACGCATTGTTAGCCTTATGTTGAAATAGCTGTTTGTGGTTTCCACATGTTGTTAGCAATGTTTAACATAAATTATTGCTTTGGCTTCCGATATTTAATTTTATTTCTTGTACGTAACTAATAAAAAAATAGATTACAAAAAAGTTTGCTTGTTGTATATGTAAATGTATTTAAAAAATCGGAGCCACTTGTTGCTAATAGTATTAACCTAAAACTTTAAGACTCTGTAACCTGAAAAGGAGAAAAGCAAATTATATACGTAATCAATGATCATTTTAGTATTATTCTCCATAAATAATCAAAATTTATTAATGTAAAAAAAAGTATTGCTCTCGGTTTTAAGAGATTCAGATCTAAACATGAATTTTTAATCGGATCGTTTTCATGAATCGGTGATCTGCGCCTTAATACACAATTTAATTGACTCCTTCCCGCTATTGTTTTCTACGTACACAACTGTATATATAAGATAATATGAAAACTTTGACTGTAAATAATTACTATGGAGGTAACGAAGTAATGAAGAGAGTTAACGAACCTCACCCGAAGGTTATGCTCATAAGTAACCTCTAATTACTCTTGAATATTTGTAACATTTTAGTACAAAATCAGCTGCCATTTGTTAAATGCGTGACCTAAATATCTTATAATATTAGTATTCTGTAATTTCTAAGTCTGTTTATGTCTATCAAACTAAGAGATTACTAATGCACATTCAATATTATTCAAAGTACTAAAACCTTCCACGCTTTGCTCGTTCGTAATTCTTCCATTTTCCATTATATAAAATTTACTGTATTCTTTTTGTGATACAAGGTTTACGTATTTTATTTTGAGCTAATGCTCAAAATAAAATATATAACCAAAGAGTAACTTGGATAAATGTTTGGTTATTACCAAACATTTATCCAAAGTTACTCTCGTCCTATTGAGATATAATTATAAGAATATTTAAAGAAGGAATGCAAGTATGCTTTAGGCAAGTAGAATATTGGATAAATGGAGACTGACAAAACAGCATCAGAGGCGACGTTAGACACGGTAAACTACTGCTTACGGTGGCAAAAGTTAGGGGCGGCAAAAATGTAAAAACACTTGAACTAATAAAGCTAAAAACAAAACAAAACAAACACAAAATATATATCAATTCGTTCACTTGACTCTCAAATACATATGAGTAGTGTTAACAAATACATACAAAATGCATAGCGAGGTGGTTGAGAGAAGAAATCTAGACAGAAGACTTCTTTTAGTTTTCTTGAGTTTCGATGGCGGCGGCATTTTTCGAGTTTGCCTTTTATGGCGCGGCGGCAATTAGCGCTAAGGTCGGACCTGCATGCATATGGTGTCAGCAACACTGCTGCTCCCAACAGTAGACCACAGTATAAATTATCTTTACCAGATCCAGGCATTCTGAATATGAGGAGAGATGAATTAAAGTTTATGAAGCGAAAGTTTTGTGACGAGCTCGTAACAAGTGGATCTCCATTGTGTCTGTCTATCTACATTAGAAACAGGCTTGTTTTATTCTATTCTCTACATATGAATTTAGGTACAGCTGAAATTAAATTAATGAATTACTCTTGGAGTTTGAACTGTTAATACTTGAATATTTATTTTGTGATTGCTCATTATAATTAGTAATAGCGGCCTATAAACCGCTTACTGCATTAGGTTCTCTCCGTTTCAAACTAACAGACGAACCTACCGGTCTTATTTGCTTAAAAGGGATTAACCGGTTGCATACATCATTTAAAAGAGATGTACCGTAGCTAACGAATCACCACTATATTATTATACTCATTATTCCTATTTTTTGTCGTAGTTACCTTTTTTATTTGTCTCATTCATTGGTACAAATGCTCATTCAAATATTACAATGAAAATTTTAAACTGATTAATAATATCAGACAGTAAGTCTGTGTGTATGTTTTCTTCCTTTGTTATTTGAAATAATGTGAAAAATATTTTTAAATAATATATTAGAAATAGTTATTGAGTCTCGTTTTGATAAATAACTATAAATTCCTTACTAATATCTGACAGCAAGTTTGTACGTTTTCTTACTTTGTTTTTTCGATTCCGAAAATTTACGAATCCATGACGAATATAACAATTCCATTCATTTTTTAGTATTCACTCGTGTCTCTCTAATATAATAGGTTAATAAACAGTATTGGAAAAATAGTAATATGATCATAAATAAGGAACTCATAAATTGCTTTATTAGCATTAAAATATACAGCGATAAATCAAACTACAGTCCTCAACCTCAACCCACAACGAGATCAAGCGCTTATTCTTAAATTCGTATTAAAAAAATACACCTTATAGATTATATTCAACAAAACTAGTTTAATTCCGCTCTACAACTATTTGTATAATGTATTATATAAATTATAAATGAAGAATAGTAATAACTTCCCGGTTTTTTGTTTCAAGGAACAATTATAATTGGTTATTGAAGTTCATAAAACAATGGATAGTTCTTAGAAACCGTCTATGATTCAGTAGCATGTGAGTAGTTTATAAAACGTTTTTCTAGTAGGTATCTATTTTTAAAACGATTTCCTAACAATACCCACTAGCATATGCCAGCGAAACTTCGTAATTATCGCCATGACGACGACTTTGTTGTACCTGGCGTATTCATTTTAGCACGAGACAAAGATAAAAGTGTTTATTAAACCGCACTGGTACCTTAACAATATGTATTAAAGATGGCGGATACAACCTGACCGATGACAAAACGACGACACATTAATTTGAAAAACCTTTGCACTAAATTCGTCTATAATTCGGTAGGTTTAAAAAACTTGCCGATTTTGAGAATCACATCATGTTCACGTTTTTTCTAATAACGAATTTTACAAACACAAAGTAAATAAAAGAAGTCTAAATGCGGGAAGGTATCTGCGATTTATGGCAAGCAGGTGTGCATTGACTTTTTGTCGGCATGTAACTCATCTCTCTCTTTTTCTCTCATATCCAACTGACAACACATTTGGCACACAATTACAAATAACTTAGTATTCAAATGGGTACAAATACTTTGTGAACCATATCTGGTTTGTTCCAATTAGTACTAAAATTTGTTAGCGCCTCCATAATAAGTTACACTTAGTTGGATTTAATAAATTATGTAAAGCAAATTAATGTTAAGATAATCGCATTCAGTAACCCTTATCTGGAATTACGAATGACGAGAGTTACTACTAGATTTACTAGATCAAAGATTTTATAACTACTAAAGGAGATTTTAATTAATATTTATGAAACCACGAAGTCCTCAATAACAACCAAGTTGTATAAGGCTATTTGCTCAATGAAACATGGGTAATTTTAACGTTCTTTTTCATTGTATTTTCTTGGTATGTGTTAATTGTAAAATTTGCTCCGTTAGCCAAAACATTTATTTGTTAATAACAATCAAATCATTATCATTTTTGCATATCTAGAAAAAAATTATTTAACAAGTCTAGTACATAAATGTCTAAAGTTTTCTTTTTAAATTTGCAGCTTTTCTGGTACAAAAGGAGCCTAACTAAGTGTTACGCGATGCTCATCACAGCAGTTATGAGAACCATAGAGTATATTAATATAACATAGACAATCGTCATAGATAATAATAATGGTCCTGGCAACACTATGATATAATTGATATTTTTAGCAATATTGCAATATTATTATTTTGTAGGGTAGTTTCGTAGTATTTTGGTATAAAAAGGCGGTGAGGCGTGTAGACGGTGTTCATTGCTTACTGTGTGGTGTGAATAGTCACACCAAAGGCTGGACAATAAAGGGGAAGCTCTGCCCAAATAGTTAATATTTGGTATCTTCGGTACTTTCTTACCCAAATCTCTGCAAGGCTTTTAACATAAGTCTGTGAGGACAAACAAACATACACGAACATAAAAATAAGAAAAGAAAAAACTGCGATATTACACTTTTTAATTATATAGCTTTCTTTTCAAAACATTTTGCCACTCCAACTTTCAGATAGTAAAAACAGAAAGGAAGAAGATATTGTCAACTGTTTTCACTAATTATTTTAAAGAACATTGGGACGTATATCATTCTTTAGAACCTCGAATTAGAATTATTATAACTTTTATACTTTGTTCAAAAATATAGGTGTCTTATACTTGGTAAATGTTGCTAACAACAAAGTAAAGCTTGAAATAATAACCTTGTACCAGTCAAGATGATAGGTGTGGACTTTTAAATTAAATCAGACCGATTTATTACCTCAAGAAGTTTTTTCCTTGACAGTTATCACACTTTAGTCATTTATACCGTTGATATACAGTGCCTGCTACTTACATGATGTTTTTTATTATAAATAAGTATGTCCTTATTTTTATAATTACATGTTTAAGAATTATTTTCATGACAATCAAGATCATGTTTTCTATTTTACTTAAAGATGAATTACTATTCTTTCTACACTACTTAATATAGTATTTAAGTTTTATCCCCAAGATATGCTTTGATTTATAGTGAGAAATATAATAAATTTTTAGTTGTGTGTAGGTAATTTATACTTACAATCTCAGAAATTATACTAAATAGAAATAATATACTACTAAAATAATGCATATTTATTAGAGTTATAAGTGGAACAAATCTATGCGTAATGGACGAGCTAACCTTGTCCTGAAGTCCATGATGTCATTTGACAAATTGATGTACTATTTACATCTATTATAATATATATTATCTAAGTAATCAAATTGATCATGTGTTAGCAAAAGGTGATGTTAGGAGCCTTAAGAACAGACGAGCGTGCATGACAAGAGCTATGAATGTCAAAGAAGCAAGTGAGGTTCGTGCCTAGCCCGCAGGGGACCTGGCGTGAAGTTATGTATGTATATATGTATGTATTATCTAAGTGTTACATTAGTGTGTTTTATGTATGAACACTAATTAATAGTGAATGTTTATTACATTTATAGCATAAACAACTTCGTATCATCTATTTAATGACTATAATGAATGCGGTCTGATATTAATTTTGGTTAATATAATATAATATAACAGCCTTCCGAAAAACATTGCATTGAATTGAAATGAATTTGTAAGTAATGTGATTTACTCGAAAACACGGCTAATTAGCTGTCATGATACGCAATTTACTGCCTTATTTGTATTACATCCGATGTTTAATTTCTTGATGCAATTATAAAACTATATTTATAAAATTAGGCATAAAATGGGTTGCGCAAAAAATTTGTATTTTATCGGTCAATTAAAACTGGACACAAAAATGGAACAAGACATGAATATATGTCGACATATTTTAAATACATTGTTAAGTTGCACATTCAATAAATTTCAAGATTTTTTGAGAGTTAAATTTGGCTGAGAAATTTGCGATGTTTATAAGAATTACAAAGTAAATAAAAAAATTAACAGTTTGTCAAAAAAGATCATTAAAAAATTCCCGTATCATGTAATAACGCTAAATATATGTCATATAATAATACAATCATGGTATTATTATATAACTCTTTATCCTTTGTCATTTTAATTTATTTTAGTTCAAAGTATACAACACTTTGCAGCCATGATACTTTGTTATGAAACGAGAACAGAGAAAGGGCGTGTATCAGTATATCGTACAGACAACAGTGCCCTTCTTTGTCGTATTGCAATCCGTTGATTCCATTGCGTTGTGATCGCGCGCCTTGTAATCTGTCACAGATACACATATCAGTATTAGAAAATGTCGGCATGATGTTGCTAAGATATTGTTACGAGCTACAGGGCTGGAATTAAAATAAATACCGTTGGAATTACTATAGACTTTATTAGAACTGTACAAACACGTATAAAACAAGTACAAAATAAAACTGGATGCAACCAATTCACACTACATTATTCAATGCAATTCAACACGCGCAAAGTCCGTCACTATGTCGCTAATCGAAAGTGTTACACAGATCTTGCCAGTATCGTAATTTCTTTCTTGTAAAGATGATTTGCGTGACAAGTGTTTCGCAATAAAAGTGTTAAATTGATATGCTTTTTATGCAACTGGTATCTAAAGCTACTATAATAAGAATTTTATATATGTAATTTATATAAAGAAAGGATATATTTATCATTTGAATAAACACTAGAGGTATCGTAGCCACCCTTCTAGGCACCTTACCTCGCTAAAATACAATATAAATAAATAATATACAATATGACATATAAAATACAATATAACAAAGGTAAGTTTTCTTTACAGTATTATTTTATAATATTTTACTTTATTAAATACACCTTTAATTTAAGTTTTAGGTTAATGATAATAATTATAATAATATACCTCTAAACATATCTCTTTACATTGCTGAAGACCGCGCGAAATGGAATAGCAAAGTAGGAAAGCGGACCCTGGGCGTCGGAGTGTACGCTCCGAACTCAACCGGGATTTAACGCTCGGATGATGATTAATACGATGACATCTATAGACTACAATGATGATAAAAATTACTCGCCTTTACTCTTACTTTTGATATAACATTGTCGTGTACACGAATCTCTGCAGCACGAATAAGCCCATGAGGTTTCTGTGCCACAGTTAAACGAGTTTATAATGTTTATGAATGTAAGCATATTGGACAATAAATTAAAAAAATATATATATTGTTGCCATCTAAAAATAAAATTTTTGCTACTACTGCTCTATGGTATTGTATTTTAAAAGGTAGTTCAATGCCACGGTGAAAATAATACTCTTACTGGTAATCATTAATTTATATTCAGTGCCTGACAGCGACTGGGCAATTCCTAGGTAGCGTGGGTTGAACAAATTTGCATTACAAGTTTCGACTAATGCTGCCTCTTTGTTGTTTGACACACTGTCAAGGCACGGTGCCAAGGGGACAAGCCAATAACAATGCTTCCTCACGCTTAACGTTGGCTACACACTGTCGATTTAGTTCTGATGTTTCATTTATGAGATGAAAGTTATCTATCAACTAATGGCTGGTATATCTTACTATTCATTCACTTGGCTTATCATCAATTATATATTTACATTACTTTTTTGGCTTTATGCCAATTTTTAACCGGTAATATGGCAAATGAACAGTCGGTTAGATGTAGAAACTGACCATAAATTGACAAAAAAAATGAGAAATATTGAGCTAATATTCATATTTACAACTATTATTTTAACTCTTTTCAGTTGTATTTTATCATCTGAATATTTTCTATCCGCTGACTGAAGTATAAATCTGTAAGATGATACATATATTCACAAATTTTGTGTTATTCTAGTGAGTACTGATTCTTATTATTTATTTATTATGCAGTATCATTTGTTGCTGTATTCATTATTGTATGGAAAATAGAACATTTTGTTTAAAATCAACTTTTTCACTTATTTTGTCGTTTCGCATTCCTTTACAAAAACTGATTCTTACAAGTTGCACCATGAGTTGGCATAAATAAGACAGGATGTGTTTATTTTATTCAAAACCAGCCGAGTCCTTTCCTGACAAGGGTAATTGACTTTCAAAAGTCTTTACTTTTCGTCAAAATCGACCTCTAGACTTTGGCATAGATTTGACCCAAACGGCCCACTTGAAAATTTTACTCTGTATGTCCTAATAATTATCTTTCTTGAAAAGGGCGGGCTAATTTAAGGAATGTGGGGTACACTAATTTGTCGTAAGGTTTAGAGAACAGGAGCTTCTTTCAGAGAATATACTAAATATTTTACTTGATTACAAAAGTGGAATCAGTACGACCAGGCGATGTAGCAATGAAACATGATACAAGTGTGGATGCAGCGTTATGTGTGCAACTCGTGGACGTAGATTGATATACATGTTTCTCTACGATAAATGTAGTTCTTATTAGTCAAAGAAAAAGGTACATTACTCCTTGTCATTTTCATAGATTGTATGAATGTTCACTTGGTTGTTATATATGCATATGACTAACATAGACGTATGGTATATATGTACTTTGCAAAGGAATGTCATTATGAAAACAAATGATTCGCTTCGCATTTAAATTCATTAATTCATTGAATACATAATTACAGTTATTAATGTTATAGTTAACTGTCAATAATACAATGTACGGCGCCGGTTTTACGTAAGGCGGCGATTATACAGTTCGGCAAAATTGCAGGCTTTTAATATCTGTATCTTAGTAATTTCCCATGAAAATGAAACTTTATCATATTATTAGTTATTGCCTATTAAGTTGCATTAAGACTTATTTAGGACAAATATGATTATTTGTTATTATTCTGTATTTTGGAGTTCTATAACTATTTTAGTAAAAACAAAACCCTGGCGTTTTTGTTATGTACATCCACTCGTTCGTCCGTCTTTGTATGTTAGTCATTTTTGTCCTTGACGTGATTTGACAGGTAGGTGTGGCCTATATATACGGGCCCTATACAATGTTCAGTATAGAAAGAAAGAAAGGCATATTTTATTTAGGACAAATACAACATAGATTATTATCAAACAATAAATAAAAGAAATAGAATCAGTCCTAAAATTGGACACAGTCTCAGCATATGCTGACCAATTAAGACCAGCGCTGTTCTTCCGCCTGGGATCGGCAAGTGAAGTCACGAAAGACAATACAACACACATAATATCATATAATGTACAATGTAATTCAATAATGATAAAAAATGTGAAACACTTAAAAATAGTTTAAGCCAAGCGTCGCCACAAATTGTTTGCCAGAACAGTCAACGAATTTAATAAGCTATGTTGGATGTCGAAATGGACTTATTTGTGGATAGTCTAGCACCTGTAACTGCAAAATTAATCAATCTTTATATTGATAATGATTAGTTTCTTCTTCTACAATTATAGTTATCACTACTTTTTGAACATTTATGTTTATTTTTCTGCCATCTGTGGAGGCTTTCTGCTTGCCTATCTTTCTATATTAGTTTTTAAAATTAGAGATATTAGTCTCCCAAATATAATAAAATAATCGTTTCAATCGTACAATATAAAATGATTAGGCAACGAAGAATTTAAATAAATATTTATCATAATAAATTAGAAAAACATAATATAAAATAATTATAATAAAATTATAATACATTAAAAACTTCTTAAAAAAACTAACTTCCTTGAGAAACTTTAAACGTAGGTATTAGAACAATTATATTAGAGAGGATACAATTTCTTGGACTTTTACTTTGTGGTTGTTTAATAGCTACGGCATCTGCATCTTGTTCAAATACGTGAACTGAAATCCTGTCAGAGCATATTACAAAAACATTGCCCTGATTTTCATATGATTAAATATATTCTAAGGATAAAGGAAAAAGTTTTGAGGAAACTTTCACGTAGAGTTTTAAATCCGTTGAAGTATTTGAACGAGCGTGGCTTACATAGAATCTGTTTCTTTTAAATATCAGTTTTCTATTAAAATGGCTACGACATGGACGTGACTGACCTTTGAAGGTTCCATCTTTGCTACTTAAAATATCATAAAATAAAACAAAACTTAATTACCACTCATTAAGGTTTATCGACCACTAACTAGTTTTGACTGCGGAAGCCAATCGTTCTAGTAGCATGATAAATCTTTTATAAAATTCAAATCGTGTTCTTAATTTAGGTATCGTGTTCCAGCAGCTGTTTCACAATCATCCTTTAATGCCATACATTATGCATAGTCGGTGCATTCCTAATTTATGATGGAAAGACTGCGCCGTGCGGGAATGTGGTCGGTGAAATAATCATAAACTACCTTTTGTCTGCACCCTCGTGTACATTCAATTGAGACCAATTTAATTCAGAAAATGTATTACTATGCAATTTTGTAACTTGAGATAATCTAAAAGCAATGTTTACAACGATCTAATTATTTAAACAAGTAAATTAAGAAAGCAATAAATATATTTATTTGAAAAGAAAGCGACGTACCTTCTTACTATTGCTTAAATAGGTCAAGATTAAGAGTGAGGTTTCAATTTGTTTTTCAAAGTGATATAAATATTTAAACTGTTAAACTGGAAGATTGATGGGTACAAGTGCAATGGTGGACCAAACAGGATATCGATGGATTGTGCCAAGGTAGAGACAGTTGGACGTTTGACCAAATAGAAGAGTATAGTAAAGATGGGAAATGATTGGAAGAAGTGAAAGAAAAGAAGATTAATGTTTGTCGAGTCATTTAGAAATTTGAACTGATTTAGATCGGTAATTAGAGCAACGAGTTTTACCAGTAATAATATTCTACTTCCTGTGTCATAGTCTCTTCAATGCCTTGGCTAATAGCGTAAAAGTGCCTACATTTAGTGTTTAAAGATTATAATCTATAGATAAGCATAGTATTTGCAGCATTAAGTGTTGGTAACATGATGTTGTAAATATCTAGCGAAACCCATTTTTAATGGTTTAAATTAGACAAACTATTTAATCAGATGGGCTGTCGTCGTTTCTCAAATTTGAAATGAAATTGTTAAACATCAATCAATTATATGCTGTCCTGAAACATTAATTCTATAAATGTTATGAAAGCTATAACGTTGCAAAGATCTTTAACGTTAGAACAAGTACCTTTGGTTTAAAAATAATGATTTCTTTAAGCGATAATTACATCAGGTCATCGTTATTTAAACGACCTTTATGTAATAGCCCTGCGTTTGCAATAAGATGTACAAAATGAATCTCGTGATCATAAAACAATTGTTAATAACTCTTAACAACCGTGGAAATCAGGTTGAAGTTCATTGAAACCAACAAGTGCATGAAAGAAACAGTTACGGGGAATAAATAGGGCAACTACCAAGATAGAAGAAAAGCAAACTTGCATATATACTCAAGTAAGCTCCGATACTTTAAAGTAAAAAAGAAAAAAGTATTATCACTTTAATTATATTTGAATGGGAAAAGACAAATTGATCCACATCTAAATTAGAAAGTTTTATATCGGTCAGCAAAAACCAGAGCCGCTAAAAGTAAGTTCAGAAAGATTTCGACCAAATTCAAATATACATAATTGAAATGAGTCGCGAATTATTAAATAATTAAGCAAGCACGATCAAAATATTGCCCGATTAATCCCCTTTTATTCTAACTAGTGTGAATGTGCTTATTTATTTACTACCAGGTCTTCATTATAAAGAAAATAAATAATTTGACAGAAAAAGGTAGCTGTTAAACGATAATGGAATACTTGTATTGAATCATAGACTTGGCCAGTTAATCTTTCGTATGGCAATAAAATTAATGTCACCTGATTCTAATATTGAAGTATGCCTTGAGCAAATCAGTAAATGTATAAAACATTAAACCTTTTTCATATATATGTAATAAATTAATCATGCTATGACTTAAGTCTTGGGAGTGTGTAGGCTTTTTAAAAATATTGTTGGTGATCTAGCAATTGTTATTGTCAACTAAATAGTTAACTTTGTCAGCCTTCTGGGAATACTACATATATACAAGAGGTATTCCAAAATCTTCTTGTTTAGAAGTTAATCTACTTTTAATAATTATAAATTTGATGTAAGAATAAGTATTATTAACCAAAAGACTAAGCAAGTAAGCTACATTATTGTATAAATTATACATATTATAAAAATGTTGCTAGTTTTCTTCAAAATGTTTATCGTTATTTACAGAATTATAAAAAATCAAATGTATGAATTTATTCGCACAAAGTACATTCAAACCAAATCCTGTGCCTAATCTTTGATTCATTTTCAAGGTCGTATTGAGAACTATATATGCGTATAGTGTTTAAGTAAGTACTAAATGTGCGATTAAGTATATTAGTGTTTTTAATAACATAGAATAAAATAAAATAAATGTCGAAATCTCACCGCAATCAATCCTTTTTGTAGTTTAGTAGTTGTTATTGTCGTACTCGTAATAACAAGCGTAGTGCTTCTGGGCTTGCCTTGTTCGTTATTTGCTTTTACTCTTTCAAGTGCTACACAGTAATCAACATTGCTTTGGAGTGCAACATGTTTATAGTAAGAATTGTTTTAGTAAGATATGAAAATATTAGAAAAAAAATCTGATTATTTTCTAATGAATATAATATGTAAAATATTTTCAATACATATTTTAGATATCCTTGCGTTTTTAAAACAAATTGTATCTTTATTTTGATTTTTTTGTTTATCTTCGGTATCGTTGTAAAAATACACTTAATCTCAACGGGTCGGTCTTTCAGAAGAGTAATATTAAGATCAGTTCAGGAGCTGACCCGTACGCGAATAGATGGCAAGATATCAGTTTCCAAAGTTGTTAAAATTTCAACTTTTGAACTCTAAATTCTTAATTCGGAAAAAACAAGGTATTACAATTTCAAAACACTGATAAACAAATTGGCCACGAGTATTATTATTTTAAGAATACTCGTTGAGCAATTGTTATGCTATGAGGTAGTTTTGATTACCTAAGTGTTTATATTACGGTATTGTAACCACACAACAAAAACAATGGATGTTTGATGCTACTACGGAACTTTTCACTGTGCTTGACTTGAGACGCAATTGGCTGATTTATTTTTAATAAAAAAAAATAATTACAATCCATAACTAAAATATGAAAAATAGTGTCTTAATTTTACGAAAAAAGATTTCGAGTACACGCATAACATTCTTTGCTAGTTGAGCAAAACACGGAAAAATTTTGCATTCAGAGAACAAATTATTTTTTTCTAAATTCGAACAAAAACAAAAGAAGTAAATAACATCAAATAATCGAATTGGTTTTAATAACGATCGTTATTTTGATAAGTATTCATAGTAGCTGAATTGTGTATCACTTGTTCGGGTAACGAAAACGACTATGTCTCACTAAGCTGCGTCGCTTTATTTAAGCATCTCTACCCTTCCGTTGTCGCCGATAACAAATGATTGTTGGTAATATTAGGTAAATTGAATTGATTAGTATATTTACATAAATTGTATGCTTCTTAATTTTTTGATTATGTAAGTTTCAATAGTTATATAACTTTAGGAACGTTTATATCATGATCGTTCAGAAGTAAATTCATGCGCGAAGGGCTTTAATTTGGTATGTGAAAAATCATATTTATAAAAAAAAGTAAAAAGATGACTGCTTGCACGTTATCTTGATACTGCGCGTGTGTCAATGAAGATCCTCGGACTCAAACCAGTTAATAGAAGACGAATGAGAAGGTACCGCCATAATACTTAAATAGACAAATTCCATTTGGAAAAATTAAAAATGATGTTATTAGAGACAGAAAACTTGGGAAATCTGCTATGGTAAGTTTGGGCTCTAGTAACAGCACTGACAAAAATAACCCCAAACGTATAAAGGAAAACATTTAGTTCACCGTCTCACAGAAAGAAAAATGATTCTATGAATGACTTGATGTACTGCAAAGATGATAAACCCTATATTTGAGACAAGGATGCCTTTGACGTGAGATAATTGAGAGCATTACGTCTACTGCATTCTTCCTGGGATCGGTTAGCCATAGTACTCTTATCCGAAATGCGTCTTAGAAAAGAAACAACATGCAGCTATGATATTGGGTGACTCCATTACACCGCGCCGATAATGAGTTCAGATACGACTTTAGTAATGTCACTTACATTTACTAAAAAACACTCTATTCAGCAGTTATCAGGGGTTTTATGTTAAAAAATGTAGCTATCGTTTACCGTTTGCTAGTTTGATCACAAACAAATAAAAAAGCTAGTAGCCGGGGCGGGCTATAGTTTACTTTTAGTAAAGAGGTCTCGAACCGTTTCAAAAGATGTATTTTGAGTAATATTTTATAGATAATTTAAAATAACTATTAGCAGTTAGAAAAAAAAGTCTCCGTAAGATTTTAGGCCTAACAAAAGAAAGTCAGTGCCAGTTAATTGGTTCTAACATCAAAGTTAAGAGCATAAGGTAATGGGAATATAAGTCCATCGGTTTCGCTGGCTTGATCTTCTAAACTAAGAATAAAAGGTCTAATCTTGAATACATCATGACCCAGACATTTGAGTAGTCGAAGTATAAATGAAAAAAAAAATGCATTTGTGAGGGTAGTTTATGGAAGGGAAAATTCAAATTCAGTTACGTTTAAGCATGTGGACTTGCTTAAGACTTTCACGCACATTTATTAGATTAGGATTTCAAAGCGATTGCTGCATTATCATTTTCAACCAGAAAATGCTGGATAATGCACAAGTCAAGTGAAATTTCCATATCAGAAACTTTTATATCTACGACAGCTTGGTTTTTATCAGTTATCAGAAAAATGGCAAACAGTTCTTTGAGTTACTACTGTCCCGTTTCTGCAAGCCAGCATGTTTCGACGGGAAGAAATGTTACATGATGGCTTTATTAATAGTTAGTCTCAATACGTTTTATGCGTGTAGGTATCACAACAACAAATGCCATAGACAAAGACAAAACAGATATGGAAAAAACTGAATAAAAAAGCGCACCCTTGGCAGTCGCGGAAGCGATGTATGCAACTGGGTTTGGTTATGGGATGATGATGATGTTCAAGTAGTTTCAACATACTGATACACTGGTCGGGAGTTATTAATCGGTAATATTGTATAAGAATTTTGTATAAAAGGCGAAGAAATGTTGATCCAATCTCAATATCCAATGAATAGCGTTGAGCCAGAGAACGATCCTGCCGCCGCCAAAACGTGAGTTGAATTTAAAATGGGTTATATTTTGAGGACAATATTATTTATTATTACAGTACTGTGCCTCGCATATATAGAAACTACATTATTTCAAATAAATATATCAATTATTTAATCGATATTAATTATCAACACAACTTGATTTACGGAGTTGTTGAGTAATCTTTTATTATTATATTTTCACTTGTACTCAAACACAAATGATCTGAAAAGATTAAAAAATAAGTATCTATAGTTATATTTAGTACTGTTATTTAGTATAGTTTATTTAATTACTGTCAAAGACAGACTTTAGAAAAGTATATTCGGTATTGCTTTTATTATACTTCTCTCTGTGTTTGTATTTAGGCACCGTCGTTATTCATCATCACGTCGACCATTCCGCAATACTTGAAAACAAAGCCTTTGAGCAGTGCGTCCTTCCCGTCCTGGCACGGTCACTGTTAGCTGTTTATTTTATGGATAAAATTAGAAATGAGGATATCTTTAGGAGAACCAACGTAATCATAGCTCGCAAAATTAGCAAGTTGAAGTGGCAGTGGTCCGTTCACTGCCCGCAGGTCCGATGGCCGATGGAGCAGACGATTTCTGAAGTGGAGACCACGTCTCGGTAAATGTAGTGTCGAACGCCCTCCAGCCCGATGGACCGACGACCTAAGCAAGGTCGCCGGTAGGCGCTAGATGAGTAAGTCAGAGGACAGGGATGAGTGGCGCCGACTTGGGGAGGCCTACGACCTACAGTGGACTGCGAATGGCTGACGGTCAGCCTGTCAAATCTTCAGTAAATTGATGTCCACTGTTGGACGTAAATCTGCTGAAGGCTATCCGTACCTGTACGCAATGCAATTGAGCAATTAAGTTTAACAACATAATCACGCAATACGTTTTAATCGATTTTGTTGTGATGTATAAAATATATATATTTTTTAATATTAATTATATTTATTCATCGTAAATTAGTTTTACTCAATATGAATTTTCCTTCATTGTATTAGTCTATAGACTTTGATTATTAGGTTATATTTAACAAAATTTGTACCGACTAGTTTATATTTATGTGTAATTCGATTTAAATATGAGGCAACTTTATATATGAATTGAAAATCCGTTGCAATAAACCCGGGTAAAATTTCATGTTTACAAAGCAATATTGATTATTATTTTTATTAATGGAAACTTATGTTAACTAAAGTCGTTGAGGCTCAAGCACATACGTAAAAATTATTAGCCACTACGCCAGTACTCGTACAGCGCATTAAACGCCATTGGCAACCGTATCATTACATTAAATATTTTTACGCTATCCGCTTTATCAATTGTAGTTGTTGTTCATTTTTCTGAATTCGTTTGTTCTATTGGACGCACCATGCATCGCCATGGTGCGTCAGCTACAGTCCTTTCAAGTATATCTTTATTACACAGAACTAATTTAGCGACCCTGTACCCAATCAAAGGTAGACGTAGTTTGGCTAAAAACACCATTTTTTTCTTATTTTACCATCCTGATTTAAAGAAAGGATTTACAAAATCTAGTATATAATTATAATAACCACATAACGAAGGTATTTATAAATGCGTCTAAAACTGAACAGTAGTTGAATCGCGTGCCTCCTTGTGCTACACCGGCCGGGTAAAAAGTCACATGACGTGCAAGAAAGTTATCGGCCTATTTTATTTCGATGTCGGAATAGTATAGTGTAGATTGTTTCATAATAATGACATATATGAAGAAATGTGTTCATTTCATGTGCTGGTAGATTTATTACCATAAAGTCTAGGTTTTTTATTCTATAATTAAAATAAACATCAGTAAATTTAGTTGATTAAAATCATGATTTATTTGTTACAGGTTTAATAAACGGATGTTAAGGTAGTCAACTTACGTACAATTACAATATGAGGATCTCGGCGAGGTTACAGGTCAGTAAAGTTTGTTTAAAATTATATTGATTAAAGTAACGAAGTATTAAATATTGAAAATAATCATATCCCAGTAAGTCTTTTGGTAGACATGCTATGTTATGTTATGTTAATATGCATAAATTACCTCAGATCAAGCAAGTCTAAAGTGAATTAGGCACTTGACTCACTGGCAACCAAATCTCGGTAAAAGAAGTAGGGGAAGGTAGAACAAGCCCTGGAAGAATGAGCTAAGGCTTGCTGTTGGACCCTACTGGCGACGTGCTGCCCTAGATAGGAGGTACTGGCACGAGCTAGAGAAAACCTTGCCAGGAAACATTAGAAAATATCTCATCTCAGATATATTATTAGCTCAGACCGAAAACATTGTCCTTTGAACTATGATGTCTTTTAAAGTCTTGTTAGCGCGCTGGTACAACTAGCGCCTTCCTACAGACACTGAAACAATTAATAAAGGTGACTACTGATAACATCTTATATATAAAATTCTCGTGTCGCGGTGTTTGTAGTTAAACTCCTCCGAAACGGCTTGACCGATTCTCATGAAATTTTGTGTGCATATTGGGTAGGTCTGAGAATCAGACATCTATTTTTTATCCCCCAAAATGTTAAGGGTAGTCCACCCCTAATTTTTTTATGATACAGCATTAAAAAATACATACAACCCTAAATTTTCTACCCTCTACGATCAACCCTTATTTTCTATTTGTTGATTATAAACTTTAATGCTGTCGGAATATCGATTGCAGCTTTCCCGGGCAGGACGACGTCTGCCGTTATCTATAAAATGAGTAAAAAGTAGTAAGTTATTTTTTTATTATGTAGTCTGTCTGCATAAATAAACTAAGGGTAAATAAAAAAAGGGTAAGGGTAAATAAGGGTCCGAAAATTTCCGGAGATACCCACTTATATTGTTATTTAAGTAAAAAGGAAACAATCAATTAAAAACCAGACAACGTGCATATGTATTTTAAAATGTTAAGTTGTATTAAGTATCGGAATTCTGTATCTACAAAACGCCTACTCAGATGCGTTTGCATGTAACAAAATGAGTGGTAACTAATGATGACATATGCAGATTGAATTTTTCAAGATCACTTTGAACAAAATGTTCCATTTCCCTTATATTAATTAAGTATATTAATTTGCAACGATCATTTCATTAAATTGCGTCCATCATTTAACTGCACATTATTTTATTTAATGTTGAAATGATGAAAATTATTATAATGTTAATAGGCATCTAAAAATTAAGATTAATTTACCCTCTCACGATATTTATTTTAACCTAATCAATGAGCAAACATTGGTTACGTTGGACTCATTTCTCTTATCGATAAATAATAATGAAATATTCAATCTACTGTTTTAAAATTTAAATCGCCAGTTCAGTTTCAAGTTCAAATTTTTCCGCAGAGATGTGCTTTCTAAAAAAATGTGTTAACAACACGAACATTGTTTCAAATAATTTTATAATTTAAAATCCAGTCTGCGAATATTTGAATACACAGATTTATTAAAAAATCAATCATTTCTCTTTCTTTAAAAACACAACAGATCAGATGTGTTGTTTGAAATTCATTAGGTTTGATTGCTGACAACTTCCTTATTTATTTTTCAAAAAATTAATGATACAATTTTAGTTTTCATCAAAATCCGCCTCTAGACTTTGAGTGTTTTTTTAAAACTTCGCATAGCTTATAATGTGGCCTTGAAAGCCCACTTGAAATTTTTTTGACACCACTCTATGTATTGAGTTTTACAAGTATTCTATTTTGTTTATATGATTAGGTAAGCTTAGGTGTATCGTCATAAATTATGTAGCATTAAAAATACTACATACACACATAACTTCACACCAGGCCCCTTGTGGGGTAGGCACTAACAAAATTAAAAATACTGTAGAAAAAAAATCCAGAATAAGCAAATTACAAATTGTCGTCTAAAAAAAACTACCGTCAAAATGACGTGCGTTTTCAATGGTAAACAAATTATTCATAAATTCATTACTTAAATTTTAATTTAACTATATTATTTTGTTGAATTATGAACTTGGTTTAGTCCAAATACCCTACAATATTCATGTTTATAAAATTTCAAGGGGCCGACGATTTCGCAGTTGCACGGCAAGAAAGTTTCTTACAAACTACACCAGGGTCACAAGTAAGTCAATCTGTCTGAATATAGTCATTCAATATGGAGCGAAGTGATACAAACATTTTAAAATTATTATGAGGTTGCAAGATAAGTAGGGTGGCGCGGAGAAGTCTTAAAATAACAATTTTCTAAGACAAGTTTATTACACGACAGTTCTTGGAAGACTAAATTAATTAAAATTAAATTGTTATAAACTACTTTAACTTAAAATCTAATTATTAGCCTAAACGAGACCAAGCGCTGCGTGGTCAGCACTTTCGTAGACAAACGCAGGCCGGGCGATTGCCTAACTTGCATCTTAACAAATTATTTTAATCAAATTGCAGTGCATCAAAAACTAGCTTCAAACAATATCGTTAAGATTTTCCGATAAACAACGTTGTTGGTATGCTTGTTTAAAAGGTTTTTAGTAATTCAAGCAAGTTACAAACGCTGATGTGCCAACGTAGCATGAACAATGGCGACCGGTGAAATAAACTAACGCAATTTATGAATCATTTAATAGATAAGAATTTATGCAAAAACTAGCATTTATTCCAAAGAAGTAAAGAGATGTTCACATGAAAACGATAAACATCGATGTGTAATCCCCAAGGCTGAGAGATGGGACCGTATCTTGATTGAGATTTAATTAAAGAAAGAACTGAACAGAAAGCGGATGCACTATACAGGCAACGTTTTCATAGTTCTAATACGAAAGTGCCATTTTATCTCGTGTCTTGTCAAGCACGTCGTAACAGGTAACTTGTGCAAACTGTGTATCCGTTATCTGATACTAAGGCTTCTCAAGAAGTGCATTGCTACATTCTTCATGCGAAACTATATATTCCTGTGTGTTTCTTGCACTTGCACTACAGTTTTGGAAAATTTCAACACCAACAAATCGATTAGCATATTACTAAATAATTATTTTTAAATGCGGATGCCGCTGTCTCAGGCTGCTTATTCACTTTTAGTCACGTTTAAATACCTGGTTATTTTCAGAATATCTTATCGCAGTATCTCTTTGCTGTGGTTCTATTAATATTAACAAGATAAAACTGTATATGAAATTTGAAACTTCATTAGAATGTGGTATCTGTAATCTGTACTAATAATTTAAAGAGGTAAAGTTTGTGAATTTGTGACGTTGTAGGTCTAATCTCCGGAACTACGAAACCGATTTAAAAATAATTTTAATGTTCGAAAGCCACGTTAACAGGGAGTGTCATAGGCTATATCACATGACGCTATATACCACGGGAGCGGGACAGAGTGCGGGTGAAACCGCGCCGGGCCGCTAGTATATAATATATTAACACGCGAAAATATATTCCGTGTCCAAATATAATGTAGTTACCTAAATAAACATTTTCATGGCTATCACATGAACAGTATAGAAGTAATTACTCTACAGCGCCGTTTATTGGCGAGTCAAATTGTAATGGATAGCATAAATCCTTCTCCATGAAAAAATATGCCAACTTTCCAGTGATCGGTCAATGTCATACCTAAATATATTTAACATCAATTTATTAAGCTGAGCAGACTGTAGTTTATAGTGTTTTTTTATATTTACACTATAGCTGTCCCGTCAGAAGTCGTCCTGCCCTAAAAAATAGGGGTTGATCGTAGAGAGTTGAAAATTTAGGGTTGTATGTATTTTTTAATGATGTATCATAAAAAATTAAAAATATTTTTTTTATCTAATAATTAAAAAAAAAATAGGGGTGGACTGTCCTTAAAATTTAGGGGGTTGAAAAATAGACTTTGTCCGATTCTCAGACCTACCCAATATGCAGACAAAATTTCATGAGAATCGGTCAACCCGTTTCGGAGGAGTATGGTAACTAACATTGTGACACGAGAATTTTATAATAAGATGTATTAGTTTATTTCAATTTGTATACATAGTTATTTTAATATGGATGGTCATATTATCACTAAAAGCCCTTAAATAAATTAGATAAAAAAACCTTGTTTAAATACTTTATCAACTTTTCAGTTGCTGACATGCCTGATGCTGTGCGCTTCCAGTGCGCAGTCCATTATGGTGAAATATGGGACTAACGATGGCCCTATCGTGCCTCCCACGCCGGAGCCTCAAGTGCCGTTGGTACGACCAACGCGAGCTCCGGCGCCTGTTTGGGAGGAAAGGTCCAGTGACTCACCTGACCCCAATGCTCAATGGTAATATTTGTTTTACTAACGCTGTTCATGCGGCTTTGTTGTTATGCTGTTCGCATCTGTATTCCGTAGTCCTCTTTGTGAGGATTTTTATTTATTTATTTAACTTATTTAAGAAACATACAATAATGAATATTCTTAAATAAAAAATAGATTATTATTAAAAAAAAAACATAATAAACAATATAGTTCAAACAAGTACAAGAAAACCAGTTATACAATTGTAAGTAAATTTAAAAATTACATAAAATGTCTAGTTAAACAACGTCAATATATTATATATTAATAAATGTCTTGAAAATACAGTCATAATGTCAAAATATAAAAAATTAACTACAATAAATAATTCATTAATAACAAAAGAGAGAGAGAGAGAGAGAGAGAGAGAGAGAGAGAGAGAGAGATATAATATACGTCATTGCATTATTCTACATTAGTACAATATTTTTTAGATATATATTTAATCTTCTTTCCTGACGATTGTCTTATTATGTCGTCAGGGTTTTTTTACATAAAATTATTCATTAATTAAATCTGTTACTATTTGTTGTATTTCTAATCGATTCTTGCTGTCCATATACCTACTTGTTTTTGCGAATCTACTATCTCTTATTAACAGTCTATTTACAATTATAAATTTTAACTACATTAACTAATTTTCTAGTTCTCTACTATAGATTTACTTATCTTACATACTATCTAACTCTGTATACCAATACAAAAACAAATTATAGTT
Source organism: Dendrolimus punctatus (assembly GCA_012273795.1). Classification (NCBI taxonomy): domain Eukaryota; kingdom Metazoa; phylum Arthropoda; class Insecta; order Lepidoptera; family Lasiocampidae; genus Dendrolimus; species Dendrolimus punctatus. Next base: position 6,727,782 of record CM022534.1, on the reverse strand, counting down.
TTTATAGCAGCAAGGCATAAAGTCGTTTTCATTTTTAATCATTAATTCTATCACTGTATTATAACTTATCTCTTTGCGCATTTTGATATCTATACTATACACACATATAGTACTAGTATATATATTTAGTACTTCAGGCTAGTGCCTAGTAGTTCAGCAATAAAAATACAGTTGTACTAGAAAGTTAGTACTTTCTAGTACAACTATCTTTTTATAGCTTAACTGCACATATTAAACAATTTCCACAATGCAACCATCCATGCAGAATACATATTATGTCCTTCATTTAGACACTTCTATATTAGCATGACCGTGGTAACTGGCGTCACATTCCAATGACATCCGGTCGAATCTTGACCGGGGATATCCACTCAGGCAGTTTATCTAAATGAATCTGCATATTGTTACAATTATTACGCGCTTATAATGAAGAAAAACTGTGTGGAAACTTGCATATATAAATTAGCGACCAACAATTTGCCTCGAATAACCGTTCTATATATTTTTTTTATTAACGACTCTAGTTCCGTACACTTGTTTTACAATTAAATTTAAGAAAAAGTTTAGAAGTTCTACACGCTTATTTGTTACTTTTGTTGTTGTGTATGACATTTAATGAATGTATGTTTGTATTGTAGTGTACCTTAAGATTAACTTATATAATTTTAATACTAAACTTATACTAATGTAAGAGTGTATCTGTTACATGGTGGTGTTGTGAGGAAGTGCATGTGCAGTGTGCGGTTTATGTCTATACCTATTTATATTATCCTGACCAGTGCCATGTGTGTTGTTTTTCCTTTCTGTCTGGGTTATTAATTTTTAGGCTCTTTGTGTGTTCTGGTTTGTTTGTGAAGTGTGCGTATCTTTATAATATTAAAATATGTAGATATGGTAAAAGTAAAGAGGAATTTAGTCTTTCGGAGTGTAGGTAAACCATATGCACATATGGTACGACATTTTTTCTGTGGATGGAAAAACAAAATGGCTTTATGTAAATCACGTTACACAGGGTTCTTTTATACATGCGAATATTAAAGTCTTACAAAAAATTTATTATTAATAATTTTAAGATGAGAAGATTATCCGATCACAACATCCACCAATCACTTTAACTACATGGCTTTATACAACACGTAAAGTGCTTGTGCTAGGTACATTATATTTTTTTAGCTAAATTTGATATATGACTATATTCTTTTAAAAGCTTAATAAAATGAGGTTAATTAATTTCTATGTATATTCATAATAATTATATGAATATACATAATAATTAGAAATTGGCTAACTTAGAATAGTAAACATAAATCATATTTATTATGTAATTTTGTCCAAAATTATAAATGTATTTGGAAACATGTTTTTTATTCAAAATATAGATCAAGGTGGAATTTTTATTGATTTTAGCGTGCCGTACGTTTTTATTGTGTACGTACTCCGTCGCACTGGTTCGTCTGTCCTTTATACGAGACAAAAATAATTATTGGAAGAATTAAGGGTTTATATGTAACAGGAAAGTATAGTCTATATGGTGCTAAACAATGGCGTTTCTAGTAAAGCCGCTTAACAGCTTAAAATTAGGGGTGGTCGCCATAGATCTAACTAAGGATTGAAAAAATTTAAATATAAATAAATGCAGTGCAAACACTGCATTTATTATATTAGATATTGTTAGACGCAGTCGAAGTTTGTCACGTTTACACGCAGATTTTAATTCTAGTAAACTTTACACCTACAAAATTTTTCAAATCACCGTCATTTACTGTACTTGTTTTATAATACTCGAAAAAAAATGTATGCGGGGCTTCAAGCCTATGACTGTCAGGAGATAGAGCTGAATAGAAAGGAGTGCAGTTAGGATTCTTATTTCGGAGTAGCGGCGGGTATAAATGGAGGGCGGGCGAGGCCCCCGCATTGTCGTCTGCGCCGCCCCCAATGCCAGCTCTCGTGCTATTCATTAGTTTATCATTTTCATTAAACGAAGAGAACCACAATTGTAACTTTTTATATCATATGATGACATTGTCTTATATATAAGAAGACTACTACTAAGAAAGTTTTATTTAAACTGATTATACACATATATGCGTATAATCAGTATAAATAAAACTTTATTAAGTGGACTTCTTACATGTGGCTTGATAAATAAATAGCAAAACAATTTTTAGCATTTGCAAGATTATTTTTATTACTATAAATGTAAAGGTAGCTCAAATTATCCTTGAGTTTTTACTGTATCCGCCACTGCTTAGGAGGCTAAGACTCGTTATAGGGCGTTGAGCCGCAGTAGTTAGTTTTAGTTATTTTCACATAATATACTAGAAAAAGAATTACATACCTCACTCCTCGATATTATTCAATTTTTAACTTCAATTTTCGAGCCTATTTCCATATTCAATATAAGTAAACGGTGTTTTGCAAAAAGATTTGAAGGTGTGCCAATTATAATAAACATACATATCTACCAGGTAACAGCGTAACAAAAAATGCTCAAACTGAATTAAAATAATTATTTATTGAATAGAAGTTATTACTGCTTTTAGGAGCTAACGAGACAAAGAATTCAATTCAAAGATACAGTCTTCTCGCCTTTTTGTCGTCAAACTTATTTATCAATCATATATATCATTTGTAGTTGAAGACGATTTCAGTTTTTCTGCCTCTATAGATTTTTTTAATTGTTTAATTTATTTAGAGACTTTTAGTGACAATGTCACCATGTCAGCCCCATCTTACCCTAATCATACAATTTCACAAATTTATATAAATAGTTTCACTATTAAAAATAAATTTAAAAGAGACGCAGCAGATTGTGGCCGCGACAAAATACTCTGGAAAACACCCACGTCCATCAAATTAAATATCAGAGTATCCAGCCCCTTCCTGCCGTCTCTAGTCCGAGCACATTCCACTAATAATGAGAAAGCTGATAGCAGTTTCTGTTGGCCCAGCAGTTGTTCTCAAAAAGTCAGTAATCTATAAAAGATGTGGATAACATTTAAGGAATTTGCTTACACGCTTTCTGGGTCTGGCCCCCGTATCATTGTCGCAGCTGATACCGTAGTAGCTACGCTTCTGATATTTACTTTCGATAATACAGAGATAATCAGCTGTGATAGACAGATACAAGTCGGAGTGACTCAATAGATTCCTTTTTATTCCGATATATCGACACTCTAAATAATTACCAAATTTCGTAATTCTGGTTAGATTTATCACAAATTTATTCTTCTTATGTCACACTTAACTTAATTTTATGCAGTATTTTTAAAGTTGTTTATGGGTGATGCCTCTGTTTCTATTAATTTTAGATTCTTATTAATGGCATTCATTTAAATGATTATTTTAAATTATTTATTAATTAGCATTCATTGACATTTCATTACCAATGTTAATTTATTATATTTAGAGCTTATACTCAAAACCGTGATGAACTTATCATATAATTTGAATAATGCTTAGGTTAATGGGATTTTGGGGTATATTTGTTTGTATTACATAAATTATAGCCAACTTCGGTTATTTATGTTTATTTCAAGGGTTAAAAACTGGTGTCGATGGTTTTACTTACGAAGATTTCTTTATTTCGGACACGTTGATTACATAATTTAATGTTACTAAGTGTATGCATTTAGTTTAGTTTGTATACAACATGATCTTTTAAATTAGTGTACATGTAACTAAAACTTTAATTACTTATACATTTTAAAATATATTTTATCTTGAAATAGTTAGTTTTTCTAATACTGTGTTATATTTTATTTGTTTACTTGTTACTCGTGTTGTGTTAACGGTGATTGAAAACCTCAATCAGAGATTACCGGTGTATGAACTTTTCTAATCTGCTTGGGACAAGTGTGGTATGTCTAAATACTTCCTATTCGACTGCAATGGCAATTTCTGAGTCAAGTCCTATAAATTATATACTCGACTCGTCAGTCCACAAAAATAAATATGCATTACTTATTATATTTTTTGAAATTAAACTTCTTTAAAATCGTTGTGATTTGAACCTTGATGAACACATAAATCCATAGGACTAAGGCTGGTGTGCACCGAATTTTAACTAACGATTAAAAATAATCGCTGTTTATGCATACATTCTGATCAATTATTTTATTTTAACCGCCGGTTAAACGTCGGTGCACACCAGACTTAGCTTGCAAGAGAATGACTTCGAGTTTTACATTGTGCAGAACAGGAGAGTCAATAAGACCGACGATTGAACATAGGTTCAATTTGGACCGAAATAAAAAAATAATAATAATAATAATATTTTTCAGACTAAAATAGTAAAAATTGAAAAGTAATACTTAAGAAATGTGTTTTTGAAGTAGCGTTTTTCCTGCGCGTTGCTTCGCCGTGTGGAAAACCCTAGGTAGTACTCTGTGTTACTTACATAAAAACTTAATTAGGTTTTTTTTATATATATGATGATGTACCTAACTGATGGTAAAAATCCCTTAAAACTCGTAGCTACATTATTGGATATAACATTACGTTATCTGTCAATATTTAACTTCATCGCCAATTAATAACAATAGACATTGTCAAAATCAATGCCAAAGGCGTTGGGGCCAACACTTCAAGAATAGAATAGAATTAATAACAATATCATATCACAAATAACTCATTAAACTCATAGCTACATCTGAGTGTAAGAGTCAATAACTATAACATTATCTCAGAAGAAAAAATGCCTAAAGCTAAAATCTCGTGAATTACACTGTCATTTTTATGTTTTAAAGAATGTATACTAAAAAAGCAAAGGAACTAAATAATGTACTACTATGGATGTTAAACTAAAAAAAATCATCAAATAGAATAATGGTTTTTGATGGGATATTATTATATTCTGTAATTTGTCAGACCAAAAACTTTACTGTACATTACAAAGTAACTAAGTCCATGACCCGGGATATGAACTTGCTCTATGTCGAGTGTTGCGGCACGATATACCAAAGGTACCAGTCCAGCCGGGCATGAACCAGTACGCTCGCGCCGGTGTGTACGCGCAATATCATAAATTGTCTATGCTCTTTGTCTACGGCCAACCGCCAGTATTCAAAATTCACGACGGAACGACGACGAACCTTTGTACGCGCAACAAAAAATAATTGTAAAATCGCAAAATACTAAAATATACGCATTTTATCAAGCAAAAGGTGCTTCATTGAAGACATTCAATAGTTTTTACTTGATGCTCTAACAGACAAAAAATCCAAAAATTGCATTTGAGGAATCTCCTGGTCCGTATGAGCCCATCTGATTTTTTTTCACAGTTTCAAATGAAATGTACAAAGTCGAATCATATACAGATTTGTTATAGTATTTAGGTTAAAGGAATTAAATTTATATTAATAAAATTTAGAGAAGAAATATCTATGAGTATATTCTCCGAAGATTCACTTCTATTGTGTGTGAGTTGCACCAAAAACACATTTTTTTTTCTTTCATTTCCGTTTTAAGCAGGTTTCCTTAGCCGGTATTATTTTAAAGTCCCTTTTAAAAAAAATGATGTTCTCTTGATCTAAGCGATGTTTAATTAAATAATAATTCGTACATGACTTACATAAATTAATAAAAAGACGAAATGCCCACAAAGCGAACAACATTCGTTGTTTTTTTTTTACCTCAAAGTATATATCGTTATTATTGGACGTATCTTTATGTATATATTAACATATTGTGCAACAAAACCCTGTCCTACCTTTCTGTCATATTTCTCTTTCCAGTTGTCTGGAAGTGATCACTGTCAGCGATAAGACAGCTATTTGTCCCTAATTGCGGTATTTGTGTAATGTATTTATAACCATTAAGAGAATAGGACTATTATCCATATGTTGTGATATTTAATCTAATTATTTCTTTAACAGGAGACCGCAACTCTTCGTCCCTCAGCCGAGATATACGCAAGTGGTATACAATAACCCTGCTCCAGCCTCTCTACCTCTTAACAATGCTCAACGATTCGTAAACTCCTACATTCCCATCAATCGCCAACCAGTTAAGGCTCCACCACTACCAAACTACTTCACGCCATCCCAGTTCCTTAGTTCTCAAGCTCTCCCTGGGTACGGACTAGCGTACTTCCTTCCAAAATACATCAATGATCGGGCTCAGCCGTCGAAACACGAAGATGGCAAGTATAACCACTTGGAAGCAAATAACGTTGAAGGTGGAATTATGGATTCTGCCAGTGATTTGCAGTGGAAATATGAGAAGGATGCAACCAGGAGGGCTATTAGGAACATAGAAGAGGTAAATTAGACATAGCTCATAGAGAATACATTTTAAAAGAGAGTCGAAGATAAGACATCATTGTAAACATACTAGGTACAATCGAACCAACGGAATTATGACCCACTTTGCTAATAATTTCTTTAAAACCGTCCAAATAGTAGAGTTTATGGTGTTTCACTTAGGTCGTTTTAAAAATTAATAAAAATGCTTCACTGGGCTCAGAGAACTACGCAACTTTAAACCTTGTTATCATTTCCTAGATATGTTTTAGATAAAACAGTAATGATTTGAAATAATTGTCTATCTTACTGTCTTGTCAGATGTTACACACGAGTATAGTCGAGTCTCCTCGATTTGTTTAACACAACGTAGTCAGTAACTGTCAATGTCTAATAACATGATAACAAGTTCGTTACCAAGGAAATGTATGTTCAGGCGAATTTCAACCTGATTGTATTTCACAACTGTAGGTAAATTACCTTATGGTGGGTCATGATTCAGTTAGTTCGATTGTACATTCATACTTGCTAAAAAACTTACTTATGTTAGCCTCTGTTATTAAAAAGTATATCTTCATGGAAACAAATACTAGGAATGACAATCAGTCAGTTGCCAGTTGTGTCTGGCATCTGGCATTGTTACTTGTTTCTATACGTAATACTAGGTGTGGCCGCGACTTCTCCGTACTCTAACAAAATGTAGCCTAAATTTCTCCTTATAACATCAGCTATCTGGCAGTGAAAATCCCGTCAAAATCGATCCAGCTGCTTCAAAGATCTAGCCGGAACATCCAGATAGACAGCAAAAAAATCTAAAAATTGCATTTTGATTGATCTGAATTATCTCCCCTGTTTTTTTCACATTTTTATTTTGAGATTATAAATATACACTTCAATTTTATTTACCTGTGTGTATGTATAAGATGGCTTGGAATATGTTGCCGCTTACATGCTAATATTCTGCGAGAGCGTGGTATCAAACGTACCGAACCGAACTTAAGAATTGTAATCTGTTACGAACTTAGCGGGACTCAAATTAAAATGCCGCTAGAATTATTATGGAGTTTATTGGAGCTATACAAACACGTATAACACAGGTGCAAATATAACAGAACATAACAAATCCAAACGTCATGCAGAAGGTCGTAATTCAATAAAACGTGCAAAGTCCGTCACCATTAGATTCCCGATCCAGTTTTATTATATGTATAGATTATTTGATTTCAGGTCGTAGCAGTTCCTACATATCAGCGGCCAGTGTACGTACACCCACGACATCGCTAAAGTTATATTGTTCTTTTAGTTTTTAGCATCGTGGTATAATTTGTAAAGAACAAAATTCACTACGATGTCCCTAGGTAGTACTGTAGTGTAAGACAAAAGTGCCAGACATTTTAAATATGTTTTATTAATTTGCAAACGAACCTGTTGAATGTCAATTCGAAAATATTACATACATTCTGCTTCTCGTATAAATTGTACAACTAAGGTTTCTTTCTGATTTGTCGGTATGCTCGGTATACGCGATACCGAAGGCTTACCGAGCGCCCATGTTTCTGTTTCCTGATTTGTGTATAAAATTTTGGAACTCTGTAAGTGTTCAATATAGCGTATACCGGGCATACCTTTTTCGCACCGCTATTATAGTGATAAATCAGAAAGTCGCTTTAGAAGGAGGCGAAGGTTTTAAAAAGGGAAGCCGTCCTGGATTTTTACAAATACCAAATGTCTCGGTTTAAATTTTCAGTGATTATTTATTTGACAGCTGTATTTTAAACATTATTAATTGGTATACTTCCAACTCACTGTTAAACCTTAAATGACATAAAAACTTATGTGTGGAAACAAATAAATTACGCATTTCTTATTAGTAGTGTCAGTGATGGTTGAAAAAGACAAAACTAATTTATATAAAGATGTTGGTATAATATGACAAAAAGTCCTTGAAGTTACCTAAATGTAATATATTTATCACTAGCTTCTGCCTGCGACTTCATCCGCGTGAAATAGTTAAAAAAAATTAAGTTAAAAAACCCGATTTTGAAACATTCTTCATTAGTGCTCCGCTCCTATTGGTCTTAGCATGATAACATATAACCTATAGCCTTTCTCGATAAATGGGCTATCGAACTAGATATTTATTATAGATATTTATATTAGTATAGATATTTACTGACAGTTGCAACCTCTTCGAAAATTTAAATTAAACATTTGTATTAGCTCTATATAAATGTGTAATTATTAGATACATATCGAGAAGTAAGCCGGGTAGGTATCTTGTTTTCAGCCTTCGCCACTGTTAAGAGTTCATACTCTCTTGATAGCTGTAGCGTTAGAGATTCAAGCGATGTCAAAAAGTCAACGCGATTGAGAAATCTTTTCAATAATAAAACAAAACTGGTTATTAACATTTCAAAGTATCCTTTACCACCAAACGTGACGAGCATCGTTGATAAATTTGGTTAAAATTTAAATTATGTGAAAAAGACAGATTAAGTTTGCTTTATCCGTGCAGGAACGGAGAAAGAATACAATTTCCTGCGGCCCGGCGGCCTGTCGTAAGAGGCGACAAAACAACCCACAGCCAGGTGGTAGGGCATTTGCCCGACTGGATGGCTACCACCCCTGGTCTAGAGTATGTCGCCATAACAACTTTGTGTTGTGTTCCGGCATTAGTGACCAGGTTCCAGGCTCCCTAAAGAGAGCAGCAGCGCATTCGTAGCACCTTTGGTGTTGCAAATGTCCATAGGCGATGGTAACCGCTGTCCATCAAGTGGGCCGTCTGCCTGTCTGCTGATCTCCTGCAATAAAAAAAAAAAAAAAAAAAATCAAAACTAAAACTACCACTCGTCACATTATAAGTTTAAAATTAAGTAATTAATATCGCTGACTGTAATGCTAAAACTATCAGATAATTGAAAGAACTCAAGAATACTGTTATTATAGTAGTAGAACTGATATCTAAATATAAAAGTACCTAGACATAAAAAGAAATGAAAATGAAATTAAAGTAATTACTTATATAATATGTAATTAAATAAAAAATGTATGCAATGCCACAAACATAGTGATGTATGTAAGCAATTAAATCGATATTATAGAATTTTATAAAACGTGCAATTGGGTAATTTTAAAACAAAATGTAAAAAAGTCAGAGACATTAGAATACTTTGCCATTATTTTACTTTAAAATAACTTTAATTACTGTATTATTAAGAAGTTATTAAACTCATTAGAATTATGAGTTCATAACTTGCTACATTCGTACAAAATCGAGGAGGCTGTGACTTTTGTAAGAAGATGTAAATAGTCTCACTTCATTTCAGGGTCAATTACTTGTATAGTACATTAGTTTTACCACAAACTTCAGTCTGTAGAACAACAGTCAAAGAAGAACAATCTTTTAAAATGCATAATTATTATTATCTAAATTATAAAGCCTATTCTTTGACCCTACGTGAATTATAAAATACTCTTTTTAATTTGGACGGATTACCAACTTAGGCATCGAGTTGTATGTGTATTTGTTTGAGGGTATAGAATTAAATGAAAATACTATACCTTCTACCTCAAGGCTGATCTACGTTTAGAACTAAGATCCTGAGAGATCTTTCGCATAGACGTTGTAACTTAGTGGCTAACGTACCACGTGGCGTCTTATTCCAATGGGGTGGTTTAGTTTAGGTTTAATCCTGGCTGGAAAGTATGCACCGCTTAGATAGTACTTCTACCCTAACATATATATATATATATATAATTACAATTATCACACGCTGACAATGGAGGAAAATATCGTGTCTTTCCACCAAAAGCATGGTTCATAAGCTGATATTATTATTAGGTGCTTTAGATCTTTCATGACAAAATGTAATTAAAAACAGCTTTAATGGCTTGAAGCTAAAATATGTGAAAAAACAGAAAAAACAAAGAAAAGAAGGTACACCAAGCTATACACGACAGCGTTAAAAATACAATTCTGTGTAGTAATGTGGTATAGAAAACTATTTAAGTTAGGATTCATAAAAATATACAGACCTTATGTTAATATATCATCAAATAAAATAATTTTCACTATTACATAAATAGAAATAAATCTAAACATATAGATTATTTAGCAGATTACTGTTAGCAGGAAGCGTACCCAAAAGGCAGGCACGGGTTACACGGGTAGTGTCACAGGTCATGAGCTAATTTTTCAATCACCACATAGAAGTTATTTATAAAATAAAGTATACATGGTAAAATTAAGAATGACTATTGCATGAATGAAACAGTTGAATAGTTACATTTTTAAATACAGTCAGGTTATAATTTATTCAAATGAAAACTTCTGTTTGATTAAAAAATTGTCCTTTAGTCTATAAGAATAAATGATTCGCGCGACATTTACTTATAGACTATAAATAATAAAGGGATTCTAAATTATTTTACTCTTGGATAACTGACTTTGCATGCACAAAAATATTTATCTCTTGAATAACATTCAAGAGTAAAATAAATTAGAATGGAAAGACATCATATTGTATTTATTTTTTTAATGTCTATAGTAATAACATTATACTCGTAGCATAATTATCTGACTTTGCTCCAAAAATTTACCCATTTCAGGAAAAAAGACAATACTATCTATGATGGATCGATAAGTTTCACACATTGATGATTTCGATGTGTAGGTTTCTTCAAGATACTTGCCTGAAACACCAGCACGTAATATTCATAATAATGTGCATAGTACATACATACATACATAACTTCACACCAGGTCCCTTGCGGGGTAGGCACGAACAACAGAGCGCCACATAGACCCTTTCTTACACACCTCACTTGCTTCTTTGACATTCATAGCTCTTGTCATGTACGCTCGTCTGTTCTTAAGGCTCCTGACATCACCTTCTGCTAATACATGTTCAATTTGATCATGGAAGGTGTGTCATGGCCTTCCGCGACTTCTGCATCCATCCATTGAATATCTGTTTAGTCATTCTTTCATCATACATTCTTTCCACATGCCCGAACCACCGGAGCATTCCTTTCCTTACCTTCACCCCGACACTCTCTTTCAGACCAACTCCCTTTCTTACTTCGGTATTACGAACGCGGTTCGCCAGCGTCACTCCGCAGATTTTGCGCAGTCCTCGTATCTCGACCGCGTTTACTCTACTTTCAATGTCTCTGTTCCATACCCAACTCTCGCTTCCATACGTGGGCGTAGGTACCAGAACCGCGTTGTGTATGGCAAGCTGGGTCTTCTGGCTGAGGTTCTTAGCGCCTAGAAGTTTACCTAACGCTCCATTCACATGTGCATAGTGAGTTAGGATAAATATTACCTAAGCAGTCCTCTAACCAGGAATCAAAACCACTAACTACCTAAAGCGTATGAATGAAACATTGATACATTAGCCATACTTACAAACCCAGTTTTTCTGATGAAATGGCTTGATCATAAGCACTTGGGGCAATAAAAAAATTTGTTCATTAATCTCCGAAAAACTATTTCGAATACAAAGGCATTTGCAAGAAAGAAAAAGTATGTTTGGAGAAATAGCGACGTCCTTACTTTGCTTATATATTATGATAAAAGAAAATGTAGCATATTTAGGCAAGTTGAATGTTGCTTTTTTAGTACCTAAACAAGGCAGCGACATTTATTTTACAGATTAAGCTGAAGTTTTGATTCAATATTATACTCTATTCTAGAATACAGACCTTGAAGGATAAGCCCTTAGAAAATCATTGAGACACTACGTATATTACTGCAGAGTACTTGATACGTTTCGCTTGGCTATCAAAACACATCATTTCGTAAATCAACAACTGTAACAAATCGAAAAGGCAATTAGACAGAAACGTTGTTACCAAAAGGTACAAAAATAAAAATAAATAACAAATGCTTTCTTTACTCAGTAGCTGTGATGCAGAACGTTTTTACTCATTGATGTGTTTGAACAGACAAACATAACTAAAAAGTTTATATGATTATAAATTAAATTTTAAATGCGTGGCTTTATATAATTGTTTTATAATTACTCAAATGCGTGATATTAAATCTTTTGTTATTCGTTAGTTTTGTTATTTTATTTTAAATTTTTAACACATCACAGTTATTATTTTTTGGTTTTGTATGTATACATTAACTGTAATTATACGCTTGTAAATATGTAAAATAAATGATTTTTATTAATATATGTTTATGATGTTTTATTTATGTCACCTTATTTAAATAATTGGAAATTATAATCTCAGACGACTACAATAAGTAGACTGAGCCGCGAGCTCTCAGAGTGAAGCCGATTTGTAGCAGAAAGCCGATCAGCCGCGTTACAAGAACTTGTATTAAATAATTGAATTACTGCGGTGAAACGTGGAATAGTTTCCAATAAATATATTATTACTATTAACTACACAGATGTTCCTTCTGCGTAGGAACAAAGAAAGAATACAATTTGCTGGAGCCTGGCCTGGCCTGTTATAAGAGGCGACAAAGCAACCCACAGCCTGGTGGAAGGGTATTTGCCCGTGTGGATGGCTACCACCCCTGGTCTAGAGCAAGCCGCCATAACAACCTTGATTTGTGTTCCGGCATTAGTGGCCAGGTTCCAGTCCCATCTATGAGTCTGGCAGTACATTGGAAGTACATTGACCTTTCTTATAATCGTTTCTTAAATTTAAAAAAACTGCTCAGCAACTGATTAGTGAAAATCTTACCCATAAACTTCTCTTTAGTCGAATATTTTGAGTACAACCTACGTTAATCATTCAAATTTCGTTTATCTGTGCTCCTCTTAGGTAAATAACAGGTAATACACGTTTATAAGTGAAGAAAAAGATATTCATTGATTAGGGTCTGATTCTGATCCTCTTGCTTAAGAGATGCCTAATCGTTTCTTAACGAGATTATTATAAGTAAGGCCGCTAGAGTTGCAAATGTTCATAAACGACGGTAATCTTTCCATCACAGTTGCACCGCCGACCTGTCTGCTGTACTTCAGCAATAAAAATAAAGTTCCAAACCACGTGTGTACTACATACATTTACTCACACAAGTTTAAAAAACTGGTTGCTTCATTTGACGGCCTTGTTTACGTAGGCTCCGTCTTTGATCGTCTGAGATGAAAACCAACCTGTTTTGATTTGTAATGGATGCTAGATCTAAACAAACATAGGAATAACCTTCGAATGACCGATGACTTTCGGAAGGTCGTCATCCGGGAGGGGCTGAATGTGGGAAGTGGAAGATGAGGATGTATAGCGTAAACTTATAGAGGGCTACATCCAGCTGTGACAATTATTTATGTAGCCATTAAATTGTAAATTTGGAGCTATTACTTATTATTGAGAAAGAAGATGTCTGTCAGTACTTGCTGGGAATATAACGAACCTACAGATACCTAAGTAAAATATTAAAAACTAGCAGTTTAAATGTAATAAAGAATACATAATTTTAATAAGTTTTTATGTGTAATCTATATATAGTAATATCTTTCAAGTAATATTTCTCTTCATGTCTATCAGTGTAAACAAATGTTATTGAAACTTAGTATACACAAAGATTTATAATGTACTAGAAATGAATACAGGACATTTTTATCTTAAAAACATAGTCTTAAGGGACCAATTACTTTATCGAGGTGAGAATATTTTATGAAACTCCCAATGCCCGGAGACAAACCCTGGATAACTACTGAGTATCCTGGATAAGAATAGGATATATATAATAACAATCCTTTTGTGCAATTATAGAATCAGCTATACACACTATGAAATATCTGCAAAAACTATATAGGTAGTTCATAAAAATACTTTATTCATAAATTAATGGACTTTTTGATATTTTATTTCGTAAAATTCACGAAGAAACCAAACAATAAACATAGACATCAATTGTAATATTTACAAAGTGGATCACTGTTACAAAATTGTTATGAAGACGAACCGGTTCTAGGTATGTAGTCGGTGTAGCCAATTAACCTAAGATAACATCTCTAACTGAGATTTCTTGTTCTCTCACAATTTAATGATGAAAGGTCAGTTTCCCAACGTTTTGCCAAACTTGGATGAAACCGGCGTCCATAACTATGTATATGTACTATCTGGGCAACTCAAATATATCTTCATTTTTAAAGTTAGTTTCTAGTGAGATAAGAATCGAAACATCTCGATTCTGTTTCATTTTGAGAAATATTTTTGAAATTTAAATGTATAAAGAGAAATTAAGTTTATCTTAATAGTTGTTCTTTAGGTGTCGCAGCTTAAATGCAAAAACAGAATTCTTGGTTAAAATTCTTAATCTGTCTGTGTACACCATAGCCTTCCTACATAGCCATACCATTCATGAGAAGTGTACGGTGTAACCGCACAAGTTAGTTATGACTTCCGCGGACGAGTCGAGTCAGTTCACGACCATCACGCGCCGATGACACTCATGTCATTTTGAACTCCAATAAACTCATTGACTATCAAGTTATCTTTCATTTATTACGGTGTTGGGATTCACTCGACAAGAAGAATTTAGAAGGAAGGTAGCTTTTATGAAGCGATGGATATGGTAATATAGATACAAAATATTAGGCTGTGGCACTCCAATACACGTTACCGATAATTTAGGTAAGAGTTGTTGAGGTATTATGTATTTATTAAGATTCGAATAAGTGAGCAACTAATTTTTCAAAGAAAAGTTTGAACGAAGTCAAGTCTAAGATAAGAATTCAAAATGCACTCAACGAATTTGTTTTGAATAGTAATGTTCACATAAACGAAATTTGATTTAAAAAGTAATGTTTAATTTTCCTACGATTTCAAAACTTTTTGCTCTAGTACAGAAACTTACTTATAGTTTATACTTCGGCAACATTAAAAAACAAAATTGAACCACTACAAGAAGCTAAGAACCTCAGCCAGAAGGCCCAGCTAACCATACACAACGCGGTTCTGGTACCTACGCTCACGTATGGAAGCGAGAGTTGGGTATGGAATAGAGAGCATGAAAGTAGAGTAAACGCGGTCGAGATGCGAGCACTGCGTAAAATCTGCGGAGTGACGCTCGCGGACCGCGTTCGTAATACCGAAGTAAGAAAGAGTTGGTCTGAAAGAGAGTGTCGGGGTGAAGGTAAGGAAAGGAATGCTCCGGTGGTTCGGGCATGTGGAAAGAATGTATGATGAAAGAATGACTAAACAGATATACAATGCAAAAGTGGACGGATGCAGAAGTCGCGGAAGGCCACGACACACTTTCCATGATCAAATTGATCATGTATTAGCAGAAGGTGATGTTAGGAGCCTTAAGAACAGACGAGCGTGCATGACAAGAGCTATGAATGTCAAAGAAGCAAGTGAGGTGTGTAAGAATGGGCCTGTGTGGCGCTCTGTTGTTCGTGCCTACCCCGCAAGGGACCTGGCGCGAAGTTATGTATGTATGTATGTATATATGTATGTATGTATGTACAAGAAGCTGTGTAGTAAACAAACGATTATACGAGTAAAAATCTATACCAAATATCATTTTATACATTTCTTTATGTCCTTGTTTATATTTCTCTAGATACATAAACATTGGGATATTTATTAGCGATTTTATGTCTTCATTACACTGGTTCCCAAATATCAAGGTAAGGAATAAGATACTAATTATAGTTCTTTTAATTAGACATAACACAATTGATTTAACTAAGAAAGAATTTAACGATTTTATCTATAAAATCATTATAATATTGTATACAAAAATAGCCTAATTATTAATTTAACTTGTGTTATATATTTTTATCGTGCAAAATTCCCGAGTACTGATATATTATCTCTTAATTAAATCAATTGTGTCGTGTCTAATTAAAAGGATTATAATGAGTATTTTATTCCTAACCTAGATACTTGGGAACCGGTTTAATGAAGACACAACTTTATTATATTACAAATAAACATAACATATTATATTACGAATAAGCAATCATATTTCAAGTATTAATAACGCAACCTATTTGACAAGAAAACCAAATTATTATTATAGTCTAACGATTAAGGGCCGCTTGCATAAGGTTCCTTAAATTTATTTAAGAAACACTAAACGCATTTAACACCCTTAAATACGATTAGCGTCCTACAAAACACAAAATGTGTCGCTAAATATGTTTAAAGAACTGTCAATACGTTTTGTGTAAAACGTATTAAGGCAGTTTAATATGATTAACTATTTTTTAATTTAAAGGCTATCGTTATGCAAGCGGCTTTATGATATTTAAAATAAAAATGCACAGTTAAAGCTAAATTTAAAATCCCATGAGGCTGACATCACCAAAATTGATGAAAAATCTGGAAAACCAAAAACTAAATTTAAAAAAATATTGTCAAGGAGATTCCTTGTGGCTGCACCCGTCCAAATCTAGCTTGTAAAGAATATGTGTTCCACATTTTAGTGAAATCGGTGCATATCCAGAATCAGTACCTAAGTTTCGTCTTTCGTTAGGTTCTAAAATGTCGTTTGAATAAACTTAGCAGAAATATGCCACATAACATAATGTCAACTTAATATATAAAACTAGCTGCGCCCGCGACGTCTTCCACGTGGAATTGCTTTTTAAAAACCCCCTGATTTTGAAATATTCTTCGTTGGTGCTCCACTTCCATTGGTCTTAGCGTGATGATGTTATAGACTTATAGCCTTCCTATATAAATGGGCTTTCTAACAATGAAATAATTGTTGAATCAGTCCAGTAGTTCCTGAGTTTAGTGCGTTCAACCAAACAAGCATTAGATAGCATGCCATTGCGCTATTATAATTAGAATACTTTCCACATTGTCTTAATATAATTCAAACTTATGATAAGAAATAATTCCGGTAAAAGTTATTCTTGCTGGAACTAACAATTTTATAGTATTTGATTCGTAAGATTGCGAAGCGAATCGTGACCATGTGACACGTGCGGGAGCTACCTTCATGAAAAGTGCTTTGTGATGTTGTACTTCGTGACAACTCTCCTCCCGCAATGACGCTTCCTGGTGACACCTGATAAATATTTTTTTTTATTGCATGAGTTCAGCAGACACGGTTACGGCCCATCGAATGGAAAGCGGTCATCGTAGCCTATATATAAAGAGTGAACAAATATGGAATACTCGTTTTTGCCTGCAATTTAGCTTGTATTGATGTTCTCCCACGGGAAGAGCACATTTTTCCGAGATAAATAGTAGCCTGTGTTATTCCAGACTGTAATTTATCTCTGCATAAAAAAAAATATTCAGATCCGTTCAGCCATTCTGGCGTCACTGACCAAGAAACGTTCATCCATACTTTCGCATTTACAGTATTGAGGTAGCTTCACTTTCGCATTTATATACCAATGCATAATACAGCGTTTGTCCAATTTATATTCAGATTTTGACAATTAATTCAGATTTTTTGCTATTTTGATATTTTTGCTATTGCTTAGTTTTATTTTTCCAACTCTCGGGAACAGTACTTTCTTTTCTGAACGAAAGGCATGCATTCAATATTCTCTACACTTAACAACGTATATACAAAATTACATTGTTATCGGTTTCGTAATTAAAGCCTGACAAACAATCTCAGATTCGTATTTATAAGATTAGTTTTTTTTTTAAATCAATGTATATTAATTTAAATATATTAACATTTTAACAGATTATATCATACATTAAACTTTATACATATGTTACAAAATTATAAAATCTAGTGCCAGACCGCTGGCAGTTGGAAACGTGCCCAAAACTGGCCACATTACCTCTCTTTATGGCAACGCTGATGCGATGCACGTGGTATATATAGTCTTTGGGTCACGTGAGATTTATACCAGGCGTTTCGCTATGGCTCGATAAATTGTGTGCCTCAGGCCCCCATGGTCTTGACCTTAAATTATCGATTGTTAATTTAAAAAATGTAGACTCAATAAAACCCGTTATTTCATATCAGTTCTTAAAACTGATATGATGATGAATTTTTTTGTCTGTTTGTATGGGATTCGTGTAAAAACTACTAAGCCGATTTCGATGCAGTTTTCATTGATCGACAGAAAATTCTTAGGCTTAATCCTAATCTGCGCTACTTTGTATTCTGGAAATCCCCCGAAATATATTTTTATTTTGGAAAACAGAAAACTATGAGACTGTAATTATCACACGATAATATTACGTATTTTTTTTATTATGATCAAGGCCGTCTGTACTCGGGGGTGCAAAAGGTGTGTGACACCCGGACGCAGGGACCTAAGGGGCGCAAGTCAATTGCCTTCAGTAAAAAAAAATTGTTACCCAAAGAATTGAGAACCTACTCTTTTTTCAAATCGGTTAAAAAAGTAACTAAACAACCTCACAGTTTTTCAGGATCCGCTTAAGGTCACTTAAATAATCTCTACCAGTCTGTATCACTTATGTATGTACTTTCTGAGAAAAATGACGGCGACATAAATAAAAAATGTTCATAAAATGAAAACTACTGGGTCAAAGTATGTAAAATTTTTAGGGGACTAAATGGCAACTATTTCGCATCGAACTAAAAAAGAATCACGTAAATTGGATCATAAATCTCAGAGTAATCGGTGTAAATATGGAACGAAATGAATTTTTTTTTTATAAAAAACTACTGGGCCAAAGTATGTTAAATTTTTAGGTGACCAAATGGCAACTATTCCGTGTCGAAAAAAAAATGTCGTAAATCGGATCATAAATCTCAGAGTGATCGGTGTACATACATAAAAAAACATACCGGCCAAGTTGAGAAACTCTTCCTTTTAGAAGTCAGTTAAAAATAAATATATATATGACATAACAACTGCACAAGAGTTCCGTTTTTAGTACAGAGATAAACTTAAAAATGAAACATACAAATTGATTAAGTATTAATTTTTATGACTATTATTTATTAATTACGACTTACATCTTTCTCGGTAAGATTAATTCATATATTCTAATGAAGCTGCACCTAGGTCGATTGATAGGTTAATGAATATATATTTCAATGTGAACCAGTTATAGAAATATAACCACAATTTATTCCCACAGCAATATAATGTAGAGTTGTTGATAAGAACTGGTGAAGTAATTCTCGGTTAATATTTTTTTATTCATTTTAGCTACTCAGTTTTGTAAAAAAAACGGCTAAATTTGTACCATCTATATACAACGAAGAGTTCTATTGATAGAGGTGATCAACATCTATTGCTTTTCTTTGGCCACAAAACCCTAAGAATATGAAATAAATCTTCATTTATTTATTATTTAAGAACATGCTCTTGTCGGTGGAGCCTCTAATGAAATAATAAAATCACTCTCTTTTCAACTAAAATCTCTCTATTTTGCTCTTCATCATTTTTGTTGAAAGTATTTTTTCTATCACTTTTTTTCGGAAATTTCTTCCTCATAGTTCAAAAGCGAAAGGTGGAGGATTCGCTTTTTACGATTTTGAAAGCGATATTTTCCCATCGATTAACAAAAATAAAAATTATTAGGATCATTGAGACCTGTTTAATAAAACTCCACACGTTCAAATATACTGAAAGTTTTTTAATGGTTTGAAAATGAATTTATAATTAA
Source organism: Dendrolimus punctatus (assembly GCA_012273795.1). Taxonomy (NCBI): domain Eukaryota; kingdom Metazoa; phylum Arthropoda; class Insecta; order Lepidoptera; family Lasiocampidae; genus Dendrolimus; species Dendrolimus punctatus. The sequence goes on along the minus strand of CM022534.1, from coordinate 6,708,001 downwards.
AAGAAATATTTCTTAATTTCTTAATTACTACAAACATATTACGAAGCGTGGGAACCAATAAGTTGCATCAATAAGTCAACCTTGTCATTATAATTGTTGCTCCTTTTTTATTACATAAAAAACAGATTATGTGACATTTTAAAGTAGATCACACATACATTTTGAGGATCGTGCAATGTGGAAGATATTAGATCTCGGAAAACGAAGTCAACGGAGTTCCAAAAGTAAGTCACAGGGAACATCTCCTTCTTCTTCTGCCAATCTCAGTTCACTGCTGGACGTAGTCCTCCCCAAGGACGCGGCACATATCCCGATCTCCCATTTTCCTCACCCAGCCCCTGCCGGCGATCTTGTGCAGTTTCTCAGTCCACCGGGCTGGCGGGCGTCCTGCGCTTCGTTTGCCGAGACGTGGTCTCCACTCCAGGACTCGTTTGCTTCCTCGGCTGTTGGTCCTACGACAGACTTGACTTCAACTTGTTAACTTTGCGAGCTATGTCGGTTCGGTCTCTTAAGGATGTCCTAATTTCTGATTTTATCCATAAGAGAAACACTTAACATAGCTCGCTCTATAGCCCGTAGAGCGACAAAGTAAATAGCAAACATTAATTCCCTTTTTTATGTCCATATAGGTTCACGTTTGACCGCCGTCTCGCGTGAAGTTGAGTGATGAAACCGTCTAGGATGAAGCACGTTTGCCTAGAAGTTACCTATTCACCGGTGACTTGCAGACTTCTAGATTGTATTTGACAGGAATAACAGACTCCGATAAATTATTTCATTTTTCGGCAGTGTGCTCCAGAAAAGTTCAAGAGAAGCGCTTGGTTTCGACTATTTATTAGAAAGGAGAATCACTCCATAAACCTTATTATATTTCTTTCAAGACCACGGGCCATAAAAATGACCCTTTTGGAGGGCTTGCGTGGAGCCATCGGAAGATCAACACGTACAGGCCCCTTGACAAATTTAATGTAAATGTGGCGTGACACTGACCGGCGATTATCTCTGTCTATACCATATAATAATGCACCCAAGGACAAGCCCCGGCCAGTGTAGAACTATTTTAGGAAATGAAGACAAAAAGTACCGGGCTATTGGGGTGAACTGCTAGTGGTACTAGGGATCTGGGAATATGGGAATGATGGGCGTCTGCCCGTCGCAATGTTCGGGGTACATGGAAAAATGGGCAGACGGTGACTCGCCACTCCCTGCATGGGCCTCAAAAAATGCCATAGAAGACAAGGGCAACATGGGTGTGAGTGGCTAAGGGGTGTAGAGAGGTGGGCTGCAGGTTCACCAAAGCTACTTCTGACGTGATGCCATTTATCACTTCCATCCCTGGAGCTTGAGTCTTAGCTCTAGCGATCTCTACTCCGTGTCGGCTGGCGAAGGCAAACACGGATGCGGGGACCTTGCCTTGGCCCCCAGAGTCAGGTACGAGGTGTCGCTACTCACCTAAGGCTTTGCCAGAAAGCCCCTCTGCGGGTTATTATATTTATTGTTTTGATTCGCGAAATATTATTACGACAGCGAGTGATTATTTAATTATTGGACATTTTAATTCGTAATAAGGCAAACTATAATTATGGTTTACTGTAAATATTTTAGTTTATAATCAATACATTGGCCACAGAAAGATTACAGGGTGGACGAAATTTGCCGACTAATTGATACTTCTGCGAACTTTATTATAATCTAAAGCCACAAAACAAACAGGTGGGCAAATGTTTAATATGAAATTACAGTAATTTTGTATTAGCGAAGTATAATTAATTTTAATAACTTCATTTATTTGGGAATGTTATTAATCATTTAAATGTTTTGGGTATATTTGATTTAGTTATTTTATTTGGGACTAGGTTACTACAGTTGTAATTCTATATTAAATTTGTATTCCGTAGTATTTTTATTTTTCATGAATGGATCATAATAATAAATAAGAGACAAACCGACTTTCCATACAAATCGTTGATTTTAAATACATTCGACTAAAGTAAAATTCTTGAAAGTTTAAGAAAAAAGTACCTGTTCGAATAACTTCTATTGTATCTGTGATCCAGGATAAAACAGCAAGATCTTAATATGTCTAGTACATAAATTAATGCGTTTCATTAGATTCTTGTACAGGATTCTAGAAAGCCTCAACATGTAAACGTTCTATCCCATCCCGTTCTATCCCAAGAAAAGACATGTGTTTTAATTAGTGTTCACTCATCGTGTAGAATGATGCACGAAAAATCTTACACGGTACAATGGGGTCTCCACCTGCTACGATCCTAACAAATATTTGAAGACTTTTCGCTTCATCAACTCTCATTAAACTCTTCATACATATACGTTTATTTGCAATTCATTTTACCTGACCTTTTTTCAAAATATTTTGTATTTGATCGTAGTGATAACCTCTCGTTGTAACGGTACTACCACTATGACTCTACCAGCCACATTGCGGCCAAACACTTACTTGTTTTGTGACTCTGTTCTCATTTATTCTCTCCACGTCGCCAATTCGTCTTAACATTTCTTTTTCAACTCTTGTCACCACATCCGCCTTCAATTCTCAACGTTCTTTTTAGGCATTGTTTTTTATCATATAACTTACATTAACCTTACATATTGGCACTCGGCAAAGCTCTCATTTCAACTACGTTCATCTTAAATTAATGCTTCTTGTGCCACAATCGAACTCCGTCTGCCAGCAAATAGTAGGAAACGTGCTTTAGGAGCTTGCCTGGCTGGATTAGCTATCCACCCTCGAATGCAAGAAATGTGCATAGATTTATTGTTTTTGAAAATCGTCCTTACAGAGATGAAGAAGTAGGTATATACATATCAATCATATCAATATCAATCTTATAATATTAATTTTTTTTATGTAATTAAATTCACATTAAAAACTAAAATAAACTAAGTCATAAAATACAAGCGATTATAGACTGTGTAACAAATCGCTGCCAGATGGGAGCGTGCCCAGAAGGCTGGTTGCATTGCCGCGCTGTATGGCGATGCTTATTTGTTGGGCGACATATGAGCCAACCTTCTGATCACGGGTGGCATCAAAGAGTTTCTTAAAGATCTCTTTGAAGAAACTCTTTGCCGATGGACCCCACGGACCTCATGTTTCAACTCCAAACGGCACAAATATGTAACCCCTTCCTAAGGTTTCATATTTGCGCCGTTTGAGCCCTTCCGCTTTTAAAGCAGCATTGCCAGCCTCTAACTCAGTCATTTTATCATATAAAGTTTTAAGCACATTACGCTTAAAACGTTCTAAGATTCATCGAAAAGTTAAAGAAAACATATATAAGGAATAGTAGTTTATACGATCACATCTGTTCAGACAAAAATATTTGACTATTCCACAAATAACAAGCTTAACGTTCATTAACGATAAATGTAAAATGTTACATCGTAAACAAGACCAACCTACGTTCCTGACGTCAGCGGAATCTCACTAAGTATCTACACTTGACATCGAATCCATCAAAAGGATTCTTAGAATAACTTAGCTTTAATTGGCATGGTTCTTATGTTCATTACATCTTACAAAGTATGCAATAAACTGCCTAATTGGCCTACATTCTCTTTGTCCATTCCTTTACCCTTATATTTATCACTTATAATCACAGAAACTTGGTCGAAATATATTATTTTTGAACTGTTAATAAATTTCTGTTGCGCTTATTTAGAGCTTGGCATCAGTTGGAAAATATTAATTGTGTGAAAAAATAGAAATATGCTGTTAGTAGGTAATAAATCATATATTCTAGATAAGGCGTGAATGTTTTATAAAAGTATATATTAATACTGAAATATGTTTAGTCAAAGATTAGTTATCTTGTTTTATAAAAAGGAAACTTAAAACATGTTTGCTATTTTGTACTTTAATTAAGAATTTAATGAAAAATCAAAGACTATTTTTTTAATTGAAAATTTTTTATTCTTTTGGAGACATAGTTGTTTTTTGTCCTTTAGGGCAGTGTTTTTCAACCTTTTTCATGACACGACCCCTTTAGTATGAAGAAATGTTTCGCTACCCCTCTAACCTAAGCTACCAGTTGCTTTTTTAACCGACTTCAAAAAAGGCGGAGGTTGTCAATTCGTCGGAATCTTTTTCTTTTTTTAACTTTTTTATATATATGTTCGATTACTCCGAGATTTATGATCCGATTTACGTGATTCTTTTTTTATTCGACGCGCAATAGCTGCCATTTGATCCCCTAAAAATTGGACATAATTTGGGTCAGTAGTTTTCATTTTACGAACATTTTTTTGTTCCCGTTTCTTGGGACCTATATATTTTAAGGAGCGCGGCACCTTTCGTATGTCTATCCATACATAGCTAGACACTAAAAAGTAACAAATAAAATAAAAAACTTCGTTTAAAAAAACCGACTTCAAAAATTAAAAAGTATTTAACTTATTTCTAAAGCTATTATTACTAATATACTATATACATTATCTTAAACATCTTAAAGTCGGTACAAAGCAAAACATAAAAATTACTATATATTGAAAATTACTAAGTACCAAGATGTTTAAGATAGTATATATAAATAATAATAGCTTTAGAAATAAGTTATTTTGTACTTTTTTAGTTTTTGAAATCAGTTTTTTAAACGAAGTTTTTTTTATTTTTCATGTATTTTATTTTGTGACAAATATTTAATCCAACATATTTATTAATTTTAATAATTAAGCTTCGACTAAATACGTAATTCAGTACTGTAAAACACATTTTTTTACATCGAATGCGTCGCCAATAGATAACGCAATTTACGCGCATAGGTACGACCACGTCTGGTGCCGGCCGCCCTGCCCCGCATAAATGAAAAAGCGTTGCTATCGAGTAGCTCTTCGTGTATCTAAAGCAGTAAAACCTAATACTATTGCTGAAAGTTTGATTTTATCACAGCGGCTTTAGATATGGCGGTGATTATGTTTGGCGAACAAGAGGTCGAAAAACTGAAAAGTATACCTCTGCCTGACAGTACCATTCAACGCAGGATAAGCGATATGGTGACTAGTGATCAAGTCATAGAAAAAAAATAAAAGAAAGTACTGTGTCCTTGCAATTTGATGAATCTACGGATATTGCAGACTTTACTGCAGTAGCTTTTCCAACCTTTTGCAACTCCGCTATAGAAGCTTCGCGACCCCCCTGAAGGGGTTTCGCGACCCCCGAGGGGGTCGCGACCCGCACGTTGAAAGACACTGCTTTAGGGGATACTTTAAACTGGTTTTGTTGCTAAGCAAGACATTGAAGACGATGCGAACATAATACATTATTATCTTGAAATAAACCTCACTAACAAATAGCCACAAAACAACCATATTTTTCTTTGTAAATACAGCTTCGCATAGTTTCTGATTCTAATCAGCGTCAAGTATTCAACTCTTCCTAACAGCTTCCAAAGCAAACTGCCGCTAAATGACGTAGTTCTTGTGGTAAACCAAAACATTTCACTTCTAACACTGTTGAAATTATCTACACGAATTAACGTGGTAGAGCCAAGCAGGAATCATTTTCTTGATCTACAGCTATTAGGGACGGCTTCATCGGTGTTTTACCACGCTCTCACAGAGTTGCCGCGTGAAACGGCCAGCCTTGAGCTAATCGTGTTTCGTGCGGTTAGTGACAGTTCTGACCACCCACACCCCTTCCACCTATTCAATTCTACTATCCCATCCCTCTATTCTAATCCCATATCCTCTATCCCATTCTACCTATATCATTACCAATCCCATCCTCAAGGTGGCAACCTATCGGCTTCGTTGCAAACGTGTATAATATTAATATTTCTTATTTCCCACAATAGTTCTATACTAGCCAGGACTTGTCTTTGGGTGCATTATTATGGTAGCATAGACAGGGATTTGGAATTGCCGGTCAGTGTTACGCCATACTTACATTTTTTTCAAAGGCGCCTCTACGTCAAAGTAAATTTTAGATCTATCGTCATCACTGATCTTTATGTACCACTCATTTATGTATTACCATGGAATACTTTTTTTTAAAGTATAGAATTATATTCAAACTACTGTAATTGTACGAAAGGAATGATGTAGATTATTAAAAACATTTATTTGTAAAACAAATCTAGTACGAATTACCGCAACTATCATCAATACAAGCATATGACGTAGATACCCGTCCGCTGTAGTGAGGCGCCGAATTTCAGATTCACTTTCGTCCACTCACTTTCAACGAGAGTGCAAGTGACCATGACCTACCAGAACAAAACAGGTAGTGACGAGAATGACGATATCTGACGTAGAACTTTCACACGCCTGCGAAAATAAGAGTGCATCGTATAATGAATCTAGACCGTTAACTAAGATTCTTTTTAATATAAGGCTAAAAAGGAAACTAATAAATTACTTGTACGACTAGTTTATCAAGTTTATGTATTGTTTGGAGGTTTTAATAACACAATGCATAAAAATATATATTATTATAAATATATATATATATTGTCTGAAGCAGATAAACAAGAAGAGTTAAGAAGACGGCCCACCAAATGAAAAGTGTTTAACCATTGCCTATACACGCCTTAACAACACCAGAAGAGTTACTATGCGATATAGTTCGTGACATGGATTTCGAGCGCTCAACGGAATAGTAAGAATCGCTTTATGCATTGAGCGTAGCCAACGTGATGCATTTTTGACTTACTCATAATATAATGTTTTTATCCGTTTACTCCAAAAGGATACTTCACACTTCGAAAGAAAAGAAATTTTACTTGTTCAACAAGGTACATGTCAAAGATGATACCAGCCTCGAAAATATTTTTATCAGGCTCTTCTTAAACAACCCTGTATTGTATGTAACGCAGAGGCAAAATTTCGGCGGAATGTTGCTGCCAGATTGCTGCTGTTCGGGAAAATATCCTAAACAACTGTTACGTAGTTGAGGGTGATAATTCAAGCTAATGGGCTTACTTGATGTTCAGTTTCACTAACAATATTATCCTCGACGGTTGTAATAGATCTCTAGTTTTAATAATACCGTGTAAAAAATCTTAACTCATCATGAGCATGTTTAGCATGTTTGGTGTCAGACAATTGGCAGTACAACTTGTACACAATACAAAAGAGCCCAAGGTCCGTCACCATTACTAGCTTAATCATTTAAGATCTTTGATGGACCACAAATGGTGTCACCTCTAGGTCAAACACATAGTAAACATACTCGGCTTATTCAAACCGCACGATCTAACACGTCAGGACATAATTAAATAAATTATTGAAAAAGGATGTTAAAACTGGTTCTACAGTTCTTTTTGTTTAGATACTTAAATGCTTTATGTACAGTTGTAGTATGAAAATGTTCGCCAGTTTTCAAATTGATTCAAATTACGTTCCGCAACCTTGTCAAACTAAGTCACAGAACAGACCGTTCCACATAAAATTATATTTAATTATTTCAGAATAAAGTTTAAAATTACTTAGATTAGAGTTGTTTGATTTTCCATCTTGTCTTGGAAGATTGTTTAGACATGTAAAACTTTTTTCTTGGTTTTAAAATTTATTGAAGTGAAACTTCTTTATGTTATGCATAGTGATTATATCCTTTTTGTTTCTTATTGTTAATCTCAGCGTCTGCTATTAAAATTTCTATTTACAGATTTCTATGTAATATATAAAATTCTCGTGTCACAGTTTTCGTTGCCATACTCCTCCGAAACGGCTTGACCGATTTTGTTGAAATTGTTTGTGCTTATCCGGTATCTATGAGAATCGGCCAACATCTATTTTTCATCCCCTAAATGTTAGGGGTAGTCCACCCCTATTTTTTTTTACCGGGCAGGACGACGTCTGCCGGGACAGCTAGTATTTTATAAATGTAAAATTTATTAAAATGTTAACAGTGTTGTTATTTGTACTCGTGCAAGCAAAAGCAAGTTAAGGTGACAGCATTTTCATTCTGAGTCTGTACATAACGAAGACAAACATTGGCAGCCGGGTACCCATTAAATCACAGAAAGGCTCGTTCCATCATTCTGAGTCTTAGTGACGAGACTGTAGCATAGCAAAGGCTATGACCTGGCAGTTCTTAGTTTGCGCATTCAAATGTTATTTCAAATTACACTTATATCTTTATTGCTTTTGTTATTTAAAATAAAATGCTTTAAATGTTTTACCTGCACGCAAAATTAGATTATACGATAACATTGTTCTTGAATAAGGTATAGCATTTACCATATAAGGATATTTTTAACACTCCGCTACTGTTTACATTTTTTAATATTCAAGTGGCGAAGTGCTTGCTTCATAACAATATAATCTAAGTTTTGAGTTTTGGCCAACTTATTTGCGTAAATGTAATTACTACCAAAATGCACGTAAAACAGCTGTACAATTTAAAAATAATGTTAACTTCAACTTTATTGTAATTTGTAATAATTATAATTGTGTATATTTGGTGAGCAATAAAGTGTTATCTATCTACCTATCTTTATTTAACATGCGTGCTTAACATATTTTTTATTCCCTGTCTTACGGAGACCATGGAAGTGACGGGGCTGGCCGTCGTCCGTACGAGCTAGAAGAGAATGCAGAATCTCTTCTAGTAAACCGACAGCACGCACAATGGATGCTAAGAGGAAAGAAAAGTGAGGTGTTGATGGGTTTCCCGAGTCAATTAGCGGTCTTATCACTCAAAAGCGTTCTCTTCAGGCAACCCCAGGAATGAATTGAGAATAAAATGATGACAGTAGTATACATAATACATAGTACAATTTCTTACATTCTTAATTACCGTTTTTTTTATTAATTATTAACTTATTTATTAATTAAGTAGACTATATTTAGGTTATTTTTGAAATTTTATTAGATTATAATCTGTTATTATAATTTATAGATGTAATATTTTGTTTTATTACATTATAATTATTGACCTTAATTAAAACTATATCTATATATTTATAAGCGTTTCAATTTGGTTTTTTTATTGTACGTTCTTGCCACAGTAGCGGTAATAATAGAATCAAGCAGTGGTCATCTCTGTCCTTATCATACCAAGCTTATACAAAAGATACGAAAAGTAAGTATTAAGCTCCAGAAGTAGAAATGTTAAATAAATGAAGCTGGGAGAAACTTGGTGAAACTGTATGTAGTTAATCTCTCCATACTACTCAGCCACTCGTATCTATATTGGCCCTTGGTATTATGAACATAATTCTAAGGAAACAATGCATAAAGTTAGTTAAAATGCGAGGCCTCACTGACGCCAATAGGTTTATCCTTAAAATATAAATATGAGGGAAAGAAACGTCAGTGAACAGCGAATATCAGTTCAGCCTTTTCTGATCCTCTGCAGGCATAAGTTTACTTCTTTATTTTAAAAATGTATTTAGTCAGCTAGAGCTACAAATATATTGAATGTTTTCATAATATTATACGAACTAAAAATTAAATAATTGTTATCGGCTAAAACTAAATTTTTTGAGCATTTGCTTCAAATTATATAACTTTGAAGTGAAACTTTTTTAGAATCATGATTTGAAACACGATAAAACAAAAAACGATACTTAACATAGATAAGCACATAAATCTATAGGACTAAGTCTGCGAGAGAATGAGATACGAATGTTACATTGTGCAGAACAGATTAGTGGGTCAATAAGACTTATGATTAACAATAAGGTCAATTTGGACCGAAATAAAACTAATAACAATATTTATAGACTAAAACAGTGAATTCTTGAAAGTGATACTCAAGAAGTTTATTTTGAATTATAATATGTTGACGGATGTAGGCTAAACGAATTGTATTTTCATGAATAAAAAATAGAGAAGATTTATATGTGAGTATATTCTCCAAAGTTTCACTTCTACTGCGTTTGAATTTCACACAAGCACATTTTTTTATAAGTTCAATTTACAAAAAAACTTGTTCAGCAAATTGAGTAAAATATAAAAAGGAACAATAAGCAAATTTTGAAATGTTAAATAAAATATAAAAAGAGGAAAATTATACAAAAGGCAACTTTACCTACAGCGGTGTCCTTCTGCATGATAAATAGACGGTTACACGTTGCACGCACAAAACCCGATGCGCTTACGCCGCCTATTATGGTAGTGCTTATTTTATTGCTGAGCTAAATGCATTTTTCTTTGCTTGATTTTTGTTTACATTGTATTACGGATTTTTTCAACAAATGGTAAAAACTTCTACACAAAATCGAAATTTTCATCTGTGTTTTCAGAATAAATGGCAAAAAGTAAAAACAAAACTGACATTTCAAACGATGGTCTGCCCTTTTTATTTTGATATAATTCCACTTTTGATTCTAGACCCCGTTTAACGCAATTCCACAAATGCCCAGTTCTCCTCAATTTATAGTTCTTATAAACATAAACCACATACAGAGCATACCCCCACGATGGTTCAAATCAGATTGGGGTTTCACATACCGATTATGTCAATACGCAGGTTTTCGTCTATATTTTCCGTCACTGCATGGTATTTTAATAAAATGTGCAGATAAACAATTATGTAAGAGATGCATGGTCACTGACAGAATTGATTAGTTAGGTTACAGAATACAAAGTCTATTTAATATTTGATGGGACCAAGAACTAGTGTACCTGCTCTATATAAAAAGAAACAGGAATATAATAATAATATCAGCCCACTCTTATCCAAGGCGGCTTGGCAGATTCGTTTTTTTCGATTCGTTTTTTTAGATCAGCAGACAGGCAGACGGCCCACTTGATGGACAGCGGTTACCATCGCCTATGGACATTTGCAACACCAAAGGTGCTACGAATGTGCTGCTGCTCTCTTTAGGGAGCCTGGAACCTAGTCACTAATGCCGGAACACAACACAAGGTTGTTATGGCGACATACTCTAGACCAGGGGTGGTAGCCATCCAGTCGGGAAAATGCCCTACCACCTCGTACATACATCGATCGATACTTTTCTTATAATTGTAACAACATGTACATTAGGTCAGAAACAGCCTAACTGGTGCATGCGTTCCGGCCAGAATTTAACCCGCGCCCTTTGAATTTCGGATGCGTATACTAGCCATTACGCTACCATGTTTTAGAATATAGGAATGAAATAAAGAAAGTGAAGAAAGAACCGTAGGAATCACGGTTATACAAATGATATATTGAACTGTTTTTATTATCGTTCTACAATAAATTTACTGCTTTTTAATACGTAATTAATGTTGATAATCCAGCATAAGCTTAATAACTACACTGTTTCAAACAATCTTAAGGCCATTTAACTGCAATAAATTTTGTAATTTGTACACCGAAGTGCCGATTCATGTCTATTGAATAAAATTGCTATGTTAAATAATTTATTTTATGATCACTCTTAACATAATCAATAGGTATTGATTATGCTGAAAGCTTTGTATTTTGAGATACAATGTATCTTAGAATTGCTTTGTTAGAACAATCAGTATAAAAAGTAGAAACAGGTCAGGGAGGTTTATTGAAGGCTAAACTCAAGAAGGCAAATAATATAAATAAGCTTTAGGAACTTACAATTAAAGTCAGCCATGTGCGTGTAATAATACCATGCACAATAAAGGGGTCCCCAGAGGTGAACTCGTATACTATTTTCCTCATTTAATTTTGGTTGAACCTGAAAACATTTTGAAAATATCTTATATACTCGTAATAGGAATCTAAAACTACCAACGAATCTGGATGTATCTGAACATTATTTATTTTAAGAGTAGATTATTGAACCGATGGTTAGTGATATATACTTCACACACTTTCTATAATGGGGGCAATATTAGAATCATTTATTACAGAAAACTTTACATGAGATTCTATAGGTACTTCTAGAACCTAAAAAATATGGTAATTTTGGTATGACTTAACAATTTAGTGTTATCTATGAAATAATGTATGCGACGTTCAATACATTAACATACAAATTGTAGATTTTATCTTTATAGAGGGTTTCCTTATATTTTTTGTGATTTATCTGCCGTAAGGAATAATCTCTTTCTTAGAATAGAATAGAATAGAATATACTTTATTGCACACAATGTTACAAAATAAATTCAAAACATACAATCATAATGATAAGTACAATGGGCGGTCTTATCGCTGGGAGCGATTTCTTCCAGACAACCTTTGGATGGACAGAAACTCAGTATGGATAGGGGGGTAGGTATGCAATAGAAATAATATAAATACGTACGTAACTTTCTTAATTTCGATTTTTGTTGACACCAGTATTGCATAAGCGAATATTGTAATTTAATAGTTTGATGGCATATTTCGCTTTATTTATCTAATTTATATATTACTGATATTGATAAAATGTTAAAAATTTTGAAATATATGCCTAGATATTCGGACAAGAAAGTAATCAAAATTTGTTTTAAAATCAGTCTAACGCACGCCAGTCTACAGGTGAGTATGATAAAGCATTCCACAGAGATGCTGAACGTCCATGGATTATTGTTTGTTTTGTTTACAGCACAGTAAAACATTTCGTCGAAAATATAACACATTATGTGAAAACTAAACAATAAGTCTTATTAAAAAAATTATCATTTTTTAAACTTATATTGTCAGATAAATTGACAGAAAAATGTCTTATAGCCTGACGAAAAGAAGAATATGACGATTTTGTAAGAGTTCCATATTTTGTAAAGTAATGACTAGATCCCAAATTCCTTCGTACCTTTATGAACCTATTATCCCCAGTTCATATCACTTGCGGTTTACAGGTTTCATGCACAATTAAATTCGATGAGCTTGATGACTCTTGTTGGCACGATATGGCATGCCAATAATTATAGCCTATTGGGTTACGTGCGGTATAAATACCGATGGCCCACAAACATTAACGATTACCAAGAAACAGTGATCTAGTGCCAAATGTCAATGAACACAAGTGCCGAACTTGACGTTGCTCATTTCAAGCAGACATTGATCAATATTGCGTTAATAGTAAATATGTATAAGTAAAGTAATTCCATAGACATATTGCATGGAAAAAGACTACTTGGAAGCAAATTAAGCTATATTTTCAAAACTCGATATCTCGAATGGACGTTCGAGGCTCGGTCGCGATCTCACGTGTTGGGATTGATATAGTGTGATGCTTCATCGACACTCTTCGCAGTTGATCCGCCCTGGCCTCTCTAGGCGGAGGTGCTTGCCAAGGTGCGATATTCTCGACAAGATGCCCTTGTCAGGAATCTGGTTTGGCTTAGCCTGGTGGCCAAGCAGAGTTAGAGACGGTCAAAACGCGGGAGACCGCGACAACGACAACAAACTTAGCAAACAGATTTAGAATCGCCTGTGGCTGGCATTGATACAGTAGAGACGGTTCGTCCCTACTGGCAGCGATGCGTCAACTGGAAATATGGGACTCTGACCTTTAGGATAACGTAGATACTTACTGGGCACGGGTGCTTTAATAGACATCGGCATCAGATTGTGCTGTGTCTACTTTCCCCTCGAAGCCGCTAGTGCGTTGCACTAGACACTGTGTCCCATACGCTGATCGAATGTACTGCATGGCAAACTCAGAGATTCGAACTCGCTTGGACTCACAGAGACAATCCGGATCTAGTTATGAATCTAAGCCATCCCACTCAAATACATAAAATTTCATCAAAATCGTAGAACCCGACTCCAGTGCCAATTTTTTTGTTTAGATTGGTGGGTTATGTTATTGAAGTTTTAGAAAGGATCCCTAATTTTTATATAATCTATATTAATTGGGATAACGTAGCATTCGAATGGTGAAATAACTTTTGAAATCGGTCGAGTAACTTATGACTTTATTCGTTACAAACAAACAAAAATACAAATCTTTCCTCTTTATAATATTAATAGGTCAATAAATACATGGATGAAACTTGACGGAACACCACGCTCTCACAGCATATCGACGTGAAACGTTTAGTATTGGAGTCTAATCTTCGTACCATGAGTGAGAGTTCCGATAGCCCACTCACCACTCACCCAATCTCATCCGAATCCCAAACATTCTATCTGAACTCTATGATTCTTCAACTCCAACCCTATATTTGACTCCTCCTATCGCATACCCTTTGATCTACTTCTTTCTATCCCATCCTAAAGGCTAGGATCGCGAAGACTTTGTTCACTCCTGATGTTGCAAATGTCTATAGGCGACTGAGTCCAATTACCATTGCGTGGGCCATTTGCCTATGTGGCAGCTTCGTAATTTAAAAAAAATATTATTTCTCTGTTTTTATTTTCAATCGCCCACTAAAAGAATATAAGATAATTTAAACAATGTATTGATACCAAATCTTCAGTATTTTTATCTTTTACGGTCTCATTAAGAACCTTGAAGAAGCCTTACAACCTTACTCTAACTCAATATGAATAAGACCATTAAAATCTATAGCCAATTCATAGATACGAAAATAGAACTAAGTACATTTGATTAAAGTCGTAAACAGTTTACACACACACAGTGTCCCATACAAGGTCGGTTTAAATATAAAGTTAGCAAATATATTACTATAAGTCGACGCGCGTTAATGTAAATGCATATTTTAAATGCTTTTAACATTTTGAGTGCTAACATCTGCACACAGGTCAAGGAACTTTCGAGAGTATTTTAACATTATCGCCACTAGCATATGATTAAGGCAAAGTGTCTGTTCGAAATGGTCATTCTTGATAATATATAATTTTATCAAATATAATAAAAAAGAAAAAGAAGATTAAAGTAAGGGCTTTGAAACATAATATATATTAATTTATTATCCAATATGCTTACAACATGCATACAATATGCATACATTAAACATATTCGACTGTGGCACAGAAGCCTCATGGGCTTATTCGTGCCGCAGAGAATCGTGTAGAATACATTAGGTTATGATACATAGTGCCATTAAAAAAAATGAATTTACATAATACTAATATAATATCGAAAATAGGCGGATAAGAGTAGAGCCGAGGAATATTATCATCAATATCATAATTCAAGTGTTTAGTTTTGATTTAATAATTTAGTACAATGTTTTTCTGTAGGTCACAATTGATTATATCAGAAACTGATATTACAATTGTACAAATATCATCTTTCTGTAAAGCTTTATTGTCAAATTTGCGATAATAATGTTTGTAATACTTTTAATACTGAAAGCGAATATCCTAAAAATACTTAAGTGGAACGAACTATGTCACTATGGTCGAGTGAGATATCCAATGAAAATATTCAATTTGCATATTCAAAAAGACTTTTAAGTTCACTTTTCAAAATTGTTATCAAAAAGGCACCTCCTGTATTCCGAAGATAACCAGTTGAAATTTTGAGAAAATCATAAATGAATTGGCGCCATTTGTTATTTAAATAAAATAATATTTCAAATATTCATATCTTTAGCGAAAACCGTAAGTTAATACAAGAATAAAATCTATATTCCTATAAGTAGGTAACATATAAAAATATGACATGAAACACACAAGGGCTACGAAGTCTGCGACCAGTGAACACACGCTGGATAAACCCAACCATTACATAAGATTCGATAACCCACAAATCGAAAGAGAATCGTTTCATACCTAGAATGATGCGTGAGGCTATTGAAATCAGAGAACACCCAAATTTCAATAGAGAAGATGGTTGGCAAGTACCACCGGCTTGGGATCCGATCTTCAAAACTGTTAAGACCCAAACCCAGCAAAAACTAACTGCCAGACCTCAAGACACTGTGAGCTCTTTCTGCGTGCAACGGAACACAAACCAACTTGACTGATAATTTATTTTATTTTTCCTTCCACCCATTTTAATATTATATAAAATTTTTAGAACTAGGCACTGCCTAGTTTTAAAAATTGTATCGCAAGAAACTCTTCAGCAAACATTTGCTGAAGAGTTTCTTGCGCCGCCTCTTCTCTTCAAGCCACAACATGTTGTGAAGCGGTGGTAAATTAGATTAGGCTCCCATGGAGTAAATAATAACCATAAACAAAATTAAAACTAAATAATTGAAATGAACAAGTTGGCGGTAGGCTAAATAAAACTGACAATACTCGCTGGACAAATGTCATCTTTGTCGTCCGTGACCACGACCACTGAAAAAGTGCCGAAACGTCGGATAGACCAAAATTAAATAAATTACCGCGCTTAAAACCGTTAAAACGTAGTTTTATTATGTATACAAGTCGCGAAAACTTGAGAAAATATTATAATTTAGTTTAGTTAAGGTTAATTTTATAGAATTCATCAAAAAAATATAGTTATATTTTAAAATAATTTTTTTTCTTTATTAGTTTTTCACCGAAAGTTATCGATTGAGCGTCTAAAATTGATAAAGTGTTAACATAACCGATAAGCTAAACATTTTTAATATAACAGTGTTGTATGACATGCGAGTATTTTTATAACATTCTATGCTAACATGTAAGTACGAGTATATAACTATCATCGCGACGTGTTGCTAATTATATTGTTCCAACGCAGGCCCCAACAAAAAAAAAATCCACCTGCATGTCTGAAACAAAGCACATTTATTACCCGTCGGTATTTGAACTAATAACATTGAAATTCTTTTATTGACGTCTTCTTTTGTTTATTTATTGGGATACGGCCCATTTTTGTGTTGTAATCTTTTATGGCATTCATTAGCCAGGTGCGTCAGATTAAGTCGACTTAGATACGGGAACATTGCAGTTGCGCAGTACAAAACGATGACCTGGAGGCAGTCAAGCGAGAACCACGAGCGAAGCGAGAAGTGTGTACTACAATCGGGAATCGAATAAGTGACAGAATTTGCGCGAGTTATTGAATTACGAACTTCTGCATTACGTTTGGACTTGTTGTGTTCGGTTATACCTGTACCTGTGTTATACGTGTTTGTATAGTTCTAATAAACTCTATAGTAATTCTAACATCATTTTAATTCGAGTCGCGCGGCCCGTAACAATATTTATTTATATATCGACAGAAGAACTGGCTCATTTCAATTTACCACGCTAAATAGCTTGTATTATGTATTACACAATGGATAACGCTGGAGCACATTCCAGGTACCTAGACAGGAGCAAATAATAGAAAGGTCGTTGACGAAATTTACCCTGCAGGGAATCAAAACTGGGAACTAAATGTTCTTGTATCTATGCCAACCAACGCTTACGCCATTACACCACAGAAACCGTCAGTTCTAATTAATTTATTACCTTATTTAAATATCGTAATCGGTATAAAGGCTATCAAATAGTATCGACGTTTGAGTAATACCGAATATGGGAAGATACGCAGTTAAGTATTCTCGCAATAAGCGCTATATGCTGTAAACGGCTGCGTCGAATGAATTATGCGAATTATCTGCTTCTAGACCTTCTCATTTTAAAGTATTTAAGTATATTTTTGGAAGAATTTAGGTAGTTCTCAATTAGTCGTGCAACGGTCTGGCGGAATCGAGTATTTATACCTATTTTGGAAGTTATCCAAAATATAATGGTGATTAAAATTTTACTTTAAATAACTTATAGTGAGTTTAAATAAGTTATATGAGTAACGTATCAGCAGGAGTTCTATATATGTACCCACAAACACGTTTCCCTTGCTAAAATGGTGACATCATTTTTACAAACCTAAAATAAGGTTGCCTAGAAGTAGTCACTTCCCAGCAATAAGGACTACTTTTTCTTTTATTTGTCTAAACTTGAGTGTACAATAAATAGTTATTGTATTATTTATCTATTATATTATTTATATAATAATAAGTTACTCATAATTTTAGCTGTCCTAAGACTATTGCCCAAAGTCGGGTAAAGCGCTTACAATATATTTTATTTAATATGCCCGGTTCAGTGCCTCCTGGCTAGTAAATAATTTCATTTATTATTTAATAATACAGATTTTGATGCTGAGAGTTACTCCATCGCGCTAACATTATTTTGTAATGCAATAAACAGCTTGGTAGTGTAACGAGTCATTTATTATGTGAACTGTGTTCATAGTGAAAAGATGAATAAGCTATTAGGCTTATTCTTTGCCGGCCACGTTATGTATTTTAACCCCGTTTCAGATGGCTAGAAGGTCGTCACTTGAATGGCATCGTTATGAACCACGTTATAATTAATGTGCGACAAAAAAGGAGTAAGCAACATCATAAAATATTATTAAAACATTTTGAAACAAGTGTTGGCACGTTTATACTTACTAAAACATTTTTTTAAATGTATTTATTTTAGGTCGCTTTTTAACAACTTTATACAGATTATACAGTAATTATACACATAAGATTATTGTCCTATTGTCTAAATAAGGAAGGATGAATGGCAAAACTAAAATTTAGTTTCAATTAGTTTATATGCATCCCTCCCCGTTTAGACAGTATTTTAAATTATTAGACACATTACACAATATTTGTTCATTGTTAAATACTGGAAATACAAATAATAGATGTGAAACGGTGAGCTCCAGTCCACACTTGTATTTGTAAAACATAATTTTTATTGCTGAACACAGAACACATTAAGTTACTCAAATGAAGTTGTTACTGTTTTCTGTGGACATATAAAACACTAGAGGCAAATAATTTTCTATCAGTTCAGGTCAGTAACTTTTCTTTTTTCTCCGAGAAAACATCGCCGTAGAGATTATTTCAAATAGTTGTAATATTATTTTTTTGAAAACATTTACCTACACGAATAAAGTTGGTCAAAGAAATTGGGATGAAATCCCAGCCGATGATGAGGGTTATGGTGGCAGGAAAACGACGAAAGCACCATTCTAAACAGTACTTTGGAATACTTCATTATGCAGACGGTAATGTAGAGGCATGTTTCGTTGATTTCCAAATACGGTAAATAAATATTTTGGGTTTCAATAAATATATTTTCTCATAGGGAATACCTAAATACATACTTAAGTACATACTGGTAAATTTAATATTTTAGACAGGTGCAGCACATTTAGTATTACAAATGTCCATAGGCGATGATTAATGCGTTCCATGAGGAGTGTTGTCTGCCCGTCTGCTGAACGGGTGCAATAAAAAAAAGTTTCTTTAATTCTTTTATATGGTATTGGTAATGAGCTCCTTGTCATAACGTATTGCGTACTTTGGAAAAGAGGGATCACAGACGAGGACTTTATATCCTGGAAAACACAAATGTCTGCTTATCGCATACTAAAATATTGCATGAAAGAAACGGTATGCAACTAGGACATATGTCGTTACGTGTAACTAAATTATTTCATCACAAACAAAATAAAATAGCAATAAACACAAATTACACGTTGTATGTTAAGGAAATGCATAATATGTTAATTAACTTACATGAGTTTAGAAGTTATCTAATTTTTAACAATTAATTATATTTATAAAAGTGTAGGTAGCTTAAAAAATTCATTGCATTCTTTGAGAAGAATACAAAAATAAATACAGAATAAAATGCTAACTTGTATTTTAGACAAGGCATAAGCGTTGCCATACAACGTGGTAACGTGTCCAGCGTTTTGGGAACGTTGCCAGATCACGGTGATATGGGCCCCATTTACAATTTGTAGTTTTTATCGTTTGTATATCAAACTGAATATTATTAGTAGGTATATTTTAGTATTAATTTTGTTTATGTATGTAGATTGTAAATGATAATTGTAAATAGCGAAACAAAGAAACATAATATAGAACTATTATACAATTGTCATGTTTGATAAGTCCGTTCATCTGTAAATGTATTTCATGGTTATTTTTCTTATGCTCGGGCTACATCTGGGATAATGTTATATTATTGACTGTGACCAAATGCGTCTTTTTATAGCGTTCTAAAAAACGTCGTTAACAAATAACCACAATTATAATCGTCTGTTATAGTTAAAAAGTACATATCGTCCGATATCGTTTAAAATACTTTCAGGTATAAAGAAGAACCGTACTGAAATATTTGACTTAATGTGAGTGGGTATTTTAGAGTAAACGCTTTTTAGAGTCCTGTAGACAAACAATGAAGATAAATGTTAAGTTAAAAGTTAAACGTCTTTATGGAACTTTTCATTGTCCATAGACATTTTAGGATATGAACTATCATATAAATAGCATGCTTTTACTATATTACATGTTAAGGAATACCAGAAAATTTTATGCTCATTATTTTTGATTTATATGAAGTTATTAAAAGTAAAACAAGAATATCAGGGAACTATAAACATTGGAAAGGATATTTTTGTATCATTATGTCCATATATAAAATAAAGTAACGATTACAATTTAGTACCTAGTAGTCAAGTATTTTTTATTTTAATAAATTTACTACAATGTTGCATAAAAACAACATTATAATCTGAAGTAATATTTTCGTGTTATTGCGTCATTTTTTTTAAAAAGCGAAATGCCTTTGATAAAATATATGCATTCAATTTTATTGCTTACCAAAAAAATAGACACCTAATTAAACCAGTTATAATTATTTTAGGCAAAACTGCAAGCAGCATTGAAGCTTAAAGTGATCTCTTCAAGAAATCTTAGAGAATATTGTGCTGACCTAAACCTTAATTCCTTTTAAGCTATTGTCTTTCCATAAACTCGCCAAAAAAACAAAGAGGAAGAACCTGAAGATGTGAAGAGATGGCGCCATGTGTATACGCGGTCGACTGCAAAACGTCAAAGCTGTGAAATAAAATTATCTCTCTATATCTATGATTCTCTCTCTCTCAACCGACACGTACGTGCAAGTTAAAACCGAAAACATATAAAATATCAAAATTATCAAAACTATGCGGGGTCCAGGTGCGAGGATCAAAGCCGGGTAAGTCCCTTTTCCTCCCTTGCCCTCATATATGACACAACAGAAACGTTTACCAAATATTTTAACTAATTGGGACCTTACCAGACCGACCCCCTGGTCTACATCCAACGCCGCGCCGTTCGTATAGTCGACGATCCCATATTAACAGGCGGCTTAGAATCGCTTAGCCTTTGGAGAGACTGCGTCCCTCTGCGTATTCTACCGTCTGTAAAACGGAGAGTGTTCCGAGGAACTGTTTTATCTGGTCTGTAAAAATTAGGTGTTGCTAATTTTTACAACCGCACCGCTCGCCATAGACGGGATGTTCACCCCCATTTCCTGGAGCTCCCACGCTCAACTACGCAACAGTTCTCTAGAACGTTTATACAGCGTACAACAATGATCTGGAGAGAACTTCCCGCTGAGGTTTTCCCTCTGCGCTACGACATGGGGTCGTTCAAGAAGGGCGTTATAAAATTTCTTAGAGCCTGGCAACGCGTTGGCAACGCCCCTGGTGTTGCAAACGTCCATAGGCGACGGTAACCACCTTTCATCAAGTGGGCCGTCTGCCTGTTCGCCTGCTTCGGGCAGTAAAAAAATTGGGTTATGTAGTAGATAAAACATGGAATATTGAAATTGAAAATCTTTAAAATTCTCATTTTAAAAATTTGAAAGCTGAGAAAGAATACAATAACAGCATCCTTCAAACTTGTTATTCAAACTTTAAATCTATGCCAATAAATAAAGATAAGTGTCTAGTTTATTTCAACATAAATACTCAAATTTAAATAAAAATTGCTTTTTATTCGACATTGAATAGTCACAAATTAGCATTTTAACAATTTCGTCTGTGTGTCTTATGATGTTTTAGTGACCATTTTTAGACATTGTCGGAGAATTTATGTTATCTTATCTATGTCTGTTATTTTATCTATAGTTAGATAAAAAATAAAATCTAATATTATAAAATCTAAAAATGCCGTGTCTGTACATTGAAGCTACTTGCAAAAACAATTGGAATACACTATAAATAAACTATGGAGAACATGATGCATTTTTTTATTTCTTGTCGGTTTGTATAGACCAACAAAAAATAGTTTTTGTTGGTTTGTTCGGGATTCACATAAAAACTATTGGAATGATGTCAATGCGGTTTTCGCTGATTGTCAGAAAATTCTCAGACTTAAAATCTGCGCTACTTTTTTATCTTGAGAATCCTGCGGGAATTGTTCCGGGAATTATTTAAAATGGTCATATTAAAAAATCGATTTCGAATGTGATTTTATGTGTATTTTATGTAGTAAAATATTATTTTGAATGTTGTACTTTGTGTCCCGGAATTCCGCGGGAATTTCAATTTAAGCGCGGGAATTGAAATCCTTCAGCAAAACCTTACCTAAACGATAGCGTTCAAGTATTTCAGTTCAATAGTGAATTTAAATAATAAATAAATTTTAGTTCCTCTATCGAGAACTCTCAACGCGTCTAATTGAGGTCTCCCTTAACCACAAGGCTGGATTGCTCCTAAGAAAACGCATCAGCATTTTATGCATTTTAATTTATAAGTGGGAAAGTAGAATATATTTTTTTATGTTTATGTTACACTAAAATTATGAATCCAATAGAATATATGAAGTTCAAGTCCAAGGCAAATGAAGGTAGGCACAGTAAATGAATGAATGAATATATCGTTATTAATATTCTAATAGATGTTCAAATACTTACTTAATCAATTTATAGGTTAAGCTGCGAAGGTTTTCTTTAATTCAAGGCAAATGTGATATCGCTCTCATATAGATTTAATCTAGTTCAGAACAGAATCGCATTAAAAAGTAATGGATTCTTATATGTGATCACGGTTAGTTATTATTTTTTAATAATTGCTTCTATATACTTCAGCTCTGTAGTTTACGGTTCTCTTAAGATAATTAGTTATTTACATAGTTGTATTCAGTAGATACATATAATATACCAAAAATCGTAATCGGTTAGGCTGTGATGAGAAAATAAAATAGATCTATAAATATCCAAACATCCTAACCAACTTATTATTTTATTTATGTATTAACATAGTACAAATTTTCTTTTAGGTTATTTTTATCTACCTTATTTTTATTAATTTTCATACATCAATGTTATATAGGTATGTATAGAAACTGGTCATCGATAAAATATAATTTTTATGCCGGAAAATAAATCTGTTTAAAAAATATAACAAAAAAATATATTTTAATGTAAAATAAAGATATATAATTTTTCGAAATTAAAGTTAATGTAAGTACCTATATTATTTACAATTACTGTTTACAGTCCTAACATAGAAAAAAATGAAGTAATAACGACTTTATTTTTTAGGTCGAGTGAGAATATTTAATACATACCCCACTACTTCAGCCAAGCAGTGTGGTAGTAGTTCTTGCGACGAAAAGTTTTCTGTCGATCCTTCAATACATAGCAAATCGTCAACGTGGGCCTGGCAGGTGTGTCAGCCAGTATTTGTATAAAAACAGGCATACCTTTTAGGGATAAGGGATCAGTGGACTCGGCGATAAAGTAGTCTGCCTTTGTGGTTGAGCGGGCAAAGACTTAGGGCGCCAACCCCACTGCAGCGCAGAGGCTCAGGGTTTGATTTCTGGCATGGTAAATTTCGTAAAGGAACTTTCTGTTATTTACTATGGTCTTGGTTTCTGGGATCGGTCCCAGAGTAGTCCGTTGTATACCCATAACACAATCGTAATTTGCTTAGTTTGCAGATGTACAATATGTGTAATTGTTGATTTATTTATTTATGAGATGCAAGTGAGATGGGCCTGCGCTGAACATCTGCGCATCCCGCCTAGATACCCTCGGTGCAAATAACTGCTGATATTACTCCCAGTGTGCCACCATTTGCGGTATATTCCCTACGTTGCGGATAGTACTTTAATCATAGAAACTCGCTTTGAGTGTTACTTCTTAGTAATGATTTAATTAATTAATTTTAATTGCAATTCCGTTTCGAACATAATGAGAAATTAAATGATAATAATAGTTAAAGTGGCGATCTAAATTTTTTCACTTAATTGCCGTTATCCGATACGTTACAATTGCTTGTTAAATCATTATCTAATCCTCCGATTAAACTCTTTAATTAGTGTACTTGTATAACCGTTTTCAGAGTAACTTGAATAATATATTGAACACAATTAATTTTACTGACGACTAGCTGTGTCCGCGACATCGTTTGCGAGGTAATTGGGCTTTATATTTTAAAGTCCAACTTCTCTAGAATCGTTTTGATTTGAAACTCGATGAAACAAAAAAAGCAAGACTAAAAAGAGATAAACACATAAATCTATAAGACTAAGCCTGTGACTGATTGTGATAGAATACATGATATTTAATCATTTAAAAAATGGGCTCATACAGATAGAGTTGGAAATGTTTTTAAATTATTCGTTAATACTTCAAATTTCGGTTTTAAAGCTTATATATATATTAGATATGATAGATGAGATGTAACTTCATGAGATTTAGAATCCTTCCACCTCTTATCACACTTGGTTTCTCTACTACTGCGTGTGAACTGCAAACCGTCCTGTTTTATTTCATAAAATATTTATTGTATTATAATCTGTTGAGCCGGTTCGGAGCATATTAGATATAAATAAACTTATTATGAGAGAAAAAAATAATTATAATAGATTTATATTTTTATGAAATTACAGCTCTTACGAGTGTAGAGATAAGGAACATCGATTGTTTAGGTTTTGTCATTTGACTACAGTTTTAATAAAGTACATAATAAAAAATACCTCATATCTCAAAAAGAAGGCAACGGATTGTGAATATACTTTTGCCAGTAGGGCATTTGCCCGACTGGATGGCTACCACCCCTGGTCTAAAGTATATCGCCATAACAACTTTGGGTTGTGTTCCGGCATTATTAACCAGATCCCCGTTTCCCTTAAGAAAGCATCAGCGCATTTGTAGCACCTTTGGTGTTGCAAATGTCCATAGGCGATACTAACCGCTATCCATCAAGTAGGCCGTCTGCCTGTCTGCTGAACTCCTGCAATAAAATAATACTAATTCTAGTTGAAAGGAGATACTGTTTAACTTCTACCACGTCGGATTTTTTCCAGAATTTACCATTTCATAATTCAAAAGTGTAATTCAAATATTAAGGTCTGTTAGTTAACTGCTCTTTGCTAAAGTTGTGCCATGTAAGTATATTATGATAATAAAACTACTCTTAAACGGTTTTAGACGCGGTAGTTTATTAGATTTTGGTTTATTCGACGTTTCGGCTCTCGCTTTTAAGTAGCCGTGGCCACGGCCACTGAAAAACGGCCAAAATCTAATAAATTAAAACCGTTGAAATGTAGTTTTATTATGTATACAAGTCGCGAAAACTTATATTATGATATTTTGAGAAAATATTATATTATGATGTTACACGGAATTTTCAGTATTGGTATTGTACACTATAGTGTATTTCTATAGTATTCTATTCTCTATAATTCTCAAGTAGCGCAGGGTTACATCTATATGAGAACAAACATGTAAGTTCTTTCTATATTTGGTAATAATACGATCCTTATTGTCTACATGAAGGTTAATAAAATAATTACCTTATGTATGGTATTCCAGAAATTCAAACAATAAATTCTACCTTTAAAGTTATTATTACAATATTATTAAACACATATGGATAGATAATTACTTTGTGTATCAAATACTTAAAAAAGTGTAAAAGTAATTTAACCATCAATTTTAATAGAATGCCAAATTTCATATAAAGATGAAGATGGATCCTCTAACGGACAGACAGTCTCATATTATAATAGACGTTGGCAACGTACCTTGTGCTACTAGTATTATGCGCCTACAAATAACATTGATGTTTCTTTTCTATAGTGGTGTAATAGTCGGTGCCCTGAATAAAATAATTAATAAAATACAGTAATTCAGTTAAAATTTTTGAAATTTATAGTAAAATTCTTTCATGGCAGGTACACAAAAAAAGTCCAATGCTATGAGACCGGAGAAATTATTTTTTACTTTTAATTATAACAACCTAAATCTCTGATATTAGGCAGCGCCATCTTTGAACTCAGTTAGCATTTAGTATTAAATGATTCTGCAAAGAACGCTACAAGTCAATCGCCAAAGTAATGTACTACATTACGGCCATATTCAGAATAGTGCCCAGAGATGACTCTTTATAGGAATGGGTTTATAATAATTTTATCTTTTACAAATTTTCGTAGTGCCATCTCCTAAATTAGTATAAAGATTCGATATTAATAATATATATATATTAGGGTGGTCGTTAAAAAGTAAATTTCTTGCGACGCCCCGTAAAAAGCTTCCTTTTAATGAAAAAACACTGGGGATTTTTTTATAATTTTTTCAAGTCAAGACATCACGTGCCTCAAGACGATTCAAGTTAAAACTAAAAATATAAGAAAAATTGAAAGATAAGCTTGAATCACGAAGAATTTTAAACTTTTTCTGAAACTATAATTTGAAATTCATCACTGAGAATGATAATACGGAAGGTATTTCATTGTTAAAACTTTTCCAATCTTAAAATAATTATTACTTCTAAGTATGAAGAATTTTCCTGAAAAAACATGATCGTCTTGAGGCACGTGTTGTCTCGACTTGAAAAAAATTATAAAAAATAATAAAAATCCCAGTGTTTTTTCATTAAAAGGAAGCTTTTTAGGGGGCGTCGCAAGAAATTTAATTTTTAACGACCTAATATATATATATATTAATTAAAAAGTAGTTTAACAAGATGAGTTTAGCTGACAGCTATACCATAGTTCTTGAGATGATCGATGAGTTGATGAGTCCCATATACTAAAAGATAATAAAGACACATTATCCTTGAATTATCAGAACCCTAATATGCTTATTACATGCACTGCCATCTTTTATACAAGAAAGTATTTAATAGTCAGCCAATAATTCTGCAGACTATATTTAAAGTAGATACTTATCAAAGCACGCTACGTCTAGTTTTAGAACAGTGCCAAGAGGTGGTGCTACTGAATAGTGGCATTAAAGTTAGTCAAGTTGTAATAATGCTTTTGCTATTAGGGTACCGTAGATATTGCGTTTGAAACCGAACTCTCATGAATCGTCATGTGCACCCATTCGTCTATTAATCATGTTATTTATATTGACGTAAGGTTATTATTGTACCGACGTTTTTAGCTGTTAATAGGCGGCGAGATAATTAGTTCTCAAGTCGTAAAAATAATATTTTTGACTTAACTTTCAAATTATGAAGTAGAAAATTGTGAAAAGTAAATCAGGATAGTAATATTATAACTTTAAAGAATAATTGGTTTACTCGAGATCTATTAGGTAATTTTCAAAACGTGGAGAAAGTATTTCTCGATTACTATACGTTTTTAAGGTTTCGTATTCGATATGCATTTAGAAGATTATGAAAGAAAATGTTTCTTCCATTATATAATTACGGCGTAATGAAGAGGAACCATTTACCTACCTACAATTTTTCTTAGGGTTTCAAGGTGGGTGGGTCCATGATTCCTTATTCAATTAGCACTCAACGTCAAGGTTATATTTTCGTTTATGTGGCGTGTGAACTAACTTGCATATACGGTCTACTTTCAATTTCATTGTGCTAATAATACAAACAATGGGATACTTATACTATGAAAAGTTTAGTATTTACAATTTCTTACCAATCGAATTGCTGTACATACAGAAGTTAGAAAGCAATTTATTACAAGAGAACTTAAATTTTGAATAAAACTATTGATAAACTAAACGACGTTTAATAGTTATTAAAGCTTATTTTAACATTAATTCTGAACATTATTAATTTCTTTAGTTCGAATAAAAAATATTGAGGGTAGACAAAAACAATTTTATCATTACTTATTGACGTTTGAAATCTTTTCGTGTGTTTAGGTTAATCATTGAGGTGCAATCAGAATAACTAAAAGATGTTTGAAATATTAAATTAAACATAAAATGAAAACATAGAAGGTGTCGTCCTTTCATAAACTTCGACTCATTACTATCTAATTTCATTTCACTATCTAAAGTACACATTAAGTAAGTATTGTATATTTCATAATAATGATTTAATTCAATTGATTGTAAGCAAACTATCCCCATGTTCAGAATACCACCAGCATTTTACCTGTATTGTCATGACTGTTCTTGCCTTCTACTGTATCAGTCTTCAAGGCGGAGAGAAATAATCTAACAATCGTTTAAATCGTTCCAACAAAAACTTTTTTGTACACGGTACATCTATTAATAAAGTTGCTTTAATTTGTGATTCATAATTTGAAGCACTGAAACATAATTGTAAAAACGCCCTAAGAAATGAGTACAATAACAACCAATTGTATATAATATTGTATAGAATTCAAAGGTAATCTGTCACAACGTAACCCTGCTCGGTAATGTTACGCAACGTGCAGCAAGCTATCAAATTATTATATCAATGAAATAGTAATGTCTTAGAGTTCTTTTGGAGTTTATAGAATCTGCTAAATAGATGCTATCGCAAATCTATACAGTTCGGATTACGTTGATTTCAAGAAGGGAGGGAGGCTGTATTATAAATCAACCATAATCACTTACAAATCACCTACTTACCCACTACTTATGATTTTAATGAAACTTTCTTCGTTTACACTTACGGACTGAATTTCCACTTTATAAAACATAAGTAATTTGTATTCATGTAAAATATAACATAACGAATATATAATCCGAATTTGAAGAGAATTAGTTGACATGCAAAACTGTGATGAAGAAATTATATAATTATGATCTAAGCTTACGTAGTAGCTCGTTTATCTTGCGTACTGTTGAGACTTAGATGAGACCTTAGAGTCTTTATTCTTATATATAAAAATCAATTGCTGTTCATTAGTCTTGCTAAACCTCAAGGACTGGATGGACTGATTTGGCTAATTTTGGTTTTGAATTATTTGTGGAAGTCCAGGGAAGGCTTAAAAAGTGATTAAATATGAAAAAAATGATTCTGATGCGGTACGAAGTATGCCAGCTAGTTGGTAAATTAATATAAACTAAAACAATGAATATAAATTATTATGTATACAAGTCGCGAAAACTTAAGAAAATATTAAATATAAACTGATTATTACACGGTATCATCAAGTGTGAATTGATATCTTACAGGATGATGATGCTCTTACATCATCATGAGCAGTAAAACGTGAACTTATTGGTCTATGAAAAATTAAACAAAATTGGGTTTGTATTAATATAACTATATATAATAAGTAGTGGGTATATATATAAGTAGGATAGGAGCCATAAAAATTGCGTTCATCTTAGTGTGAAAACTTCAAAATAGAATAAGTTTGATTGGTCAAAATAGGATTGTTAGCAGTCATTGCTCTAGATTGTCAATAGTCATCATCATCATCCGAGCGTTAAATCCCGGTTGCGTTCGGAGCGTCCACTCCGACGCCCAGGGTCCGCTTTCCTACTTTTCCTACTCCACTTCGCGCGGTCTTCAGCATCCCCCGTTTTGAGACCATTGGCACGCATGTCATCCTTCACGACGTCAAGCCAGCATTTCTTGGGCCTTCCCCTTCGACCGGGACCTGGCGGAGGCGGCATGGCTAGACATTTGTTCCCCACGTAATTAGCCGGTCTGCGTAAAACGTGGCCGTACCAGCGTAAGCGACACTCTTGCAGTTTGTCTGCTATGTCACGGACATGAAGACTGCCGCGGATGCGGGAGTTCCTGACCCGGTCTTTCCGCGTCACTCCACACATCCATCGCAGCATATTCATCTCCGTGACACGCAGCTCTTGCTTGTGTCGCTCAAGTACTGGCCACGCTTCACTGCCATACAAAAGGACAGGTCTAATGATGGATTTATAGACCTGCCCTTTTAATTTAACCGGCATTTTGGGGTCACAAATGACACCTGTTACCTCACGCCACTTGGCCCAAGCTGCTGTGATACGGGCCTTGACGTCGAGATCGATATCCCCGGACGCACTAAGGACAGATCCCAAGTACTTAAACTGATCCGTGCGCTCGACCGTATCTTCGCCTATGCGCACGGATGTGGGATCTGTTGTGTTGCAGGCCAAGTACTCAGTCTTCGCCACATTTAGTTTCAGACCACCGTTCTCTAGCGATCTCTTCCACGCATTTACACGTCCCACCAGGCGCCCCCTGTCCGAATCTGCCAGCGCGATATCGTCAGCATACATGAGCAACCATGGAGGTTGCTCATGCGCATCTCTGATGCTGTTCGACACTTCGTCTAATATCACGCTGAACAGAAACGGACTAAGGACCGATCCCTGGTGCACGCCTACGGTAATAGGGAAGGGTGTGGTGTCGCCAACGGCGGTCCGAACTATGGAATCGGAATCACGGTACATATCCCGAACAATGTCAATATAGGCTTCTGGCACCCCTTTGGACCTCAGTGCCCACCAGATCATCACGCGAGGAACACAGTCGAAGGCCTTCTGCAGATCCAAAAACAGGAAATGCAGAGGCGTGTTCTTCGTCCTGTATTTCTCCATGATGATCCTTAGGGCAAAAACAGGGTCCATGGTTCCATGCCCAGGACGAAACCCATATTGACATCCCGAGATAGTGCACTCCTGCCGGATCCGAGAGTCGATTATGCGCTCAAAGAGCTTCATGGTGTGGGACATTACCTTTATTCCGCGGTAGTTTTCGCACTCCTGCACCGATCCCTTACCTTTGAAGACTGGGGTGATAACACTCACTCTCCATTGGCTCGGGATGTTTCCGGTGAGGAGTATGCGGTTAAAAAGGTTTGTTAAAATGCCCACACCACGAGGACCCATCGCCTTCCAGGCTTCGATGGGGACTCCATCGGCTCCGACAGCTTTCCGATTCCTCATGCGGCGAAGAGCCCTATGGACTTCTTCAGGCGTTATCGGTGGCACTAGTCCATGATTCGGAGGGAGGTTCGGTGGCTGTACCTCTTTGTGTTGCTTATTCAGCAACTCGTGGAAGTACGAGCGCCATCTCTCCTTCACCGCGAGGTCCTCGCATAACAGGTTACCGCCAGGATCCTTAACACAGCGGCACTTGGAAATGTCCTGTGCCGCTTTGATCCTGGAACGTGCCAACTTATAAATGAGCTTCTGCCCCTCAGACGATTCCAACTTATCGTACAACGATCGAAAGTGGTCTCGTCTGGCTCTGGCTACAGCTCTTTTGGTGGCACGTTTTGCGGCCCTGTATGCATCGCGATCTTCAGGAGATCTGGACGCTTGCCACTTTTTGAAAAGGGTTTTCTTCACCCTAACCTCCCTCTGGACTGTGTCGTTCCACCACCAAGTCTCCTTGTCACACTTGCGTCCACCCTTAGACAAACCTAGCACTGCCTTTGCCGCTTTAGTAATGGCTGCCTGGATCTTATCCCAGTGGCTCTGGACTAGTTCGCTCTCAGCTCCGACACACCTCTCGACGGATGCTGAAGCGAACTCCTGGGATTTACTTTCATCAAGCAGCCACCATCTAATTTGGCGTCGACAGTGCTCAACGGGTTTGTCTTTGGGTTTTACGCAGAGATCCATGACAAGGAGACGGTGTTGTGCCGTGAGACTCTCTCCGGGTATGACCTTGCAGTTGGCTACTTTGCCGATGTGGTGTCTCCTGGTGAGTAGGTAGTCGATCTGGGTAGCATGCCTCCCGCTCTTGTAGGTGATTAAGTGTTCGGATTTCTTTTTGAAATACGTGTTCACGATGGCAAGATCGGCAGCCGCACACAATCGGAGGATGTCCTCCCCTTCTGCGTTGCGGCTTCCGTATCCGAAGCCACCGTGAACACGCTCAAATTCCTCCCACTTCTCACCCACATGACCGTTAAGATCACCACCCAAAACGACCCCCTGTGATAACGGGATGCCACGTAGCACATCTCCAATTTGATCCCAAAACCTCATTCTGTCAGTGTCGCTACAACCAGCCTGTGGCGCGTAGGCACTTATCAAATGGGTCACAACCCCTTCGATAAGAACCGACACGACCATAAGCCGGTCGCTGAAGCGTTTCACCTCCAGAATATTGTTTTGGAACTCCTCGGAGAGCACTACAGCAACCCCGTTTTCCCCACCAGGAGCACCCGTATAGATCAGCTTGTAGCCATTCCCAATGAACCGGGATCTGCAGCCTTTCCACCGAGTCTCCTGCAAGAACGCCACGGCCACCCTCCGCCTGGAGAGTACTTCAGCCAACTCCCTTGCACGTCCAGTCAGCGTGCCAATATTCCACGTCACGAAGCGGAGTTTCCTAATTTGAGTGTGGACTCGCGTCGTTAGCCGTGCCCGCCCTTGACACGGTAGCCCTTGCCCACTTGTCGCAGGTGTAGGGCGATGTGCCTGCGCGTCGTTTTCCGGCGACGCCCTAGCCATACCCAAAACATTCCTAGTACTGACCATAAATGATGTGGCGAGTATTGGTTTTAAATGTAGCGGCTGCCGCCCGACCTACACAACCTATATAGGGAAACCAGGAATGGATGGTGGTATGTGGGAAGGAGTAAAGATGGAGGATGCGGGGATGGGAGAAGGGGGGACACTACTGTCACGGAGCAAAGGGAAAGTAACAGCGGCCGCGTCGAGGACCTCGGGCTCGCGTACCCGTGTGCACTATAAAATACCGGACAGGCATTTTACAGGCGGCACCCTCTGAGGGTACTAGATTGTCAATAGTAGCTGATGTAATTAATAAGAGGTTTATATTACAACTTATACATAAAACCATGACGACGAAAGTTCTCTATTAAACGTCATTTTTATATAACGATTACCAACAGATAGTTAATAGATACCATCAATACAAATAAATAAAGTATAACGACAAATTTCGTATCATAGAAAAGAACATTTTTTATAAGATATTAATTTGTAATGAACCCTACATCGCAAAATTTATGGCACCTGTATACTTTACGCCTGCAAAGATTTGTGCCATTCTAGTAAAACTCACTGACCATAAAAAAATCTGGTGAACTATCCAACCTTGTTATTGAAGTACGTGTCCAATATACATTCAATTCCCTTGGCCGAGAAGCATGTTAGGATTGCTATATTTTTTAGGAAGCAGTGGTAATATTTGCGGTTAATGATTTGGTTATAACTTTTTGCTAAAATTTGTAAGGTCTTATGATATTCGTGTAAAAAAAACATTGGCGTTAATATGATGGAATAGTGTTCAATACTATATTTATATGCCCGCGAGGTTTTTTTTCGATGAATTTTAAACAAACTAGCATAAGTTACTCCTTATAATATCAGCTATCTGCTAGTGAAAGTTCCATCAAAATCAGTCTCACCATTTTAGAGATTAGCCGAATCATCCAGACAGACAAAAAGTTTAAAAATATATATTTTATATAATATATTTTTATGAGCATTTCTATTCTATTCTATTTTTGGCGATTTGGCTCCAACGCTACTGGCGATGATTCGGCCAATGTCACAGTAATAGAGAATGTGAGGTGTGGGACAGGTGTGAGACAACACAACACAAAAAGATTTAATCTTTAATCTAAGATTTAAACCTTATAAATAAATATTATTTAATATTATAAACTTACTTAATATATTAACAGATTTTCTAATAACCAGTGCTAAAAGTAAATTTACGTTGACAGGGCGAGGGAAATCTCCTGGTAAAATATCATAAAGTGGAGTAATAATTTTTGGGCAGTGAAAAAAGACGTGCTCCAAAAAGCCCTCGTCCAATCCGCACTCACAAACGATGAGCATTTATAAAAATCTGTTATTTTGACATTACAAACGGAAACTTCAACTTTATTTATCTGTATAGATACCAGAATTTGCTTAGCAATGGCCTAATCTTATACTAACTAGTACTAACTAATATTTAAAGCTGAAGAGTTTGTTTGTTTGCTTGAACGCTAGCGCATCCATCCCAAAACTACTGGTCTGATTTGAAAATACTTTCAGTATTAGATAGCCTATTTATCGGGGTAGGCTATAGGCTATACATCATCTCGCTGAGACCAATAGGAGAGGAGCACCAGTCAAGAATGTTTCATAATCGGGGGTTCTTTTTGTAACATACTTTTTTT
This sequence comes from Dendrolimus punctatus, assembly GCA_012273795.1. NCBI lineage: Eukaryota > Metazoa > Arthropoda > Insecta > Lepidoptera > Lasiocampidae > Dendrolimus > Dendrolimus punctatus. The sequence goes on along the minus strand of CM022534.1, from coordinate 6,674,179 downwards.
TTACTATTCCGCGCGGGCGAAGTCGCGGACAAAAATTAGTATTTTATAAATGTACAGCAAAAATTAGATATTCTTTATTTTTGTCAAAATGGCTACAATAATATAAAAATCTTTATCTTATAACAATAAAATTATAACATAGGTTCTAAATAGTACATATGTCTTTTTTTGCCTTTAATGAAAAAGTATTGGAAAATAAATAAAATATTCCTATAAATTTATTTTTATGACTATCGAATTATTTATTAAATTTGTATAAATTCAATTTGATCGCGATATCTCTATAAAATGTAATGTTCAAAACTCGCCTGTTTAATAACCAAACGTTTTAATAGATGACTCATCATTTTGTTCTAAACATCAATTCAATATTAAATTGAAGTGGCTCTGTTCTTATCATCGATTGCCTTAATGATGGGGTTTGGCTTAAACACGACATCGTGGTTGCAGTAACATCGCCTTGGTCTATTTCTGCAACCGGAATTTGATGGTATCATCGAATCATCGGCAGCACCTATTAATTAGTGTTGTAAGTACATTTTTATTATTTTCAATTATAAGACGGAAAACGTTGTTTAGCTATTTAAAATTTACGTTGTAAATCGTGCGACAGCGAGTACCCGCATTGTCTTCACATAAGACGCCACCACGCGATGTCGAGTGGAAAACAGTGACCACTGAGCAACAGCGCATTTGTAGCACCTTTGGTATTGCAAATGTCCATAGCCGATGGTAACCGCTTTCAATTAAGTGGGCCGTCTGCCTGTCTGCTGCACTCCTGCAATAAAAAAACTATTAATATAATTATTTAAAGTTTTTAATAATAATATATAAGCTGTGTATTTAAGTAAAAAAAATATTTACATGACGAACAGAAAACCTCTTTTTGAAGTGAAATAAAAGTGATATTGGACACTCTCAGAATGTATTATACTAGCTTCTGCCGCGTCTTCGTGTGAGTGGAATAGTGGAAAATATCCCCCGATTTTGAAGCATTCTTCATTGGTGCTCTGTTCCTATTGGTCTTAGCGTGATGATATATAGCCTCCCTCAATAAATGGGCTATTTAACACTGCAAGAATTTTTAAATCAGACTAGTAGTTCCTAAGATTAGCGCGTTCAAGCAATCAAACAAACTCTTTAGCTTCATATATTAGTATAAGATTTAATGTTTGGCAAATAACAAATTGTCTATGCGGAATAAGCAATGCTGCTCAGTTTGTTATAACTTTTTTTAATTCATTAAATTATAGCACAACTGGCGTAAGTCTTAACTTACGTGATACCTGGTCGAATCGATCGTGAACTTGCATATGCTCGAAGAAAGATCCTAATTGTGTAGACATTTTTAGCATTTCATCATGATATTAATTCAAAAGCTCGGCTCTTTACTACTTATAAGATTTGTGAAAATTTAGTTTTATTTAAACTGCCGAGAAGCATACGCACGACGTTAAGTTCTAAATTTAACAATGTCATTCACTTGACAAGCCTTCAACTATAATTACATTAACTAAATAAAAAAGTGCTAAATTTTAATTGGAATTAGAGGTAAATATAGAATAAACTATTCACGAGAACTAATTATTCCATGACTAATATTCATTCTTAGTCAGTCTCTTTTCAAATTACTGGACTTTGTCGTGCTTTTATTTATTGGAGTCAAAGAAGAACGTGAATGAAATATTAGCAGATAACTATACATTAAACACGAAATCTATAACAAGAAAGAAATGTAAAGAAAACATACATACACAACTTTACGCCAGGTCCCTTGCGGAGAGAACAGAACGCCATTTAGGCTTATTCTTACACACCTCACTTACTTCTTTGACATTCATAGCTCTTGTCATGTACGCTCGTCTGTTCTTAAGGCTCCTGACATCACCTTCTGCTAGTACACGATCAATTTGATCATGGAAGGTGTGTCGTGGCGTTCCGCGACTTCTGCATCCATCAATTTTTGCACTGTATATCTGTTTAGTCATTCTTCCATCATTCATTCTTTCCACATGCCCGAACCACCGGAGCATTCTTTTCCTTACCTTCACCCCGACAGAAAAAAGTAAAGAAAACAGTGGTTATATATCTATGTATGTACATATGTTTACGATAGAATGGTTCCATCGCTAAAGGACGAAGTATTCTAGGTAATCTTTGCTCAGGTATTATACGATTCTGAATAATTTAAGTGGTGTATACATAGATTTATCTATCATTTTTGATGTAATGTAATAGATTTGTTTATTTTAATGTTATTAAAACTTTTTCGTTTCGTTTAACGTTTTCAGACGTTTAAGAGACTGATAGGATACGTTAGATATACAGCGTGTTTCATTTCAAATGACAATAAATCATAACTTTAGCGGTCGTACTCCATACAAATTTATTGGTACCATTAAATCAACTGTAATGTCAAAAATAAAATTTTTAAAGTTCCTAACAAATTAATTAGCATAAAAAGGGAATAAAAACAGAACATCTTGTAAATATTGGTTTGCGAACGAGAGCGTAAGAAAGAACAACTCCCGCGTTTAATGATGAAGAGACGAGCTGGCAACATGATACATTGGTCACTAATCTACCGATTTAGACACAATAACTGATACATGTTGTTGTAATATTCTGAAATGAAAAATGAGGTCCTGTGGCTAAACCAAAGAAGTTACCTTGATTCATTTTTGTATTTGGGCAGAGTACGTCATGAAGAAAACGTGGTCAGATTTATTGTCGTAAGGTCTGAAACACGCTGTATAGGAAACAAATGGACCCTAAAAAAATAATCACGAAAATACAGATTGATAATACTTTTCGCATTTTCCGGGAAATAGAATGCATTATGTATGAATTTTTTTTTATTGCAAAGCTGACAATTAAGCCCCAGTTGCCATCTCGCTCTTTGGTGTAAACGTTCAACCAAAGTTGCTCTCGATTAACATCTTTGGAACAAAAAAAAACAATTTGAAAAGTGGTCCACAATTGGCGGAAAAATCACGTAAGATTCATACAAAAAAAATGCCTATAGAAATTTATGTTCTGTGGGTGTACGCATACAAGCTTTTTAAAGGCCATTGGCGCTTTTTATTAAGGTTTACACTCGTTTTCCTTGGGATTCAATCTTCAGATCCTGATTCAGTGATTGTAGGATCACCTCGAGAGTACACTATTTCGAGTAAAAAAAACCATTTAAAAATCGGTCCACAACTGACGGAGAAATTACGCAAAAAGCCATTTTTTTAAATAAGTTCCTGTAGAAATTTAGCTTTATATACAAGCATATACAAGCTTTTTTTTTGAAGAATGTAGGCATTCCGCGCTTATCATTATCGATTAATCTCGATTTCTCTGAGATCCACTCATGGTGACAATGTGATCATTTCGGGAGCATACACTTTCCAGCAAAAAGTCGGTCCACAATTGATGGAGAAATCGCGTAACAAACATAATTGTCGAGGGTTTTTCACGATTTCTCTGAGATTCACTCGTCAGATCCTGAAATAGTGACTAGGGAAGTAATTCGCGAGTATAGCATTTCGATAAACAAAGAAATGAAAATCGGTCTACTATGACAAAGAAACCCCGCAACAAATATACAAAAAAACTTTCAGTCCGTTATAAGCTGTTTAAGTAATTAAAGCTTTTTTAACTATCCCACGGGAACTCTTTAATTTTCGGGATCAAAAGTATCCTATATGTTGACCAGGCATATAAGCTACCACCGTTCAAAATTTTATATCGTTACGGAATTTATTGATTCGATCGCCGCGCTCAAAGCCCGCGATAAAAGCTATGCAATAGCTTAAAAAAAATAACATACAGACAAATTCAAAACCTCCCTCTTGGAAGTCGGTTAAAAAGTAAATATTACAATATAACTTTATGAAATCAAATATGCGTAATTTATACTACAAGAGTTTGTTACAAAAATATAATTTACATAAAACCTAGTTGCTATATTTTTATTATATCAAATATGTAGATATTTATGTTCTTGATTTTATGAAGCATTTTTTTATGTAGAGCAAAGTAAATTCCATTCTATTATGTTTCATATGTAATGATACTATATTCCGTTTTAGTTTATATTCTCCATTAAGTAATACGTAACTAAACCAGGTGCTGCAAACCATTTCATTAATTACTAGTTACTCTACGTTTTGTAAGTTACATTTAGCGTACGAGTATTGCGTACTATTACACTATCTTATACTGTCAGCACTTTTTTTTTCTATTTATGTTGAAGCAATCTTCGACATAATAACTAACTAATAATAGGTTTTTTTATTGGCTCGTATTTCAATCTCTGTACGTTGTTTTTTCAATTTGGTTTTTTTTTCACAATATCTCGCGCATGAAAATTATACATAATGAATAAAACATAGCGGTGGCATGGCTGCAAAGCTCCGCTCCTTACAAAAAGTGACGAATCTTCGGTATCCGACTCATGTGATCAAAGAAGTTCCTTTCCTCCGTGCTTGGCTTAGCCAGCCGCAACGGAATGGAAATCGTTAAAGCTATCTATAACCTCTGTTCTAGAGGATAATTGTGTTAAAAACTTAAAGCTCGAATCATTTATTGATAAATCCGCAGCAGTTCTTTCCAGATCTCTCTTTATCTCCATGTCCTCTTATAGCGTTTTGGACGGTCTATGCAGTGCAGTGTGCGTCTGCACATTAGATCCATTTTATGGAACATTGCGACAGGTAGGTGCTATAGTCACTTCCTACATAGATTTCTTATTACGTGTGTTGTACAGACTGTCAAAAAACCCACCTGATGGAAAGCTGTTACCAATGTCCATAAACGGGACATTAGTAACACCAAAGGTGCTACCAATTTGGTGCAATGTCGCTCTGTAAAGAGAAACTGGAACGTATCCACTAATGTTGGAACACAAGTCAAGGTTTTTATGGCGGCATACTCTAGATTAGGGATGGTAGCCATCTTGACCTGCAAATACCCTACCACCGGGCTGTGGGTTGTTTTGTCTACTCTTGCGACGGGTTGCCCAGCCATAGAAAATTGTATTCTCTCCGTTTCTGTACAAATAAGATTCTCGACTCTATTGGTGATTCATCACATTTTCCCCCATTTTTTGCTCCTATTCCAAACAGTAGTTACCGGGTTTTGTCCTTGGGTGCATTGCTGTAAGAATAATAGACGATCAGTGCTCACAACAAATTTGGATAAAAATGTGTCGAAGTAGCTTTTCTGATGGGTCCTAGTCTCAAACTACATACCTCTAATAAAATAATATACCAAATAAGCATAATACATATTATGTATACGCAAACTTAGCAAGTTATTTGTGCAAACGGTAATATTTAACGAGACAACTCTAGGTCCTACCGTAATTATCCAGATCAGAGTAACTAAATAAATTTCGTTTACAAAATTAATCCCGCCGAGAATCGATTTCGGGACGTCTGCTTTTGCGAAATGAGAGCGAAAACATTAAAATCTCAGTCGAAACTGGAAAATATTCCCAAAAAAATACTAGTTATTAATTTGTTTTGTTGTGGTCGTTATGAATAATGGCCATAAAATATACAATGATAGAAGTTGAATACATAAGAAATGCTTGACTTGAAACATAAAGGGAAGAGCATGGTGTAAACAACAGATTATAAATCACTAATACAAATCTTAAGGACTTGATCCACTTTTCCTGGTTTGCATAACGTTGAATTAGTTTCATAATAAAACGTGTTGTTGTGTTATGCACCAGCCCTTAAACTGCTTCAAGACTAGATACTAGTTAATATTATACGTAATAATAACATCTTTGATCGATACTAAGTTTAAAATATTATCTGTAACCTGTGACTTCATTAGAGTTTATTGTTTACTTTCTGATTGAAATAAAAGTTCAATCGTAAAGTTGATACACATTTTATTTTTACTAAAACCCTGAATATATTTCTAGTATTTAGGCTTTGGGTTTTTATTTCAGTAATTATAGGTTGCATGTATTAATTTAAACCCCTATTTTAGACCCTTTATATTTTTTTTAAAATCAATAACCGTACCCACTTCTAGAATATAATCGATGTTTTCGACTTTGATTTAATTGCAAAAAAATAACAAAGTTACTTTTGGATTTTGATATACCTACACAACCAGGCCCGTTGTAATATAGCGCACGCTGGTGGCACGTCCAGGGCTACTAAGCAAACCGATCGGTCACGTAATATTGAAAGTTATTGAAAGGTCTCATTCAAAATTGTTAATTATATTACAAACAAAAACATTTAAAATCTAAACGCATCAACAAAGACTAAAAGCTGGTATGCACAGACATTTAAACGATGCTCAAATAAAACAATCGCTGTTTATCAAGTTTGAGATCTATACAGTTTCACAAAAAAACATTTTTTTTGTGCCAAGATATTTCTTTTACATTTTCACTCGTATATGAGACAAAATTAAAGGGTCATTGTTACCGGACGGATTTGCATAATATATTAGTTTGAACGTAGCAAAGAAAATTCTCACACGGTATGGATACCAAAACAAATATTAATTTAAATTTGGATAAAGCAGTAATTGACATTAAAAGGACTAGATGTAAATAAACGAGTTTTCAAAAACCCTTACAAGTTTCACGTAAAATTAAAAAAATACTGGACTGTATTGCTATATAAATTCTAAGTAATTGTTGCTAAGAATTAAGTATGTCATATATTTTACAATATACTCTTAAGATAATGTACATAAAATAGTGGGTGTCATAATAACTCACTATCATCTTACTTAAAAATATAAAAATAAATTATTTTAATTACAGCTTGAACAATAATAACTAGCGCTATTTGACTAGTTAGACATAAGGTCATAACTTGCTAAATTCATAAAACCTACGATTCTGCACCGTTTATAATATGATAAACAGTGTCTCAGTTTGACTGTCAACTCTACTGTGAAATTTAGATAGACCTAACAATGTTTTTCAAAACTGTCTCAAAGAAATTACCTATGAAAAACCTTGTTTATTGACAGTCTATGTGATTCACGCGTAGGCTTTTACGTCGCGTACGGCAATAGTGCAACGACAGCTCTTATAAATAGAGAGGTACCCAGTTTTGCGTATAACAGTGTCAGTTCAGCTCCTGTCGGCATCGCTGAAGAGGACGAAAGTGACCATAGTGATTGTTCAAATAGAAAAATGAACGCCATACAAGTAAGTTCAGTGTGTGTGATACGTGATCATTTTAATCGGTATGAGTCGGTTCAGTTCCTAGGGACGAAGGTTAGGTTTAGTGGGAAGTTGGACGGCTGGCCATCGCGCTGTCCTCCTGTCGGAAACCATGGGGGCATACAGTCGATTAAGAGATCGAGATCCCACTCATTCCTCGGCGAACCTCCCCCCAGGCCCGAGGATAGTGTCCCAAGAACATATCTCCCTGCGACATAAAAAAAACACTGTCTGACCGCAGGAATTAAAAATATAATAGCCCTCCTCCTTCTTTCTGCAGTTGTATTTTATGTAGAATAACAATAATTAAGCAAAGAAAATAATAAAATTTATTGTATAAACTGTCACAAACACAAAAATACAAACGAAATTTACGTGATACAAAACCCTGTAAAAACTGTTAAGAAAAAAGAATTGATTCTGTACAGGTTGTACTTTGAATGATATTATTTAGCTAACTTTAATCTGGTAATTTTCTTTATGTGGGGTTTTAAGAACTTCTTAAAAGTTTGTAAAAAGACGAGGGCTTTCGCGGCGTTTTCACCATAGATTAGTTTTTGTATTGATTCTATTTTATTGATCAACTTTCCCAATAAAAAACTATACCATTTTTAAGATATAACTATCTCACTAAGTAAGTCCTCGATTAAAATTGGACTACAGATGATTGGTATACATACATAGCAAATTTCAATAGTAATAGCCACTTACTGTTTTTTTTGGGAAAGTGCAACAGACAGACAGAGTTACTTTTTCGTTTATAATATCATTAGTATGGAGTATAGATTCACACAAAACTACAAAAAACTGAGCCAGATATATAATGATGTATTAATTATGTATTTTTGTGGGCTAGTCCATTGCGTCGAAAGGCACAAAAATGGAATACGCAATGCTATGGGAAGCACTTAAGTATTAAGTTACCTGCTTAAGCTAAATTACTATAAATTTGCTGCGTTTTACCGTCTCTGTTTAGTTTATGCAATAAGAACTTACAGCCTGCTTTATTGAATATCTTTTACGAGGTGAAGTGTAATATGTATTAACATCAGTCCATAAATCGCTTCTTTGCAGCAATAACGCAATAAGTTCGAAATATCTTTTTTTTCATAATTATGATTGCTCTTTTAGATTTTATCTTCCTAAAAAACGTGTTCCTCATCCGTTACAGCACATTGTATTATAGATTGACAGTAGAAAATTTATTCGTTTAGAAACAATTATTTTTTTGAAACTCTCTTCTAAAATTTCTAGAGAAGAACGGAAGGTATACTTCAGTCTAAGCAATCGCCCAATTGGGCGAGTTCCATACTTTAGTAATAATCTACACGTACAGTGTCCCCTTCCTTGTGTTTTATCGCTATTAGCACATGTAATTGTAACTTTACTACACTTTTTTTTTGAGCATTAGATTTCGTACGCAAAACCTATGGACTCATTCAGGATTCGAATTTACGTTATTTGACAAAGCGGACAGTGTCTTTTCAACTAAGGAACCATGAGTGTATAGACGAGATTGATATAATATAAAAAAGACAGAAAAAATTGGTATATTGATTAAAATGTGTTGCAATTATTCAAACTGATAAAAATACTATATTTCAATCGTTGTCTGTTGAAACATTTTGGAATGTTTTTTTTTAAATTTAAATTTGTGATGATAAAAAAATGTGATAATTTTGTTTTTAAAAGTCACTTGTGAAAAGTTTCTGTAAGGACAGGTCAAATATAATGTTTTTTAGAAGTGAAATAATATTTTTATTTAATTTCGCTGTATTATATTAAAATACCACAATACTGTCATAGTTTGAAAACCCTTTAAAATTGTATATATGTATTTATTTCATTTGACTAAAACATAAAACATAATCGATTTACACGAGTACTTTTGGATCATGCTTGCCAAGTATTGTTTTCATTTTATGGTTGTTGATTATCACATGTATGTAAACAACCATCTTTTAACAAAAACATGAAAACTTTTTCTAATAACCTTTCTTTATAATCTTTATTTGCCAGAACGTAGTACAAGTTGTTACAATGATAAGTTGATGTCCTATACATTCTAACATTTTCATGGTGTGCAAAAATTAATCATAATTGTAAATTAATTTAATATTTCTCATTTATATTACTTGAAAAAATCCGTCTTTAACACAGCTATTTTTGAAAACTACCACAGTTTAATCACAGCAAAATCATTCCCAGTCATATCCAATACGTATCTACCCACCTACTCGAATACAAATTTAATCCTTTTGACGTTTCCTGCAATTGTTTTCATATATTTCATTGTTCTCGATTGAATACGATAGAGTCACTGGACATAATACCATGTGCGATATCTGTATTGTTTTCTGTTGTGAATGAACTGACTTACATTGCACTTTTTCAGTACATCTGACCTTTGGTGTCAGTATCAACGTTATTGTGTTATTTATTCAGTAAAATATATTCCGCAGTCATAAAGCAAAGAGAAAGAGTGAACTTAAAATCTAATAGAATTTGATAACAGCTTGTAATAGAGAAACTGTAATGTTCGTAGTAAATATCGACGTTAAGTCAAGTAATAATAATCTACGATGACTTAAATAACGATCTAAAACTAAAAAAGTTATCATTATTTAAGGTTAATATGGGATTTATATTGAAATAACATATTTTTTGTCTTTGTGGACTGAATTTTGTTTACTTGTTTGATTTCATGTATGTTGGACATTTATTTTTGCTATTTCATTAGATTATTTTATAGCAGCAAATAACATATACCTCTCATACATTTCATCTAAAAACATTCAGAAGTTTTTTTGCGAAAAATTACGAATAAAAAAATTGTAATGCTATCTAACTTATATTTAATTTAATAATTAAAAATTAAATAATATTAAATTTAAAATTAATATAATAATTTTAAAATTAATATTTTTTTGTAAACAATCTCTCAAGCTGTTAATTGTTAGAATTAAAAAAAACAAATGCTAACTTGAAACAAAAGTGTTTTTTTCATTTCAGATTATCACGTTCGTAGTAATTTACGCCGTCGCCTGCGCGAGCGCTGGTTACATAGGACAAGCAGGCTTAGATGGCTTTGAGGGTTATGGTGGCTATGGCGGTTATGGTGGACATGATGACGGCGGGGATAGCCATGGTGATTATTATGTAAGTACATAAATATATACTGTCGATTTTTCTACCTTTAAGTAGATGATGTTCTCTTAGATAGACTGGCTGCATTAATCAATACTTCGAATGTGAAATAAGTAATACTCTTTCTCCCAATCATGTTTATTTTTGCGAATCTGCCAAATAGGTAGATGGTCCAGTACATGGCAACTGGTTACCGTTACCTATAGACGTTTGCAACACCAGGGGTGTAGCTATCTAGGTCCCACCCATTTTTATATTTTTAAATTTTCCTTTTCCTGACGCAGACCTGTAAGATAGGATAAAGTAGATAAAATGACATAAACGGATCAGATGAGAGGAAAGGGATAGAAGAGATGGAATATGGGTTTAGAATAGGGGGATGGTATTGGAAAGATGGGATATAAAGGAAAGGGATATGGGTAAAAGGGAACTCTTAGGTACTCATAAGTCGAAACACGATTAGCTCAAAGCTAGCCGTTTCATGTCACTATTCTGTGAGAGCGTGGTATCACACCGATCTAGCCGACCCTTGTGTAATCAAGATAATGATTCTAGCATGGCTCTTCTAGATATCTAATCGAAGACGAATAAGAAGATTAGAAGAAGTTACAAGTTTTTATTTATTTTATTTATATGTATTATGGGAATACTTACTAAAAGCACAAGAATTCAATCAATAAGTCCAAACATATACCTAAATTAAATATTATCAACGTTTAATCTTAAACTGCACACAAGGTCTGAGTTGAATTTAAAATCACAGTTTAATAAAACCTTAACAATGTTGAAGTGGAAATTATAAATTGAAAGACTAAGCAACCGGATATGTTATGATGTTTTGGTTTAGTGTATCAACATAAAGTATATATTTAAGTAAGCAAATAGTTCACGATGGCTAAACTACTGTTCGGAACGGTTATGGTGGTTGAACACTATAAAGTTCCATACTTGCGACACATTTGTGTACGTTTACATAAATGATTACATATTAAAATATACTTACATGATCGTAATGAGAGAGTAATTTAAATACAAATTTTTACATATTTCATAAACTTTAAATATGTTAATCACCTGTAAAATAGAGAGTGGAGGCTGACCTATTAAAGTTTCATTCTTTTAATTGGCAAGAAATAGCACGAGATAAATAAATGCGGTGTTTTCGTTTCGGAGAACATATTTTAGATATCTAAGCTAAGTAACCATCTTTTCATCCGGAATATGGAAGATTTTATTGGAATTTGGAATCAAATTTGCGTAACAGTGCTGAACTTGTCATTGAAAGAACTCTGACATTTCTGTTTGTTACGAGGATCGGAGGATCTGCAATCAATGTAGATAAATAACCAGAAATCGACCAAATACAATCTGAAAAGATTCTATATTACTTCCCAAAGCGGACTATCGTGTTCGCATGTGCAGACCTGGGACTAAATCAAAATCATATACTAGCATGATGCTAACTCTCCTTATTAATAATTATCAAATCAAAAGTAAACACTTGAATAATGATAACAATTTCTCGCCTCTGTTCCTATTTTTATATAACACTAGCTGACCCGGCAAACGTTGTTTTGCCATATAAACGATAACTTCTGCCCGCGCCTTTGCCCGCGTGGTGCGGTTTTTTAACTATCCCACGGGAACTCTTTAATTTTTCGGGATCTAAATTATCCTATATGTTGACCAGGGATATAAGCTACCACCATACAAAATCGGTCCAGTCGTTACGGAGATTAGCCGGTACAAACAGACAGACAAACAGACAAATCGACAATCAGAGAAACCAAAAATTTGAAAAAAATCGAAATTAGGTTCTATTTCACTTCTTACATCCCCCTGACTCGGTTTTTACCATTCTTTTTCATTGTACAGAAATTCGACCTCTACAGTTTTATTATATGTATAGATTAAATTGTGTAAATTCATTTTCAAAACATTACTATGAAGCATAAATTTTATGTATTTTCACGACACACTGCGGGGGGAATCCCTATTAAATTTTTGTCCCCCAGTCAAGTATGTTTCATGTATATTATGAATGTAAGCATATTGGAAATTAAATTAACAAAACGAGATCAGTGATCCTGCTGCACCTAAATTGCACTGTGTCATTGATTTAAATAAAACAACAACAAAAAAATCTCGGTTGTTAATGTCATAAATAGGGCTTGTAACGTCCCTGACTTTAATGACCATTAGAGTAGTTATTCGTCACATTACTGTTTTTACCACCAAAGAAGACTTACTAGACCGTGACATATTGATTGAATCATTGAGGCACTTTATCTATGGATTTTGTACTACACTTTGTCCCTCTGGCGTAACCTTTGGATAAGTATACCGAGAAAAATTAAACATTTGCCAAGGTAAAAAATATCCTATATTCATTCCTGTTATGAACAGTTCACAAAACCGTATCTTCTTAATTTAATGTTAATAATATGAATAGTCTCCGAAATATAGGGTATTTTTTATAACATGCTTTTTCTGATTCTGTAGTTTTCTTTTTATATCGTTGTCTCCCAATTATTTGAGATCAGTACATTTGTGGTTCTATTGTCAAAATAGAAAACCAGCGGACGGACAACTGAATGCAATTTTTCTCGATGAGTGATAGTCCTTGTGTTGATACTAGATAGATCTGTGTTACTTTCCAGATACTATTAGTTTAAGAATATATATATATATATCGATAGTTGTCTATAATATAGCTTCATATTGTTTTATTTCAGGCTTACCCGAAGTATGCGTTCGATTACTCTGTTAAAGATCCACACACAGGTGACCACAAGAGTCAGTGGGAAGCTCGAGATGGCGATGTTGTAAAAGGTATGTGCTAGCTTGGAAGTATGATAAACGTAACAATCGCCCAATAAAATATATAACTCTGGAAACCTCCCAAATCCAAAATAGAACCAACCACCATTTTTAAAATACTAAGTAAATATGTTTTATTATTAAAAGATTCTTCAATATTAACTTATTAGAGTTAGGCATGTTGCTGACGAGTTTATTGCACCGCTTCTTCTGTTCAAGCCACACGTCGCGAAGCGATGGTACATTAGTTTAGGCTCTCATAGAGTAAATAATATCCACAAACAAAGATTAAAACTGAATAATTAAAATGAAGAAGTTGCCGATAAGCTAAATAAAAACTTATGCTTACTTATAAGACTTTGCTTATTGACGTTTGACATCAATGCCGAAACAACAGCCGAAATTGTCAAAACGTTGTTTTATTAAAACATTTTTTCCACACTCGGGGCTGCTTGCATAACGATCGCTTTTAAATAAAATAAGTTAATCGTATTAAACTTCCTAAAAACGTTGTACACAAAACGTATTAACAGTTCTTTAAACATATTTAGCGGCAAATTTTGCGCTGCACAAGAGGCTAATTGTATTTCAGGGTGTTAAATACGTTTCGTGTTTCTTAAATAAATTTAAGCAGCCTTATGCAAGCGGCCCTAAGTCAGTCAAATATTATAAGTTTATCTCCAATTTCTTAATTGGGTCTAGAAATATGTTTAATATAATAAAACATCATCTATCTATCTATCTAGTAAGTCGTGGTAGCCTAATGGTTAGTGCACGCGCCCCTAAATCAAAGGGCGCGGGTTCGATCCTGACCGGAACGCATGCACCTCTTAGTCAGTTTTCTGATGAAATGTGCATATTGTTACAATTACCACGTGCTAAAAACGGTGAAGGAAAACATCGTGATGCAACCTGCACATCGAGATAACCGATGTGTCAAACCTGCCAAGCCGCCTTGGACAAGCGTGGCGGGTATACTGTCCGTTGCCCTATAATGGGAGGCCCGAGCCCAGCAGTGGGACATTTATGGGCTGACATTATTCATTATTATCTATCTATCATTATCATCATCTATCTATTTTATTTATCATGTGAGATTTAGAAGCTTTGCAGTTACATTTTCGTTAAGCGATTGTTAATTACTTTATGTTATTAATTCGCAAACTTGACTTGCCGTTCTATCTAATATCTGAACTCATTATCAGTAAAAATTGCCGTTTTTGAAACATCAGGTGCTTAAAGAATTTAGCCTGTTCAAGTCCACTAAAGGACATTGACTTTTCCAAAAGGCATGTCAAAGACTGTTCTCTGGTAGGCCGTTTCCAAACAGTTATAATATCTTAATGGTTACACTAATCATTTGTGATTATTATTATCTATACTAGCTTAGGAAACTCTATTGATTCTAAAATCTTAACAAGTTAATATTTCTCCTGGTAGTATATTAGAAAATGTTTGCTTCATTTTAGATATTCATCTCCCTAAATAGACTTTCAGGTCAAACGATCATCAATTTTTGAACCAAGATGTTTAAGAATTCTATTAACTTATAATAATAGTTGGAATGCCCAATTTCATCTAAAACATATTAATTAACAACTGAAATGTTGAAAATTTTAATAACAAAGAACTAGCAATACGACTTTTTGGTAAACAATGTTCTTTAATATTCACAGGCGCTTACACAGTAGCTGAACCTGATGGCACCACGCGTGTAGTTGAGTACACCGCCGATAAACACAACGGCTTCAATGCAGTTGTAAAGCGGATTGGTCAAGCCTACCACCCACAGGTTTATAGCCACGATTCCCATGAAGGAGCTGGATACTATGGCTATCACTAGGTGGCGGTGATTAATTACGACCAAAAACTATTTTTTTCAAAATACCAGTATCTAGAAGAAGATTTAGAAATAATGAATTGAGCGGAAACCCGTAACGCTATCTAGCGAAGATGGTAGAAATAAGTATGAGTGCAACATTAAATTACAGTTTTTTATATTATTTATCCATTACAGTATGATCTAGCCAACTTATTTGTGCTCCTGACAGAGGTGTTTATCAAAAAAATAGTTAAACCCGTAAAGATAACATTTCGGACCACTTGATCACAAAATATATTTGTATACAAGGCTGCTAACGTTTCGTGAAGTATCTAGTTTTAGAGTCGAACAACAGATGGCGTTACTTGGTCTAAATTTTAGTACTTTATAATTTGTTACGAGATTCGAACTGTGATATCATAATTCAATGTGTTTTATCTATTCTATATAGCAGAATTTAATTCATTCATTTAGCTATTTACGTAGTTATATAAAAAAACACTCTCTGTGACTCTTTGTGAAAACAAAAAAAAATGCTTTTTCTAAAGGACTAAAGTAGTCGCTTTTAAAAAATTGCTTGATGAAATTGACAAGTGTATAATACATATACTGGTAATTGTAACATGTAATTTAAAATTCCACTCTATTTTAATATTTTTCATATTCGTAATACGAGTCTGTGAAAGCGGTCGCCTTAGGCCCGCCCCGAAAAGTACATTAATATCAGTACGTTATTGTTGTTTAAGATAGTAATTGTAAGTTTGTAAATAATATTTTAATACCAAAATAAAATAATTGGAATAAATTCTTGTTTTCGTTACTGTAATAGAAACTGATGATTTATATTATAATACATGCTATACAACTGAAATGCATCATAATTAACGAAGCAATTCATGCATGAAAGATAGTGGATGTAAAATTAAAATGAATTAGAAGGGGATTGGAAAGAAATGGCCAAACAAGTATTAATTCAACTTTGAGGTGAAGAGTGAACCGCAACTTAAAGGCACCTAAAGGTATTAATAATTTTTCTTATTTATTACTACCTGCGCCCCGCGGTCTCTCCCGCGTGGTGATTGCAAATCGTCATATTTTGAATAATTCACAATTCAATTCCAAAATAAAGTAGCCTAAGTTACTCCTTATTACATCAGCTACCAGCCAATAAAAGTCCCGTCAAAATCGGTCCAGCCACTTCAGAGCTTAGCCGGAACAAATCGACAGACGGACAGACAGACAAAAATTGAAAAAAAATTTATTTTGGTGTATGTACTGTATATAATATATTCATATGCATGTAGTAAAAAGCGGTTATTTCAATATTAAAAACAGACAATCCAATTTTATTTATATGTAGGTATAGATAAAATATCGGCATCACCGACGTTTTCTTACCTTGAAAACGCCACCAGACCAGGTTCAATTGTAAATCTAAACTCTAAATGGCTTAGATTTACAATTGAGATTAGGGTTTGTCCATTAATACAAACACGAAACATTTCAATGGTTTTAAATTTCTATCCCTCTAGAACAGTAATTTTCTGGTTATATCTGAAGGAAATAAAATATCTTTCATATTTTATTTTATTTTCAAACCCTTGGAAAATTGTATAAAATCATGATGATCGGTTGAGTAGTAGAGTAGTAGTACTATTTTTTTGTTTGATACACATTGACTCGGTCTTTTGATGCATTTTTATTTTATTGTGCATAAATCAAGGTAGTATTTAAACAAATAATAAAACCATATAATTTATTTCTCTTTCAGAAAGATGTAGATGATTTTATTCTGTTTCGATAAAAACTGAAGAAGGGATTTGGTGGTTTTTATTTTCAATTTACAATAACTATAGAAAAATTACGAAATAACCACGTTACGTCTCATATCGTGAATATCTATAATATTTTTTGTAGTAAATAATTGATCTGTAAATACCGACGAAAAATTGTTTCGTTTGCACCACTTTCGATCTGTTGCGGCAACAGGAGCTGTAAGGCGTGAAAGGGTAATAAATAAACAAATAAACAAATAATCTCATATATATTTATGTCTTCTGAACTATGCATTATCAATTAACTATCTAGAAAAAAAAACTGTTTTGCTTCCTATCTATATAAATAAAAATAAATGTTTACTGTTTGCCCTCTGTACATTCCTAAATAACAAATCAGATTATGATGGAACTTTGTTCGTGTATTTTGAGGATGTCTGCAAAGATTTCTGGCTCAAAAAACAAAACATATAACCAAAGAATTTTTTATTTTACTTTTCATTATGGGTTTTTGTTTTGTACGAAACTTGTTGGCACTTATTTTGACCTCACAGATGTTTCAATTTTAGTCATATAATATGATATTATTGAATTTTCTAAAGCATTTTTCATTTATATTTCCTCAATACAAATCGCTTACACACTTAAAATATTACCCAACGGATTTCTAAAACATAATTCACATGTTCCACATCATTTGTGTAATACTCCATTAATTTGAGGTCTTCTTTCCGATCTGGACGTCAAAGAGTTTCCTCGTGTCAAAACTAACACTGAATTATAATACTTTCTTTCTACAACGTAACGGTGTGATGAACATCCGCGATAATCGCATTGTAAAAGTAAAATCTCATTGTAAACCACTATAATACGATAAAGCGTAATTAACTTACACATTATTTTCAGCTTCTAACGTTTTCTTCCTAGACAAGAAGAGTAACCTTGCATTCAAATATTTTCTTTAGATACGGTTTGTCTGTTTGTTCCGGATTAACGTAAAAACTACTGAGCCGATTTCGATGCGGTTTTCGCTAATTACAGCAAATTCTTATACTTAACATCTACGTTACTTTTAATCTAAGAATCCCGTGGGATTTTTTAGGAATAATTTAAAATGACCAGCTAAGAAAATCGAATTACAATTTAATCTTATCACGGTATCGATAACAAATTTTATGTAATAAAATGTGTGATATCTTTTATCCCGGGAATCCCATGAGAATTTTAAGTTAAGCGTGGACGAAGTCGCGGGCATATACTAGTTTAATATAAAATGGCACCAGGAAAGTATTGTTTTGTATAATTAAAATTATATAGTTACAAGTAATATTAGGTTGGCAAATAAGTTAATGCCGTAATAGTAATTTTCATCGAACTCAGCTACACGGTCAGAACAAGCTTCGTTCGTAAAGTAAAAAAGTCTAGTTTTAAACTTTTCATACTAATCACGAGCGGTTCTATCTCCAAGCAAAACATAAATGTCGCAAGTACCTTTTGTAGTCTGAGGCTGGTGTGCACCAACTTTTAACCGATAATTAAAATAAAATAATCGCTAAATATGTATGCATAAACAGTGTTTATTTTATTTTAACCGTCGGTTAAATGTCGGTGCACACCAGCCTAAGAGTCTCGATGAAAGTAAAAAAGAGAAAGAATCGAACGAATCAAACAGCAGTTAATAGACATATAGACAGAATAAATAACAAAATACATCCCGGATTCCCAAATGAAAGATTTCAAAAGGCAAGAACTCATCAACAAAATAGGTAATAGGATAGTTAGGGAAAAAATATAAGTAGCTGTTGTATTTGTTTACGTTTACGTCTTGTATTTAATTAATATTCACTTTCTTTGATTTGCATACAATTTCCTATTCAGATTCTCTTCATATTTTAACCGCTAATAATAATGTTAACATTTTAATGACTATTATGCGTTTTCATGACATACTTTTTTGTTATCGTATTTGTGTTGCAAATATATAACTGTGTGTTTTTTTTAAGTTTGATTATGTTCTCTTTTAAGTTAAAAAGAACATTAAATTGCGACACTCTCACTCTGCGACACTCTTTTACTAGTAACTAAAGTGCGTAAGTGCGTGAGGGATTTCACACATTGAAAGAATTCGTCGATGTGAAGACCTCCGACTGTTTTAGTAGTTTGGCTATTGGATCTAAAAAAAAGATGAATTTTAAAATATCTTAGACTGTAGATCCATAGGTCGCTGGTTCATATCCGGCTCGAAGGACCATAATTAACATGTATAATTAAAAGCGTGGTCAGGATAGTTAATAATGTTTATTAAAATGAAATATATGTGCATGAACACTAAACATAAAAGCAGAATAGTTTTTAAGAAGAGAGTGTCGACATAGTAGAAAAAAACATATCATAGCAAAAATTACCAGAGTACAAAAGCTTAAATTACATGTTCGGAAATTTACTGAACACAATGACATATCTTAAAAACTATGCAATGGATCCCAGTGAATCTAATTTGCATTGAAATTGAGTAACTGGATATCCTACATGGTTTAAAATTTTGAGTGAACTTTATCATGTCTTTCTTATCATCCTGTGTACTTTAAAACTTAGATAGATATATAACACTTTATTGTACACCATTACCGAAAACTTACGAACTAGGGTTATTCTAATTGGTTACAAAGGGCGGTCTTATCGCTAAAAAGCGATCTATTCCAGACAATCTGTGGCAAGAATATTATGATTAGGAGTAGCGATGGTGGTATACATAATTATTGTACGATTAATTACATTTTAAAAATAAATATATAAGTATACTATATATATAAATATACACATAATATATACTTCGAAGAAAATTCAGTACATGTTGTTCGCCTTTGGACCTCCCTCTCCTTACCAATTAGACAAGCTAAATCAATTAGTGGTCGTATGGTCACTGACCATTATTGGTCCATAAAATAAAAATTGTAGCATTAAATTAATGTATATATTGTTTGTTATACACACACACACACATATATGTATATATATATATATATCTATCTGTATATATAAGTATATAGTACTTTATTTATATTTACTTTATTTTTATAATACACCACCAAAAATCATATATTAGATACTGGGTTGCCTGGAAGAGATCGCTATAAGCGACAAAGCCGCCAATTGTTCTAATAAAAATGTACCCTTATCAATTGTCTAGATTTAAGTTTATGGCGAACAATAAAGAGTTTTCATTCATTCATTCAATATGCAACTATTTAAACATAATATTTTCTTATGAGGTTCTATAATATAAAACAATGAAACAAGTGCGTAAATATTATGCGATTGTCGTAAGATACGTAACTGTGTTCCTAGTACGTGCGCGGGGGTACACCCTCACTGCGTTTATAAATAGGCGAGTGGTGGAAATACAAGGCGTCTTCACGCAACCCGACCTTGGAAATGAAGTAGTTTACACAGCATTAAATGTTTAAAATACTTTTTTGTATTGTAGGATAGTGTTCCATAATTATAAGTGTTGGTGTATGCTTCAGTGCATGGTGGTTTTGGAATCATGACTAAAGCGTTCGCTTTATTGGTATGTACAATTTATGAAATAACATTCATAAACTTATGAAATACATTATTTTACAAAAGTTACTTCATTATAGCTTAATTAGTACCATTTTATTTTAAATAATAAGTTTTTATAATATACTAGCTGTCCCGGCAGACGTTGTTCTGTCCAAAAAATATCTAAAATAATAATAATAAAAATATCTAAAAAATAAAAATACAAAATTAGGGGGAGCTACCCTTAACATTTAGCGGGATGAAAATAAATGTTGTCCAATTCTCAGACCTACCCAATATGCACATAAAATTTCATGAGAATCAGTCAAACTGTTTGGGAGGAGTATGGTAACTAACACTGTGACACGAGAATGTTGTATATAAGATTTAATTAGGTTATATTAGTAGATACTATTTTTAAAACAGTTTATGATTATTTAGTAATCGTATACACTATTGTATAATAATGTATACCAGCATCACCATTACAAATCTGCTTATTCCTCTCTCAACTTACAAGGGTATTTATAGCGATAAAACCACTACTTACAATATATCTCTGTAAATGGCGGCCAGCAATCTATCTTAATACATCTGTCTTGGTTTTTTTTTTATTAAGCAATAAAAACTTGTTTATCTATCTATATAACAAATTTTCGATTTAACATTTGCTATTTATTTCATTACATACAACTAAGGTTGCATAAAAACCCCTTATCTCATGGAATCAGTCCCATTTTCTTGTTAAAAAGTTATTATATCTCTACACTTTTATTTTACAAAAAAACGATATTTCATAATAATTGGTTCATTCAGATTCATTTACCTGAAATTTTATTCATTATATCGCGAAAACTGCACCGGAATAAAAATTATCCAATGTTCATCCCATACCAAAAATATATATGCGCCAAATTTCATGAAAATCGCTTCATCGCCAAGTTCGTGAAGAAAATACTAACAATCAAACATCAAAACAAAGTCGGTTTCATATCTATATATAATAATATTTTTTCTGCTGTAATTAATTTTATTAACAAATTAGGATATGCCCGTAACTTCGTTCACGCTTGCTTGACTTGAATTTCCCGTGGTATTCCCTGGACACAAATTATCGCAGAATTGAAAAAGGAATGTAAGTTATCGTCGTAGTAAACTGTGTCAGAATAAGCTAATTTTTATGGTTCTGAAAAACCTCAAAGTACTTCCGGGAAACTTCCCGCGGGCTTCCCAGGAAAAACTCACACATCTTGTTACATAAAATTTTCTGTCGATCAGTGAAGAAATCACATTTGGATCCGATTTTTATGGTCATTTTAAATCATTGCCAGAAAATTTCCCGCGAGATCCCCAGGATAACAAGTGATGAAGATTTTAAGTCCAAGAATTCGTTATCCATCAGTGAAAACCGAATCGAAATCGGCCCAGTAATTATTACGTGAATCCTGAACGAACTACATCGCGTTCTCCATCGTTTATTTAGTGTATTCCATTGTTTTTTTCAATGCTGCATTTCAATGCAGCTTCAATGTACAAACACGGCATGTCTAGAATTTTATAGTATTGATAGACGAGAGCAGTCATTATTTTGAAAACAATATATGAACATTTCAGGTCCTATCGGCGAATCTGTTGACATTAAATTGTCAAGAAGAGGAGTCATTGGAAGAACAACTAAACAGAAACAGTACAGATGAGGTGAGTTATCAATGAGAGAAACTTAAATAGATGATATACATGTCCTAACATTTTGAGTCTTGATGCTTTGACGATTTAGCAATCTTCTGGTATGGGGCGCAACCTTTTATTTTTATTACGAGAAAATCCGATTGAGAACTACCAACCCAGGAGGAAAGGAGGTGGGATTCGCCGCTTTGAAGTGGTAATAATATTCTGAAAAAAATGCTTTGCCCACCTGAGTCGGGAACTCCGACCGTGGTGACGGTTTCTTCAACTGCTGAGGTAGGTGAGACGTCGCACCAAAACCCTTCCTCAGGGGCCTATCCGCGCGGCTCACGGCGTCTGGAGTTCAATAGACGCATTCCGGCATTAGTGCGTCCTCCTTTGGTGAGGGTGAAGAATACCGATATGCTCTTCGTCTGTTCTTTGAAAAGCATAACGTGCTCTCAAAAGGGTAAAAAGGCGTCGCTTCCGCGTTTGCTTGTCAGTATTTGCGGATCAGTTTGTCCGACGTCGAAAATAGCAGAAAAAGAAAGAAAAATGTTTACTGTCGTAAATGTATGTACACACAGAAAATAAATATGCATATAAGACATTGTACATATAAAGCATAAAAACTAGTAACCATCAAAAATTTACTCAAGCGACGAAGTATGCAACTATCAGTGAGAGTGACTTTTTTGTGCTACTTGTTGTTACATCGAAGAGTCAAACGATAGGATTTTTAGATAAAGAAAGGCATTTCAGAACGCTTAATAGACTTTTCAGGTCACCTGATGGTTGGTGCATGCCTCGGATAACGAACCTGTATAGTGATATAACGAGATAGTGTAGCAAGTCTTCTTGGCATCTTTTCCACAGGTTCAGTGTTATACTGATACAAGATTTAAAGGAATTATTGATTAAATTGAATCCGAAACCTTTTTATATCGAAGAATGGAATTTCAGAATCATCAAACTGCTCAACTGAAAACCTTGACATAAAATAAGAATTGTTATTTCTTTAAAAAAATAAAACAAAACTCAACAACATTTATTATGAATAACAAACATTAAATACATCAATCGCCACTATGCTTTATGACTAGCAGTCTTCCTTCCTCATTGAAATAATTAAGCATACAGGAAAGAAAGTGACTGATTGGTTGTCAGTTTGACTATAATTCTGTATTTCGGAATTGAAATCGTTTATACAAGCTAGATTTCACAAATGTCTATATGCGTTGCAAAACGTCTAAATATACACATGTATTAAACTTTGACTAGTAAGAAGTCATGGTTATAATTCGACTTTTTATTGATAATCTTCAGTTGAATTTGAAAACATTCTGAGGGCGTAAAAAGATCGGTAACGCAGATTCATGAATGATCATGACAAGTGGAACTTTATGGTATGTCTTAGAACTACCAATATATCGTATCTATTTTGCTAAGCGACTCTCTAAACGCGACTGCTTTAAGTCCTCAGATTTTTTAAAGATCTAATACCTAAAACTCTTCATTACACTACACTGTATCTAGGATCCGGTATAAAGAGTGGACGTAGCTTGTCTAAAGATTTCGTCTCTTTTTTTCTTATCACACATCCCTGATATAAGAAAAGAATCCATCTATATCGCAGGGTAATGCATGTAAATCTATATACAACAACTACAGATATACAAGTTAGTACACTTGCAGATTACGTGTAGAATATAGGTAATATGTGCAGTGTCCAAATTGAGAAAATATTTTTAAAAGGGCTTAGGGAATGACTCCAGTCAAATTATAAATCCAGTAAAATATATTTAAAAATTAGTTTATTTGTTCACATTTTAAATTGTTATTTACGTTACTTCTTCGTTTACGGTTTATATTACCATTCATATAAAAACTAAAATCCCATTTCTAAGACTTCGGAAGTGTAATATTACTTAGATTTGCAAATTAGACTCTTATTTATTGATTCTAATGAGTGCGTTTGATTACAGTACCTTACGATAAAAGGGATATTGAACCTACCTCCTGAATTCATGACATACGCCATAAATAATTATACTTAATCTAAAATTCATCTCTTTCTATCTTTTCGTTTACCAATTCCTAGTCATTTAAAAACGGCATAATGACTCCTATTTCTATGTTGCTCTATTTTTGTATACATTATTTAACACACCATATATAATCATATCATCCTTCACCGATTCATCAATCTTGTTTAAGTCTATCTTTACATTTGTGCCCGTCAATAATTAAGTTTAATATTCTTTTTGTTGCGTTTTAGGTTGTCCGGTAAAAATGCCAATTGCTATATTAGAATATTATTAAATAAGTTTTAATAACTTATAAAAGTAATTCTCTTGTTACCAAAGAGCGTTGCAATTTGTCATTAATAAAACCCACGTACAATATCAAAGCGTACGCAAATGCCTATCGAAAGTGGTCATTACATGGCGAAACGGTATATATCGGTTGGAACCGCCTGTTGCTCGCCCACTTCTCTGCAACTTGTTTTGTGTTGCCAAATCTAGGAGCCTTTTTAAATACTGTATTAATTCAACCCGCCAGTCTAATTTTGTTCAAAAGAGTTTCATAAAAGAAGTCAACAAAGCTTCAAATATTTGAAAATAAAGCTATAAATATAACCTAGTTTATAAAAAAAATTACCATTTTAGACAGTTCATTTCTGCGTTTGATTTTAAATAAGTCAACCAAAATGATCCATATAGACGTAAATTTGAAACATTCAATGTAATTGACTACCATCGTACACTATCAGGTCTATGCCTTTCAACGAGATTAATTCCATTAATCTGATCCTCCTAATATCATCGTAACAAAAATAGAAAACGAAGTATCTAACAATATAATATCAAAGCACAAATACTTTGTTGGCAGACTTGAGTCTCTGTATTTTAGAGAAACTAATTGTATAACACACAATGTTCATTTAAGACGAAGCTGCGAATTTAACAAATCTGTGTCTATAATTACGAAATCTAACATCAACACTGATAAAACAAGCATAACTTTTATCGTTTGGAGATACAAAATTAGGCATGTTTTTTCTAATGATATTTATAGCATAGACTTAATAAAATTGTGTTACATAATTGCCATATACATTAATCTTCGCACCATCAATACACTAAGCTATGGTAGCTTAGTTGTTAATGTATTAAGGTTCCAAATTTAAAGGATGAGGGCATAAAACCTGGTTGAAAAAGCATGCAAGGCTTGTTGTGACCTAATGTGTATATTGTTACAACTAACAAGTGCGGACGGCGAAGAAAACTATCCTATAATGAAACCTGCACATTACGTCTATGTGTCACATCAACCAAACCAAGCTAAATTGGAAAGCCCGAGTCCAACGGTGGGACAATTATGGACTATAATTATTTTATAATGTATGTTTTTCAAGACCACGGGTCATAAAAATGCCCCGGATTTTTGGAGGGCTTGCGCGGGGCCATGGGGAGGCCAACACCTAGAGGCCCCTTGACAAATTTAATCTAAATGTGGCGTGACACTGACCGGCGATTATCCCTGTCTACACCATATAATAATGCACCCAAGGACAAGCCCCAGCCGGTGTAGGACTATTGTGGGAAATGAGAAGAGAAAGTACCGGGCTATTGGGGTGAACTGTTAGTGGTACTAGCGGTCTGGGAATATGGGGACTATGGCGTCTGCCCGTTGCAATGTTCAGGGAACATGGAAAAATGAGCAGACGGTGACTCGCCACTCCCTGCATGGGCCCCTAAAAATGCAATAAAAGACACGGACAACATGGGTGTGAGTGGCTAAGGGGTGTCGATAGGTGGGCTGCAGGTTCACTGAAGCTACTTTTGACGTGAGGCCATTTATCACTTCCACCCCTGGAGCTTGAGTCTTAGCTCTAGCGATCTCCAATCCGTGTCGGCTGGTGTAGGCAAGCACAGAGGCGGGGGCCTTGTCTTGGCCCCCGGAGTCAGGTACGAGGTGTCGCTACTCACCTAAGGTTTCGCCACAAAGCCCCCCTGCGGGTTTATTATTATTTTTGTATTATTTTCAGCAACGTTGTATTGTTAGAAAACAATTTTCCTAATGACGGATATCACTAAACAATGATTATGTGTTGTGCTTCAACAATCATAATTTAATAGTACATAGACGCACGCAAGGAAATAAACGAAAGTGACAATACGTCATTGATATTAAGTCCGTGCGATGCGCCTGCGCACGTGGCGCAGCTTATCTTGAACTTGGGTTGGCCCCGAGCAAGAACATTAAACGACTTTACAGTTTTAGAAACCTGTTTAAGTGATTTGCTATTTTTATACGAGAATTACTAAATTTTAATTTATTCGTTTATCACAGACGTTTTGACGGTTAAAATATTCAATACGGCTAGCGGCTGAGCTCTCAATTTTTTTTGCTATGTATTTTTATTTTATATATGGAAAATAATCGACAGTTCTTACGGGCTACTAAATAAATTCAGTGCTTAGATTGTTAGTTTAGTTGAAAGATTGCTATGGTAATGTAAATGAATGAAGTGAACAAAAAATATTTTTTTAAATCCTAAATAAAGTATGAGCATGTTCTTATTAGGCTAAGTTTTCGCCAGCCGAATTCTTTGGAACACAGAGGCTCCAGATTCGATTTCTGACATGGTAACTTTTGGAAACGAACTTTCTGTTTATTACTATGGTCTGGGTGTCTGATATTGGCCCCATAGTGGTCCGTAATTACCTATAACATAAAATGTAACTTGCTTAGCTTAGGCATATACAATGTGTATGTTTGTCTGTTGATAATTATATTATTACTAATTTTCTACTGCCTTATTTATTTATGAACTAGCTGCTACTTTGTCCGCGTAGCATTTAATTTAATTTACCTATATTCTGGTGCAGCGGCAGCGGCGTCGTGCATGTGGGCTTTTATTTTTAATAAAAATAGCCTACGTTACTCTTTATAACATCAACTATCTGCCATTAAAAATTCCATCAAAATCAATCCAACCGTTTCATAGATTAGCCGGAACAAGAAAACAGACACGTATATAAATGTGATAAAAGGTTTTCGTGATATAATTACCATAAATACTTTCGTATGCATATAATAAAAAGCTGATTTCGGCAATACAACAGACACTTAAATTGTATTTATTTGTATAAATTTAATCTTTGTTTTTCAATATAATTATACGTCCTGATCACATACAAACAATAGTGCGGTAAGGAAATTGGCCGACATAGAGACAATATAATATTGCCCGATTTTTACAAAACAAGTATATAGCAAGCAGTAACTGCACTCCAAGTTCTAATGTTAAAGCGGTAGTTTAAAAAAACGACGTTTTTACTTAATTAAAAATATGTTAATACATGTTCGTAGTTTTTATAAATTCGTCGCCAGGCATCGTCTAATTGTTTTCGTCTCGTATTCATTCCGATTTCCATTCATTGGTATGGACCTGTTTACATTACAGCTGAGTTATTAGACACGTGTTGGGCAACTGTCAGTGGTGTGCGAGAGTGATAAATGCGGCACGCGTTACACTTAGCGAGTTGACAGACAGACAACATTATTCATTCACTATCATTAGTAGTCGCATATCAAACTTAATTAGTCTTCATAGTGCCATCAATAAATGAACTTTTGCAAGTTTTTACGTTGTTTATATTATGCAGATAAATAAGTGCTAAAGTATGTTAGTGTGGTATATATTTGTTTTGTTGATGATGGTATTTTAGATATTAAAGTTTTATTTATTTTAGACAGTAGCATTTTTGAGCCAGAGATGGGCAACCTACTTTCCAAGTGAAAAATTCGGTAATTTATGTTCAATACAAAGCCGAACCAATTTTAAGAAGTTATATATAAAAATACAGTGTTTATTATATTAGGGGGCGGTTAGAACTACAAAATATTTTTCTGATTGTTAATCATGTTGGTTTTGTGGACGCCCGGGTCCGGGGGCAATTTATTTATCTGATTTTACAAGCATTTTTTTCAAAATTGTAAGTAATTAAAGTATGGAGTAAATTATTAAACTGTACATTTATTTGTAAGATGATTTTTTGTTACAAATGACGCTTACTGGGTAAACCTTGTTTGGAGTAAATAAAAGAATAACAAAGTATATAAAAGAAAATAAAAGCCGCTACCCTGAATAATGCCAGAGTAGGAGGCCAAAAAAATACTTCTACGAGATATATAATAAATAGATATGCTAGTAACGGCTGACATCATTGTCATTTTTCTAGAGTTAAACACAGTAGTTCACAGTTTTAAAAAATATAGTCGATAAACTCTATTTAAATGATTTTTTTGTTAATATATAATATTTGACTCAGACATTTAAAAAATATTGATACTATCTTATCACCTACGAATGAAAGTATGAATAATAATAATGTGAATTTAAATAGTCATTATATTACTCAAAGCTGTTGAAATCGATTAACACAACCAATTAGAACATAAACCAATAATCGTCCAACATGCAACCAATTATTGTCACATGGATAAAACAGTAAAATTCCGAATTACAACACGCAAACTAATGTAGTTAACTTCACACATTCCATTGCCATTTTTTTGCTTTTAGTAGAGGCACACCGTAATTGCAGTTTAAAACGAATTAAGTATATTAACCGTTTGATTGTTTTTGTTAATAGGGTAAAACGAGTTATTCATTCAGCTACGGAGTCTCTGATTTGGAAACCGGAGACGTGAAAGCGGTATGGGAGGCTAGAGAGGGTGACACTGTTAAAGGTAATATCATAAATTTTAATATCAATTTATGCCTTTGCTCACGTAAAGTTACGTTACATACACTTCGACGCGAAAAAAAATTCATGCTCCGGATGTTACTATATTCTAAATTTGATAAAAATAGACGCATAAGAAAAGTCATTCACAGTAACTTACCTATTAAAATATTTGTAAATATTCACCAATTTTACTTAAAATTATACTAGTACGAATTAGGATAACGTCACGGTCTACAGTCGACTGAGATATTGATGGAGGAAATTAGACGATGCTTCCATCTAAATATCTCTGAACAGTGTCTAAGACAATTTAATATAACAGCAGCCCATAACTGTCCCACTGCTGGGCTCGGGCTTCCCACTGTAGGGGAATGTACAGAATACCCGTCACGCTTGTCCAAGGCGGCTTGGCAGGTTTGACACATCGGTTATCTCGATGTGCAGGTTGCATCACGTTCATCATAATTTCCTTCACCGTTGTTAGCACATGGTAATTATAACCATATGCACATTAGGTCAGAAAACAGCCTAAGTAGTGCATGCGTTTTGGCCAGGATCGAACCCGCGACCTTTGAGTTTAGGACGCGTGCGCTAGCCATTACGCTATCATGACAATTTAATACCATTATGAAAAGTTATAATTTGTGTTCAATGAAGTTTATATGTTCTATGGAACTCAAATTATCTAAACTTTCATAAACGGAACTGAAATCTCATTTTTTCTTAGATATACTTTTTGTTTCAGGTCACTATAGTTTATTACAGCCAGATGGATCAATAAAATCAGTCGAATACTTAGCAGGACCTAATATAGGATTTAAAGCGGTTGTAAACAGTGAGACTGAAGAACCGCAGGAGAAAAAAGGGCTAAAGTCTATTGAAGATAAAGCTATGAGAGATTACGGTAAATATATTGACTATAAAGAAGAAGGTGAAGAAGATTTTTACGAAAGAAAAAGAAATAAGCGCCCGTTTGATTCATTCAAAGACTATTCACATAAAAAGAAGTCAAAGTATACTTTTGATCAAGAGCCTAGTGAATATACTCACAGTATTAGCATCAAACATCCGAGCGACGGATCAGAAAGTGAAGCACACAGTCACGTCGGATACAATTTTGACCCCAATTGTAAAACAAAAACTAAAAAAGAAAGTCAAGATAATTTATATTCTAATGGAGTAGAACTAGATCTAAGCAAAACCAAATATCCGACATTTCCTTCGATTTCTTATAAAGATCATTACGATTCCTCTTATAATTCTGACTTCGATAAATACAAACCAGTTAGCCAATACAAACCGCCTAGATTTGATGAAGACAATGTAAGACCTGCGTCTTCCGTACGATACACGAGTACGTATCCAGGGTTTTCGGATATCTCTTCCCCGGAAAAATTCTATCCTGAAGAGTTACCACCAAGACCAAAGAAGAAGTATAGGCCTTATAAACTAAGCGAATTTCCCCCTACAGAAGATTTAGATGATTATTATTTAGTGCCTAAGAAGAAGTTTAAGCGGCCACCAAGGATACCTGAGCCAGATTTTAGACCTGAAAGAGAAGAAGGGTATGATCGTCCCCATTATTCTAGTGATAGTGATGACTTCTTACAAGAAGATAAATATTATAACGGTCCTATTAGAGGTTCAGGACCTAAAGAGGTTATTAGGAAGGTTGTTAAAAAACGGCGACCACCAATTATTAATTTATTAGATGTACTTGATATTTAAGCTATATAAGCTTATTGTTTATACAAATTAGATTATAAATTATATATTATATTTGCTAAGACTGATAATTTACATTTTCATTAATTAATTAACAATTGTTAATTTAGCTGTTCTTTGTTAAAATATCGAATTATCAGTTTAAATTTAACTTTGTTATTTATGGTCTGAGCGATAGCATTACGCGTTAATATTATACTATTTAAATATTATTTTGTTTTTTATTTTAAAATTCTGAAACATTATAATTACCGTTAAATGATTCTGTTATAGGAATCAAAAACTTTTATAAAAGGTAAATTTTGTATTGTAACGACATAATCGATTTTTATACTTAACCACATTTTTTGTTTACATCTAACTATTATTATAAAACTGCAGAGACTTTATCTCTGCACTATAAGATTTTTATAACTTTACTGTGTTACATTGTTTTGGGTTTAAATTGAAAATATTATTATATAAGAAAAAACTATATCTCCTTTGTAGTTTATTGCATGTATATTTATTGTGTTATTTATATAGTAACTTTTATATTTTCTAAAGAACGAATAAGCTAATGGTTTTACATTAAGAACAGACTCAATTATGTTTATATTAATATCAAGTGCAGTATTAAGGTTCGAAACTCCAAACGACTTTTAAAAATCCTTTCTTTGACATTCTCGCTTTAAAATTGTAACCTGTTATAGTTAGCCAGACACGCCATATAGAGATTGTGCAATACAATGATAGTGAAAGTCCAAAAGCCTCAGAAACTGGAGCGAGTGGGAGTGTCGGTGTAGTATTACTTCACAAGGACGTACACAGATATTTTTAAACCTTGCAATCTTATATCTGTGTATAATTCGGTTCATTAATTATTTGGGACATTACCGTGGGACTTTTATTAGTAGTTGTTGATATTAAATGATAGAACTTTCCATGCGACTTTGCTTGCGGGCTCAAAAAATGGTCTGTTTATAATGGAACGTTGAGTTCTGGAATCTACAAAACCCGTGTTAGTCTATTTGTAGACCGTTAAGTAACTACAAAACAGGAGCATGTTTGCTTAATATCACCTAAAAACTCTTTTAGATGTTTCTGGTGTCATGAAGCTTCAATGTCAAATAATGAGCACCGTTTATCCTTAAATGGGAAATCATTTTTATATCAAAAAAAGACAAGAGACGGTAGCCGCCATACGTGTAACTAAGAGGTTTTATATGTGAAAATAGGGTGACATAGTTGATTACTCCGAACCTATGATCGTTAATATAAAAAAAATCCTAAATTACATTACATTTTTCACTATAATTTTGATTGTATATATGTATTATGTTTTTATTTTATAATATTTTTTCTCATATACTGTAGTTTTTCAAGTCTATAGCACATAGCATAGCACGGTAAAGTTTTTTTTAGTTGGAATCTTATTTATAGCCTATGAATTGTTATTCTTATTGGTTTACGAATTTTTGAATATAGCCGAGTTGTAATAGCTTGTCACAACTCTCCTATTAAACCGACTTCTTATGTTTATTTAGTTTATTATATTTAAGTGTAAGTATTTTACTTACATAAAGCACTAAATTAGCTTTTTTATATAATACTAGCTGTCCCGGCAGACGTCGTCCTGCCCGGTAAAAATAAAAAATTAGGGGTGGACTACCCCTAAAATTTAGGGGGATGAAAAATAGATGTTGGCCGATTCTCATAGATACCGGATAAGCACAAAAAATTCATCAAAATCGGTCAAGCCGTTTCGGAGGAGTATGGCAACGAAAACTGTGACACGAGAATTTTATATATTAAGATATAAATCCAAAAATTAAAAAACGAATTGTGAATATGAATATGAATTGTTTCGTGGATTTGGGATTAGCGAATATTCAGACAGACAGACGCGCAAAGTGATTTTTTTTTATTCTATGCAAAGAGAGATAATGAACCACGAAAAGAAAATTTGCAGATATAATTTGTAGGGCTAAACTAGATGATGTGTGGTGAGGAAGTGATATAAAATGAAGTATTAGATAAGTAAGGTATGAATGGTTAGCAACTGCATATTTACGAATGGCGTTAGGTGTAATTTGGGTTATTCACGTGCATTCCGTGGACATTCACCGGTGGGCGCGGCCATGACACGGCCGGCATTGCGGCAATGCCACGCGCGCTTAGCGCCACACTGTCACGATATGGCCAGGTATCTAAAAATATTGACGGAGAAAGGTCTCTCCAAATAAAACGAAAATAGTCCACACCCGTTTATTCAGTGCAGAAAAGGAGACGGAATACTAATTTGTATGAATTGCATAATAAATAATATTCTATTATATAGAATGAAAGACAAGATGAATGTCTGCGACAATGTTTACGATATTGACTGTGGCTGAATGCTGCTAATTTGAAGCGTAAAAATAACGTCATTATCGAATAGCAACATATACAAATGTTATCTTTAAATATGTAAGCTCATTAAAAATTAAAAACCAGATCGCATCACAAATAACGCATTAAGCCTATCGCTACATAATGCACGAAAGGCTAAGGTGGCCTTAGGACATTTGCTCAAATGATGATGGCTGCCACCCATTATCTAAAATATGTCGCCTTGCTGTCATAATAATTTTGAGTTTTTGAGTTGTGTGACTAATAACGATTAGTGGTCAGGTTCCAGTTCCATCTATAAGGTCGGCAGCACATGCATGCACACAATAGTTTTACACTTGTTGATAAGAAATATTAACTGCTTCACCACCTTCCGGTATGTCACAGCCTTTCTGATGTTCTACAGCAATAAAAAAACAACCAATAATGTGACTGACAATATACTCTTTAAGTTAGACGAAAACACTCAAGAGGTATTTTCCAATAGAGGGTTCGAACCTATGTCATTGAAATGAGATGCAGCTACTGACTCATCACGATCTGATTTAAACTATATTTAATATCAGAAATAAACACTCCACTCTTCGGTACTAACTTTCTCGTATTATAATCGGCAGGTCACTCGCCAAGTTTGTTCAATGCGCGATGAAGAGTTTCACAGTGATCATATCGGTGTGCAAATTTCCTCACAATGTATTCCTTCCCAGTCAGCACGTGTAACAACTTTATGACTTTAAACTAGTTTATTATTAAATTGTATATGAATGTACGTTAAAATTTACACATTGGTTAGAAATTACAATAACTTACATAAAGATTGATTAACAGAGCATAGCTTGAATTTTAATAAGCGTCTTAAAATTAAATAAATTCTAAATATCTCGCTAGGGCTGCATCCACGTAACGTTCAACATTTGGAGTGTGATCTCGCCCTCTTTGGAACCAATACACGACAGCAACACCTAATATTGACGTAGTAGTTTTTAGTAGTGAGTATTCGCTACATATTATATATAATATTATATATAATATTATATATAATAAGAGGATACGTAAATAACGTAGATATTACAAACCAGGAAGTAAGATATCGCTTAGACTCAAAAATTGGATATATATAGAATGATAAGCAAGATAAGAATAGAATTAAATAAATATAATGTATGTAAGAAAAACAAAGTCCCTGATTAGGTTAGGGGAGCCTGGGAGCAAGAGAGCTCGATATTAAAAAAATACTATTTATTCGCTTGCTCTACCACCGGTTTAATTTTGACATTAGATGTTTATGGAACTTATGTTAAATTTTAACCGATATTGAGGCACATGAACGGTCGGTAAGATATAGGAATCAGGCTCAAGTGGATATATGTCTATGCACAAGGAAGCATTTTATAGATATAATGAAAGTGAACTGCTTAGTTTGAGTTATTTAACTACTGAATTTTAAAGAATAAATTAATGTACAATATACTCGTACCATATTACAAACACCACCGAATCAAAATTGAGAAACAAAAAATAAATATTACTACAAAAAAATAATACGCAGGTTGAGCGATGATGACAACCCTGGTAAGAAATAAACTACATATTCGTGTTAGAAGCGCAGATCTTGTGTTTCCGCTGTAATAACGCGGAAACTTCACAATCATTTTTATTAAGAAGATTGGTTTAAACTTGTTTTGTTATTTTATGTGTGCTTAAATTCTGTAATTTTAATGACCGACGTAAAAAGACAAATTTATTGCCTTTATGAAACGTAATACATTATTTATTGATAGAGATAAGAATTTATAAAAAAGTATATGGTAGTAAAATGTATCCGAGCAGAAAAGAAAGAATACAACTTTTTACGGCCAGGCGGCCTGTCATAACAGGCGACAAAACAACCCACAGCCAGGTGGTAGGGTATTTACCCGACTGGATCGCTGTCGCCTCAGATCTAGAGTCTGCCATGACAACTTAAAGTTGTGTTCCGACATAAATGACCAGATTCCAGCCTTACTTTAGAGAACGGCAGCGCAATGGTAGCACCTTTGGTATTACAAATGTCCATAGACGATGGTAACCGCATTCCATCAGGTGGGCCGTCTGCCTGTCTGCTGAAGTCATGAATTCTGAACGAAATTCAACAAAAAATCAAAATTATTAAAAATACATAGACGTATACTCCCAAACCAATTTGTAAATAACGGAAAGTTTATTTACTAAATTTTCCCTGCCGGGAACAGAACCCACAACTTCTGACTAATAAACTAGGTCAGCTGACTCTTGGACTACCAATAAAGACACATGTAAAGGTATCATAGCTTTTTAAATCTATCGTGGAATATACTTGTTGCATAAATAGTTATAGATTTAATATAAAAAGAAAGAAGAATTAATATTCGTAAACCCAAGAAAACTGGTGAAGGTGATTATGATATATGAATATGTTTGTTATAATTCTCAAATGACAGAAACACAGTTCTTAAAATTACATAACTACTTTTAATTTTATGAAACCTTCATGTTCGAAAGAACATTGAAAGAAGTTCAAAATGTGCCAAATATCACATCTCTTATTAGGAGTTCTCGAGATAGCTGCAATAAGTTACACGACCAGACAGGTATCGGAAATCTAAACTCACAATATATAACTATATATATACAAAGTACATACAGAATTAACATTCTGAAAGTTTTACTTAACGGACTTAACGGATTGCTCTTGTAACTATTATAACAATAGATAGTTTTATCTGAATTTTTTTGCGTGTTTCATTTGGATATCATTTAAGTTTCAGAAGATATTTAAATCCTATGTCCCGCGTGAGCGAAATACGGTTACAACAGGTAGTATTTATGTTAAAAAATGTATGCAAATCTAATTTACACTCCGTCTCGTCTTGTATAACTCGTTTTGCCTAATAAAGGCAATGTTAGAACAGTTGAGGTTATTGACACCACAGGTGACTCATGCAGCCACAAAAACTTGAGATTCGAGACTTGCGGTACACAAGATTCTGCGGAATATACATATTTAAAAGTATTTATACTATAAGATGACCTCTTTATATATTTCACAAATCTTGCAGTTTTTATAGATTTATATTAACTAGTGATCGCCCATGGTCGAAATTCTACCATAATAGCTCGTTGTCAAAGATACTTCAATAGATAAAGATCTCGCCAAGGCAACAATAAACAAAAATATCTAGTAGTGTGTGTAATTTTTTTATGCGTATTAAAAAAAATATATTAGCATTATGCACTCCTTCTCTATATAAAATATAAGTGTTGGAACTTTTTAGAATTTTAACTTTTTATTATTTTTCGTATTTTAAATTTATATGTAATATTATTTCTTTGTTTTTTTTATGTTACTTGTAAGAAAAATTCCTAAAGGCAAGCCAATATAATATAATTATCATGAAGCGAATTATTACTTTATTTATATTTCGCTATATATAACATTAAAATCCGTAACAATAAGTGTGCTAAATTTCATACCCCTTCGTCCGCCCAATTTTCTTAAAAAAAAATGCTTCACGTATTTGCTATATAGATTTAAGATGGTAATTTTTAAGCAGGAGTTTGTTTTCAGAATTATTAGAAATTCCTTTGAATTCATTAGACTTTTAGCTCTTTGTGTGTAACATATTCAGAAAATCAAATTCAAAGTATGTAACAATAAGATGCTTTGAATTGTTATCTTGCAAATTACACGTTCGCGCGTCTATGAATACCGTAGGCGTATAAACACCAGCGCATGTTGCTATCTACTTATGCGTAAGTTCGACCGTCGCAATACTATTGTTTTGAATATTAAGCATCCATTAAAATGAAAGAAGGAAAACATTTATTGTAATTGTGTAATTTTTTGAAATGTATTTTTTTTTTAAATTGTATGTCAACGGTTGTTGAGTGAGCTAAGCTTTTGCTGTCCGAGCTCACTGTTTCTATGAGGCAGAGGCTCCGGGTTCGATTCCTGGCATGGCAAATTTCGTAAATGAACTTTCCGTTTTATATTAAAGTTTGGGGATTGGCCTCAGAGTGGTATGTTATATATTATCTATAACAAGAGTTACTAAGCTTATATACAATGAGTGTGTTTGTCTTCGGATTACATAAAATTGATATTCAGTACTTTGATGTGCCGAAAGCTATCTTAGCAACAGCAGTGATTTTTAAGGTCCATCTTCCGATCCACATAGTATTATTATTCTTCAATTCAAAAGTTCAAGGACTTGAAGCAATAACTACTTGAAAATAATTTACATCAATAAATAAAATAGAATTGTGTGTCAACTTCAAAAGAAAAAAAAGATTGATTTTTTACTTGATGTTTATCATAAAGGTCCAAAACGGCGCCAAAGTTTAAACTAAGCTACTATCTGAATTATTCATAAAATTCCCACAACGTACAACATAATGACTATCAGTCCCAAAGCCACAGGTAAGTGGTAATTAGAAGTACCAAGTTTGGTTCGCTGAACCATAATTCGTGAGATTATCAAGCTTTTAATAGCTGTATACTTAAAACATGGAAGTACCTTAAGAAGTCCCTCTCTAAAATGTATGATCCGTATCCGGCGGAAACTATCTCATTTATGATATAAAAGAATCTTGCATTCCAGTCGGCCATTGCATTGCAGAACATTTATATATAGTACTTGATTAATATATTGGTTTAAGTAGGAATATCTAGTTACAATATAAGAAAATATTGTGATATTTCGATTTGCCTAGGTTCTGATTTCACCACTATCTTAACGGATTTTGAGCAGAACTACACAAAAACTTGCAATCGTTCTACACATAGTCTATGCCGATATTAGGTCAGTTTATCCCTTCTCATGATTTAAAGGAATACACTAGGTATTCCTTTTACTGTATGAGTCTTTGTAAAGCTATAATTAAATATGAACTTGTCACTGCTGTGTAATCTTAAGAATTGATCTCGAACGAAACGATCGCGATTTCGAAAGAAGGTTGATAGGTCTTACCTACGTTTTACGATTATTTAAGTGGGGAATAATAAATATCCAGTCATACTGCTTTCAACAGAATTCAAGTTTATTTCTTGAACCTACCCCTCTTATCGGCTTAGCGGCAGGCCTCATGAGCGATACCCGTTCGAATGATTTTAGAATAAGTGTGTATTCTTAAGAACTGATCTAGATAACTTCTGGAGGCGAAATCGAACGAAGGTTGATAGTGCTTACTTACCTTTTACGGTTAGTTAAGTAAGGAATAAAACTATCTAGTCATACTGCTTTCGATATATTTAAAACTAGTTTCTTAGTCTTATCTCTCTTAATGACTTAGCGTTAGGCCTCATGTGCAATACGCGTGTAACTGGTTTTTGGCTAAAAAATTTCAAAGATTTTGTAAAGAGGAAAACAAAAGTAACAATTTGGACCTCATGTTTTGAAGCGGACGCTTTAAACATAGCTGGGATTTAACACAGGGATACAACAAACAAATACAAAAGACTATCTGCAGCCTCCAAACTAAATAAAATAATCCATGAGATGATTTGAAAATAAAATTACTTTTGTATATAAATCAATTTATTATTTTTATCTCAAACTCCAATTACGTTTATGGGCATAAGGTAATTTATTAACAACAAAATGTATCGGTATGTGGACACATAGGCTATACACATTTGACATATTGATATCGATTTTTGATCGACTTTGTGCACGTTGAAATATGAGGGACATAGCTCTTATATAATTTCCCTAGGATTATTTTCCAGTGGTGAAAATCATTTAGAAACTAATTGTCAATACTGGTATAGATTGATTAGAAATTGGAAAATAATAATCATTCTGGTTTTTTCAATATTATAACGAAACTATATAATTTACTGTCGAGGAGGATCTAAAAATATTTGAAAGTGACAGTAATAACACTATTAGTCATTTGGTTACTATTTATTTTAAAAATATATTTCAGATATCTTAGCTGTAATAATGTAACAATATACAAGAAGTATTCTTTATATCGAATAAAATAATTAGATTTTTTTAAAGCTGGCCATTACAAATCATTCCCCGAAAATTTCCAACAGGATTAGCAAAATAAAAAGTAGCGTAGAGCTTAAAGTCTAAGAATGAGCTGTCGATGAAAACCACATCGAAATCGGGCCAGTAGTTTTAACGTGAATTCCGACATACATATAAAAAAAAATGCATCGTGTTCTCCATCTTTTATATAGTCTAGTCCAATTATTTTTAAATAGCTTTAATGTACAGAACTGTTGTACACCACAGCAAACAGACAAATAAAAGAAACATAGATTATACAATGGCTGGAGGCCGGGCGGGCGATATAGCGATATATTCCTGACAACCTTAATTTATTTCTTTCATATTCTTTTTCAATGGATATAAGGAGTTTATTGGAGTATGCGAAAAAATAAAAATAACATAATATTGATTAAATTAAACTTAGATATTTTAAATCGTATCTTGTTAATTCTAACTATCTCGATTATCTGCGGACGGAGGTAAATAGATACACGTTGCGAAGTGTGTTTTCCTACATACACGATACACTAGGGCAGGACTCTAGTTGTATGTATACAACATACAACCTATATAAACGCAGGTTATCGTACAATTTGGCACAGAACGAGCCCTAGTGCCCAAAGTGAAGTACTGATTTAGGCTTAGACAAAGATAAGAAAATGTTTGCCAAGGTAAAGTTTAAAGTGTGGTTGTTGAGATTATAATAATATTTTAAAGTTAAATATAACTTTTAAAATCGGTTTACTCTTTCTCTCTATATAAATATAAAAGTGATTTAGTTGTTATAAAGTAATCTATGATGACTATGGCTTTGGTGATGAACCTACGGGATCATTAGCATAACAATTTGATGCACTTTCTGCCGAAAAAAGTAAATTTTCCTCTTGCACAAAACTTCTGATTTTTGATGACTTTACATAGCCTTGGTTTTGTATTATATAAGTTCACTTATATGTATATTGAATTATTCTGGAGTTTTATTCTAATTGTTTTTTCGTCATATCACTAAACATTTGTATGCCGGTTTATAAAAGATACACTCTTTTCTTCCGTGCCAATTGTCTGTGTGTAAAATTACTGTGTTAGACATAAACGTCTAGTAACTCGGGAAGTACTAATCTGATATGTATTTCGTTTTTCTATTGAATTTTGACTAGAGACGTCTAGAAATAAGTAATAGTTGCTTAGTAGTAATGCTTAGTGCTAACGTGGATCCGGCTCATTGAGATAAGACAAGTGTGGCAAGTATACTATCTGTATCCCTAAAATTGGGAGGCCTAAGTTTAGCAGTGAAACATTCATGAGCAACTATTATTAATTTTTATTTATAAAACAAACATTACATTGAAAGTAGACTTGCCCATTATACGTAATTGAATTTTCAGGTATTGTTAGTATGTGCAGTGGTTAGCGTGGCCCGCGCAGGCCTTATTACACCTGGTCACGGAGCGCTTTCCAGCCAAAGTATTATATTGGGAACCCCTGCGTTAGCGCATGGTTATGCAGCAGCTGCCCCGGCTTATGCCGCACCTGCTTACGGATTGGGATTAGGTATAATTTTTTTTATTAATGGAGAACAGTAGACAGGCTGATGGCCCGCGTGATGGTAAATGACTACCGTCGTCATTATACATTTGCAACACTACAGGTGC
This sequence comes from Dendrolimus punctatus, assembly GCA_012273795.1. NCBI lineage: Eukaryota > Metazoa > Arthropoda > Insecta > Lepidoptera > Lasiocampidae > Dendrolimus > Dendrolimus punctatus. The sequence goes on along the minus strand of CM022534.1, from coordinate 6,633,681 downwards.
TGCCGGCCCCGAAAAAATGACCAATAACAGCGGAACACAGCTCAAACTTATTACGACACCATGCTCCAGACCAGATGTGGTGGATATCCTAATGATCAAATACCTTACCTCCCAGCTGTGGGTTTTTTTTTGCACCATTTACACAGACCCATAGCTGCAGAAATCGGTATTCTTTCTCTGTTCCTGCACGGATATAATGAAATCTACACATAATAAATTCTTATATTATAACTAACTCACAATATTTGATATAACGTTTCATCCTCATTAATTTAAAACAATAGCTCCTGTGGTGTTTACTTTATTGAAGGATATATTGATGTCAGGTCGATTGCAGGTCACTCGTCGGTCGTCGCTCACGCGCCGGTGCTGCGAGCGCCCCTGGCGTCGCTGGCGCACGCCGCAGCCCCTGTTGAAGTTTATGTATGTATCAAACCTAAAAATAGAAGATTTATAAAACATTAATCTAATAAATAAAGTGGCGATTACGCTCGCAAAATTGGTCAGGTGAAGTGGTGATCAGACCAGTCTTAGAGCGGAACCAACATCTCGGGAAACACATAAACGTAGTGAAGGACATTCTCGTGTGAATAAGAAACACTTGGATATATGGTGTCAACTTATAGAGGCTTATACTCAATAAACTACGACTAGCTAAAGATATAAGTGTCAAGAGTTGACTTTACTATCTAGCCCAGAAAGTGCTTTTTGTAATTGACTATTCTAATATTATCGATATTTTATTTCGTAATTAATATTTTAATTTTACTAATATTACAAGTGTAAAAAAATCTATCGTTCAATTATTTTTCCTATAAATAGTATTTTCCTATTAGTGTGGCGAAAAGTTGCAAATTCACATTCTATATCTATATATGTCATATTATATATTTTGATTCAATTTCATATCCTACCCTTTTCAAATTCTAAAACAAATCTATATCTCTAATTGCACAAATGAGAAATATATATCCATCTACTTTTTAGGTGTAATAACAATTTTGATACATATATTCACGAAGAATCTAGTTAGAACAGGAAAATGTAATTATTAACTATCATTTTGTAATTTATTTTCTATTTCAGTCCTACCCCCGCTACCAGTTTAACTATGGCGTTGCCGATGGTCACACCGGTGACCAGAAAAGCCAGTGGGAAGCCCGCGACGGTGATGTTGTCAAGGGCCAATACTCCTTAGTCGAACCTGACGGCACTGTGCGCACTGTACAATACACCGCTGATGATCATAATGGGTAAGGTTGACTATATCTTTATATCTGTTCGATAAAAACCCATTTAAAATAAAACTTATTGTTAGTTATCATTATTGTTCCTTCTTCTTTACTAGGAGAATGTGAAAAATATAGTATAATTTCGTGTAACTATATATATATTTGCGACAGTCAGAATGACTACAAGTCGTTTTTATGTTTGCTCGTAGGCAAAGTGGCAAACGGGTCCACATGTTGTGTTTATTGTTGCCTATGGGCATGTGCAACACTAAGAGAGCCGATGCGTTGTTAACATTTTAAATACATCTTAATATGTTGTCCTAAAAAGTAAGACAGTTTTTGCGATAAAATTCCCAAGCTTACATAAACAAAGCTAAGTAGTAAGTTCTAGTAATAAATAGTGAATAAGTCAAAATAAGCCGTTAGATGAGGCGTGTGCTAATTACACGAGTTCGACGCCTAACAAAAAATAATGACATCAGTTAGATTTCCTGACCTAATGTACATTTTGTTAGAATACCACTTGCTGACGGTGCTGGTAAATAATGTAAAATATCAACACGTCAAAACTACGGATATATGAAACCTATCTGTCACCTTTTAACTGACCGCTAATATATTGTCTGTTGCCTTGCATTGTAGAGGTGAGCCGAACAGTGGGTCGTTTATTGCCTAATAATTTACTAGTAAATTGTAATAAATTTGCCCTCAAAGTCATTATCTTAGTAAAATAAAGAGTTGAATTTGGAACTAAAATTTTTTTTTGGGTCTCTGAAACAATAAAATTAATAATCTACTTGATTTCTTTTGCCCGACATTCCATGATTACTGACGTCGAATTCTGTTGATATTCTAGTTTCAACGCTGTTGTGAGCAGGCAAGGTCACGCCGCGCATCCTGCTACTGCTGCTGTAGTGGCAGCACCGGCTTATGGACACGGCTATTATGGACATTGACATCTCTGCCAGCCAACCCACCAATCTTAATCCAACGACTATTTATTACTTAAAAGAATATGAGCTCGTGATCTCTTATCCAATATACGTACCGCATCAAAATGTATACATACTATGAATCTTTAAGAAATATTTTCTCTACCACTGGATATATGAGAATGCAAATAGTTTTGACGAAGCTAATTTTACTATGCACCTGAGTTTGGTGATGTCACAGTAGCCTTCCCAGTCCCTCACTTTGCTACATTTTATGTATGAAGAGTAGTTAACGAGAATGCCACTTCATGTGCATACATAGTATGGTGTCGTACAATTTGCTGTCAATATACTTGTAATGCGTTAAGAGTTAAGTATGTTGTATTGGAAAGAGATGTGTAGAACACACAGAACGACTTGGTTAGAAGTTCAATATCTTCCGTAAAGAGGCTTACGTTTCATAACTTGTAATTTACCCTATCTGGGACTTTATGGACCACTTTTGTGTATCATGTATGATATTAAATAGTTCGTAGATTTTCTTGTAGTTTTTAAGAAATGTTTTATTTTTGTTGTATTTGTTTTAACATTTTATGAAACGTCAGACTATTGTAATTTATGACTGATATTATGGAAATATAAAATGGAAGTTTCATACTACTATTAACTCTTTTATTTTATAGATCTATATATTATTGAATAATTTATAATGTTAATTGCACTACTTACACTACTCAGTAAAATGCAAATTCATCTGTATTTTTAGTCAAATACGTAAACAGGTATTCTAGAATAATAATATATCATTTAAACTGGCCCTTCAGGTGACGGTTGAAAAATCGTACTTACTTCAAATTATTTTAATTTTACTGACAGCATGTCTGTGCTCGTTCTAGAAATGTGCGTTGCTTTAGAATGCACGCTAGACTAGATCTAATAGTTTGTATCAGTATGCAAAATGATCCTTACTTTCGTTATTTAAAAAAATAGGTTTTTTATACACAGGGAAAGAAACGTTTAGTTATGGAAAATTCAGATAAACTTATAATAGGCTTATAATGGCGAGTGGGAGTTTTCATATTTTCAAAAACGAGTCTATTTTACAAGTTCAAATTACTTCTTCAAAAAATGTAAAATTGTGTTCTACGTTATCGCGTATATTAATTCTCAACACGTTGTCCTAGTAAACGACTTTCAAATATTTAATTGTATTGTCTTACCGATAATTATATGGCCGGTGTGAATTAACAAAACCAGAAAAGTACTTTCAAATTGTTATTATTAAAAGAATATCCATACGTAACATCCCGTCACAAGCCATTAGGCTTGATGTCCAAAACTCAGTATAAAAAGCCACTCCATTTTTTCTCAATTATCATACACTTGTTAGTGTTTAAGAACACTTTGTACACTGAAACAAAATGATTAAAAAAGTAAGTACTATTTAACTTACCTAATTTGTTAAAAAGTTTATAATAGCCCGATTTTAACATTTGGATCGTAATTTTGATGACAAGATTCTACTTATAGGTTTCTTGGGTATTCATAGATAAAACACAACAGAAATGAAAATTGTCTAGTCGTAATTCAAAATAACTTGAGTGCGATAGAATTCACACATCTCACTCTATTTGGCATTTTATTATTTGCAAATTATTTATTTAGACATGTGGTCTAAAAAGAAATAGGCTGAAAAAAGCTGAAATAATTAATACCTTTCTTTTCAATAGGAATTATGGATTTTTGAAAGCCAGAAGACGATTTTCATTCCTAAAAGAAATCTATTCTTCTTCCATGTTATAGGTCCGAGTACTCGTATATGATATTTATGACAATCAATATAACATTATATTTGTTGGATAGCATTCGTTTCAAATCTATTTACTAAATATGAATAATTAATGTTACATACATGTCTAAACTTTTTGCAATTAGTTTAATATATTTTTATATACTCATATTAAGAGAAAAAAATTAAGAGCTTCTTTAGTTTGTGTTGGGGGCTAAGAAGGCTTGATTAAAGAGTACGAGAGATTTTCGTTGCTAGAACATATATTTTCAAGTGTAACTTCAACGGTGGCCGAAACAACCCAAAAGTCAGCCACACATTCCAATATTAAATTTAAATTTAATATATACAAAAAGTTTGTCTAATCATCAGTTTGCGTTAGTTGCTTTTCATATTTATTGTTCCAATTTTCTTATCTATTTTTACAGTTAACAATTATCACAGTGACATTAACTGCACTATACGCACAGGACTATCATAGACATGCTATAACAACCCATTCTTTCGTAAAACATGAAATCCCACACAAAATTGAAAGTCACTACTTTACACCAGTACATCAGCCTGCAGAAGTTACACATCGCCATATACCTGAACACTATGAGCTTCATGGATTAGAACATCACACAGTCCAAAATCATGATCATGACCACCATGTGATTGCACATCATGGTCACAAGAACTATGGAGTTGAACATCATGGACATGAGCATCATGGATACGAACATCATGGGCATGAGCATCAGGGACATGAAACTCATGGACATGAACACCATGGACAAGCCCATCATAGAATTGAACAACAAAGTGATGCACATCATGCAGTTGAACATCATGAACATGGACATGAACATCATATTGAGGACTACTACGTAAGTCTTTTAATGTATATATTTCGATAATTTTTTGGGAAAAGTATCCCCCTCCAGACAGAAAGTGTCACATTTGGGCGTTTTCAACATAAATGTATTACCAGGCTCATAAATTTTTTAGGACGCCCTTCATAAATGACCCCTTGTCATAGTTTAAAAGGAAACCTTTAGTAGTTTCTTCTAAGTCTTTTCTAGAAAATTCAAGTCTTTAAATACATGGTTACATGTATAAATATTTTATAATATAATATTTATTTCTTCAAGAAATATAAATAACCTTTACGTATACTAATTTTTATAAACAAAAAAAATGGTTAAATAAAATATAATTGGTTGGTTAAATTAATTTTCTCAATGAAATCTAAAAAATACATTACAGGCGCATCCTAAATACCATTATGAGTATAAAATTGAAGATCCACATACTGGAGACCACAAAAGCCAACATGAAGTCCGTGATGGTGACAAGGTGAAGGGTCACTACTCTTTCAAAGACGCTGATGGTTCCATCCGTACTGTTAAGTACACTTCTGATAAACATGCTGGGTAAAAAGTATTTATAGTGTTTACATAGTTCTATGTATAAATATAAAAGCGATATTATTTACATGGGTTTCTTCGTTGAAATAACTATTGCGAAATCGTTGCGAATGTACTTTTTATGAGAGAGTTGATTATAGAATATTTTATATCTCGGAAGATTAGATAAACAGTATTCCTTGTTTTGTTAACTATATAGTTTGAAACTAAAAATTACTTCAACATCTTCCTTCTTCTGTTCTTTTGGGTTTTTTGATTGATTTTTATAGATAGATAGATAGATAGATAACAACAACAGCATGCTCAGTCTTTTTGTAGATCGATGGGATTCGCCACTGCTACGTAAATGGGTAAACAACTGCACACCCAGTTAAATGTGTGAGTGAGTTTATTTGTTTGTCTGCTGCCTCGCGGCCCAGTGGCGAAGTCCATAATAGACCATAATTGAAATCATTTGGTATACATGTCCCTTCGTGCCGTGGAGTAGGAACATTTATAATTATTATTGTGACGCGGGTGTAATGCCCTAGTATTTATTTCATTAATTAATAGTAATTAGTAATAATTTCTGAAATAAATGAATTATTATTATTATAACACTCACACCATTACAGAAAACACAGAAAAGTTTATAGCCTAAAAATATTCTAAATGTGCACAATGGGTGGTCTTATATCTAAGAAGCGATGTCTACCAGATAGCCCGTGGCAGGAATAAAACAGGTTTTACTTGACAAAGCTGTTCTGCATAAACATTGTAGGATATGATTACATACATTATATAAGTAAGATTTAATATTTAATGGATATGTATAAATACACCTATTGATATTAAATACATAAATATATGGAAAAATATCAAACATGTAAATATTGTGAGGATTACACACTTTTAAGAAATATTCCATGTTCAATTATGTCACATGTTGCTTAGTTTACGTGATCTTGTGCATTATGTAGTTGTCGAGTCACTACGAATTTTCACTTTAGTTTCTTTTGGATGGGCTAAAGGCTGGTTTACAAGAATTAATTAAATAAGTAAGTTTTATCTAAAATGATTTGTAACTTATTATTAAAATAATAATTTACTTGCATAAAATCACTTAAAATTGAGTTTTTTTTAAATTAAGTAATCTACGGACTCTAGTTCTAGACCCTTTTTACAACTTAATTATTGTTACATATTTTTGAATTTATACACGCTCATTGTTTATGTGTTATTATGTGTGACATTAATTTTATGATTTTTGTGTTGTGTTGTGTACCTTAAGAATAACTTATATATATTTTTTTATTTCTAATTTTAATACTCAACTTATACTTATGTAGAGTATATCTGTTACATGCTGGTAAAGTTGAGTTAAAATTACTTATGTGTAGTAGAACGTGTAAGTCGGCCTTACTAAAGAGAAAAGCGATAAGAGAAAACTTACCTTATTTTACATACAAAATTTATTTAGTAACGCCAGTGTAGACTGTAAAATGTATCAAACAAGACAAACATTTGTATATAAAATATTACTGAAAACTTGAGAGGTGTCAAGGGACACCCGGATGGAACGAAGTTACATAGACACACACACACTTTTGGTCTTATTTTTTTCCGTCTAGCCCCCTGTCGCAAAGCGCGATAAGTAACTTCGTTCCAATATTTAATACATTATAAATCAATTCTCATCAAATATTTATTATTCATTTTTTTAACATTTTTATTCTTTTCAGATTCCAAGCAGTTGTTGAAAAGGAAACTAAACATGATATTACCGATTTCCATCTCGGTCATCATTAAAGATTTTGTGTAGTTTTGCTTAGGAAATATAATATAATATAAAATAATAACATTTATAAAACGTGTACCTGACTTTTTAATGACAATTTAATAAAAACACAAAGCTTTAAAAGTGTTGGTTTTTATAATTTTATTGTAATGTTATATTAAATTGCGTTAAACGAAATTTCTATTATTACTTATTCAGAGCTTGAGTTAAGAATAAAACAATTGAAATAAATTGAATAAATAGGTTTTATTATTATAATTGGCAAAGCATACACATCTAGTAACAATAATATAATAGTTAAGGCACAAGAATTAGATATCAACAACAAAATAATTCAGTCTTTATCTAATTTATTTTTAGTTTTGATGATGAGTTTCAATCTGGACATGCTGACCAGGCGTTGAATGCTTTACAATGGCACTAAATCTGAAAGGAAAGGAATAAAAATATTTCTGCGCTTGTAATAATTATAAATATAGATCAGTATAGTCTCCTTTTAATATTATAGACAGCAATATAATATATATATATTTTAACCGTAGGGCTTCATCTGCGATAATGTGGCCAAATGCATTTATTTATAGCGTTAAAAATAACGCCGGTAACTAATAGCTCTATCAGTTTATTAGCTGAACCGTGCCCACTTCGCTGGGCATCAGAAAAAAATAAGTATTTTTTTCTGATTATTCACAATCAAATATACCCTATGTCACTCAGGAATAATGTAGCTTGCTAACTGTAAAAAAAATCAAATCAGTTCAGTAGTTTCGGAGATTATCCCCCACAACGTCACAAGCTCAAAAATTTTACGTCTTTATAATATTAGTAATAGATATCTGTCGACAGAATATTGACAGATAACATACGTCATCTATCAATGTTTAACGTAATTAACAATAATAACAACATTGCATTACAAATTACCTAATAAGCCCATCGCTACACCTGCGTGAAGGGATCTATAACTATAACATTATTCTCAAGATAGCGGTCACTTGATTCTAAAATTTTAATAAGAACTATTATCTTACCCAGAGTGTTTATCTGAACTATATTCGACCGTTCTAATTGAACCATCGGCTTCATGTAATCCATAAACACCCTTTACAACATCACCATCCCGGATCTCATGCTGGAATTTGTTATCGCCAGTGTGAGGGTCCTCCACTTTGTACTCGTACTGATACTTGGGATAGGCCTACAATAGTAAAAGTGCATTAACATAAAAAGCCTAATTTAAATTCGAGTGATAGACACATCATCGCGTTAAGCGGATGATGTGTGCATAGAATAAAATGAATGGAAAGTTGCCTTAAAAATAATGAGACAGAAATCAGCTATTTGAATTCGTTCATAGAAAACTTACGTAATAGTCGATAGGTTCATCGTGGGATTCGTAAGAGTGGATTTCAGGAAGGGCCACGGGTGTTGGTTGGGCATGAGCGTGATGGTAAGGAAGACTTTCTTCAGCTTGAACGTAGTGAGGTTTGGGCTTAGGATTAGACGGAAACTTGATGGTAGGAATATCAAGATGTACTTGAGCAGGTACGGGATAATGTACAGCTTGGTATTTTTGTGGTATTTGGTTATAAGCATTTGACTCTTCGTTCTGTTCTGACCCATATTGGTATACAGGGACTATTTGTTCTCCACTGTTTTCTTGAGACCCTTGTTGCCCAGGGTTGTGTATAATACTTTGTGATGAGAATGCGTGTCCATGATTCTCTAGAGGTTCTCTCTCTTGAGGAGCTCTATCCTGATACTGCTCCTCGCTAATCGGTGCTGGTTCCGCAGGCGCCGTTGGATATGCCTTTAAAGGGATATGCTCGTAGGAATGCTTGTACTCTTTGGGTGCTTGATGTGGCGCTTTATACACATATCTTTGTTCCTGGCAAGAAGCCGCAGTCAGTACGATGGCAAGAATAACGACCTAAAATTAAATTGTTTTTGTTAGTTAAGAAAGTTAACACAATTAAAGAATATCACATATGAAACACGCACTTTAGCTAACATTTCGTTCTTTCTTCTTGGACTTCCGTAGTGGAACTGATGAATTAACATAGTCATTAGCTCAATATATACTGGAGACGTTACGAGAGAGTATTTGAATCGATTTGCAGTGGCACGGGGCGTCGTGTTTGTAACCCAAACACGCGCACGAGCTTCATGACGTAATTTATGTAACCAATGTGAAGGTTGTTCGTCACTCGCCAGCTTAACTAGTGCGCTACAGATGGGGGCTCTGATTAATAATAATCAAGTTTAGAATTAATTAATCTGATTGTAAACCGTTTTGTAAACTCTCTATCTGGTCCATTAGACACGCAACGAAAATTTACTGGGAGAAATCTAATTCAGTATTCCATAGGAGCGTGAAGCTTCCTTCATGTAACTACTTTTAGAATTCAATATCGACTGATTTCACTTTTAAAAATTATTATTTAAAATCTTAAATAGATTGAAAAAACAAATAAAAAATTCATTAAATTTGCTTTTAATACGTATTTGTGACTTTCCGGGTTAAAAGTTTAAAGCCATAGGGACACGACAATTATCAACTCTATGATCTCGCTATTCAGTGCGATTGAAAGAAATTTCCCATAACCAAAGAGCTGGCCCGTATTTGACGCAACGCATCATCGGTGTCGTATAACATGGAACTGATAGGGAAACTTCGTTCGCGTTGCTATAATGGCCTATTTCTTAGTGACCTGGAACAACGATGCCAAAAAATGCGACTGCTAGCGCCACCTTTTCGCTATATTCGTCTATCTCACGGAAATAACTTCATTTATTGGGATAAAATGTATACTAAATGATTATACTGGACTCTATATCGAGTTTTATGCATATCAGTTCTTTCAGAATTTCATAAAGATAGAATAGTTTTTTTAACTTCTCTAGCAGAGGTATGGACATAAAAAATCTAATATATTGCGTTTCCAAAATCTGCTGTATCGAATTAGTCTCAAGATATTTTATCATTTTTAAATTCATTGTAAAATTCGGACACTCACATAAGATTTATTATGTTATGGATATCTTTCCATTATGACCCAAATCTATCTAGATTTGGGTCATAAAGGTGTTTCTCGCAAGGAGCATCGTTGCAAATAAGTAAAAGAGTAACCTTTATAATCTTAAAACATCATATTTTGTCCAGCCTTTGCCATTCATATAGCTGTCAAATGTGTCTCAAGCTTTTAGTTTTCTCATAACGTCACAGACTATTATATCTTTACTTCAATATGTGTAACATAAATTTTTAGAGCCTTTAAATTTACTCCATATATTATGTAGTTAAATGTTTTAACTAGCAAACGCCGCCGAAACTGAGTTTAACAATGTCATTGTCACTTTTTTTGTTACATTATTCAGCAGGGCACGGGCCTCTCATCAAGCCATGAACCACATTTAAATATTTTTTTATCTAATATTTTGCAATAAATCGTTTAAATGAAAGTGGTTTTATAACAGACTGACCCAATGCAATTGTAATAAGTATTAGTACAGTCTTTATCTGATTGTAAAGCTAATTAAAATTAATAACGCCTAAGGGTACGAACCGAACTTTAGATCATCAATCACAAGAAGTAAGAACAATAGCATATCGACGTAATAGAAACAGGAAGAAAACACATTCGTTTCAACAATTACATTAAACGGCCAATTAGCGTCTGTCTGCTTCTATTTTTATACATTCTAGACTAGATCATGTCAAAACGTAAGTGTAACACGGAAACACGTAATTCCTTATTTCTCACTAAAAGGCTAACTATTGTATGTCCCTAATAGAACAAAAACTATGATATAGACGCTATTTTATGGAAAGTATACTTATATCAAATTACATGATTATTCATTCATTATTTTTTATTGCGAAGACTATGAATTTGCATCCTATGAACACTATCGTATTTTCCGGAATTAAGTATATTTTGCTATTATTAGATTTAATCGCAAAAAAAACAGTCTGTTCTGGCAATAAGAAATTTTTGAAGAACCGCTATGTTGTATTATTGTATTCTGGCAACGTAATTATTCATATCATGTAAAAGTAATTAGTGAAAATAAGTAATTCCAAATAAGACCGCGTATGTGTGTTGTCAACCTAAATAAATTCCACTTTCTACAAGTAACGTAACCGCGGAAACGGATTTCCTTGGTTCATCTAAAATAAGTGCGTATTCAATGCACGATAATCTAGATCACTTGAACTACATCTATTACTCTTGTATTTTGTAATATTCCTGTTTATAATACTCTCGAGCTTTCCATACGTCTTAACTTGAGTTTGCTTCACTTTGGTATTTTCTGTATACTATCCTAATATTTTCCAAAATAATAAATATACCTTATATATGCAGAAGAGTACAGAAACTTTTATCTTTTTGATACTTACTACATATTTAACTTAACTAATACCAATGCAAGTTTGGCAAGTGATTATATAAAACAGTTGGTGGTGACTTATTTTGTTAGTATCATATTAACGTTAGCATTAAATAGGGATATGCAAAAAAGAACCATATTGACTTCAAGATATAGACATTAGAATTCGTTTAATTAAGTTTGGGTTTTCTAAGAAATTCTTGATTATAAAAATAATCAGACGTTCTCTAGCTCTATTACTAACAGGATGAATAATTAGAATTAACGAAATATATATTGACTAGGGACTAGACTACAGAAAGTAATATAACGCAAATTAAACATAAAACAAAGAAAGGAAAAATAATCTTTTATATCTAGCTAGTCATTAACTAGATTGTATTTATGTACATGTATATACATATACATATTATATACATATACATATTATATACATGTACATGATTATGAATAAAAATAAGTTTAATGTAATGAAAATAATTTAAAAATCTTATCTAAACATAGTATCAATAAAGAAATAATAACTTAGTGTTGTTGGTAGTAGGAATGATGTACTTCTTGGCGAGACACTTCCGCATTGAATCTGAAAGATTAAATATATTTTTTTAATTAACTTAGCATAACAAGTCAAGGAAAAAACGCTTTGTAAAGAACCTTTTGGATCACAAAATTGTGATCTATGGACATATTAGTTTTCACCATGCTGTAAGTCTAATTTTATGAAAGGTTGATGTTTTTTAATGACGAAATTTACGTGCTTATACTCTATAATTATGACTTTATTGTAAATCTTGAAAGTTGGAATATTTTGTCTCTTGATTTTCAAAATATCAATATTTTTACTACTTTAACAACTCACCCAGTTTTCTTGTCTGATGAATATTTTACAGTGCGAATGGATCCGTCAGGTTCGTGCAAACTGTAAATACCTTGCACATGATCACCATCTCGGGTCTCATGTTGGAACTTATTATCACCAGTATGGGGATCCTGTACTTTATATTCGTAATTGTATTTAGGGATTGCCTAGAAAACAATATTAATTATTTACAAGAGTGAAATTAAATATATTATCAGGAATTTTTAAGTTATGTCATGAATTACTTATGAACGATCATACCACTTTTTTATATATAAAGAATTACATTTGTATCATTATATCATGTGATAATGTTGTAATGAAAATTAGAAAAAATCCACGTTATTAGAAACGAAATCTCATTACTCCAAATTCTAGATATTATAATTTAATTAATGCTTCAAAGTATAGTTTGTCTATATTATTAATACTCACATAATAGTCTTCGTGTTGTTCGTAAGATTCAAGATGCACTTCCTCATTCTTATGACCTTCATTACGACGAGAGTCTTCATAATGAACTGCTGGCTGAACTACATGCTGTACTATTGGAATATGTTGTACTTGTGCAACATGGATAGGGGCGATATGGACGGGAGCTATCTGAGCATGAGCCACAGGGATAAACCTAACAGGAGCTATCGGAACCGGTGCAACATGAACATTGGGCACAAACAGTGGCGTTTGAACATGAGAAGGCTGATTTTCGTATACTGGCGCGGGTTCTGCAGGAGCATGTATGTTGCGCTCTGGGAAGATGAATTGTGTCTCGGAGTCGTCTGAACCCTTTTGAGGAGCAAAAGTGGCATGCTTCACGGCATTGCGTGTGTTATAAACAGGAAGATGTGTTGTAATTTTCTTGGGTTCTTCATGTTGAATAACTGTTTTAAAGGTGTATGGGTGTGAGTGATCCTGACAGTATGCAGCTCCCAATAGAAAAAATACTGCTAATGACTGAAAATAAGAAAAAATATTAGAATTTTTAACAACCTTCATTCTTAAACATTTAATTTATTTTTAGGTATTAATATTTTTAAAATCGAATTAAATTAAGGAATCTATCATAATTCAAATAATACGAGAAAATAATTGGACTACAATCGCTATGTTCGATTAGGGACTCACAACTAACTTCACGACCACGATCTATCCCGTTCCACCTGCTTGCCGGCGTTACAATCGTAAACCCAAGTGGAACGGCTATGCGATCCACCTCTTGACATGTGACGTTGTGAGCGTTGTATGATCGAAAATGATGACGCCACTGACGTTTTCGCCACGATCACAACGACCGCGGTCGCCACATAGAACGATTAACTGAGCATTTTGGGCGTTGTGAGCTACTAATGGAACGCCTTTGTATCAATATTTGGATAAGTTTGAAGTTTTTAATAATAAAATGAACTAAAAAACTTGAAGTACCTTCCCAAACATTTTATTGATTTCTCTACAAAATCACTACCAAATATGATGTCAAAGGCAACTGAATTGCGGATTTTATACATCGAAGATAATCAACTCAAAAACTGGTTTGAAATAAATATTTTTGCGAACATGTTGCTGTGCAATTTTCATTCAGGTATACAGCTCAAATATCTGGTTCAAGAGAGTAATTTGAGTGCCCTGTGATTTTTTTGCGAAATTGCCTTATAATTTTGGTAATGTAATTAAATCAGTCGTAAAATTTTCAAGGTTTTCAGTATATACATACATAACCAAAACTCGTAACCTAATATACCTCGATATTATAAACAAGTTTTAGTAGCTTAATAACTAATGTTCTCGTTTTGTGCTAGATGTTACAAATACTACATAATTGTTGAGAGATATCTCTATTATTGTCATTGTTGGCATGCTTTAAACACATTGCACTGCCCTAGTACGAATAAAGAAGTAATGAGAAAGTTGCGGTGACTGCAAACAATCTGGATTCTTTACTATTATCATAATTTTGTCACATAAATGTGCAATGGCATATAGATTACGTATTACTACCAAATGTCTTTAATAGTTCTCTTAGTATACCGAGAAAACAAGCAAATTGTTAGAAAACTTGATGAAAACATAAGTATTCTGATTTTACCAAAATGTCTTCGAACCTTAAATAATAAGAAAGGCACGGAGAATATTTACATACATCCATCTCAGTGACCTTAATTCCAGTGACAGCATACTATCCATATTCCTGTAGGTATCTAAATCTAGCACCGGGACGTTTATAAATTCATATTATTCCTAATTTTTAGTCATTATATAAATAGCCATATTACTTAAATGTTCTTAGCAATGCATGTTATGAAAGTCTTGAAATAAGGTTAATAATATCTATAATCACGATAAAAAGCGTTAAAGATATTGTTTCAGTTCCTGAATTCACGTTAGTTAAGATTGTCGTAATTATATAAAATTAGGTTTATTTTATCATTAAAGTTACATCTTAAACGTTATATTGCATGAAGACTTAACACAAAATAACCGGTATATACTAATGTTCTCATAATATTACGTGTCGGTAGCAAAACGTGTACACCTATTCATTGATAGGAGCTCTTATTAATTATAATTATGTGCCCGCGGTTTCGTCCACGCTTAACTTAAAATTCTCCGGTACAAAAAGTACCGCAGTATTTTAAAAAAATATGTAAGCTATGCTATTGTTTTAATGAAAACTGTGTCGGAATAAGCTATTTTTTAACACTCGAACAATTACAAACCGTTCCCGGGAAATTTACCGCAGTATTCCCGGGATACAAAATAGGTATTATACACTTTATTGAATAAAATTCAATTAGATATAATTAAATTCAAATTAACTTTAATTAACTTCAATTAGGTAGAATTGAAATTTTCAATCTGGCTACTTTAAATCATTCCCAGAAAAATCCCGCGGGATTACCGGTATTAAAAGTAGCTCAAATAAGTCTAAAAATTTGCTTACATTGAAAGCCGCATCGAAACCGGCCTATTAGTTTTTACGTAAATCTCGAATAAATAGACAGAAAAGAAATATTTAAAAAATGCATCGTGTTCTCCGTCGTTTATGCAGTGTTTTAGTTGTTTTTTTTAATAGCTTCAATATACAGACACGGTATGTTTAGAATTTAATAATATTAAAAATACATGTAATAAAAATAACTAACGAGGTGTCTGGAACATCTGATGGAAACGAAGTTTCGAATACCATCGAAAACTATCGAAGACCATGGGTATTGTATTATTTTAGACCTTATTTCACTTAATTAAATTTCGAAATTGTATAATAATATATAGCAGTCAGCCTTTTTCCTTTCGGTTACACTTTTTTTCGGTTATCTTCAATCCGCCAAGTAACGTGCGACAAGGAACTTCGTTCCAATAAATAAGGCCAAACTAAAATTCATCCAACTCGACCAGGTCAGTGTTGTTAGGAAGCTAGCAATATTACTTCACTGGATACAAAAGCTAATTCTTTGAGCTACGTTTGTTGTCTCAGTCCTCCGGTCTCCTGTTGCCTTAACCACTCTAATATCTTACATCATATAAAAGTAATAACTTAACTTATTAGTATAATAAGGTAATAAAGTTCAATGGACTGTTCGATTCAAAGCAGGAGAATTGTTCTTAATAATAATTCTTGTTCTTGTAATTGATTCTTTTTTGCTTATTAGCATAGCGCAAAGTTATTGCAAATGTTTTATCACTTAGACCGTTTTTTGTTAGGTTCGATTTGTGTCAATAATACTACAGTGAAACTTGCATAATTTCAATATTAAAATGTGCAATGTCACACTCCTATAATATAGGCTGGTTATATCGAACAAATACTTTTTACGAAACGATTGCAACTACTCCATATTCAAAGTACTTGAATTATCTAAGAATCAATAAATTAGAGTGAAATCAGCATCACCTTGGCTTCTCTACTGCTTAACAATATAAAAGAACTGAATTATGAGCGGTGACTATCAGTCAACAGTTTTTCATAGAGTCATTAGCATAGCAACTAATAATAATTGTATCAACATGTTCTTTAAGGTGAAGTGATTTATATGTATATTCAAACAAATAAGGTTCTTAGGTCTGCTAATGCTCTAAAGTAGGAGGTTTTAACACCAGGATTATGATGAAGTGTATTTTTAAAACAGTGTTTATAAAATAAGTGTTAAAAAAACTTAGAATTTGGTGATCCGCCGATTAAATTTCTTGTTCTCATACCTGATCTTTTGTTAAAGTATACAGTTATCAAAATTGATATACAAGTTCTATTGAAAATCTAAGTTAAGAAAGAAAGATTTAAGTTTAAAAATCGTATAAAAATCTTGAGCTAAGCTGATGAGTTAATCTTTTAATTTTTTTATCTTGTTTCAAAATAAGGTTGAACTAGAAAGCAAAGCTTACTCTAATATTTTTTCTTTCTATATTTTTTATTGTGAGGAATCTTATAATATATGTGTAATGTGTTTTTTACTAATACATGAATAAAATATTTGTTGCTAGAATAGTAGCTAAGTAAAGAAAGTAAAAGTGAAGTGTAATTTTTATATTGTTCAAATTAATTTTGTGTTATTAAGCTCAAATATATGATAAACCAGACTAGACATATAAGTAGGCAAACTTTAAGATGGCTTATATGGGGCCTTGGGAAGGTCAACACACAAACGCCCTTTAGATAATTGAATCTAAATGCATCGTAATACTCATCGACAGATATCTATTCATGCACTATAGCAATACAACCAAAAATAAGACCTTGTCAGTGTAGAACTATTATAGGACTGGACTATTAGACTGGGCTATTGAGATGAATTTCCAGAGGAACTAGGAATCTAAAACTATAGGCTACTATAGACTACTATGGCCCGTAGTCAGCACAATGTTCGAACATAGGCCAAAAGGGCAGGCGGCAGACTACTAGCCACCTATTTATTAGCCTCTCCAAAACTACCGTCCACAAAAATGGCTCAGACTTTTATAGGGCTTGCATGCGACCATAGGAAGGCCAACACATACAGGCCCCTTGTTAAATTTAATTTTAATTTGGCTTAACATTGACCAGCGACTGTCCCTGTCAACAGCATATAAAAATACACCCAAGGACTAGCCCCGGACAGTGTAGGACAATTGTAGAAAATGAGAAAAAATGCGCCTAGCTATTAGAATGAACTGTTAGTGGATCTAAGGACCAGGGTCCTTAGGGATTATAGCGTCTGCCCGTCACAATGTTCGCGGAACGTGGTTAAAATGGGCAGACGGTGACTCGCCACTCCCTGCGTGGGCCCCTAAAATTGCCATACAAATTAGCGAAGGGCCACATGGGTATGAGTGACTAAGGGGTGTCGAGAGGTGGGCTGCAGGGTTACTGAAGCTACTTCCGACGTTGTGTTATTTATCACTCCCACGCCTGGAGCATGTGTCTTAGCTCCAGCAATCTCCACTCCGTGCCGGCTGGCTAAAGCAAGCACGGATGGGGATTGGTCTTAGCCCCCGGAGTCAGGTCCAAGGCGTCGCTACTCACTTAAGGCTTCGCCACAAACCTCTCTGCGGGAGCCTTATTGTTACTGTCACAAATCTACGATTTGTTATAGAGAGTATCGTTAAAAAAAAATATATTAAAATATTTTTTATTCCAGGTGGTCTGTCTGGCAGCCCTAGCAATAGTAGTCACAGGTTATGGACACCATGGTGAAAACAACCAAGGCCATGGACACGGGTTTTCATCACAGCACATTACCAGACACGATGGCCCTGCGGAAGTAGTACACGTCAAGGGTCACGGCCACGGTCACGGTCATGAAGATAGTGTCGATTACTACGTAAGTGTTAAACTTGTTTTTTCGAGTCCAACTTTAAAAGTATAATCTAACAGATATTAAAAAAACGATGTCTTCCAGACATTCCTTGCCAGGAATATTGGCAAGTGTTGATAGTCAATCTCTGGCATCCCTAATAATAGCTGTAGTCATATTTCGTGGTGACCTGCTTACCTTGCGGTTCTATGCGCGTAGTCCTCATGATGTATCCAGTCGCTGTTTGCAATTCTTTTTTCTTCAATTCTCTTGACTTTAAGTTCACGTCGTTCTTATTAGAAATAACAAGTAAATTAATCGAACAATATTTTGTTAACATATAAGGCGATCACATCATAAACATGATTAAATGTTGTATGATAAATAATAAAAACATTAATATATATACATTCAAGATTCTTAGGCTAGTTTACAGAAATATTCTACCTAATATTAAATTCATTTATTACATTTATTTAAATCAGACATTTTAAAATAATTGTTTGAGTCTTTATTTAGTACATTTTTTTGCCAAAATAATATGAATTATCTAACAAACAATGATGGATGACTCTTTATTTCTCTAGGCATATCCGAAATATGAGTTCGAATACAAAGTATCTGACCCACATACCGGAGACCACAAGACCCAGCATGAACACCGTGACGGTGATGTCGTGAAGGGATACTACTCCTTCCACGAGCCAGATGGCTCTGTAAGGCATGTCCAATACCACGGAGACAAAAAGAGCGGGTGAGTTGCCATTATTACATTTACCAGTATCCTATTATTTATATTATAAACGAAAAAGTATATTAAGATGGAAGTCTGTTACTTATTCACGCAAAAACTAATAGACGGATTATTATGATGCTTTACAGTAATATATATAGTTTATACATAAAACAACACGGACTATAATTTATAAAGATATAGTTTATACTGCCCAAAATATATTATGTTTAAGAGTCAATTCCGCGAAAACAACGTCACAAGCACAGCTAGTTTTATATAAATGTAAAGTTTTCATCAATTGTTTAAAATAGTTTGTAAATATAACAAAATCACATAATAAATGACCTAATAATTTGTATACTTTGCTTTATAATATTTATTCTTTACATTTATCAAAACCGCTCTCGTTTTGTTATATAAATATTCCCACGATCTTAGAATAGAACAGAATATTCAGCGGAGAACATTTTCTTGGCAGAATTCGAACCCGTGTCATTTGAGTTTGAGACACGAGTTTGTTAAGCACTTAGCAACTACGGCTTCAATTTTGATATCAAATCTATACCTGAGTTTCTGTTTTTTATTTTAGTTGTATTGTACACTAAGTAATTGTGTTTACTTATTAGTGTAATTTATTTTCTAAATTTTTTACAATAAAAATATGTTTTTAATTTCAGTTTCCATGCTACAGTGAAACACAGTACTCATCATATCGTCCCTGAGAAGAGCCATCATCATTAAATATACTATGATCTCGTAGTTATTGTTAACTTGTTGATAAATCTGTAATCTATTTTTGATACATTTGTAAATAATAAACCATTTTTTATACTAAAACCTTTATTTCCTTCATATTTCTCAGAACAGCATTTAATATTTTATTTTATTTATCTAAGCCCACACAACTATTTTTAACCTGCCTAAAAATATATACCTTTATAAGGACTTACGCAGGTCAATCATACTAATTTCAGAATCCGATACAAAAGACAAACGTTTGACGACAAGACTAAAGTATTAAATCAATACTTACATAATATGTAAGTTTCGGAATCAAAACCTAATAGATTTCAAGCTATAATATATCATAATCAAACTACGTTTTAACGGTTTTAATCGCGGTAATTTATTTTATTTAGGTTTATCCGACGTTTCGGCCGCTTTTCAGTTGCCGTGGTCACGGAAGACAAAGATGACATTTGTCAAACGTGTATTGTCAAAGTTTTTATTCAGCCTACCGCCAACTTGTTCATTTTAATCATTTAGTTTTAATTTTGTTTATGGATATTATTTACTCTATGGGAGCCTAATCTAAGTTACCACCGCTTCACAACATGTTGTGGCTTGAAGAGAAGAAGCGGCGCAAGAAACTCTTCAGCAAACATGCCTAGTTCTAAAATTTTTTTTATATAATATTAAAATGAGTGGAAGGAAAAAATAAAAGAAATTATCAGTCAAGTCGGTTTGTTTCGTTGCACGCAGAAAGAGCTCACAGTGTCTTGAGATCTGGCAGTTGGTTTTTACTGGGTTTGGGTCTTAATAGTTTTGATGATTGGATCCCAAACGGGTGGTACCTGCCAACCATCTTCTCTATTGAAATTTGGGTGTTTTTTGATTTCAATAGCCTTACGCATCATACTTGGTATGAAACGATTCTCTTTCGCGAAAGAGAACTAGGCATGTTTGCTGAAGAGTTTCTTGCGCCGCTTCTTCTCTTCAAGCCACAACATGTTGTGAAGCGGTGGTAAATTAGATTAGGCTCCCATAGAGTAAATAATATCCATAAACAAAATTAAAACTAAATAATTAAAATGAACAAGTTGGCGGTAGGCTGAATAAAAACTTTGACAATACACGTTTGACAAATGTCATCTTTGTCTTCCGTGACCACGGCAAATGAAAAGCGGCCGAAACGTCGGATAAACCTAAATAAAATAAATTACCGCGATTAAAACCGTTAAAACGTAGTTTTATTATGTGTACAAGTCGCGAAAACTTAAGAAAATATTATATAATATATCAGTTTCAAAAATCAGCTATAAGAACTTCACTGCGATTTTGAAGTAGAAATGTCTAATAACGTGATATGATCTATTTATAATACATGTAGGAATACTGGTAGGAATAATAATACCTATTTGATCGAAAGCGGTTTCCGTCGCGTATTGACATATTATTTGCACTTTAAAATAACGATTTTAAAGTGTGATTGGACAGATGTATTAGAAATTAATTGACTGCTTGAGAATGACAGCGGAAACGGCGTACGTGTGAATGCCGCGTACAGCGAATATCCGCCGCATCAGTCATTAGAGAGAAGCCACTTTTTTGTATCGCATGAGTTCAGCAGACAGGCTGACGGCCCACTTGATGGAAAGCGGTTATCAGCGCCTATGGACATTTGCAACACCAAAATTACTATAAATACGACGCTGCTCTTTTAAGGGAGACTGGAATCTTGTCACTAATGACGGAACAGCTCACGGGTGTTATGGCGGCATACCCTAGACCAGGGGTGGTAGCCCTACCTGAGTCATCAGCCCTACCACGTAGCTGTGGGTTGTTTTGTCGCCTCTTACAACAAGCCGCCCGGCTGCAGGAAATTGTAGTCTTTCTCCGTACCTGCATGGATAAAAACTTAAACTATAATATAGCATTTTTAAAGTATTCATCGTCCGCGTACAGCATCACGATCCACTTCCATATACGATATACATATTTTTCTTCTCTGTAAAAAACTAGAGAGATATATAGTGTAAAATTTAATAGAAAGAAATCTTATTTATTAGGCTATTTGTTATCTTCTCACATTCAGAATTCGATAAACCTAATTTTTATATTTAGGATTTCCCCATGTTATTTTTCAAAAAGATCATGCACTTTTTAGGTATAAAAAAATGAACCGACTATTAATGTCATTCATTAGTCACTGATTCAGCTCAACAATTCAAGTGTTTCATTGCAAATATTTCACACGTTGTTCAATATCAAGTGTGAAACATAAATAACTTATAAGGGAAGTCCTTTCTTCTCTCTTCGGCCAAGGACAAGTGCATTAAGCTGAAATTAAGTATGTAGGTACACATAATGAACTGGTTTTTGATATTTAAAACTTACAACATTACGAAAAGAAACATACCGCCATACTTTCGTTTTTGTATAAAAACAAAAACTTTACAATCAAGGATTATCAGTTTACTTTAAGTTTTCAAACAGAAACAAGTTAAGAATAAACAAAATGTTTACAAAGGTAATAATCTAAAACTAATTTTGAACGTTGCCTATTGACACATTTTACTGTCTATACCTACTTAACTTACATCTTTATCCGCCTGTCTATGATTTCTAATATCAGTAGGTACAAAGTTTTTATGAGATTAGTTTTTAAAGAAAATTATACTTATATTAATTATAAATTAAAATTAATTTTCTTTTTGTTCTTAAAGGCCTTCTTGAAAAATCTGAGCATTTTCCAAGTTGTATGTAATTAGTTGATAATGTAAAAAACGGATACCACTTATAACTACTATAAAAATGCATAACAACTATTGAATTAATAAAGATTCGTTAAAAATATCGTAAAAATTTTAGAGACTTGTTCATAGATATTCTACACGCTTATTTACGCTGAAAATTTGTTATCCTCCATATAACGGCTACCCCTAAGTTTTTTTCACAATGTCACTAAAGTTATACGAGTATAGCGGCCTATAGAAAACAGCTTCCTAAAATATTTCGTTCATGTACATAGATTAAGTAGTTTTTAGAAAAATGGTTGTGACATGCATAGATCGACGGATTTGTACAGAAGAATTTATAAGGGTTCCATTTTTGTAAATTAGGCTGCTCTAGCCCAATAGCCTAGCCTTTGGAACAACCACCCATTAATGTTCTCAGCAGTTTAACATATTTGACTACAAATTACTATATTAGTGTTTAAAATATAGATAGGCTATTGAATATGTACATTCTTACAACTATCTCTATCTCACTATCTTTTATCTACGTACACTTTGAACTTTAATTACGCAACTCTTAAATTTTCTGTAATGTTATGTATTGCAGCGTTTAATTATATGAGTTTATTCGACAGTAATAATAATTTTAACGCCAATTACAGGTCATACTCGTCGGCGTCGCCCT
Source organism: Dendrolimus punctatus (assembly GCA_012273795.1). NCBI lineage: Eukaryota > Metazoa > Arthropoda > Insecta > Lepidoptera > Lasiocampidae > Dendrolimus > Dendrolimus punctatus. The sequence goes on along the minus strand of CM022534.1, from coordinate 6,610,644 downwards.
CGCAGTCGCGGCTGCGAGGCCACAAGGCGATCACGGCCACGGTCATGAGCACGGTCACGCCTACTCATCACAGAGCATCGTTCTGCATACCGGTGGACACGATGATCATCATGAATCCCATCATGAACATGAGTCTCATCACGGACATGAATCACATCACGGACACCATGAAATTCATCACGGACATCATGAAACGCACCATGGTCATCAAGAATCTCACCATGGTCATGAGGAATCTCACCATGGTCACCAAGAAATTCTTCACGGACACCACGAAAGCCATGGGCAACAACACCATCATGGTCATGAAGAACACCACGGACATGAAGAACACCACATTGATTACTATGTAAGTGAACTTGTGCCATATTCAATGGATTCCTGGTTACGATAAGACGGTACACCTACAAACTGCTATTCTAGTCATTTTTTATTTTTTTCGTCTGATATATTGGGAATATTAGCGGTTATAAATCAATGAAATATATGAACTTGAATGGTAATATTTGAATATTAGATGATTTATATATAGCAACATCTCATCATATATGTTGCGTTTGCAACTATAATTCTTGAAAGCTATCGTATGGTATTTAAATAACTGTTTTATATTTTCAGGCTCATCCTAAATACGCCTACGAATACGAAGTAAAGGACCCCCATACTCATGACCTTAAGTCCCAGCACGAGACTCGTGATGGGGATGTCGTCAAAGGCTACTACAGCCTCCACGAAGCCGACGGCACTATCAGGGTTGTGCATTACACTGCTGACAAACACAATGGGTACGTATGACATTAGGCCGGACGAACGAGACGGCATCGACTATAGACTCATGTCTACTTACGTTACCTACGTTCTTGTCTCTTAGTCTAATGATACTCATGTTTTATTAAACGATGTTCGCTATTTTAGGTTGTCAAAAAATCTCGCTTCAGAGACAGCTTTATTTTGTTTTTCCTAAGCAGAAACCTTCTCTGTTAAAGTTGCTCCATGTTTACATTTTACTCGCTTCCTTAATACTTTTTAAAAGTATCTTCGTATGAATATATATGTTTAGGAATGTTCAGTAACATTTATTTCAATTCTAAATCATACTCCTAAATTTTTCTGTCTTACTCAAATTCATCAGCTGCTTATATTTATTATTTAACCAAAAATCGTAATAGTGTAAATTGATTTTTTTTGTACAACCATAATTATTACATGTAATAAATCAAACTATTAAAATCCGTAAACTGGTAATGTAACATATCATAGCTCTTATCAAATGTTTAATAATCTGTAGGTTATTGGGAAGCAATCAATATAATATCGATATGAATATTATCTGCATCATTCGACATGCAATAATATATATTCATTCATTCATTCGTATTTCCTTTTACAGATTCAACGCGGTAGTTGAACGCAAAGGTCACGCCCAACACATCGTACCTGAACATCATCACCATCACCATTAATTCTTCATGTATCTTTAAGGACTTGTTGTTTGATATGTAAATTATTTTGTTATGCCTCTTGTAAATATATGAGTTTCTGTTTTAAAACTATTGTTTTTATTTTTCAAACTATCATTACTCGCTTTGTTTGATCAAATCTTGGACTATATTATTATACTCATATATCCTAAAAACCTTCCAAATTATCGAATTAACACAAAATAAAGGTTTAGAATTTACAAAAGTGGCTTTTATGTGATTATGTATCATCTTAAATTCTAGCGTTGTTTGCCCAAAACTAATTTTAATGAATATGTTTATAAAAATGTACTAAAATTGAAATTAAATTGATATAGAATAAATAAGTATAAAAATAAATATTTGTGAAAATTGGAAACATTCTTAGCTAAAATAATTTCTAAAAGAAAAAAAATATATTCAATATTTCATGAATATCATCGAGTAAAGCATCAAATGATAAGATTTTATTGGCATTTATGTACATATTAAAAATATATTATTTACTAGTTTATTTACATATATTGTCAACATTTAATACAATAAAATATATCATCAAGATTAAACTACACTATAAATTTTAAAACTTAAATAATAAAAAGTATTATGAACATGTTTATAGATGAAAAATATAGTCTAGATCGCTGCCGGTGGGAAGCATTCCCATAATTATTTTTTTAAATAATACTGGTATATAATTATTATTCTATTGTTACTGCACAAACACGTATAAAACAGGTACACATAAAACTGGATGTAACCAGTTCACAAACTGCACGACCCAATAACACGCGCAAAGTCCGTCACTATATCGCTTATCGAATGTACTACACATAAGTCTCACTACACTAGTCTCGTAATCCTCGTTTGACTGCCTCACCCCTCCGTTCGGGCATTGTTTTATACTAAACTGTATAATACTGACAAAGGGCCGCATTCACTGAATTAATCCGCACATCTGGCAATGAAATAACAACAAGGATTAGTTCGACTCTAATGACGGCTATAAAATAAGTACGATAACAATAGGATGTTCTTTTTCAATTGCAAATTTTAAACACGAACTAAACAAAAGAATTCCGAATGCAGGAGAGCTAATACACTGCGTTTTACGACAGCCAGGTGTGCGCATTTCTTTGTCGGTATGTAGCACTATTATCTGAATTTTATAAAATTTAATATCCTTCAAATAGCTAATATCACATAAGCATTGACCGTCAATAACGGAATTTAGTGTTAACCGCACACGCATAAGAATAATAAATAACCTTTTGTTGTTAAATTTGTCGCACTGTATGGCCAATAAACTTAATGATCAATAACATAGATAAACGTTTGTAAATTGAACCTTGAGTACGGTTATTTCAATCTATATTTGTATATAAATAAGAGCAATTGCTCAATATGTACCATTCAACAATTGATATTTGTTGCAAAACAAAACAAAAATACAAAATGTTTTCTAAGGTAAGCAAACATATGTAGTAATTAATTGATGATATTGAAAAAAAAAGGTCCCGATGAAATGAGAGCCTCCTCCTTTTTTTGAAGTCGGTTAAAAACAGGATTCAACTTTTTTGCTCTTTGAGTTTTAAAAGTTTTATTATACCTAAAACGTCAACGAGTGTTTTTTAACATTTAAGGAACATTTTAAATGACTTATATTGAGTATTCAAAGAAATAAAATATTTAAATTTCAATACATTTTTACATATTAGTAATTAAAGTTATGATTTAATATCATTTCTTAAATTAATTCTAGTTCTTGTTCAAGAAGATTAGGTGAATCTTTATTAGAGTCTTTCTGATAACTCAAATGAAGAATAATATATAGAAAAAAAGAATATATAGTAAACAGGTCTGTACCCTTGTGTAGAATTTTTTTACAGTATTATATAAATTATCAACTATCTTTTCGTTACTCTCTCGCAATTTTTATTAATGTTCATTTTTTCTTTTAGGTGTTCTGCTTCGTAGTCTTGTTAGGCGTTGTATCTGCCCATGAGGCGTTCTCTTCACAACACATTTACAAGCACGACGGGCACCATGAGCCAGTCTACAGCTACGGCTATGGACATGATGATCACGGCCATCAGGATTACTATGTAAGAAAGAAAGAAAAGATATTAATTTAGAATTACATACAATCTATTCTAATTATATTGTGTATAAAGAGGTAAAAATTGTTGGTTTGTTTGTTTTTAGGAAGTAACCTCTTGAACTAGTAAAACGTTTTTGAATATTCTTTAACCAGTAGAAAACTAAATTATTCTTGAATGATATAGGCTACCTTTAATTGTGACTAATAATATTTTGTTAACCACTGTTCTAAGTTTAATGGGTTCGTAATAGAAAAACAACTATTCAAGATTTACGAACATAATCATCTATTTCCTTTAACATAATATGTAACAAAACAGTTAGCATGGCTTTTACTTACATTTTAATAAGCAGTTCACAATTTAGTTACCACAACTGAGTCGACTATTCTCTATTATATCCTTTTACAGTCGTATTCAATAGTAATTATATCCTATTGCGCGTTTTAAAACAAGACAGCTCTTTTTGGTTTTCAAGTCGAACCACCAATGCCAAAAATGTAACTCGCAGTATCGTTTCCATTGTATTGTTGTTCTACCCTCTTTTTAAAATAAAAATAGAGTTACCAGCCGTCAAACACAGGCTGATATTTACCGATTAAAGAAATGTAGAATGTTGCTGGATTGAAGCTAACAGCTCGGCCATCCTGTTTAAAGCGCGTCCTCGCGGTTTTCACATAGAAATAAAAAGTACAGTGTTTAGGAATACAATTGAGACACAGAAACAATGTATGCTAACATGTACACAAAACAATCACTGATTATCGGTATAAGACAGATTAATTTAACAAATAACAATAAGTAAGACGATAGCATAAAGAATTATAACATCAATTATTTATAATATTTTTAATAATCAACAATTATTTATACGGTAAATATCCTGATATAACACGCCCTTACTAATAAAACAAGTATCTAGATTTATTCTATTCTTTTATGAAATCCAATTCGTTTCCACTGTCGTTACCTACATCATTGTCACTGCTTTCAAAGTCTCTAGAAAATGATAACCATGGTTGTATTTTGTCTAATGCTACTACGGCTTCATATCGACGGCCCTGTTTACGTGTCATTGGCGTATCTTCAACCACATACCTATCATTTGGAAGCACTTTCATTACACGATACGGACCTTGAAATTTAATAACTAATTTTTGAGATTTCCCATCATGAGGGACTTGTCTTTCAATACGAACTAAATCACCAACCTTATACGTCTTCCCTGATTTCCTACGACTGTTAAACCGCTCTATATCTTTTAACTGTTGAGTCTTTATATTACTACTCGCTTCATCTCTTACGTTATTTAAATTGTCAGAACTAATCACATTCGTTGTATCGCGTATAATGGGGCTCAAAATACCTTCCGACCTACTAGTTACATTAAATCCAAATAATAGTTCAGACGGACTTTTTTGAGTAGTTTTATGTACAGTGGTATTGATGCCTACTTGAATATCGTAAATATAATCGTCCCAGGATTTGTCATCTTTATTATGAGTGCAAGTCGAAAGAGCATCTAGAATGTTTCTGTTAAACCGCTCCACTTGCCCGTTTGCCCTAGGCGTCGCAACGGCATTAGTAATATGTTTTATCCCGTATTGTTCGGTAAATTCTTTAAACGCCTTACTAGTGAAACTTGTCCCCTTATCAGTTATTAACCGAGTAGGAACACCGAAATAACTTATGTGTTCTTTCAGTACACGTATACTAGTAAGAGACTTGGTATTTTTGACGGCGGTTACATTGACAAATTTTGTAAAACTATCTACCAAAACGAATATATAGCAGTTCCTTTCTTGCTTTTAATAAACGGGCCCAAATGGTCAGCGTGTACAGTATGGAAGGGGATGCTTACTTTTTCTATTGGGTGTAATTCACCTTCTCTCTTGCCACCGGGTGTTTTGTAATGTGCGCATTCGAGACAAGACTGTACAATATTTTTTTGTAAAGCGACGCATTTTTGGAAACCAATAGCGCTGTTTTATGCGCTGTAGTGTCTTATCAAATCCATAATGCCCTATGTCATCATGGTTTTTTTTCAATATTTGCCAACGTACACCTTTTGGAACCAACCACCTAATATCATCCCCCACAATACGATACACGCGTCCATTTTTAATTTTATAATTTTTATGAACATCATTAATTATTTCTGCCGTCTTATCCTCTAAAATATTTTTAATACGTTGTACTTCTTCATCCGCGTTCTGCACGGTGGTAATCCAGTCTTCATCGGAATTTTCAATACTTAAAATATCCAATACGTGTTTTTCGGTAACGGGAGGAGTAACCGGACTACGACTAAGTGCATCAACATGAGTCATTCGGGATCCGGGACGGTATTCAATGGTACAATCAAACTCTTGCAACTGAACCCACCATCGTGCAACCCGCGGAATCACATCACGCTTTAAGAATGTGGATCTTAAGGCGCTACAATCACTATAAATCGTGAATGGAATCCCTAGCAATTACACCCTAAACCTATTCAAAGATGCTACAACGGCCAAGGTCTCGAGCTCATATGAGTGCAATTTTTGTTCGTCCAGTGAGGTTTTACGGCTGAAGTATGATATTGGGTGAAACACTCCTGCAGAGTTGCTTTGTAGCAGAATGCCTGCAAGACCATCTTTGCACGCATCGGTGTGTAGTTGTGTTACAGCTTGTGGGTCGTATAAGGCTATTAATGGGCGTTGTGTGAGCATGGTTTTGATTAAATTGAATGATTCCTCCTCTTTACTACCCCATGTCCAATGAGTATTTTTTTTTAAGAGATTCGTTAACGGGGCGTTATTATAGCATAATCTTTAATAAAACGTCTAAAGAATCCAGATAAACCTAAAAACTGTCTAACTTCGTGTATATTTTTAGGCGTTGGGAATTTAGAGATCGCTTCGGTTTTCCTAGAACCTGGTCGAATACCAGCATGATTTACTTCAAATCCTAGAAAATCTACGGTACTTAGAAAAAAGTTACATTTGCTAAGTCTCTGTGTTAAACCTCCTTGTTTAAGTAGCCCTAAAACTTCTTCTAATCGGCCTAAACCTTCAGTTAAGGGATAAGAATATCATCCATATAAACTATCGCGTATTTAACTTTAGCGTCATGGAGAATTTTATTAATTGTTCTCTGAAAGACTGAAGGTGCATTGACTAGACCAAATGGCATGCGGTTGTATTCAAACTGTCCATCCGGAGTGACGAAGGCAGTTTTGTGACGGGACTCTTCGCAAATAGGGATTTGATAATAACCAGATGCTAAGTCAAGTGAGGTGAATAATCGATTGCCTGCCAGTTGGTCTAGTTGGTCCTCTATACGTGGGATAGGTAGTGTTCTTTTTTTGTCTTCCTATTTAGAGCTCGATAATCAACGCACAGGCGCTTTTCCCCGGTCTTTTTCTGAACTAGAACAATAGGACTTGCATAAGCTGATGAAGATTCCCTAACTATACCGCTGTCTATCATTTCTTGTACCATATCGTTTACCAACTTTCTTTCCGAAAGTGATAAACGGTATGGCCTATACACTACCGGTTCATTATCTTCTAATTCAATAACCATCTCTGTGACTTGAGTGAAGCCAAGTTCCTTTAAGCCTTTTGCGAAACAGCCTTTATACTTGTGCAGTAGTCCTTGTAATTTTAGACGATCTTTATGATTTAATGCTTCACCGCTTTTAATTGGCTCATCCGAGTCAAGAGAATTGAGTGACATTTGGCAACAGTTAACTGTAATTGAACTGATACAATCGTTTTTAACAGCACGAGTTAATAACGAATCTTTCGTTATGGTTATATCATGTTCAGACATATTATACGCGAGTAATGAACCGATCCCGCTTTTAATATTGTATTCACCTGATAGAAGATAATAGTAGTTTCCTTCTAAGACCCTGACAGAACCACGTACGGAAACGTTCCCATTAAAAGGTACTTCTGATTTCACGGGTATAATGCACAACGACAATTTGGGGATACAGAAATTATCGTTGCATTCCAAGTGTAATTTACTAGGGTCGCCCTTTCTGAAAATTAATTTAGTGGGTGTTTTAGTGATTGTGAGATTAGGTATTTCAGTAAATGAATGACCAAGAAGAGCAGGATAGTTTAGTACATAATCCTCAACTACATAAATGTCTAAAACCTCACTAATGCCCTGAACTTCAACATCGGTAGTTACCACGCCTATGGGGGTAGTTAAGTTTGCACCTATGCCTCTAAGCGCGGGGAGATTGGGAGGACACTTAATACTAAATCCTAGTTCCTTAGCTTTACTTATTTTAATTAATGAACATTGACTTCCTAGATCCACGTGGCACTGTACTACTTTCCCATTTATTTTAATGTCAAATATGTATTTATGTATAGACCTATCAGACGTGCTTAATTCTGACACTTGTTTTTCAATTTTATCCTTCGACTGAGTCTCAGTTTTAGCTTGGTTAGCCTTAAATTTGTAACAGTTAGCGGCTTGATGCCCCATTCTTTCACACATCGTACATTTGATAATAGGTTTTTCACACCTAAAACTAGGGTGACCGAACTCACCACAATTGAAACACCGTATATTCGAATTCATCGTACCAAATCTAGAGTTTTGAAATCGATTTGTTATGTTATTAAAATTTTTGAGATCGCCCCCGATTTTGACGTTGCCATAATGTCTTTCCCTATTTTGCCCTACCTTTACCGTCCGAAAGTATTTTAAAATTCGTTCTGGTTCATCAAACTGAGCCGCTTGGGCTCCTACCCTAATAGCACGATCATCTACTCCATGCAAAATGCAGTCTACTGCGCGTTTGCCATAGATTTTACACCTGTTTAATAAGTTAAGCTTCGTGTAATAATAGTGTTCCAATGACTCGCCGTATTTAACACGTTTCGATAACATTTCGGTCAAGAGTTCGGCGTAGTCCTCGCGACAGGGAAACGAATCAATTTTTTTTTTTTCCACTCACCTCAAGTATGCAAAAGGGTAGGTAAGCCTTGATACCAAGTTTTTGCTACTCCCGCAAGTTTTGGAAGTGCATAATGAATAATTTCTTTGTCAGACCAACCATATATTTCCGCACATTCTTCTACTTTAGTGATCCATACCAACATAGATTGTTCTTTACTTAGGGGATCAAATTCGGGTATAACATTATTATTAAACGATAGCTTGGGCTTCTCCGAACTCTTGACATCGTTTAAAATTGACAAAAATTTATTTAAAATATCATTAGTTCCAGATTCCTTATATCTATCAGATTTACAAAATCGGGTTGACTTACGATTGCACGAACTATCACTACTATCATCTACACTCCTCGAGTACCTTCTCTTCCTCCGTCAATCTTTCCTGTATTCCCTAGATCGCCTACCAGTCACTCTACTGAGTGACGAGCTATCCGAGTCCGTATTATCATTATCATTATCATTCCGCCGTTTCCGGTTCCTAGAGAGCCGCCTCTCTTGTTCTCTACTCCTTGTCACTAAGCCATCCAGTACCTTGTCTTGATGTCCCACACTCCGTTTTTGGCCCTCTAAGCTGGGCTCACCCCTGCCCTCTAACCTGGGCTCACCCCTGCCCTCTAACCTGGGCTCACCCCAGCTCTCTAACCTGAGCTCACCCCTGCCCTCTAACCTGGGCTCACCCCTGCCCTCTAACCTGGGCTCACCCCTGCCTCTAACCTGGGCTCACCCCTGCCCTCTAACCTGGGCTCACCACAGCTCTCTAACATGAGCTTACCCCTGCCCTCTAACCTGGGCTTACTTGTGCCCTCTAACCTGGGCTCACTCCCGCCCTCTGACCTGGGCGCACTCCAGCCTTCTATCCGGTGTTCAACATTCTTGTCCATATTAAGTGACAATTCTTCTCCTTCAATCCAATAGGTTTATCTGAAACTTACAATCGAGAAGCTAAGTTCATATTCTCAAAGTATTTTATTACAACATAGTAAATTAATATCTCATTGGTTTTAATATAACTCTAATAATGATTATAATTAATAATAGTAAATCACATCCCAGTGCCTTTATAATGTAATAAATGAAGCAGCATCTTACAGAAAATCTCAAAATTAAAGCTCAAAGTAAACGTTTTGACTACATAATTGACCCCTTTTCTATCAAATGTCATAAGGCTGGATGTGGCACACAAACGATTTTATAGTTTTATCAAGAGTGCTAGTGGGTATTTATGTATGTATTTCTTAACACATTAAGAAAATATAAAAGATAGTTAATGAATATAGATGTGTAATAACAAAATTAATAAAATCAGCTGACAAATACACATGGTACATCCCCAACCAATGAAGTCGTGTTTGTGTAAAGTACAACGCACCACTCTGCTGCCGATCCCAGACACCCAGACCGTAGTAACCATCGGAAAGTTCCTTTATGAAATTTACCATGACAGGAAACGAGCCTAGAGCCTCTACGCTGCTGCGAAGTTGGCCCGCTGAGGTTTAGCCCACTCAATCATAGGCCGTCAATCAGGGAATAATACTACTAATTAAAACTGATAACGAGACAATAAATATTAAATGGGTATTCATAATGCATCTACATAAAGAAATAACTTTTACTCACTTTTATCTTAAATGACGGTAGTTGCTTTGAAGAAAAAAAAAAGAAAAAAAAGATATAAAAAAAACGAAAGTAACCAAATTTTCGCGTAAGTTATTTGAAAATACAAGTTAGTTAAAGTTTTTGGACTACCCCGTGAAGGAATAAAGAATCATTTACATCTCATAAAATTAAATAGTATGGGTATATAAACAAAATACTCGTCTTTAATTCATTGCTGATTTCGTTATTTTGTAATATTGTTATGGACATGGAAAAAGAATTAAGAAAATTCTCTTACGATCCCACTTCTGAACTGTTAACCACTGTTCTAAGTTTAATGGGTTCGTAATAGAAAAACAACTATTCAAGATTTACGAACATAATCATCTATTTCCTTTAACATAATATGTAACAAAACAGTTAGCATGGCTTTTACTTACATTTTAATAAGCAGTTCACAATTTAGTTACCACAACTGAGTCGACTATTCTCTATTATATCCTTTTACAGTCGTATTCAATAGTAATTATATCCTATTGCGCGTTTTAAAACAGGACAGCTCTTTTTGGTTTTCAAGTCGAACCACCAATGCCGAAAATGTAACTCGCAGTATCGTTTCCATTGTATTGTTGTTCTACCCTCTTTTTAAAATAAAAATAGAGTTACCAGCCGTCAAACACAGGCTGATATTTACCGATTAAAGAAATGTAGAATATTGCTGGATGGAAGCTAACAATTTATTGTGAAATATCAATTTCGAAAAAAGCAGCCTGATGCGTCGATTTAGTCGGATGGTGCTAACAACACAATAAATAAGTACAAGGCTCAAACATTTTCTCTGGTGGACATTGACTTGAGAAAGGAGTGTTTTTCTCATGTGCTATATGGGTTTATCTCGAGCAGCGCTCCGGGAAGTGGACACGGATCAGCTTGTATAATATATACGTATAAATGTAACAAAGTACAGATAAGATTTAGTTCTAAAGTGGTCGAATCAACTAGTGCTGGTCTTCCACTAGGACCCTTTTTAGTCTCTACCTTACAGCTATTTCATCTTTATTACGACTGCGACTTAATGATGTAATAATAGTGTATGATGACGATTTGATTATTTTCGTAACACAGACTTACCCCAAGTATGAGTTCGACTACAAGGTGGAAGATCACCACACAGGTGACATCAAGAGCCAGTACGAGCACCGCGATGGTGACGTTGTGAAGGGCTACTATGCGCTGCACCAGCCCGACGGCTCCCTCAGGCATGTCGACTATTATGGTGACGACCATAGCGGGTGCGTTATCTTGACTTTTGATACAATCACAAAGAAACTATAGACTGCTAAATAAACTAAGTCAATATAGTGTAGACTGCTGCATAGCAAGACAAAGAAAAGTTGCAGTCAACCGGATTTGAAATACCCAATACTTAATGAACGACATGTAGGCAACCTGACAACGTATTTGTTATGAATAACAGCGATAGTTCTCTACATCGCAATCGCAGCGTCATCTATTATGCTAGTTGGTATATTTCAAAGAAACGACGTCACTTTTCGGGATAAAATGTATCCTAAATGTTAATTCGAGTTATACGCCAGCACTATATCGAATTTCTATCATATCGTTCACTAGGTTCTAAAAAGAATGTGATCGTAGTGCTATTTTTTCCTTTGCCTGTCCCACGAAAACGATATCATTAGTTTGGATAACAAGTATCCTAAGTTACGCCCCGGGATATAACATAGCTCATATCGAATGTTTTATTTGAATGCGTTGAATAGTTTTAATGTGATGACAGAAAAATATTCTGAAAATTGTGTTTTCGGATTCTGCTCATTAGCCCCCTTGATATTTTTTTTTAAACGCATTCGAACTTTTTACAGATTTATTATAATATAGATACACTTTATTGATTTGAATATACATCTTACTAATATCGTTTTTCAGATTCCATGCCGATGTTAAATACAGCACTCACCACATCGTGCCGCACCATTACAACTATTAAATATTATAATATATTGTGTATTGGCTGATATTGTGTACAATCTCAACAACCGTGTTCATCCAAATTATTATTTAAATAAAAATATTTATAAGAACATAAGTATATTTTTTATTTACTACCTTTATTTATAATATAATTATATTTTAATAGTACGAGTTCTTGACGGGTTTAGACCACCAGCGTCAATGCTTAATAAGTAGTAAATTGGCAACGAATAAACCGCGAATCCCAGAACACAAAAATAGTATAAAAGAAACTAGAATATTAAAGTAAACTAAGCTTAGATTAGATGTAGATATAACAAATAGCTTCAATATTACTAATCAACGCTCAACAATCTGAATCGACCAGTATACGTAGCTGTTACAAAGTATTTGCAGCTAGGTGTTAAAATGGAAAAGAAACTCAAACATGCGTTTAATCTGTTTGAATAGAGCTTTAATTAACAAAATAAAGAAGTCAAATTGTAATTAAGTTTTTATGATTACTTTCAAAGTTAAAGTTAACGCATACGCACGTAGTGTTACAAAATTATTACAAACACAACATCATAATATTGTAATGAGAAATTATTACTATCTACGACTAAGTGAAACCATTTTACCTTGGAGACCTTTGTTAAGTTTAATATAAAAGTCGTAGTCTTTGAACACCATGTATCATTCAACAATTGACATTAGTAATACAAACAAGTAAACAAATCAAAATGTTTGCTAAGGTTAGATTCATTACTAAAAAATATTTTACTTGAAATAAGTATCAATAAAAAAATTAAAAACCATAAAATACTCAAACCTTATTTAGAATATATTTTGCTACTAATGCCGCAAATCATTTTCACACAATGTGTATTCAACACGTAATTACCATATTGTTTAAATAAAACAACTAATTTATGTAGAAATATATTGCCATGATCTTGCCTTTAAAATATATGGAGATGTTTTTTTTTATTACTGATCAATTAATTATTATTTATCACCAATTTGAAATTAACATTAATATATTATTTGACCTGTTAAAATAATGAATCATAAATTACTACGCTTGTTTTACATATAAGAGGCTGTAAAATTTTGTAATATGAAAAAGACATTTATAAAAATTCACTTTAATAGCTGCTCCGACTTTACCAATACAAACAGTTTAATTTCTGGTATACATGGAAATGTCACTGTGGGTTTAGTGTTAGAATAGCCATGTTCTTCATTATAGTATAATTATATTTTTTTTTTATTTGGATAAACACTTTATCTTCCAGGTGCTGGGTCTTGTTGCTATGCTGGGAGTGGTATCCGCCCACTACGCATTCTCTTCGCAGCATCTCTACAAACATGATGGTCATCACGAGCCCGTCTCTCACCACGGACATGGCGGCCATGGTCATCACGATTATTATGTATGTTCTGACGTTAATCATTTTTTCTACTTATGTAAAATTGTTAAACTATTTTTCAGCTTAGAATTTGTACATAAATATGTTTTTCATTATTTTAATTAAGACTAAACGTTTTGTAACTTTTTGCAATGAGTATAAAAGCTGATAAAGCATGACATGCTTAAATATTATAGCTCTTTTAGATGGTACCTATCGTGATGACATAATTTTCGAAACATACAATATGTATGTTTAAAAATAAAACACACCTAGACTTGCAAGATAAAATGAAATAACTTTTGTTTCTTCTCAGACATACCCTAAATATGAATTTGGGTACAAAGTAGAAGACCCCCATACCGGTGACATCAAAAGCCAGCACGAACATCGCGACGGTGACGTGGTGAAGGGCTATTACGCACTGCACCAACCTGATGGCTCCGTGAGACATGTTGACTATCATGGCGATAAACACAGCGGGTAAAGTATTAATACCGTTGTAGTTAGCTACACATGATATTGACCTAAACGGATCTGTTGCAATGGCCGGGGATCGGCGTCAACTGTTGTAATAAAGTTCAAGTAAGAAACCCGTGTCGAACACTTGGAAGCCTTTGTATCCGTTAGTAATTGCCTCTTAATTCTGTCACCCGCAATTCCTTGAGTTCTTTTAATACCTGACGTTAGTTATGAACAGTTAGTGTATTGTATGATATTAGTGAGAAAAGTAGTATGAAATAATAGACTTAATAAGAATAACATATAATTATATAGATGTCATCGTTAGCCATTCATAGTCCACTGCTGGATGTAGGCCTCCACAAGACGCCGCCACTCATCCCTGTCCTCTGTTTTCCTCATGCAGCGCCTACCGGCGGCTTTAGACAGTACGTCGGTCCATCGGACTGGAGGGCGTCCGACACTACGTTTACCTAGACGCGGTCTCCACTCCAGGACTCGTCTGCTTTTTTATTATTATTTAATTATATAGATGTAGAAAAGAAAAAGATTTAAAAACTCTGCCGTGATCAGGGACATGGAAGAAAAACCTATAGCGCAAACATTGAATGCAAGATACCGTTGAGTAAAGACTCATTGAAAAATTTTTTTTTTTCAGTTTTCACGCTGATGTGAAGCACAGTACCCACCACATCGTGCCTCTTCATCATTACTAAAATGTCCTCTCAACTGTGCAGTTACCTGTGATATTTCATTTTAACCGAATGTTGTTTATGTCTTGTGTTTAATAAATAAATGACTTTTATATTTTGTGTATGTTCCGTTTTTTTTTTCAGATCTAATCCTAACTCATAACCTCTAATTTAGTGCCAAATCTAAGACATAAAATTTTGAAACTATTTGAAATGCATATAAGATGCAAGAATTTTAGCAAAAACATTCAAAATGGTTACCACCTCACAACACAATGTGCACATTGACAATAAAAAGTAAAACAAATGTCTAAAATGAACTCCGAAATCATTTGAAAGAAACGCGGGTATCTCAACTCCAAACGGCACAAATATGTAACCCCTTCCTAAGATTCCATATTTGCGCCGTTTGAGACCTTCAGCTTTTGAAGCAGCATTGCCAGCCTCTAACTCAGTCATTGGAAGATGTGAGGGCGCTAGAGTGTCTACACATGTCGCGTCCCAAACAAGCAGCCGTCTCATCTTCCAAAGACTGGTTGGTTATGTTAAGTATTAAATAATAATGTTTAAATAAATATTGCACACAGTTATTAAGCAATGATAGTGATAGATTCCTGATCTCTTACACTGAACATGTTAAAATAAAATAGATTTTAGAAGTTCAAATGTCATCCATAATTGAAGTGGAAATTTTAATTATTAGCAACAGATTTTGCGAATTTTGCACTTGTATTTCATGGCAAGAGAGGCAGAAGGAGACATTGATGCGTTGGAAAGACGAAGTTAAAAAAATAGCCGGCCCCAACTGGTATCAAATAGCCCAGGATAGAGACAGAATGTTGTCTTTGTAGGAGGCCTTTACCCAATCTGGGATTCTTAACTTAACAACAATAATACTATCCTTTATCCGTGCAGGAACGGAGAAAGAATACAAATTCCTGCGGCCGGGCGGCCTGTCGTAAGAGGCGACAAAACAACCCACAGCCAGGTGGTAGGGCATTTGCCCGACTAGATGGCTACCACCCCTGGTCTAAAGTATGTCGCCATAACAACCCTTAGTTGTGTTCCGGCATTAGTGACCAGGCTCCAGTCTCCTTCAAGAGAGCAGCAGCGCATTAGTAGTACCTTTGGTGTTACAAATGTCCATAGGCGATGGTAACCGCTACCCATCAAGTGAGCCGTCTGCCTGTCTGCTGAACTCCTGCAATAAAAAAAATAAAAAAAAATACTAACAATAAATTTAAAATTACTAACCAATTAACATGCTAAGAATACCTACTGTAAAAAGTAAGAATTAAATGGCTTCTTGTTATTTTTATTTATTTTATTTCATGGACACAACCTATATTTTTGTTCCTTGGATCAGGCAAACATTCCAGCAGATAGAAAGTCTCGTTGCCAATGGACGTATGTAACAATATAAGCGTAATTTGTGCCTTATAATAATAATATATTTATCTATTCAACACACTTCAATAGATAAAAAGACACACAACAGCGAACAGCATAAAAAATAACCTTTTAGTGGTAATTGTTATTAAAATTATGTAATTGTGCTAGTAATTAATAATAAACATAACTAAATAAATTCGTGTCCTTAATAAACGACGAAGTGGTTATAACAATTTTCAATTATTCCCTTCAGGATGCTACAGTTTCTGGTCTTTATGAGACTGTTTTTTTACTGCAAAGCGTCATCATCACAATCATTATTGCCCCTCAACTCTTCCTGTCGTCGCGCAGAGAGAAAGCATTTACAGGAAGAAAAATGTTGTTGTACGCGACTCTAAACAACCGTTGCGGAGTTGAGCGGGGCAACTCAAAGAAATCGAGGTGTAAAATTGAACATCTCACTAATGGCAAGTACTGTGGTTGAGGAAATGAGACCTTGACAGCAGATCAAACAATTCTAGGGAACATTTTCGTTATACGGTCGGACAGATATAATTTATATCCCGGATGAACATATGTATCCCATCGTTTCTGTGTAACAGAATATAGCAAAAAAAATGGTGCTGCGTTCGCATTTTTGGTGCTGCCGTTGCAATTTATGCAACGCAGCAACAACGCGACTAAAATTTCGCTGGCGTTACTCGTATATACAAATGACGAACAAGGCTTGAAAGCCGCTAAGAGTCCAATCGATTACAGCGTATATGCGTAGGAACTCTTGTTTTCAGTTTTCGGTTTTTGCTAACAAAAGTTCGTTAAATTCGTTTTTGTAGTAGTACAAACTGTTTTCAGTCACACACAAACATATTTTAGAGAGATAGAATGGTACATTCTTTTCTTGCGGATTAAGCCGGTTAATTTAGATTTATAAAACGACTTTTTACACTTCGAATGAAATTGTTGACTAAAACCTATTTAAACAAATTACGGGTTGTCTGGAAGAGATCGCTTCTTAGCGATACGACCGCCTATTGTGCACATTTAGAATATTTTTAGCCTATAAATTCATCTGTATTTTCTGTAAGTGTGTACAATAAAGTGTTATCTATCTATCTATCTAAAACCATAATATTTTCTTTCGCGACTTTTATTCATAATAAAACAACGTTTTAACGGTTTTAATCGCGGTAATTTATTTTATTTCCAAAACAAAGATATCAAGTGTCAATGAGTATTGTTCAATACTCCACTGAAAAGTGGGCGAAATGTCAAAAATCAAATAAATTACCGCGCTTAAAATTGTTAAAACGTAGTTTTATTACCTATTAAAACCAGTTCAAACAAAGTAAGAAAATAGATATATTTTTTTAAGTTTTCGCGACTGGTATACAATATAAAAATATAAGATTGTATTAAGAACGAAGATATTATATATTTAACTAGATGGAGACACGGTCATCGTACATCGTGGTTACATTTTATTCGTAGTTTAGCATTTATTGAATTTCAGTAAAGACACTAATAATATCAAACAATCAACACATATAATTGGTGATATTTGTAAGTCTGTTTTTACTATCAATTTTTAGTTGAAACAGATTGATTTATAGCAAAAAATATTGGTTAAATAAACATTTCGTATAGTTCGCGCCACGTAAAAATACCGCTGGCTTTGAACCTGCGCAGTGAGCGTTTTATCGATCAAATTGGTGGTATGAAGGGGGTGAGACGGGGTGATACTTTAGGATACGACTGTAAACCTGCGCAGACACATCCCCTCCACTACCGCTCAGCGTTTTTTTTACGTGGCGGGACCTATACCCGTAGCGATTGGTAACCAACCAAAAGGAGACGGGGAGTACGGAGACTTTTTGGTCCAAGAAATGTAATAATTTGAAACATGGCTTAAATGAGCGTTATATTTTTTTCCTAGCGACACACAAAATTCAGCAACTACAGGATTGGAGCTAGCCTGTACGCGTCGAAACCCGGCGAAAACTCCGCTGATGGGTCACATAGTTCATGTTAAAAATATTACGACCCTATTTGGCCGAACCGTCGGCAAACGTGTCGTTAAGCTAACACTACTTTATGTGCAGAAATAAACGAAATCAACAGTCTTGAAGTTTTGTTTGCGTAAGGCCGGGACTCCACCAAAGCAGAGATGTGTGCGGTGTGCTCTGTGCTGTGCGAGAAGAGATGTTTTTCAGCTCGGATGAATCCACCGAAGCTGTGCGGAAATGCGTAGTGTAGCAGAGATGTGTGCTGGCTAACCTTGCAAGTTTGCGAGGCATTGAGTGCTCAGTACGCATTCTGACACGAAAGGTAGACGATATCGCTATTATTACAAAGAAATTAGGAGGGGGGAGCGTGACATCGATCACTGCACGCCGCTCACATCTCCGCTTCCATTCGCCATACAAGTATTACATATCTCTCCCCAGCGATCTCCACTGAAGCTGAGCGGAGAGGAGATGTCTCAATTACGCAATTCTATTGGTTGTTTAAACAACATCTCCTCTCCGCATTGGTGGAGTCCCGGCCGTAAGATACCGAGCTTTTGACATAAAGTGCGAAAATGATAAACAGCAGAGTTTTTCATTATAAACTTTTTCAAGGAGGATCAAATTTCAATTATTTTAACTTCATGACAAATGTGCATGTTCAATTTTCGCTTTTTTGTCTCACTGGTCTTTACTTACTTTTCGATAATAATTAATGAAAGAAACTTAGGTAATTGCCATGTTTTATTACGAGTACAATATTGAGAAGACGCACAGTGCCTTGCTTTTGCCTCTCCCGATAATGGACATATTGCTGTTCGCTAGTCTCGCTAAAATTCAAAAACGGCTTGACCTATATGATTTTATTGTGCGTGTTTGAGCGGATCCGGGGATGGCTTACATTTAAAATTCTACCCAGTATGTAGCGTTGAAAATTTTTTTATTGCACAGAAGACAAGCTGCCGGTCCAACTATGATGGAGAGCGGTTACCGTCGCCTATGGACATTAGTAATACCAGAGGTGCGACCAATGTGCTGCGGGCCTTGAAGGAGAACCCGGAACCTGGCCACTGATGTCGGAACCCAACTCAATATTGTTATGGCGGCATACTCTAGACTAGAGGTGGTAGGGCATTTGCCTGACTCTGGGTTGTTTTGTCGCCTCTTACGACAAGCCGCCGGGCGCAGGAGTTCGTATTCTCTTTCCGTTCCTGCACGGAGAAAAAGTGTGTTTTAGATTTTAGTTTTCAGGACAGCACAAAGACTGCCGCTCTAGAAGGAATATTTTTAAAAAAGGTATTAAAATCCATCCCTCAAATACGGTTACCAAGTAGAAGCAATGTCAAATGCACCTGCATACACTTGCGAAATTGGAACAAATAAAACGTAACAAAAGTAATTAACCGATTTTAACTGTTCATAATCTATAACTGGAACCTTGGTATATCGTTTTTACAATAATATAAAAGTCGCAGCGTTTGACCAATATATACCATTCAACAATCGATATCACTATTAGTATCACAAGCACTAATAACAAACAAAATATTTCAACATGTTGTCTAAGGTACCTACTAATAATTTTAAAATATTTCGGATTTCATAGATTAAAAAAAAAATCCTTTGAAGTCCCTATTATTAATAGTATTTTTTCTTACCTTTACCTAAAATAATAAAATAATGTTTTTTGCATTTTCAATGTTTTTTCATCCAAAAAGAAAAAAGCTTTTGTTGTAATATTGGCAAAAGGTTTTCAAATACTAAGTCACTGTCATTTACCACTTTGGGAATCGGCATTTATTCTATACTACTAGGATATCCCGCGACTTTCTCCACGCTTGACTTGAAGTTCCCGCGGCATTCCCAGAATAAGAAGTATCACACGTTTTATCACATAAAATTTGTTACCGAGCAGTGAAAAATCGTAGAATGATTAGATTTTTTTTTAATTTGGCCATTTTCAACCACTCCCAGAAACATTGCCGCGGGGTCTCGGGATTTATTCCGAAATCCGCTATATTTTAAAATAGCGCAGAATTTTAGTTTAAGAATTTTCTGTCGATCAGCGATAACCGCAACGAAATTGGCCCAGTAGTTTTTACGTGAATTTCGAACAAATAGAGAAACAGGCAAACAGACAAGAAATCTAGAAAGATGCATCGTGTTCTCCATCTTTTATATAGTTCATTTCAGTTGTTTTTTATATAGCTTTAATGTAGAGACACGGCATGTTCACAATATTATGATATTATAGATATTATTTAACTTTGATTTTAGGTACTGTGTCTTGTAGCTTTATTGAGCGTTGTGTCCGCCCATGAAGCATTCTCATCGCAACACATCTACAAACACGACGGACACCATGAGCCCGTCTACCACCATGGCCACGGACACGGGGACTACGGCCATCACGACTATTACGTATGTCTTTGAAATTTGTTCGTCTTGTTCTTTCTTTTAAAATATAAAAATATATATTGTTATTTTTTCTTAAACACAGACCTATCCCAAGTTTGAGTTCGACTACAAAGTGGAGGATCACCACACCGGTGACATTAAAAGCCAGCACGAGCACCGTGATGGTGACGTGGTGAAGGGCTACTACGCGCTGCAACAGCCCGACGGCTCCCTCAGGCATGTCGACTACCACGGCGATGACCACAGCGGGTAAATAACATTCCTTAGTTCTATTTTATTTCTTCTACTTATAGTTAATAGGCGCACAAACTTTATCGAGACATAGCCAAACGTCTGGTGGATGTCTCACGTGACCAAAAGACTGGTTTATACCTCGGGCAACGCATCAGCATTGCCATTCAGCGAGGCAGTGTGGCCAGTCTTTTTGGCACGTTTCCGACTGACAGCGGTCTGGAACTAGATTTTATGGTTTAATTTTAGTTAGTACATATAGTTTATTTTTAGTTTAATTTATTTATAATTTCGTTTATTTTTAATTAGGAATATTTTACATTTTTACTTCTTTTATTTAAATAAGTACTGCTTATATACTGTATTTTCAAATAGTTAATGGTAGATTGCTAACCAGAAGAGATGTTACTATTGATATAGAATGATGCGAATTTAAAGGTAGCGAAAAAAAGAGGTGGATGATAATGCTCTTGTCTCACTAATGAAATATCATCCTATCAAATGAGGTGAAGTAGCTTAGTGCGAAAGTGTAGTTGTGTTGGTTTTTTCATGAAACATTGATTCATTGTTTGTGGAGACAACGGAGTATAAGGAGGGTTTTTTAAATAGTAGATTATTATGTCGCATAAGGTCTGAAAGTAGCATAAAGCATTACTCAAGTGACCTTTGTTATTAATCCAATTCTAACGCCTATAAAATGTGAAATTACAGTATTCATTACCTATTGCTACAAACTAACATGTATTTATTTTTTTCAGATTCCATGCGGATGTCAAATACAGTACACACCACATCATGCCCCATCATCATTACTAAATATTTATCAGCAAGTACTATCGGTTTCAGCCTGTAAAGAATGCCTTGTTTTGTTTGTAAATAAAACTAATTGTGTTGAGTATAAATATTAATGTGGTTAAACCGAAAACTTCATATAATTTTTTGTTTATCATGTATTAACTTTAATATTTCTTCAGCTATTCTTTTGTAAATAAATTTTTCCTTTCATAGTAGTATGTTTGAATGTATATTTTACCTTATGTCATTTTCCAATAATTTATATCAAAATCTTTTATTGCCAAAAATATTAGAGAGGAGGAATCTTCACATAGTCGTTGACAAGCAGCTTTAAAAACAATTAATGAAGGAGCTTGATGCATTAAGGTCTCTGGCATAACGTTCCGTTAATTTATTAAAGAAACAAAAAACGTATTTAGCGCCCTTAAAGACAATTAGCATCTTGCTCAACACAAAATTTGCCGCTAAATATGTTTAAAGAACTGTCAGTACGTTTTGTGCAAAACTTATTTAGGCAGTTTAATATGATTAACTAATTTTATTTAAAGGCGATCGTTATGCAAGCGGCCTTAAGACTCGATCACTTATTTTGGATGACTGCGTATTCTGCCCTTATAGGAAACGCAGTACTTGCAAAATGGCGTTGTCGACTAAACAACGTACCCAATTATCTATGTTTTATAACTTTTTAGTGTATCTAAAACAAGAAAAAATCAAGCTTTATGTTTTGATTAGAGGGGACACCATTTCTGCAGAAAAGTGACAAACCCAAAAATATCGATTACTGCAAGCGCAATTACTATTGGCGTGGTGTTTTGCCAATTTCTAACCATGGTTATATAATTATATATCATGCCTTAAATGAAGAAGATCGTAAGTGACAAATATAAAAAAATCCAGGAGAGCGTTTTTATAAGTCCTCATAGGTTTTCTACCCCTAGCATATTTACATTTTTACAATTGACGCAAATATGAGCATACGGACCCTGTATTACAATGTAAATTATTATATCAGTATGTTATAATAAGAAAATGTAGATCCTGAATTGTATCGCTTACGATATTTCCCATACATATCGAATGCTATGGAAACTTTAGTAGGAATTCTAGTCAAAATAAGCGACATAAGCCATATGCGAGCACAATATTCAAAATTATCCTTATTATGTAATACAAAGATCATGGAAAAACTAAAGAAGGAATGACAACCATCAATTAAAAAAAATAGGTAGGAAACTATGTGAATTTTCTAAATACTATCACCGAAAATGCAGGTTGTTCCTCTTTCGCTTGTGTGACGATTTATTATTTATACGTAACTCGCCAATCCATCTTACAGAAAAATGCCAGGTACATTGTGCCTTTTCTTAAGGATAGGGTGGGCCTAGTCTTATAAACAATTTTTAGTTCTTTGTGAACAAAAATTCTATAAACCTCAAATAACTATAAAGAGCAAAAGTTATTAACTCACATCAATACTGGCTAAAAAACATAAGTGCTGGTTTTCCGATAGAGCCTGGCGGTTATGTCACGTTCTGATACACTTTCACTGAAGGTCACCCTAAATGATCGTATTTCACATAAAAGTCGATAAACCGGAATGTGGATGGTTAAAAATCTGGTTTTGGTTGATCTACTTCCATAACTTACATACGATACAAATTGATTGTGAGTATTTTTGTATATAAAGTGAAATTGCTTATTTTCAAAATATCAGTCAACAACAAGACTTCGAGAGATTTGCAAGTGAACTCATCGTATTAACTTATTTATTACAAAATGTTCATGAAGGTAATAATTATAATTTACAATTAGAACTCTAATATTTCTTGTCAGCATACGGGTAGATAGTATCCACAACTTATGATTAGTGGTTAGATTCGTCACATGGACATCTGCGATAGTAAGAGCGTCGATATGTTGCTAACTTATTATCCAATTCTTGCGATACGATCCTTCTTTCAATTTAAATGAAAAATATTATTTATACGATGCCTAATGACAAGTGACCGTCTTTAGAATTTTTGTTTCTCGGTCTGTCTCTAAGTTTACTTCTAATAGGCTACGAAATGGCTCAAGAGATTTTAATGAAAACTTTATAGTCAAACCGCGAATTAATCTAAAGTTCCAGATATGCTCTATTTCAACATTTTGTATGGTTCAAAAGATATGAATATAAAATCAAAATTCGCCAAATGACGGGCATAGTATCATAGATAGTAGTTAATAGAGAAAAAGAACACAATTGAAATAATTCAACACATTTCTTGCAGATTTGCTTATTGGCTGTCTTAGCAGCAGCAGCAGCTAGACCTCAACATGGTCATGAACATCATGCCTACTCATCCCAAAGCATTGTACTGCATGCCGATAATGATCATGACTCTCACCACGGTCACCACGAGTCCCACCATGCTCCCGTACACCACGTCGTTGTGCCAGTCCATCATGTTGAAGTGAAACCGGTACATCATCATGAGGCTACTGTGTCTACGGGTCACCATGAGGAACATCACGTTGATTATTATGTAAGATTTCGTTTAACTAATATTTGTGTAAGTAGTACAAAAGTGTGTCTCTGCTATTGCTGTGAGGTATAACGAGGTTGCGTGAGATTCGCGGCGACTATAGGATACTCATTAAACCACCCCAGTGTGAATTAACTAAATCTAGTCCAGGGTCCTGGGATAGCAATTTGGCCAGCTCCACAACTTTGGCTTATGCGATTCCGCAGGCACTAGTTACACAAGATTTAAGGTTTTAGCTTACCTATCTGTCTAATTGAAAATTTATAAAGGGCGATTATCCTAAAAAAACAATTAAAATTTGTTAAACATTCGATTTCAAAACTATTGTTTGCAAATATTCACATGTCTACATGTTATTTAAACGACTAACATAAAATTACTGATTTTAATAATCATCAGATGTTTTCCCTTATGAAACATGCCAGCCTCCCTTGGGCAAGTGTGATGGCATATCGTCCAGTTGTAGATGTTTATGGGGTGATATATTTAATGAAAATATTTTTAACACAGGCTCACCCTAAATA
Organism: Dendrolimus punctatus; assembly: GCA_012273795.1. Classification (NCBI taxonomy): domain Eukaryota; kingdom Metazoa; phylum Arthropoda; class Insecta; order Lepidoptera; family Lasiocampidae; genus Dendrolimus; species Dendrolimus punctatus. The sequence goes on along the minus strand of CM022534.1, from coordinate 6,586,098 downwards.
TGCTTTCGAGTACGTGGTAAAAGACCCCCACACTCACGACATGAAGTCCCAGCATGAGACCCGCGATGGTGATGTTGTCAAGGGGTACTACAGCTTACACCAACCCGATGGCACTGTCAGGATTGTCCATTACACCGCTGACAAACACAATGGGTGAGTTACAGTGATTTTCCTTCCTCTATATAAACAGGTAATAAACCCTTTTACCTGTCGATTTTTCTAGGAATACTTACATACATTTGGACCCCTGAAATACTTATGTATCAAACATACAAAGCACGAATAATTTATAAACAAGCCGTAAACTTGAATACAAATGTTCAAGCATTCAAATTAACTCTATTTATATATTAGTATAAATGTCAGCTAAACTAACACCGCGCCTTATTGTTGTAACATGGATTGAAATGTGGGCATAAATTGTCGGAAAAATCGGAAGGAAATAGAATTGTAATACTTTACTCCCTTAATCTATTACCGTATTATATTAACATAGGTTTCAATATTGATCCATTTTTTCAAATAAAAGATAATTCTATTGATCTAATTATTTATAAATTTTCTACATTAATTTATAAATGAAGACTAGAAAATAAGTGCTAATTTAATTAAACTCGTAGCAAAGATGAGATACAAAATACAATGGTTAAAGAAAACACCAAGTATATTTGTTTTGACTTTCCTTAAATCAAAAATTTTAGGTGATTTTACCAATTTATACACCCTGCCGATTTTACGTTAATTTGGTCTACTTTTTTGATAATTTTCATAAGTTATTTTATTTGTTGGTCACAAAAATAAAACTTCGATGTACCTACATGTAACTTCATTTTTACTATCATTTACAGATTTAACGCTGACGTGAAATACGAGGGTCATGCTCAACATGTCGTGCCTGAGCATCATCATCACCACTGATTGACATACTAAGACCACCGCTAGAATTTAGGGATCATCGTTATTTTTATAACATATTTAATAATAAAAATTAAATATTACTGTTACGTCGTTTATCATTATAACTTATCCCACTTAGCGTCAAATTTACGCCACACTTATATTTATGAAAGTTTTGACTTAGGTAAAAAAAATAATTCTATATTATATAAGGGAATTAATTTTTATTAATATTAATAAAAATAATTCTATATTATATAAGGGAATTAATTTTAAATTTTTGACCAAAATATTTTTTGTTTTGATCGTCAGTTAATATTAACTTAAGGATGTTGTAACATGTTTCGCATATATAGATATGTATTTTATAAATTAGGTTCTTACAAATATATGTATCTACATATATTAGGTAGATAGGTACCTAATTATCTAAGTAGGTACCTATCTACTACTAAATTCTTCTAAGCACTATTGTTCGGTAAGTTCCCTTGTGACTCCAAGATTAGAACAACAATTTATTGTTCTGAGGACTCAATCAACAACATAATATCAAATTATAATTTTTCACAATTACCAAATTCGAGTGCACACTCATAAGCTTTTACGAAATTACAACAAAAACTACATAACACAGTTAATGAACCGTTTTTAAACTACCTATAATTTAGAAGTGAAATCATATTACCTTGGGGACCTTTGTAGACAATAATATAAAAGTCATAGCGTTTGTTCACAATGTAACAATCGACAATAGATACTATATCATAAACATTCAAACATAAACAAAACAAAATGTTTGCAAAGGTAAATTTGAGTTTTAGTAGAATTTTAACTTTTCCAAAGTGAGTGTATTTTTGCTGATAGAATTCACCATTTAAATGCGTCCCTGCCTACACTGCACGAGGACGCAGAGGTATGACGCGAATGAGAAAGGGTATAAGGGACACACGTGCGGCAAACTCATCCCCTTTGTCGTCATACCGCTGCGCCTCCGAACCGCGCAGATGAGGACTTATTTAAATAGTACGGCTATAGACATAAACTTCCCCAAACTTGACACATAAAATCTTACTCAGTCTTTCGATTTCCTCAGCTAGATTAGAGAAGTCGAACATTAAAGTTTTATAGTCACGAGAGTGGACATACATTTTCTATACCAAGACCTGGCACATAAATAGTTATTTTTAAAGACAATTTAAGGTCTATATAGCCGCAAAAGGTTGCAAGTGGAGTGCAAACGAAACAACATTTAGTTGATATTTACTTAACAATTATTTACCAAAGTAATTGCCAGATCTTCACGATATAAGTCGAAATGTGGTTTGTTCGTAATTTTTTATTGTTATTTTAAGATAAGAAAAAAGTTACCAAATCACCTCCAAATTATTGATTTAACTTTTTACTCCTTTAATTTTGATCGAAACGGAATAAAAAATATCTACTTCTTTATAAAAGAGAGTAAAATATTTGTTTTTAAATTGTTATTAAATACTACTGTGTATTTACTATTATTTACAATAAAATAATAATGCACCAGAAAAACGACCGCGTTCATGGAATCCCCGTTAACGCCCGAACAATCTGCACCGAACTGCTTAAGGACGTTGGAGCACCTATAAAGTCTTAATTACTGATTTTAGGGTCTGTATCTTATTGCAATCTTCGGTGTAGCAGCAGCACATCACGCATTCTCATCACAACACCTTTACAAGCACGATGGACATCATGAGCCAGTTTACCACCATGGACATGGACACGGTGACCACGGACATGATTATTACGTACGTATAAATTATCTGTAAAAATCCTGCTTTGACAGAAACATTTTATAAAAGCTTTATCAGTTACTTTTATTGCTGGAGTTCGGTAGACAGGCTGACGGCCCAACTGTGATGAAAAGTGTTTAACGTCGTCTATTGACAGTTGCAACACCAAAGGTGCTTCCAATGTGCTGGCAAACTCGAAGGTGTCTGGAAGGTCTGGAACTTGGTAAAATCTTTAAAAAAATGTTATTCACTTTTATTATCATGGTCATTACCTGAAAGTCGAGTCCCGGTTGAATTTGGAGCTTTCACTTCAAATCCTAAGGTTAGTTTTCCAATTTTTCTTCTTGTTGTCACATGTTCTTTGCAGTCCCTTATTGTGACACCATTAGCACTTATGTTCTTTCTCACAACTTCAAGCCAGCATTGCTTAGACATACCCCTTCTAACAGGACATGGCGGAAAAGGCGTGGCTAAACATTTATTACTCACATGACTAGCCGGTTTTGTTTATTATGTTGTAGACATATCCAAAATACGAGTTTGGCTACAAAGTAGAAGATCCTCATACGGGTGACATCAAGAGCCAGCATGAGCACCGTGATGGCGATGTTGTGAAGGGCTACTACGCGCTGCACCAGCCCGATGGCTCCGTCAGGCACGTCGACTACCACGGCGACCACCACAGCGGGTATTTAAATTCTTACGTGTTGTACAAATATAGTTCTATTTAATTCATATATATTAGGTTATATTAATTATAACCAGTACTCTGTATTTAACCCGTAACTGTAAAAATGATATGATGAATTGTGGTGCGAAAGAGCACGTATGTCAGAATAGAAGAGTATGGAAGAAAAATGCACATTGTGCTGACCCCAAGTAAATGAGAGAACGGGAATGAAAAGAGATATATTTTAGGTAATATTGTAACGTAGGCACTGGACAACAATTAATTACAAAACTTAATAAAATTCTTATAGTCCAAAAATAACGACAAGAATACCTCATATTTGATTATCGATATATGAAACACAATTTCTCAAGGCGCAAGACGTGTCATTCCTGCAATTTAATTTTAAGTCAAAAGTATAAAGTACTTTTTATAGATATAACAGAAAAGACAAAAAGCGGACACGATGCGTTTGTAATATAAAAGTATCTATCATATGATATTACAATGATTATTAAAAACATAAAGTTATCATTCAATACTCTCAGTTACTCTTCTCTATATAACTTGGGTTGTTGGTTCTTATATTTATCATAATCAAGTAGATTTGTTAAAATAATATGTGAGAAACGTAATAAAATAGGTATAATTATCTTTTTTTTCTAACAGATTCCACGCTGACGTGAAGCACAGCACTCATCACATCGTTCCTCATCATCATCATTACTAAAATTATCTACTGAACTTTGTAACCTTTTCCAAATATACACTGAAAAACATGTTTTCGTTGTTTTTTTTATATTCCAACAAAATTTTAGTCAGATGCATACTAGTTCATTTTGTGGATAAATTGGAATTTAAAATTAAAAATAAAAATTCCAGTAAAAAGGGAAAAAAATCTGAGGTATCTATTGTTGAAATGAGTATAGAATACAAAATATACACAAATATACCAAGATACTTGAGCGTATGGCACTCGCACTATAATCACAATGTCTAAAACGCAGGCTACCCGACATAAAAATATATAAACATCATAATAATAAAACATGAAATACTAAAGTCATAAACAACTTGAGGTCGGAGTATATATTTAAATCACGAAAATCATAATTAAATAAATTAAAGCCTGGCTGGATTATATTGCATCTTTGCATCAGAATGACAGCATGAAAGAGATGAAGAAAGAAATGTATCGCCTCTGCAAGAATGAAACCAAAGCTTTAGTGAAAGAGAAGCGTGAAAGAATAAAATTGAAAGAAGAAGAGAAGCTGACGGAGAACTTCGAGGCAAATACCAAACTCTTTTGGAGAGAGGTTAAGAAGTCTCGGGGATTTTCGTCAGCTTCCAGAATGGAAAGAATTAAATCTAAAGCAGGGGACATTCTTGCTAACCCACAAGAGGTTTTAGCGCGATGGAGTGAATATTTTAGAGAAATGTATGATACTATCCCGGATGCTGGCACCACGACTGAGTCTGTGACTGACTTCGAGGAGTCAGCATCCGAGATCACTTTGGAAGAGATCGAATGGTCGATAAGAAGTCTGAAAAATGGAAAGGCAGCAGGAATCGATAGTGTGTCTGCTGAGATGATCAAATATGGTGGCACCTGCGTCCGGGACGCTTTCCTGTCCTTATGCAACTTGTGCTGGAGGACGGGAAAGGTTCCCAACGACTGGAGGCGCGCTGTCATCGTGCCCTTGCATAAAGGCAAGGGGTCACGTATGGAGTGTGCCAGCTACAGGGCCATCAGTTTGATCAGCACAGCATCTAAAGTGTATGCGAAAATTGTTGAAAGGAGAATGAGAGTGGTATCCGATGGATTACTGTGGGATGCACAAGGAGGCTTCAGAAATGGAAGGGGATGTATGGATCAAGTTTTCTCGCTCCGCAATATCGTGGAGAAGCAGCTGGCTACGGGCCGGAAGGTTTTCTGCGGTTTTGTGGATCTAGAGAAAGCATTTGACAGGGTTGTGCGGAAGGACCTCTGGGACATATTGCCCGGATATGGGATTGATGGCCATTTGCTGCGTGCTGTACAGTCCACTTACGAGGACTGTATGGCATGCGTGCGGGTGGACGGCAGCCTGTCGCCCTGGTTTGACGTCAATATTGGCGTCCGGCAGGGCTGCGTGCTGTCGGCTTTGCTGTTTGTCCTATATCTGGACAATTGTCTCCAGAGATTAAGATTGATGGATGTTGGGGTGCGGATGGGTGATCTAGTTGTTAGCAGCTTGCTTTATGCGGATGATGCCGTGCTTTTAGCCGAATCGCCATCAGAACTGCAAACACTAGTCACAATGATGAAAGATGACTGTCAGGCGAGAGGCTTACGTTTGAATGCGAAGAAAACAAAGGTGATGGTGTTTGAAAGAGAAACAACCAGAACGAATGCAAGGATAATGGTCGATGATGTTATGCTGGAACAAGTGAATGAGTTTGTATATCTCGGATGTGCTTTTAGCAGAGATGGAAGGTACACCGCTGATATAGAAAGAAGAGTGAATTTGGGGAATAGTGTGAATGGAGCGTTAGGTAAACTTCTAGGCGCTAAGAACCTCAGCCAGAAGGCCCAGCTTGCCATACACAACGCGGTGCTGGTACCTACGCTCACGTATGGAAGCGAGAGTTGGGTATGGAATAGAGAGCACGAAAGTAGAGTAAACGCGGTCGAGATGCGAGCACTGCGCAAAATCTGCGGAGTGACGCTCGCGGACCGCGTTCGTAATACCGAAGTAAGAAAGAGAGTTGGTCTGAAAGAGAGTGTCGGGGTGAAGGTAAGGAAAGGAATGCTCCGGTGGTTCGGGCATGTGGAAAGAATGTATGATGAAAGAATGACTAAACAGATATACAATGCAAAAGTGGTTGGATGCAGAAGTCGCGGAAGGCCACGACACACCTTCCATGATCAAATTGATCGTGTACTAGCAGAAGGTGATGTCAGGAGCCTTAAAAACAGACGAGCGTGCATGACAAGAACTATGAATGTCAAAGAAGCAAGTGAGGTGTGTAAGAATAAGCCTAAATGGCGCTCTGTTGTTCGTGCCTACCCCGCAAGGGACCTGGCGTGAAGTTATGTATGTATGTATGTATGCATAATTAAATTAGTGTACCTAAGAGTATAAGCGGTTTTACGGTACCTTAGCCATCGCGTTCAAAATGCGATTATGAAAATCACTTTTTACACGAGCTTATAAATCTTCTAAATAGTAAAGTGATGAATTAAATTTTGATTATAACAACTGTTTACATTTTCTTCTTTGTTTTGTTAATTTCGACATTATGATTGAATGCTACAGAACCAGAACCTATGAGAGAATATCAAATATATATTTTTATGACATTTTTACGAGGACATAAACCTACCGTGTTTATCAAAAATGTGTATTTGGTAAACACGGTATACATATAATATACACTATTTTGTAGTTAACGGAGTATGTATTTTAATACTCCGTTAACTACAAAATAGTGGTGATATACAAAGGCGAGCTTAACCCTAAAATTAATTTTCTTCCATCCAGCAAAGTATGAGTCTAGCGACAGTGGGAAGACAAGAGGCAGGGTTGTGTACATGAAAGTTGTTACATAAAAGTAGTTATTGAAAATAAATATTACAATATAAACTACATACATACATATTCATATATCTATACATCCCTAGTATATACATATATATCAGTTAATTAAGATAGATTCTTTAGATTTAGATATGTAACTTTTAAAAATTGTTTGAATGTATTAATTAAAAGTTTTAATGTATTGAATTACAAAAATGTCGTTATATTTGAATTATAAATTTTCATAGGCATGTGTTAAGTGTTTAATTTTAAATTACAATTTATTTATTTATTTTTGACCTAGATACAGTTTTCAGAAATTTTATAATCTTCGAGGGAACTTCCGTCATAAATATGTTTTTTTCTATTGAGAATCGAAATAAATAAATCAGCTTTAAGTTAATACCGTCAAATGTTGTTATTATTGGGCTACAAAATCCTAAAAAGCATTAATCCAAAGCATAATAAACCCATATCTCAAAAACTACTTGACTTATCTCGTTCAAATGAATTTTTATAGTAAGTAAAATTTAAGCTCTGTACCACGTTCTTGACTATTTTAACAATCATATTTATAAGACATTCAATGTTTTTAAGCAAGAATAGTGTGTCTGTGTGAATCTCAACTTTTTTAATGAAAGGTGACATTTTGAACTGGCGCAAGAACTTCGTAGTTTAGCGCCAGTCAAAGCTCCACAATTTAGGGCTTATAGTAACGCCAAACCTTGGGGATTTTTCGGTATTGATAACCGGGATTCCATAGACGCAGTCGCTTTACAGATGCATTATTATTTTATTGTGAGTAAAATAAATTATTATTAAAAAAATAAAAGCTATGAATGTCAAAGAAGCAAGTGAAGTGTGTAAGAATAAGCCTGTATGGCGCTCTGTTGTTCGTGCCTACCCCGCAAGGGACCTGGCGTGAAGTAATGTATGTATGTATGTAAAAAAAAATATAATCAATTTATTAATGTTCTTTTATAAAGATGTAGATAGATGTTTTGTCCTGTTTTGATAGAAATTGAAGTAGTGCATTGGTTTCATGTTAATAATTTGGAGTTGATTTGGTAATTTTTTCTCAACTTAAAATAATTATAAATAAACTAGCTTCTGCCCGCGACTTCGTCCGCGTGGTGCGGTTTTTTAACTATCCCACGGGAACTCTTTAATTTTTCGGGATCAAAAGTATCCTATATGTTGACCAGGGATATAAGCTATCACCATACAAAATTTAATGTAAATCGGTCCAGTCGTTTCGGAGATTAGCCGGTACAAACAGACAGACAAACAGACAAACAAAGAAACATAAAATTTGAAAAAAATCGAAATAAGTTCTATTTCACTTCTTATGAAAACTTAAATAAAATTATAATAAAAATTTAGATATTACATAGTTATGTACCATAATATACCTACTTAGCATCTACAAAGAGACTTTATTAAGAGATTTTAAGTAGATGCATTTACCAGGGGGCCTAAAGTGGCCAGTTTCGCCGATTCTTATTACGACTAGGACAAGTATGAAAACAAAGTGAAACTTTATGCTGTCTTACACATACTATATGTGTTAATTTTTCTAAGCGATTCTCCAAAAGCCGCTGCTTGAGGCCTTCAATTCTTATTATGTATGTACAACGTTATTTCCCTATTTAAAGGTGATCGACAATTATAATTAATATGATGCTACGCTTGTTTGATTTTAATTAACGGGTTTAACAGCACAGTAAATTTGATGTACCAGTTTCCTCAAGATATTTATATTACCTGTCTTCACTAGGTGATATAATTACCTTCTAAGTGTTGGTAATTGTAACAATATCATTTAACTAGATACACTAATTATTATGTTCAATTACAAATCCATAAAGGCTGATTAAGCAATTATGTCCACATCATTACAGACACCCATAACATTATTGATATCACTTAATTACAATCTAAATTACATTTATTGTTTAAAACAAATAAACATGCAATGTCAAGTGCAAACATAAACTTTTACGAAATAAGGTCGCAAAAGTGTAACAAAGTCAATAAACCAATTTTTTTCTGTAATTAATCTCAAATCAAAACCTTGGTCTATCAAGTTAACAATAATATAAAAGTCGTAGCATTTGATCAACATGTATCACTCAACAATTGATATTAGTACTACGAAGTACCAGTAAAAAACTTTTGAAAATGTTCACTAAGGTACGTTGTTAAAAGTAATTCATATGAATTACTTGTCTCTTTATTGAGAAGCACTGACTATAAGTATTATGAAATAACTCTAAGAACTATGGGAAACCTGATTATTAATGCTTATGCATATACTATATGCTATTTTAGTGTTACATTAAATCATATTTAAATCACTTAATTTGATACCTATAGTTGTCTATAATAAAAAGACAGCTTCCCAGCAATATAGCTGGACTAAACTATCACATCCTTTTCTGTTTTACTTTTTATCTCCTGTATAGTTAAAAAAGTAATTATAATAATTTTAAGCTTATCATTATTTAGCTTTTGTCTAATAACAATTTCACTTTTATTTATTTTTAAATGCTTGAGTTCAGCAAACATACAGACGGCTCATCTGATGGAAAGCGGTTACCGTCGCCTATGGACATTTGTAACATCAAAGGTAATATCAATGTATTGCCGCTCTCTAAAGGGAGACTAGAACCTTGCCACCAATGCCAGAACATAACTCATAATTGTTATGGTGATGTTCTAGACCAGTATTGGTAGCCATCCAGGCAAGCAAAAATATATTAATTGTATTATTTCTCCGTTCCTGCATGGATCACTTACACCTAGATTATTTTGGTACTCAATTCAAAATTTGTCTTTAAATAGCACATCAGATGATATACGCGAGATCTACAAAGTTCAAAAACTATTTTCGTCATCCGAGATAATAGGATATTTTCTGTTTTTTCATGAAGACTTGATGAAGATTATCTGTATTATTAAATTATGATTGCAGGTTCTGTGCATCGTTGCTGTATTGGGCGTTGTATCTGCTCACGAGGCGTTCTCATCTCAACATATCTACAAATATGACGGCCATCACGAGCCTATCCATCACGGTCAAGGGTACGGAGATGATGGACATCACGATTACTACGTACGTTTAAATTACAATAATTTCTGTAACATACATTTTCTACTACTTTTTTTAATTGGTCTGCAAAATTGAATATAGATTACAATCATTTATTTTTTATCTTCATGAAACCGTTTCATAGCTTAAAGTATATTCTGTTTATGCAAACACGGCATGCCTAATATAATTGGTTATCTACGCACTATGAATATATGACTTTATTCAAAACTAGCTTCTATCCGCGTGGAATAGTTAAAATAGCCCCTAATTTTGAAGCATTCTTCATTAGTGCTCCGCTCTTATTGGTCTTAGCGTGATGATATAGCCTATATAGCCTTTCTCGATAAATGGGCTATCTAACACTGAAAGATATTTTCAAATCAGACCAGTAGGTAGTTCCCAAGATTAGTGCGTTCAAACAAACAATTCATATATTAGTATAAGATAAGATATTGATAGTGTTGCAATTGTTTAATACAGACCTACCCTAAATATGAGTTCGACTACAAAGTGGAAGATCATCACACCGGTGACATCAAGAGCCAGCATGAGCACCGCGATGGTGACGTGGTGAAGGGCTACTACGCGCTGCACCAGCCCGATGGCTCCCTCAGGCATGTCGACTACCACGGCGATCACCACAGCGGGTAAGCATTTTGAGTATTACTGAGTTAGCTAAAGCGCCCTTAGATCAGAAAAAAAGTTGCGATTATTTGAAATTGCGTAAAATAAAATAAGGTTTAGTTAGTTTAGATTTGCATAATATTTTTAGATTACTATTAATTATTTTATAAAATTATTAATTATTTCATTTTCAGATTCCACGCTGACGTGAAATACAGCACTCACCACATCGTGCCCCATCACTATCACTATTAAACATCATGTGAAAGCATGATGAAGTTGTAAATATTTTATAGCGAAATGTTTAATTTCTATTGTAAATAAATCATATTTATTAAAAAGAATTGAAATACATTTCAAATAATATTGTTTCTATTTATTAATTTGAATTTTCTACGCGGTTTCACCTAATTTATTTTAGAATCTATAATATTTCAGAGAAGATGTTGACTTTGACATGATAAGTAAACTATTTTTATACCGGTTATCAAATTGTCAAAGAAGCAAGTGAGGTGTGTAAGAATAAGCCTGCATGGCGCTCTGTTGTACGTGCCTACCCCGCAAGGGACTTGGCGTGAAGTTATGTATGTATGTATGTTATCAAAAATTGACGGTCTCTATGGTTGAGCGGGCTAAGCCTTTTGCAGCCTACCTCACTGCAACACAGTCCGGTTTCGATTCCTGGTATAGTAAACTTCGAAAACGTATTTTTTCCGTTATTTACTATGGTCTGGGTGTCTTGGATCGGCCCCAAAGCAGTCTGTTGTATATTACCAATAACACAAGCGTAACTTGCTTAAATTGGGGAATTCAATATGTGTGTTTATCTGTCGATTTAAAAAAAATGCATGCAAACTTCACTTCTGCCTTTAAATCACATGAAGAGGAGATATAGAAATCTTTCAATAAACAGTTTATGTACATTAGTATGGAAACACAGAATTATTTATGTATAATTGCGCAGCCTCAAATATTTAACGACGATATTATTTAGAAAAAAAAACAAGAAACTAAAATAGTTAAGCGAGTGTTATATCTTGCAAAGCGTTTGAATATTTTACCAAAACAATATTGTCTATATTGCTTTAGTAAATTTACACTAAGGTGGCTAATCATTTATTAGCGGTATTATTATATAGATATAAATATCATTATAATACAATACAGACAATACTAAATAGTATATTCTACTTGTATAACATATGACTGTACTGTAATTTTTATCATACAGTGTGGATGTAGTTTATGTTATTGACATAAAACTGAAATAACTTATCATGTCTACACTAATTGCCTCTTGGATTATTATAATTCAAAATTATTCTTAAATATTTTGAATTACATTTATAACTTAAAATTTTATTTACTTTCCAAAAATATTCCTAAAAATAAACTAAATTATAAACAGATTAATTAATATAAAGAATGTAGCAAATCGCTGCCAGAGGGAAGCGTGCCCAGAAGGCTGGCTGCATTGCCACGCTGTATGGCAATGCTGATTCGTTGCGCGATTTGTATATTTTATTAAGTTTAACTATCAAGAAATCGAAGATCTTTTTGTAATTATTCAATAGTAACTAATAAAATGATATGTTTTATGGTTTTTCTGTATTTAATAAAAAAAAATTAATGTATAAAATTTTAATCTTTAAGTGGTCACTTAAAGAGTATCTTCCTTACTAGCGTCAAATTTTTAGACAAACACTGAAGGAGAAAACCCTGAAATGTATTATAAAAAACATATTTGAACAAACATTAGCTAGAAATCTTATTATTTTATGCCTTTTCATACCAGTTAGGTATTATTATATCCTTATTTTAATGGATGCAATTCGTCACTCAAGGGTAAGAAAAGTAATACCGTTGAAAAGTAGCAGCAAACCACCTACATGTGCAAGAATCTGGTTTTGTTTTAACAACTTGAAATATTCTTGCGGCAATTGAAATTATGTACCTTTCGTAGTACTATAAAAAGTCCGGTTGCACAAAAACATAATATCAGTTGAGTTTCACCTTCCGACAGTAATAATCTAATTATCCCAACGAAAAATGAAGGTAATTTGGGTTTCAAATGATTATCTTCCCAGTTTTAAATACCGGTTGGGTATCAAGGCTCTTTAAAAGCCGGAACCCATTTTCCTATTTTTATACTTAACATAATATTCGATATCCCTCGACGTGAGACAGTTCGTATACATTTATCGTTAACGACATTTGAAAATATCAAAAAGACTTGTTTGTTTACGTTTTTGTTATTAAATTTGGTAAGATTTAATATTCTGTAACGAGTATATAGTTTTGTTCAATTTAATGACATCTTTGGGGAAGGTATAATTTCCACCCTTTAAAAAAAAATGACAGACTTCACACACCTGTATTCTTAGTGTCATTAACAAATGTCGTTCTGAGAATTAAGTGACGTCAGATTATTTCTTAAATACTGTATTCTAGATGTGTATAGAACTGAAACCCATATACTTAAAAAAGGAGAAGCGAGTTCATTATCTGCTAAATCTACTGGTAGTGGTGGTGGAAATTCTAAACACATTTTTATTTTACAGTACTTTGTATTAGCTGCCGTTCTCGCCGTAGCTGCCGCCCAGCATGGTCACGACCACGGTCACGGCCATGCCTACTCATCCCAGAGCATTGTTCTGCACACTGACGGACATGATGCCCATCACGAATCTCACCACGCCCCTGCACATCAAGTCGTAGTACCAGTCCATCATGTAGCAGTTAAACCAGTATACCATCATGAGGCCGTACACTCCGCAAGTCATCAGGGACACCATGAGGAACACCATGTTGATTACTATGTAAGATTTAAGATTTCAAATTGTAATTGATCGCACTTTACAATATCCTCTATTATGCAATTTGTTTGTCTTCAGGCCCACCCCAAGTACTCGTTCGCGTACGAAGTGAAGGATCCCCACACTCATGACATGAAATCTCAGCACGAGACCCGCGACGGTGATGTCGTCAAGGGATACTACAGCCTCCATCAGCCTGATGGCACTATCAGGATCGTCCATTACACCGCTGACAAACACAACGGGTGAGAATGCCTATAGTACATCAATAAAAATGTAAAACTCTAGCTATATTTTGATACTCCAGCAATATTATGACCATCAAAATTTATGGTCGCCAGTAGATAACTGCGAAACAGTCTTTTGCGGTTTATTATTTACTTTTGTCGAAAAATATTATTTCATAATCATAGTCCGCTTTAATACTTTCCTTTTGTTTCACAGATTCAACGCTGACGTGAAATACGAGGGTCATGCAAAACACATTGTCCCTGAACACCACCATCACCATTGATCTCCTATTAGACTATAGTTATTATGAGACTTGTTATATGTATAAAAACTGTGCAAAAATTCAAATATAGACCTTAAGCTATACTAAAGTATTTTATTCATAACCTTCAAATTCAGTAGCAATTCTAAAGAACTGAAATTTGCTCATATCAATTTAAACAATAATTAAAACAAAATTCTGTAAAAAGAACAAAAATACACTAAATAATAACAAACCACTTTCCATGTAGCAAATTATTTTCCAAAGATTTTTTTCGATCATAAATTACGCTGATAATAGAAGGAATAATTGTAAAAGAAATACTTTTCAAATTTAACATGAAAGAAAGTACAGACTGATGTACAAAAAGTATTACATAATTCACCACATACATCGAAAATAAATTATTCACAATATACAAGTATGTAATATACATCTGAAGGCAGTCTTAATCATCGATCTCTTTTAGACAGGTTATTATATATACTAGCTAGCTATTGCAGCAGACGTCGTCCTGCCCGGAAAAACTTCGATCGATATGCCGACTGCAGCGCCAGCTACCGGGTCCAATTGTAAACCAACTTTGAAACCTTTGGCTCATGCACAACAACTAGATTCTATAAAGAACATAGACAAACATTCATTTTTATATATAAAGACTAGGATATACCCTACTACTGCTATGCTATTGCATCCAAGCTTGACTTGAAATTCTCGGGAAACAAAGTACTATTAGAAAAAGAATGTAAGCTATCGTTTCAATGAAAACTGTATCGAAATAAACTATTGTTTATTCATCAGAAAAATTACAAACTGCCCCTGGGAAAATTCCCGAGGAATTCGCAGGTAAAAAAAATATCTTACATTTTATTACACAAAATTTTGCTATCGATCAGTGAAATAAAGCACATTGGAATTCGATTTTTTTAATCTGGCCATTTTAAATAATTCCCAGAACAAAAAGAAGCGGAGATTTTAAGTCTGAGAATTTGCAAAGGATCAGCAAAAACCGCATCGAAATGGGCCCAGTTGTTTTTACGTGAATCCGTACAAACAGAGAAACCGAAAAATAAACAAGAAATCTAAAAAAAATGCATCGTGATCTCCACCGTTTATATGGTGTATTACAGTTGTGTTTTCTTAATAGCTACAATGCCACAATATTATATAGATATAGATTATATACATTAAGTATTACATTTATTTTGGTTTGGAATTTGTATTTTAATTCATATATTATGAACCTTATAAGACAAAATAACACATGGATTTTTATTTAAATCTTAAACCATAGCGAAGCCGTTTCAAGACAAACATTCAGGCAGAATGAAAAAGAACTATGATAATTTTAAAAACACCAATTCACGCTCAAACTGATATTAGACGGTTCATTTCAATCAAATCAGTTTCTGTCTTTCAATTTGCATGAGAGCGATTCCATTAACATCAACTTAAATGTTCAAGAGCACTGAATACCAGTATATCCTTTCAGTTATTTTCCTTTCAAACAAATTGATTCAATTTGGTTGGTCCGCCTAATATTAGCATAATTCATGTAAACATTATATAACATTTTTTTAAAGCACATTTAGAAAAATAATGACTTTATTTCTCCTCGTCATGCATGCGTGTGAAGTTTTTGCGAAATAACACAAGTACTAACAATTTAAACTGCCTATAATTTAAAAGTGAAAACATATCGCCTTGAGAACCTTTGTTAGCTATTATATAAAAGTCCTAACGTTCGTTCACAATTTATCATTCAACAATTGATAATCTAACTAAAACAATCCAAAATGTTCTGCAAGGTACCATTTTATTTTTACTAAAATTGTTGCCTTTTTATAAGTTTTTAAAATAGCTGATATATTCATAGAGAAGAAAACTCTTTTGACATACGTTCTTCTTAAACTAGATTTTACATTTATTTCCAAGTTACTACATACAGTTGAATTTTTCAATTTGAATTTTTTCAAAACTATATGAAATAGTAAAAAACTCTCAAAGCCCTTACCCTTAGTTTGCCTTTTCACTTTCAGCAGAAGTGATCATTAAAAGTTACACTAAGATTTAAGATTTGATATAATAATACAGTATGTTTTTTTCAAAATCAGCATATTCGATTCCTGATAAAGATTATTGATTTTTCGAAAATCGGCCCCGAGACTCCTTTAGGTCTCTTTCGCTATTTTGTTATAGTGCAAGATTTGACCCTGAAGGCTCACTTGAAAAATTAACCTGTATATTAATGAAGATAATGAAGTCTAAACTCATAAACCTTTGAATATTTGTTTAAGGTATTGTGCCTCGTTGCGTTGTTGGGCGTTGTATCCGCCCATGAAGCATTTTCATCACAACACATCTACAAGCACGATGGACACCACGAGCCCGTCTACCATGGCCATGGCGATCACGGCCACCATGATTACTATGTAAGTTCTTTTTTAATAGCCCAATAGTCCATTATATCACCGTAATATACATAACTATCATATGATTGTACAATGATTTTGTTATTACACAGACCCATCCCAAATTTGAGTTCGAGTACAAGGTGGAGGATCACCACACTGGGGACATTAAGAGCCAGCACGAGCACCGCGATGGCGACGTTGTGAAGGGCTACTACGCGCTGCACCAGCCCGATGGCTCTCTCAGGCACGTCGACTACCACGGTGACGACCACAGCGGGTAAGTCTTGAGTATTTACTACCACTTATAAAGGTCAGCCAGTGACTATTCACTGCTAGACGTTGAACTAACATATACTGTGGTCCTATGCTTCCATCATCAGCCTCAATCAAAAACTTTCCGCAAGGTATCTTGTGCATCGTGGCGGTTGACTAGCTGTGGCTAGGTCCGTTCTATACTACGCTTTCCAAGTTGTTGTCTCCATTCTCGGACACGTAATCTTCCCTTCCTCAGCCATCGCTCCGGCAATGGATGTAGTCGATCCAAAGCCTCTCTAGAGTCTGGTGTCCCCACTTTTGAGACATGGACAATATATACGTCACGCTTATCTAAAGCAGATTTGGCTTTAAGAATATACTAATTATTATGATGTCATTTTGTATTTATGAAATTTGAACGGACTTATTGAATAAAATAGGACTAGGATATATTATATCCCAGAATTTTTTGCAGAATACGGGATTCGAATTTTACGTGAGCGAACTTGAGAAAAGGGGTCCAGTGATAAATAAATTGAATTATAAACAGTATAAAATTGCAATTAATATAAGCGTAATTGTTAGTAATGGTCAAATAAGTAGAATAGAATAGAATATACTTTATTGTATAAAAACGCTACATAAAATCAAGAACATTAAATACAAGTACAATCGGCGGTCTTATCGCCCATGGCGATTTCTTCCAGGCAACCTTTGGATGCAGTCGGTAGTTGCTAAACCTCCACTCGTAAAATAATTTCGTTTATTAATAAAAAAAACAGTTATATATATGATAATATACATACTCAAATAAATACACGTATTATATTATATACATACAATAGTAAACAATAATACTATAGTTTGAGGTCGTAATCTTTAACTAGTCTGTCTGTGGTCGTGTCTGCTTGATGTTTAGTGGTAATGCATTCCAGAGTTGAATGGCCTAAGTATCCTTATACCTACTCGTATATATTAGTTTACTTATTTATATCGTGTTCGCTTCCAAATTCACATATTTTTTTCCTCTTTTCAGATTCCACGCCGACGTGAAATACAGCACTCACCATATCGTACCCCACCATCATCACCATTAAAACATAAATGTTTCAAATAAATAAAACTGACTGAAAAACTGTGTAGCAATGTTAATATAATACAGAAAAATATATGTATTTATGTAAGATTAAATTATGTTTATTTTTTCAAGAACCGTCTTTAATTTTATGAACAAGACTACTTAAAATTATATTAGTTATTCTTAGAGCAAGAAATAGTGTTTTCAAAGATAAATAAATATTGGGCGTCGTTGCTTGATCTTTGTAATATCAATCTTTATAAATAAAAATAGCTTCATAAGTTACATAATTTCAGAGCATAAATCAAAGAAACTCATTTTTCAAGTTACTCATGAATAATACGCAACAGATGAACTAATGATTTGGATAATGGAAACAGAAATAAATCATTTATTAGTGTAAAAAGAAAACTTAGAAGCGAATTGAAAACCTCCTGCTTTTTGAAGGTGGAAAAGAAATGGTAACTGACATAAACTATTGCATATCCTTATCATTGCATATAGATACATGCGTAGTTTATATAATGCACGAATATTACCAAGGCTGGTATTATGGTTTAGTCATTTGTTATGACACGGCATTAAAACGAGTGCTAATAGAATGTTACACTA
Organism: Dendrolimus punctatus; assembly: GCA_012273795.1. Lineage (NCBI taxonomy): Eukaryota > Metazoa > Arthropoda > Insecta > Lepidoptera > Lasiocampidae > Dendrolimus > Dendrolimus punctatus. The sequence goes on along the minus strand of CM022534.1, from coordinate 6,567,819 downwards.
CCTTCCCACTCCATATGGCTCCACACCCACTTTGTTCAAGGCGATCACTGCAATCCTATTTTCTTTAACGCCCCATTCCATATTGTAATTTGATAATGAACACGAATAAATATGTAAAATGGAGTAAAATCGTAAGAAGGTTTTTAAAATAATATCCGTGTTCCAAATTCAAAATAATTAAAAAGTTTAAAAATTAAAAGTTTTTGTGTAACAGTATTTATGGCCAGACTACCAGGGCGTTCCACTAGGGACTCACAACGACCACGTTCACGACCGCGATTTTTGTCGTTCCACTTGCTTGCGGACGTTACAATCCTAAAAGCTGGTGGAACGGGTTATGGGGCGTTGATGTCATTAATGTCATACGCAAATGTCATTGGATGATATGAAAATCGCGCCTTTTTCAATAGGGATGACAATGTTAAAAGAAATATAGCTATTTATACAAAATGTCCTTAATGGGTGACCCCATTGGTATCGGCTACTTCATCGCGGTAATAATTTCGAAGAAAGCAATTCGCCTAGCTCAGATGAAGAGTGGACGTTAAGTTTATAAACGTAATACTAAAAAATGTGATCTCAGACCACGTATTACACAATATAAAAATATAGTCGATTGTTATTCAGATGAAGAATTTAAAAGCCATTTAGACTTTCAAGAAATACATAGAATTATTTGTTGTCTATCTATCTATAATTCTGAATTTTGAGTTATAACTCTGCAGCAAAAGCTATGTCTACAAACAATTAATTTCTCATTAATTATATAATTATATTCAAGTCAACGATAATGAAAACTGATTAGAAATAAATCATGTAAATAAATATTAATAACAAATAAAGGAAAATGATAGATGGCTGTTTAAAATACATTAAAATTAATTTTACAAAATTAATAAAGAAAGATATTTTTCATTCGCCATTTTGTTTCAAAATTCGCGTCTTTTTTAATGTATTGACAAGAGAGAATTAATGCTCTGTGGTCAACGCCCACTTCGACCCACCTTTTGACATGGGTTGTTGCGGGTGTTGTGTGATCGAAAATGATGACGTCATTAGTGACGTTTTCGCCACGACCGCAACGCTCGCGGTCGCCTTGTGGAACGGCAAGCTGAGCATTTTGGGCGTTGTGCGTTGCTAGTGGAACGCCCTACTAGAAACTAATAGATATAAAATTAAATGTAAGATTAGGCCATAAAGGGATTTTTTGAGGGATGACAATATAACGATTTATGATATGATAAATGACATAAAAATAAAATTTGTAAGGAGTATGTTAGTAAAGAGTGTACTGTAGCAACCCCATATTATTAGGAAAAATATAAAAAAGAGAGTTTCTAAAACGATCGACCAAAATTTTTAATATTAACACCAGTATGTATATAATAATATGGTGTAGGAATTTACACTAAACACATTTAGATTAAATTTGTCAAGGGGCCTCTACGTGTTGGCCTTTCCATGGCCCCATGCAACCCCTTCAAAAGTTCAAGCCATTTTTATGGCCCGTGGACTTAGGGGCATACAATATACCCCATAAACGCACCGCTTCTGGGCTTAGGGCTCCCATTTACAGAGGAACGGACAATATACCCGTAACGCTTGTCCAAAGTCAATTAGTGGGTCTGACACATCGATTACCTCGATGTTACAGGTTACATCACGACATTTTCCTTCACCGCTAGTACAAGGAAATTGTATCAATATATGTATAGATTAGATCAACAAAGTATTTCAGTGGTGCATGCTTCCCGGCCATGATTCGGATTCGCGCTCTTTGTGTTTGAGACGCGATTACGCTAACCACCAAGCTGCCGCTGCTTTAGTAATATTTTATATATATCAATAATAAATTATAATGCTGTGATGATGAGTGGCGCCGGTTTAGGAAGGCCTACGTCCAGCAGTGGACTGACGGTGCCGAATAACACATTTCCATATACAAACAAAATTACAATCAAAACATACACATTAAATGATAAAAACAAATTATTAGGACATTTCACCGCGGTGTTTTCAGTGTCCTAATATGCACTGTAAGGTAAAATTATTCCCAAAAAATACGGTAAAGACACAATATACTAGCTAATTTTCAAGTTCAAGAAAGTTAATGTTATGAAAAGTTGCCGCAACTTGTCACCCGTGATACAAATATTTTATGCAAGAATCTGGTTTGTTTTTAACAAGTTTATGCATTATTCTTGCGGCAATTGAAATTACATACCCTTTGGTGACAGTATATAAAGTTGAATCGTAAAAAATAAGTTATCAGTTATATTTAATACATCAAGCAGTATCACATCAATACATTTAGCACTTAGTAAAATATGAAGGTAATAAATTAATTAATTGTTTTAATTATAAAAAAAATACTTTTTACTAAATTAATTACTTTTAGAGTAGACGCGTGTTAGTTTGGTTGGTAATGTACTGTTTAAATTTTGCTTGGGAAAAACATGCACGTCTAATATAGATAGATTTTCTGACCTAATGTATATATTATTACAATTATCACTAGTGGAGGTAAAGAAAAATATCTTAAGGATATTTATTTGCACAACGGAATTAATGTTATGCGAAATCTGCTAATCCATCTAGTAAATTCTTAGTGGTCAGTCAGTCAGATCAGTTTCTCAGTGGTCCTCTAAACATATCTGACTAAAAAATGTCTTTTAAATTCGTCCATTTTCTTCTCTTTTAACAAAGTTTGACCAGAGCTTGTCAAATCAAGAATTGTAGTCAGCAAATCGTACAATACTACTACAAAAAGTAGGTAGTATTTTACGTAATCTAGTCCCTCGCCATCTTCATAGAATCTCCACAAGCAACCTTGCGTTGATTATTTGCCAGCAAGCCCTCTCAACTTCAGAACTGATCTGTTCCGTCGGTCATCGGTTCTATGAAAAACGGACTGTCCTGCTTAGCCACAGTCCTACGCCTCTTTAGCTTTCTATATTGTTATTTCTTAATGAAATATTTTCATTTCTGCTTTTATCCATAAGAACGAATTCGAGTAAAATTTACTCTGTTAACAATGTCTTGAACGGAATATATTTACTGGTAATACCTGATTATGAATACTTTATTAAAGGACAGCATTTGACAGTACCTACGACACAACGGCTCAAATTTTTCAGTTTTAAAATTTGATATTCATTTACAGTACTTCGTATTAGCTGCCGTTCTCGCCGTAGCTGCCGCCCAGCATAGTCATGACCACGGTCACGGTCATGCCTACTCATCCCAGAGCATTGTTTTGCACACCGACGGACATGAAGCACACCACGAATCCCACCACGCCCCCGCACACCACGTCGTAGTACCAGTTCATCATGTAGCAGTCAAACCAGTGCATCACTACGCGGCCACACACTCTAGTGGTCACCAAGCGCACCACGAGGAACACCATGTTGATTATTATGTAAGATTTTAGACTTCAAACTATAATTGGACTCATTTTACAATGTCTTGTATAATGCAATTTGTTTCTCTGCAGGCTCATCCCAAATACTCATTCGAGTACCAAGTGAAGGATCCTCACACTCATGATGAGAAATCCCAGCACGAGACCCGCGATGGTGATGTAGTCAAAGGGTACTACAGCCTGCACCAGCCTGATGGTACCATCAGGATTGTTCATTACACTGCTGACAAACACAACGGGTAAGCGGGCCCAATGTTCTTATATAAGCATTAAAACCAGTACTTCAAATATATACCTTATCATTTTTATGTTTGATTTTTAAATACATCTTTATTCACAGATTCAATGCTGACGTAAAATTCGAGGGTCACGCAAAGCACATCGTCCCTGAGCACCACCATCATCATTAGCCTCCCAGTATACAATAGCTATTAATAAAACTTGTTATTTTTGTTAAAATGTAATAAAATATAAAGTCTACTGCATTTACATCTTTTACTTTTATTCCTGAAATAGCCTATGAATTCTGGAATATATACATTTAAATAATATTGTATAAGTGCTTGGAAATTCGTGCAGGACATAGGGTTCCGTAGATGTGACAAAAGTTAACTATTTTCTTCAATCTCAAATACTATTTTACCGATAATGTACAAGAAAAGTTTTGGTAAAATGCTTTTTAAGGTCTACCACCATGTTGATGTTTTTAGAATTTTGGTCGCTAATATCTCACCAATTATTGACATAGTGAAAAATGAAAAGGGAACATCTTTATGTATTTTCAAAAGATCTTACTAATGATACTGACGATATGATTTTATTGTGTAAAATTTATTTTCAATAAGTAATTTTAATGTACATTTAGTTATAAGAACCTATACTACTACTTATAAATGCAATCATATTGTACACAACCCTGCCTCTTGTTTTTCCACTCTTACTAGACCTATAGGTTTGCTGGAAGAAGATTCTTTTTAGGGATATGCTTACCTCTATACAGCACCACTAGTTGTAGTTTTATAGTTAGTTATTTTGTGTACAATAAATAATAAAGGATACGGCTACGAAAATATCAACCCTTGGTTAAGTTTTCGGGGCCACCACAACCTTTTATTTTTTTCGCAGTTTCACCATATAACTTTGGTAGAGCTATCTATACGAACTAAACCTTCTAGTAATTTCCATACAGAAAGACGGCAGCATACTATTTATAGTTTAGCATAACTTAATAGACATAGTTCATATTTTGCAGAACATGTAAGAAATCTATTGAAATTTGTCGCAGAATGTCATTGTTGCGACAGTAACAATATTTTTTGTTTGTCACAACTTCATTAATTTTTTGAAAAATAATTGTAATACAACTTCTATATGTATTTAAAAAAAGAGCCTGACACATTAATAATTATGGTTTTTTATGGATAATGTCAGCAATTAAACGAATAACAATTGGAAAAATTATAATATAAATAAATAATTAACAGAAACATGTTTTGCGTGCTCAACACAGTACGGTAATTAGGGAAAAAACAAATAAAAAAATATCAAATTAGGGCGTAGACGCGAAGCTAGTCCCGCGCCACGGAACTAGTGTTGTGCCGCAACATCCTGCGGGGTCTTGGAAGCTGCTGCTTCCAATGTAGATTCCTTTTGTAGCTCCAGGAGGAGACAAAGTACTTGACACCTATTCTGTATGTGTCAGACGTAGTCACCCCAACAATGATGATTTTTTTTATAGCTGGACGTTTACTGCGGAGTTCTTTACCACTTCTTTTCGTTTAAACAGTGATAACATGTTGTAAAGCGGTGTTCATAGAATAGTGTTTTCACTTACATTATGACCTTCAAAAAGAGTTCTTATTTTGGATAAAACTTTTGAATTTACTTTAGACCAGGGGTGATAGCCATCCAGCCGGGCAAATACCCTACCCGTTCCCGCACTCTATTTTCGAAGAAAAAATGATTTACATAATTATAAAAACAGGTGACGAAAATAGCTATGGAATTGATTTGTGGACATTTGTCTAAATTTACACCAGATACCCCGGTCTTCCGATGTCTTTATCCAGGTTCTACCCTGACTCTCAAGTATAAAAGTGAAATTAAAACAAAACACACATGAAGAGATTAATGCGAGCTTCTATGAATGTCAAAGAAGCAATTGAGGTGTGTAAGAATAAGCCTAAATGGCGCTCTGTTGTTCATGGGACCTGGCGTGAAGTTATGTATGTATTTATGTAAGAGATCAATGATGATAATGCGCGCGCGCATACACACAAACCAGTTAACATTTATTTAAAAAATAATGTAATTTTAGAGATAAAAATTGTTAAGTAAGTCACACAACTTTTTGGTGTCCTGCGATACGGGCTAATCCTAGTGCGGAACCTATGTAAGCATAATTTCTGTGTAATTTTTTGACAATAAATTGATTTTATTTGATTTTGATTTGAATGAAATTATATCTAACGAAAGGTGTGTGCTTACATCGTAGTAATCTAAGAGCCGTTGTATGTAATTAGACCCATGTTTAATCACTGTGAGGTCCCGACGCCATGAGCTTCTACAAAGATCTATCAAAACGACTTTTTGAATTTTCGAGTTGGAGGTAGTATATTAGTTAATTTTTAATGTACTAATTTATAATTCAATCTTATCACTCATGGTAAATTAACTTTGTGCCAGATTCCACGCTGACGTGAAATACAACACCCGTCACATATTGCCCCACAACCATCATCATTATGTAAATAGGTATTTTATCAAATAAATATTTACACTTCAATTTTTGTCTAATGTTAGATAAGAAAGTATTTGTATAATAAACATACCTCTGTTTCTTAATTCGCTTAATAACCTTTATCGATTAATTTGTAAACAGTTAAAACCTAGTATCAAATACCTTTCATATTACAATCTCTAAGGTCTTTGTAAATGACATGTTGTTTAGATGATGTTTATCGGCTAGATAATGTCATAGAAAGGAACACAAAACTCAATTGGGCATTAACAGTAAAACTATTGAGACATTTTATATTTGAAACATATTTTAATTACATACTCAAAACTTATTAAAACGTGAAACGATCAAATAATAAAACATACAATTTATTTAACATAACAAGTACAAAGAACATATCACAATAAAAAAAACTTAACAAAATACTTAAAATAAACTAAATTATAAATATAAATAACGTAACAAATCGCTGCTAGAGGGACGCGTGCCCAGAAGGCTGGCTGCATTGCCACACTGTATGGCAATGTATTTATTTACGATACTAGAGTTCCAGATATAAATAACCCGGAACTTAGCTACCGACCGCTGTATCAATGATGCAGACCATACTACAGGGACCCCGAAAGTGTGTAAGCAAAACTTCCTAAAATACTATCCATAATCATTTGTAAATCAACATTTTTGAGAATAACTGATGGGTCAACAGGAACGACTATCAGACTTGTCTATAGAGGCAGAAAATCTAGAAAAACTGAAGTCGTCTTCAGCTATGGAATATTTGATAAATAGGTTTGCTGCAAAAAAGGCGAGAAAAGCGTATCTTTGATTTGAATTTTTAGTCTGACTTAGCTTCTAGGGGCATTAGGTAAATATGTTATAATAAATATATAATTATTTCAATTCCTTATTCCTTATTACCTTTCCTTTGGGCCCCTCAACACATTTTGATTCAGGGCCCGTCTAAAGCAACCTATGCTACTGCAAAGGAAAATGTACTATAGTATATACAAATATGAGATATGAAAAAATCATTACTATACCTTGCCATAACATACTACTCGTATGGAACTTATGTCAATATTTTTTTTAATTTAAATTTAGTGAGGCAAATTAACGGCCAATAAGATATAGGACGGTCCTATTTTGGAAAATATAAACTAAAATAGAATAATTGTTATAATTATAAATAGGTATATCGGCAAAATGGGTGGCAATACACGCACATTGATAAGTTAAAAATAATGAACATCAACTAGGTATATAGTTTTTTTTCAAGAATTTTCTAGTAGTTTTTATTTAATTTTCATGTCTCTAAATGAGGGTGGGGGAAGGCAAATTTTTATTTGTTCATATTAGCTTTCTACGCTATGAAATAGAAAACTATGTCATACAGACTTTCATGATATCGAATGTCATACTCCGCAAACTGTTATGTAGATTACACCCGATTTCCAACTTTTATAGTACTGCGGCTACCTTATGCAATATACGTATATATAAATATTAATGACAAAAACATATGTTTAAGAAAAGATAAAACAGGTTGATATTTCAAGTTCAAGGAACATTAATGCAATTAAATAAAAAGTTGCCGCGTGCCACTCGTAAAACACATATTATATGCAATAATCTGGTTTTGTTTAAACAAGTTTACGTGTTATTGCAGCAATGGAACTCACATACCCTTCGTTCATGGTATAAAAACTTTAATCGCAGAAAAGTAAATTAACAGTTTCAATTGATATTTCAAGCTCCACTATTATAAGCTCTCTCTTCCAATATGAAGGTCTTAATTTATTTTTGCTTAAATCTGCTACTTAATTAATTAATTTTTAATGAAAAAAAAAGCTTTTCTGTCTAAATGAAATTAAATCCTATAAATATATATGTATAAAGAATAATTGGAATAACGAGTGTTCAATTTCACTTTTTGTAGTTTTTGAAATTATAAATATCAATTTTATTTATTAGTATAAACATTTTAACAATTAGTTAATTACTTAGTACTGAATAAAAATAAGAAAACGTAACCATAACTAAAGCTAAATTAATATTTTTGCTTATGTTCTACATAATATCTATAGATCGTTGAACCTAGGCCATTGTTATCTTTGGTTAAATTACCCAAACGCTTCCCGCGTTTCCTCTCTGAATCTTCATACTGATCGCTTGCCCGAGGAAAGCACCAGCCTTCTGATCATCCGAATAGTGGATTAGATTAAATGTTATTACACTATTTACAATAATTATTTTACAGTATTAGATTAAATCGTCAGTAGAGTAGTATAATAATACTTTTCCTAAGAACATTTATCGTAAAATTAATTTTGTACGTTCATTTTGTCTTTCAGTGTTTCGTATTCGCTGCAGTTCTTGCCATAGCCACTGCTAGACCACAGTATGGTCATAACGATGGTCACGGTCACGCCTTCTCCTCTCAGAGCATAGTACTGCACACCGACGGACATGAAGCCCAGCATGAATCCCACCACGCTCCCGCACACCACGTCGTAGTGCCAGTCCATCATGTAGTAGTGAAGCCAGTGCACCATCATGAGGCCGTACACTCTGCAAGTCATCATGGACATCACGAGGAACACCACGTTGATTACTATGTAAAACTTTAAGTTTTTAATTATAATTATACTACACAGTACATCATTCGTCGTCAGTCGATCACAGTCCATTGCTGGACATAGGCGTTTCCAAGTTAGCGCCAATCATCCCAGTCTTGCTCCTTCCTCATCCAGCGCCTACCGGTGAGCAGGTCGTTAGTCCTTCGAGCAGGAGGTCGTTCGAAGCTACGTTTACCAAGGCGCGATCTCCAGTCCATGCCTCATCTGTTCCATTGGCCATCGGTCTTGCGAAACATGTGACAGGCCCACTACCACTTTAACTTGCTAATTTTGCAATCTATGTCGGTTACCTTAGTTCTCTTCTTTCCATAAGAGAAACATCCAATATAGCTCGCATTACAGTACATATGTATTACAAAGTAATTCGTTTTTATTCAGGCTCATCCCAAATACTCATTCGAGTACCAAGTGAAGGATCCCCACACCCACGATATGAAATCTCAGCACGAGACCCGTGACGGTGATGTCGTAAAGGGGTACTACAGCCTCCACCAGCCCGACGGCACTGTCAGAATCGTCCATTACACCGCTGACAAACACAACGGGTAAGCGATGTCTATAATAATAATAACCCATAAACGTCCCATTATTGGGCTCATTGGCGGGTTTGACACATCGGTTACCTCTAAGCGCAGATTACATGACTTTTCCTTCACCATAAGCACGTGGTAATTGGAACGGTATACACATTAGGTCAGCAAACTGCCTAACTGGGGCATGTTTTCCGATCAGGGTTCGAACCCGCGGCCTTTTGAGTTTGGAATGCGAGGGCATTCATCACTAATATCACGGCTAAAGCAAATAAATATATTACATATGTATTAGCTCTAATTGAGATTAACAGATCTATTGAACGCATTAATTGGAGCGATTGAACCAATACTCCAATCTAGCCATGTTTGCTTTTTAATATCCTCGTCTTTATTTACAGATTCAACGCTGACGTGAAATACGAAGGTCACGCCAAACACATCGTTCCTGAACAGCACCATCACCACCATTGATCTCCAAATACACTATATTTGTTACGTGGTTTTATTATGATTGTTAATTTATTTATTAAAAAAATCTTACAATAAAACTCATATTTATTACTATTCCTTAAAATCTGTGAGTTGAATCATTTCTAGAATTCTTAATTAAGAAACGGGGTATACATGTAGGTTCTACACTGTTAGCTAGCTAGCCAAATAAAAATAAACTCATATTTTTAATTAAAATCAATCAAACATCTTTAAATATGCATTTCTTAGAAAAATGACAAAGTCATCAAATCCTATGCAAAAGTGGTTTGTTTCCTATGATCGCTAATTATATCATTTATTATAAATATGACAATAATAAGATATTATATATACAAGAATGAAATAACTATTTACGTAAAAATAGAAATCTTTGCAAAACAATCATGTGAAATATCTTCAATTCTATAGAATTTTATCTGTCTGTCTGGTTGTACCGTCTAATCTCTGAAACGGTTTTGACGGGGCTTTCAATAGTAGAGAGCTGTTGTTATAAGGAATAACTTTGAATACTATTTTTTCGGGTGCCACGAAAAAAAATCCATGTAGACGAAGTTGCAGGCACTGCTAGTCCTATAATAAAATTATTTAATATATTACTGAAATTCCTGTGGTAGCTCAGTGGCTAACGTACTCGCATCTCAAAATCGCATTTAAAACAACGTAGGTTCGAATCGACATTGGAAAGCATTTAACATTTAAACAATTATCTGACTTAAAATGCATATTTTTAGTCACTTGCCGACAGTGATGAAAACATCATGTTTAAATGTTCACATCGAGTAACCGATGTTTGAAGCCCGCCAATCTGCTTCAGCGAAGTGTGGTGAGTATTTACGTTTTACCAAAAAAATGGGGAAGATGAAACCCAACAGCGATATGTGTAATAAAATTTCATAGTAAATATGACTTAATCAATCGATTTCAAGTTTTGTGCGCGGACAGGGTACATGAAGCGTTTTCATCGCAGCACATCTACAAGTACAACGAACACCATGAACCCACCCAACACCACGGCCATGACGAAAACAAACATGATTATTATGTAAATATTTTCAGCTAGATCTACCTAATTATAACACACATTGTCCTATAAGGTTTTCCCGAATGTTAACACACAAATAATACTTCATTCAAATTGTTTTGAGTGCTTTTTTTTAATCAACCGCATAACAAACACGCCTCATCACGCTGGTGTAATAGGCAATGATAAAAAGTCTAGGGTCGATCCTAAGTGCTCAGAGTAAATATACCGTCGATTTTTGAAATTTTACTCATTAGTTTAGTTTTCATTTTTTGATTAATTATTTTTATTATATTACATCACATGAAAGATTATTCAATATCAAGAGCCAACACGAGCATCACGACGGCGACCTGATGCAGAGCTATTATACGTCGGACTAGCCCGACGGCTCCCTCAGGCAGTTTTGGTATTTATTCTGCAAAAACAGTGATTAAATATATGAGAAATCAGCTGACCAAGGTTACACATATTTATTTTCAGATTCCATGTTGATGTGAAATACAGCACTTACCATATTATCATCACTATTAGGATACAATTATGTTTTCAAAGAAACTAACAGATTTTAAAAAATATAAATAACAATAAATTTTCATTGACATTATTTGTTATTTTTTTATATTATTCGTATTTAAAGATTATTTAGGTACTTATTTTAAAAACATTCCTATCGTTTTCTTTCAATTCGAATTCATCAAAGATGATGATGATAGCTCTTGGGTGTAGAACAAGGCTTAGCTTGTATTTATCTATAGTAATGAATAAATGTAATAGCGGTTTTAATTTGTCCGTTCCTTTCTCAAAGCCGTTGGAAATTATCTTTATCATTAAATTTGGTAAAGGTACTTGATAAGGAGGATAAATATTATGATAAATACTTGAATTCTACAGCATTCCATTATCGAGTTCTTTGACTTTGCCAGCCCAATGAGGTTGAGTTTGGTAAAGCGGTGACGGGTGTCGAGCCTAAGCTCTTTATCCCGACGTTCGCTGGAATGATGGTTATTGGAGTTTTGGAACCGCCGTAGTGGTCGGCAGCTCTCATGGTCTATCAGCGGCTTTTAGTGGCCTTCACGAACTTTGTGTTGGCTCCTTCAGCGGCATGGTGGCCAGCCTTGGCGTCTGATGGCCATCGCGGGCATTGGGTGGCCATCTGAGGCGTCTGGTAGCCTGTCCTCTGCTTTATGATTGTGGCATTGCATAGATTCTGCTTTATATAAGGTTCAAAGATTACATAGATAAAGCAGCGTGAAAAGTTATGATATTTTAGATCTATTGTAAATCCTAAGGCCGTTTTAGAAGAAACAAAAATTGGTTATAACTTAAAACTTCGATAATAGTGCTTACCTTTTAAAGAACATTTTCTTACAAATTTTTGAATTGAATCTAACATGTCAGCCTCCACTATGTTTTCCAAAGATAATTTGGACGGGTGACTGGATGTTGACCGGCCAGTCTTTATCGTTGGTGTAAAGGTTCCTCTTCCTGAAGATGTATAAATCTGATACATTGTTTAGTAAAAAATTACTTTGTGAATTGTTATAAATTGGGTTAGGTTTGAAGCTGGGATGGGCTCCATTGTTTACCTATTTATTTGAATATTAAAATTGATTTTAGAAGAATATTATATAATTAAAAAAATATATATATAATTCATTCAAAAGTAATGTAGAAGATTAATCAATCAAGTCCAAGAAAATTTAAATTGAAAATTAGCCTCGTGCCACTAATGATACACAAAAATCTGGTTTGGTTTTAACAAGTTTAAAAATCTTGCGACAATTAAGCTTACATACCCTTTGGTGACAGTATAAAAAGTCAAATCGCACTTAAGTAAGTTATCAGTTACATTTCACATTCCGAGTGTAATTAACTCATTAGTTACAACTTAAACATGAAGGTATTGGGTTGTTTTTAATAATATTATTAGCGAAATTTTACTTTAGACTACTTTGACCATTGGTTTACGAGCATTGGCCTAATTGATTCTTTACAGTCCAGAGAATCAAGGAATCGTTTTCTAATGGGTGATTCGCGAAAATAAGCTTGCATATTGCAATTCTAGTGCTGATATTACAGGATTAAGCCCCAAAGTGATCTATTTTACACACATATATTATTCATATGACAAGCTTAACTTACCAAATTAACGAATTGGTTTCTTGGCAATATCTGTTGAGTGAAAATAACTTTTTGAAATCCTTAGATATGTTTTGTAAATTACGCAAATTATCTAATATATGTGCCTGTTTTTTAATTAATTTTGGATATTAATTATGACAATGTTATATTCAAATTCACAAGACATTAAAATTTAGAACAAACACGTAGTCTCTAGATACACAGATATTTTTTTCATTTCGCAGTACTTCGTATTAGTTGCAGTCCTCGCCGTGGCCGCTGCCAGACCACAGCATGGTCATGACGATGGTCACGGTCACGCCTTCTCATCCCAGAGCATAGTATTGCACACCGACGGACATGAATCCCACCACGCTCCCGCACACCAGGTCGTATTACCAGTCCATCATGTAATAGTCAAGCCAGTGCACCACCATGAGGCCGTACACTCCGCAGGTCACCAGGAACACCATGAGGAACACCACGTTGACTACTATGTAAGAATTTAAACAACAAATCGTCTTTTAATTTACTTTACATATGCTATACAGTACGATTTGTTTCTCCTCAGGCTCACCCCAAATACTCGTTCGAGTACCATGTTAAGGACCCCCACACTCACGACGAGAAGTCCCAGCACGAGACTCGTGATGGTGATGTCGTCAAGGGCTATTACAGCCTGCACCAGCCCGATGGCACCGTCAGGATCGTCCATTATTCCGCTGACAAACACCAAGGGTGAGAACACCGATATAAATTAAACAAATTCTTCTTTACATGGTATAAAACAGTCGCTTTCCGCGTTTGTCTCTGTCTGTACATCCGCTAACTCCTCCTAAACCACGCAACAGATTTCTAAGTAGTTATCAGTTTGGTATTTTTTCAAGGACGCTTTACATACATACTAGCTTGTGCCTGCGGTTTTGCTCGCGGTATTTAATAACCTAATTCAATATTATTGTAAGCAAAATAGATCTTCTTAATGGGATCTATGTGAAAACTCGTTTTTTAAATAAATCCAATCCAGTTATCAGAAAATCGTGTACAGGTTACATTACAGGTTAATTTCAGTTTCTTCAAATTGATTTACGCTCTTTCTTTAAAATTTACAGATTCAACGCTGACGTGAAGTATGAGGGTCATGCAAAACATATTGTGCCTGAACACCAACATCATCACCACTAATAGTCATCTAACGGAAATCTTATAATAATGTAAACATACTTGTTATTTTTTAACGTTTCTAATTATTATTAATATAAATTACATATTTGTATACTGAAGCGTTTCATTCTTTTTTTTTTTTTGGCCAGGGGAAATCCGTTTGAGGACTAAGCCGCGACAGGCACAGAAGCCTGGGGGATGCTCGCGACCCGGTGAGATAGTGTGGGATTCGCCAGATCGGGGGTGGCACTAGCGTGCCCGGTCAGAACCGGTGCCACGCTATTGCCACTCCCCACTTAGGGATACCCACTAAAACCCCTGGGTGTTCCGTCCTGCGCCTTTTGCCAGGGCTACGTGTATGCGGTTTTCCCAACTCCGCTACCCTGGCAGGCGTGGGCCCCGCTCACTGGGCCTCTTCCAATGCCGGGGGAGTTACTCCCCCGGCGACGACTGGGTCTTTTCGGCGTGGGGCGGTCTGTAACGCGCCCCACGGGAAGAGAGATGAGCGCGCGCGGAACACTCGCGCTCTCATCTCGACGGCATGTGCGGGTGAGTGAGAACCTCTATACCCCTAGAGGCCCCACCCGCGCCGCCCGCTTACGGTGGCCGAAGGTCTAAATCAGACCTCCGGCGCCGACGCGTCCTCCTTTGTCGGGAGCGGAACAGAGAATTACGCTCACGCTCCCGTTCCGCCTAAGCGTTTCATTCTGATTTAACCTACAAGTGTTTTGACATAATTCCAAAGTCATAATATATATTAACTATATGTAACCTTAAAAATGTATATTATAAATTATATTTAAGTTTACAACTCCTAAACAAACAACATTCCGTAAAATTACAAGTTAACTATTTACAAATAGAAAAAATTGCGATGAGCTTCTTCTATGACTGATTGTAACAAACAAAGGTTATTCTTAAATTGCTTTTGGCACTTTATTTAAGATAATTTTTTTAGAGTATTTCAGTCAAAACACAAATAATATTAGTTTTGGAATCTCCAGCAAAAAGTATTTATTACTTTGGTGTGGCATAGTACTGGCCACCAATACGAAATATTTGAATTTAGAACATGGATTATTTTCCTTCCGTTGCTATTAAAATCGCCATATATTACGCACGTGCAGTTTTCTTTAATAATTAAAATATTACAGTCCACAACGAATTAATATTTAAAGAAGTGTTTAACAATTAGTGTTCTCATTTTTATCTCACTTTATCTCATTTTTAATTCATTTCTAAAAATATGTTTAAGTATCAAAATGTAAAAATTGAGAGGAGAATATCCTATTAAGCTATCAAATTAATTTATGGTTAAGGACCTTTACAAAGTTACATATTTTTTATCTTGATAAAACCAAAACCAAAATCACAATGTGATAAAATTTGCCTACCTATAGAAACAACCACTTTTAAAAATCTTAATGTTAACCTGTTTCTTGTTTAGAAATCCGGTGTAAGTATTTCTATAAATAGCAGATTCAAAATACGTTTTTACAAAATTAGTTATTTTAACTCCTTCCTCCCCGATGCATTGCACTAATGTGAAAGAAAAGTCTTCTTCAGATGTTGAATCACTCAACTCGTTCCGTGTACATTACTATTTACTATAAAGCAATAGATAGACGCGAAATTACGCATGTTTTATATACCAATAAGATCATATGCTGACCTGTCCTTCTGGTCATAAAAAGTAAATCCTTTGCCGTAATGTTTTAACTATGATCGTGCAAAATTCTGGAATTATTTTAATAAAAATATCATATTCATTTCTTTATGATATATCACAATACTTTTTACCAAAAATTGCAAGTCTATACAAATGAAATTTGGGAGAAATATACTCTATATACCGCTATATTAAGATGTAAATAGTTACTATATAATAATATGGATACCCGTCAAAGTTATGGTTCTTTTTCAATGTACTTTGGTGGTTGGGCTATCGCTAAAGTGATATTGAAAAACTGTAACCGTATTGCTTAAAGCTTGTAGCAATGCCATTGTCCTAGAAGATTTTTTGGTGCTGGTTTTTCGAGCAATAAAGGGGTATATTACATAGACGTAGTCATTTTATTTTATTGAGAAAATAATAAAGTAGTATTTAAAAAATGATACCAAATTATTTACGTCTTTTATAATGATGGTGATATTTTTATTCTGCTTTGATAGTAATTGAAAAAGCAACAGGGGTTCATGTCAATAATTTGGATTAGTGATTTGGTGTTTTTTCTTTCTTACTAAAACTATAGAAAAATTACAATAAAACCCGTCACGATCCGACACGTTACGTCTCAAATCGTAAAGATTTATGTGATATTTTTCGTAAATATTATTGATCAGTAAATATCAATGCAAAGTTTTTTCCTTTGTACCCCGCTATCGAATTTTTGCGGCAACCGGAGCCTTAATGAATTTTTTTTTTTTTTTTTTTTTTTTATTGCAGGAGATCAGCATACAGGCAGACGGCCCACTTGATGGACAGCGGTTACCATCGCCTATGGACATTTGCAACACCAAAGGTGCTACGAATGCGCTGCTGCTCTCTTTAGGGAGCCTGGAACCTGGTCACTAATGCCGGAACACAACACAAGGTTGTTATGGCGACATACTCTAGACCAGGGGTGGTAGCCATCCAGTCGGGCAAATGCCCTACCACCTGGCTGTGGGTTGTTTTGTCGCCTCTTACGACAGGCCGCCGGGCCGCAGGAAATTGTATTCTTTCTCCGTTCCTGCACGGATAAAATGATGAATATTTATTCAAGTAAATATTTATCAAGATAATTAGGTATTTGTTTCCAAAATTGGAAAAAGTATCTGCACCCTCACATTATGCATCCATAAAAATGGGTGAGTTTAAAAAATACTTTCAACGAAAATTTAATTTCAACAAAATCTTTGGTTTTTGAAATATTGACTATTTTTGTTAATTCTTTTATGATTCCGTAGCCGACAGATGAAAATAGTGGATGTACATTACCTCTGTAGTAGCCATCTCTATATGTAAACTATCAACTACCTTAATATAGTACATTTAGGGCCGTTTGCATAACGACCGCCTTTTAATAAATAAAATTAGTTAATCATATTAAACTGCCTAAATATACGTTTTACACAAATCGTATTGACATATTAAGCGACAAGTTCTGCGTTGCGCAAGACGCTAATTGTATTTAAGGGTGTTAAATACGTTTTGGGTTTCTTAAATAAATTTAAGAAACCTTATGCAATCGGCCCTTAGTTTTAACTTCATTAAATAATGTGCCGTTAAAATTGAATGATGTAAAAGTTCTCCATTTAATTACTTATGATAAACGTCATATGAATTGTTATCAAGTTGTCAGACAATAACTGCTGCAATCGATGTAATTAAGATAAATGTGATATATAACTCCATTTCTCCTTCCAATGTCATTTATGCGTGTTTTTACGAAACTAACACAAATATTACAAAGTTAATAAACAATCAAATTAGCCTGTAATTTAAAAGTGAAAACAATATTGCCTTGAAAACCTTCGTTAGATATTATATAAAAGTCATAAAGTTTGTTCACAATGTATCATTTGACAATTGGTATCACAAACCACCAAACAATAAAAATGTTTTCAAAGGTACTGCTTTTTGTTTAGTTACAAAGTTTAACCAAACATTAAATTTTTTAATGAAATACTAAGCTTGTGATTATTTGTTATTATTATATTATATTATATATAATTTGTTATAATAGGTTTCGCGTTGAGATGTAGTAGTAGGCCATCATCTAAGGGTGGAGGAAGTAACACCTTAGTTTCAGTGGGTAATTCAGGCATAGCGTTTTCTCCTTTAATTTTTCAAAATTTGTTTATGTATAAAAAAAAATTGTAACTAAAATATTTGTAAAATTAAGTAAACCCCATTATAAAAAAATAATTAACAGCTATAGTACAGCTTTTGCCTATTTTAGATATATATTTTTTCTTTCAGCTATTTAATTTTAATATATTATATTTTTTTTATTACCCAACATTATATTATTTAATGAGAAATTATGGACTAAAAATTATGTATATTCGTTTCAGGTGTTTTGCCTCGTTGCGTTATTAGGCATCGTATCCGCCCATGAAGCATTCTCATCGCAGCACATCTACAAGCACGACGGACACCATGAGCCTGTCTCCCATCACGGCCACGGCCATCATGACTATTATGTGCGTACTTTTGAATAAGCTAATGAAAGTAAACGCTTAATTGTTAGGCAAAAATTAGAACTATGTTTTTAAAAAGTACAATAAATGTTGAACAAAGGACGAACTTATCACTTAAAGCCATCTCTTCCAGACGACCCCTTAGACTATTGGAATATGCAGATGGGATATTCAAAACTTAATTTATTATTGATTTTTTACCACACAGACCCATCCCAAGTTTGAGTTCGACTACAAGGTGGAAGATCACCACACCGGTGATATCAAAAGCCAGCATGAGCACCGTGATGGCGACGTGGTGAAGGGCTACTACGCGCTGCACCAGCCCGATGGCTCCATCAGGCACGTCGACTACCACGGCGATGACCACAGCGGGTAAGGGTCTTATATAAAGAAAACTGTTACACTAGAATATTAGTTATAATAAATTATATTATAACTTAGTAGGTTAATTCATTCTTCTTCGCCATTATTTTATAGCCGAACCCATCTTTCATCAGCGTTATAAATGTGATAGTTCGCGTCCTAATTTATGTTGTTCTAAGATAATATAAAACTTTTTAAGTGTCCACTGCCATTTTGGCAAAATCGGAACTCTTCCATGACTTTTTATTAAATGCTTACAACAAGTTATAATATTATCAACTTATAATCGATTTTTTTATTTTGCAGATTCCATGCTGATGTAAAATACAGTACACGTCACATCGTGCCCCATCATCATCATTATTAACATTAATCTATCAAAATATATTTTTGTAGACTTTTATAATAATAAACATCTTTAAATCGAATTTACTTTTATTTTTACCTGTAATATAATCATCTGCCAGGTGGTAGGGTATTTACCCGTCTGAATGGTTACGACCCCTGGTCTAGAGAATACCGCCATTACAACTTTGAGTTGAGTTCCGGCATCAGTGGCCAGATTCCAGTTTCTCCTTCGAAGCTAACGGCACATTGGCAGCACCTCTGGTATTCCTAATATAATACGTGACAGTAAACACTTTCATCCTAGTTGTGCCTTCAGACTACCTGCTGCGTTTAAAAAAAATAGTATATAAATATGGTAAGGATAGTTTTATAAATATTAATGATATACCTATTAAATTTTCCAGATATGGTATTTTATACACCATATCTCAATTTTATTAATCTGGTAAACTAGCTTTCTCTAGAAAACTAAGTCTGGTAAACTAGTTTTCTCTTTCACTAGCTTTCATTAATCAAAAATTGTTCATCACCACTATTCTATAATTTTGTATGTTACTTTTTGTTTACAGTAAAAAAATAAGGACAGAAGACGCAGACGCACGAAAATACATAATGAAATCAAGATTTCTATATTTCCCATTTAACAATTGAACATTAAAAAGCGTTGTTAATAAAAATGCATATAATTTTTCCGTGAGCAAAACAGGAAATTATCAACGAAATCTTTGTTACACATATGTCAACAACATATTTGTAACTGACTGGCTAATATTGCATCTGTACTTATCTATACTAATATTATAAAATAAGTTTGTGACGTTGTAGGGGGGGGGGGGGGGGGGGGGGGTAATCTCTAGATCAACTAAACCGATTTTTAAAATGCTTTCACCAGTGGAAAGCTACATTATTCCTGAGTGACATATGGTATATTTGATTGTGATTGAACAATAAGTATTTTTTAATTCTTTTCTGATGCTCAGCGAAGTGGGCACGGGTCAGCTAGTACATAATAAATCTAAAAGCAGATTTTGTTTATCACCTTTTCATAACTGAATGGCAGGATAGATATTAATGAAATTTGGTAAGGAGATAGATTATAGTCTGAGAAAAGATGTAGGGGTACCCTTTGCCTTAATAAATAATCTGAAATGTGATAGGATGAAAATTTGTATAGGGAAGTCATATATTTTGAAGATTTTATACCCGTTATTCATTATTTTTTGTAAGATTAATTGAATGAATATTTTAACAGAAGTGAAGGAACTGTGAAAGCAAAAAGAGGGAAGGGAAGGTCAAGGCCAAACATAATTCATGGATCAAATTAAGTGAAAGTAAGTATCAAGTCGTATAAAAAGTAAAACAGCAAACCCATTATAGAGAAAATTGAAAAAGGATCCGTCAATAAGAGCACAACTCTTAAATAGTAGATAGAATATTCTACAAGGTTTCTGTAAGAAATAAAAAAAATAAGTTTTACAGCGTTCACTTAAAAATTTAAAAAAGAGTTACTCATTTACGCAACAATGAAACAAATACCTCATTCAAGGCCAAGGAAATGTATATACTTAATTGAAAAGTAGCCACACGCTGCCTTTAATCACATATGCAAGAATCTGGTTCTGTTTTAACATGTTTACATATTGTTGCAGCAATTGAACTTGTATACCCTTTGATCACAGTATAAAAAGTTGAATCGTCAAAAATAATTTATCAGTTACATTTCACGTTTCGAGTATAATTAACTCATTTAACTTAACATGAAGGTATTATTTATCGCTTAATTTTCTATTCGTTGTAATTTTATTTTCACTTAATATTATTATAAAGTTAATAGTTAAAATTGTACACAATTTCATAATTAGTCACTTTTAAATCAATGCAATATTTTTTAGATTGCTTATAGTATAATAGGTATAGTTCTAGTCATTAACGAAGGCGAGTGAGCTTTGTTCGTGGTTGGATGTGTACAATAATTGTACATTCATGTTGCGATGGTGTGTGTATTTGAAGAACCGATCGGTTGAAAGCATGCCGCCTTTAGTCTCAAGCACACATAGATAAGTGTTAACCTGAAGTAAATCCGCTAGCCTTCGTGAATTACAAGAACTGCACCTACAAACATATCTTTCTTCGAAATCGATAAATCTAATGAAAGGAAGGGAGGGACTACTTAAAATGATATTTATTTGCAACTTCTCTTCAATTTCATTTAACTATTCTTAATAATCACAGACATTGCACTAATTAGAATGCAAATATTTATTGATTGGGTACTTTTTCTAAGTTCAGACAATCTTTGGTATATCTATAATTTATAGTTACTAATTACTAATAATTTCATTTCATTTCCAGTTCTTCGTAATAGCTGCAATTCTGGCCGTAGCCGCTGCTAGACCGCAGCATGGTCATGATGATGGTCACGGTCATGCCTTCTCATCCCAGAGCATTGTACTGCACACCGACGGACATGAAGCCCATTCCGAATCCCACCACGCTCCCGCACACCATGTCGTAGTACCAGTCCATCATGTAGTAGTGAAGCCAGTGCACCACCATGAGCCTGTATATTCCGCAGGTCACCAGGGACACCATGAGGAACCCCATGTTGATTACTATGTAAGATTTGAAGCAATAAATCGTAACTAAATTTGCTTTACATATGCTATACAGTATAATTTGTTTCTCGTCAGGCTCACCCCAAATATTCGTTTGAGTACCAAGTGAAGGATCCCCACACCCATGATGAGAAATCCCAGCACGAGACTCGCGACGGTGATGTTGTTAAGGGATACTACAGTCTGCATCAGCCTGATGGCACCGTCAGGATTGTCCACTACACTGCTGACAAACACAACGGGTATGATTAGCTAATTGTAATTCTATATTAACAAACTGCATTCATTTACAACTTGTATCAAAAACATATCGTAGTATTCTATAAACAACATTGATCTTTCTTATTTGTAGATTCAAAGCTGACGTCAAATACGAGGGTCACGCAAAGCACATCGTGCCTGAACAACATCATCATCACTAATGATCGCTTTAGATATCTATATTTAAAAGCTTTGTTATTTTATATTAATTGTTAAACTCTGAATAAAATGTAAATATTTATACATGTGTATTTTTGCATTACTTGAAAATTTTTGCAATACAGGTAAAGAATAGCGAAGTTTTATTCTTGTTCAGAGACACATGAACGTGTATTTTATCAGCTCACCGCGTCATATGAATTTAAAGTGACAGCTAAAATCTTTTGATAATTTATTCAAAGCACAAATAATTTTTATTAACAGATACACATTTTAACCATTTTTGAAGTGAAACTTCTTTAGAATCGTGATTTGAAACCTGGCTCGACTGGAGCGACTCTAAAAAGAGATAAACGCATAAAACTCAACTTTATTTAACTCCTCATAAAACTCATTTCATTTTACCCGTTACCATTAATTTGTTTTAAAGTGAATATCTTACAAGATTTCAAATGAATTATAGCTCTATCTATATATACTTAAGGCAGATATTCTTTTAATCAAAGGAAATGAGCGTAACAGTGCACAGAATTTTGAACTTTATCCGAGTGATTTAAAAAGTAATTTAGATTGAATTTTATTTATTATTGGACCAATAAGAGTCAAAATACCTAAGAATGAAAACGTCTATAATATAAAAGAAATGTGTGTCTGCAGTTCACACTTGTCTACTAAGCTATATATAATTAAGTCCTGTATATTTTCTGAAGTGTCACTTCTAGTGTGAACAGCACACACACATTTTTTTTCATGAAGAATGTAACTCTAATATCTTGTAGACAATATGCGCTCACTATTATTTCCTCGTGTGGTAGCTTAACTGGTAACGTACTCGCGTCTCAAGCCAGTGATTGGGTTCGAGTCCTGGCAACAGAATATGCACACCGCTTAGAAAGTTCTTCCTAATATTATAATGAAGAAAACATCGTAATGAAACCAGCATGTTCAGAACGTTTAAGAGGTAATTATTTTCATATTAATATAATTAGGTCTTTTGCAATTAACAATAAACTCCACACGCGGTTTTCCAGAGCGCTACAATATGAGGCTCTTCAAAAAGGCTGTAAACAGATTTTTATAGTATCAACGAGGTAGGCAACGCATCGGCTCCCTTAGTGTTGCAGATGTCCATGGGCGACGGTAGCCACTTGCCATCAAGTGAACCCGTCAGCCAGCCTGCCTATAAGCAAACATAAAAAATTTAAAAAATCAATTAAGAAAATGTAGAAAATCCAATACCTAGTCTTTCAAGAATACAATAATAAAGTTACGATACCAAAATTTATTACCAATATTATAATAGTAACAGCACAATAGCAAATATGAAGCAAAATTCATTAACTTACAACAAAGTGTATCTAAAAAAATGCCATGCAAATAACTACGAAGAAAGTGGTGTTACTACCCGTGCGCAGGCATGCGAGATAGTGTGTACTTTACGAAATTATTGGCAACACTTACTTCATAACAAAGTTACTGAATAATTTTAACTGCCGACAAATAATTTAAAATTAAATTACTTTGGCTGCCTTGTTGTATAAAAGTCATAAGCTTTTTTATGCATGTATCAGTTGACTTTTAACATTTAGATTAGAAGTACAGTAAGCAATTTCACAAAGCAAAATGTTCGCTAAGGTAATTAAGAAGATAAACACACTTTTTTGCAAGTTGAACTATGTATGGCAAACCTTTTGATAAAGATGTTTTGCCGGGTCTTAAAGGGTCATGTTTTGTGTGCAATTTTATTTTAAACTGTATAAATGTGATTAAATTAAATAGTGGGATATTGTTTGGTCTTAAGAAAGTTTTGCGCATTTGTTTAGAAAATCACATGAGATATGATTTTTGAAACCTGCGACAACGTTGCTTGCTTCCCATTACGTAGTGAATCGGATTATGATCAGAGGACCTCCTCGGCGAGCCACAGCCAGAGGCGTAAGGTACCCTGTTCCCAAGGGCACTCGTCATGTTGTTTTGCGTCGAGATGTCACAGCGAATTATCATGACCGACCCCTAGCGCCTTATCGAAGTGTGGAGGGAAGCTGATATGTTTAGTAGGTTGTCGGGTGGCTAGCATCCCAAACACCTTGCTGAAGATGTGCGCAGTGCCGGCAGTGCTATTAGGCCAGTCCCGATAGTCCTAGGGGATGTGTTAATTCGGTCCGTTAGCTATATAAAAAATAGTGTTGATTTGTGTGAAGATTTTTGAAACTTCTTTAAAAATTAACATTAGGTAGGAAAATATATGTCATAAAAAGAAGAATAAAGCTGCAATTGTTTGTTGTGTGTGTTGTTGAAAATTGTTGTGATTTTAATAGGCATAATCATTTTCAACGAATTACAATGTCTTAACTATCAAAATTAAATGAACAGTCCTTTTTGACTTTAGCTGATCTTTGGAAGTAATTAGGCATAGATTAGCTTTATTAAAAGGATAAATGAAGACACACATTGTTTATTCTCAAGTTGAGAAGTTTACATGTGTTGAATGCAATCTACAAAGACAGCCCTGCCGTCGATCTAGTCTAGTAGCACCTGAAGTAACGTGAATAACAGGTCGTGTCGCAGAAGTGCCCTATCGGAAATCAAATTGGAGCTTCAAATTCGTAAGACAAACACGCCCATCCCTAGTCTACTAGGGAATTAAAATATTTAATAAAACAATTAACTTTTCAGGTACTGTGCCTTATTGCAATTGTAAGCGTAGTATCTGGTCATGATCATGCATTCTCATCTCAACATGTCCACAAACATGATGGTCACCATGAACCAGTTTACCATCACGACAAACACGGGCATGAACACCACCACGATTACTACGTAAGTCTTAATATTGTAACAGTTTTAAAGTTTATAAGCATGTTTACAGGCATTACAGGCATACATTTATTCGTTTTTGCGTAGGTTATTTGTATGGCCATCTTCATATCCAGTCAAATGTGTATTACAAAACAAACAGGAAATAACATCAATAATTTGGAGTTGTAATAAATTTGAAGCAAATTCTCTATTTTAATACTAGGTGCCTTAGTTCAATTATTAGTTAATAAATAAAACGTATTAAGCTGAGATTTTAAAGGCTTTGTTTTTAAATTAAGTACAAAAGTTCAGCCACGTGTCAAGTCAATAGCAGTGATTGCAAAACCGTACACCAAATACTAACACAAGAACCTCATATATATATATATATATATATACCTATTTCAAGAAATCGAAAAAATAGAGGTCTTTAAAATTTCTACTCTTCTATTTTTTCAGACCCACCCGAAATTCGAGTTCGAGTATAAGGTAGAAGATCATCACACCGGTGACAAGAAGAGCCAGCATGAGCATCGTGACGGCGATGTGGTGAAGGGTCACTACGAGCTGCATGAGCCTGATGGCCACTCGACCAGACATGTGGACTACCACGGCGACAAGCACAGCGGCTTCCATTCTACCGTGAAGCACAGCACCCACCACATTGTACCTAAGAAGCATCATCATGAACATCATTAGACTGACTTTATTATATAAATTATTCTATGAGTAAATAATTAGGTCGGCTCTTTTACCAAATAAACATTTGTTTTTGAAAATTATAATTCATTTTATTCAGTCGATTAGGGCTTTCATAAAAGTACCTTATGCTCATTTCTCATTTGCAAGATAGCTACCAATAAAAAAACAACTAAAGTAACAGTATACACATATAAACGGCGCTCTGCCCGTACCCGCCATGAATGTTGAAAGCGGGTTGGCGGGTTGCAAACATCAGTAACGCACCTATGCAGGTTTCTTCATAATGTTTTTTTTTATATAATATTAGCAGTATATCCTCAGCCTGAGTTCAAACATTTAGTTAAGACACAAGTGGCTTATGCACTTAACTACCAAAAATTATACACACTAACAAACAAACAAATATCAAATTTATCTGCGTATCAGTTCTAGTTTAGAATTGAAGATGTTATGTATGTAGTTATAATTTAATTACATCTGTCCTTGCAATATGAACGAATACCATTTTAACAAAATGTTTACCTAATTCACAAGCACATTACAGTTACCATAAAATGTATTACATACCAATAGGTTTCGATACCGCCAAGACCACAATAACTTATGTCACCTTAAATAAAATGATCTGATTCAAGATATTTTTAATTCTTGCGAAAAAGAGTCTTATACCCTTAAATAATGGTATAAAAAGTAAAAAGATATGAATGCCTACTTAGCTGATTCTCTGTTAGACCTGATACCGCCTCGCGAACACTAGTGTACCGAGTAAAAACAAAATTAGATTCTACCATTAGTGGAACCGTGGAAGGGATGATGCAGGATTTTAGCCGTATTCGCGCGACTTGGCTTTATACAAATACTACACCAGATGTACGGGACAGAGTTGGCACTTCAAGGAACGGATTTAAGGGCACAATACAGTATTCCGACGTTTTTAGACTATTTATCGGCAAGCGCTGCGGCGATATTTAGGCAGTCATCGAAGATTCGGCTCGGCCAATAAGACATATGTGTGTGCGCATCGCCCTCTGGTTAGAATTGGCCGAATAAAGGTGGAGGAGGAAATGTTGACTGGAAAAGGTCGCTTTCCGGGATTGTGTCGGGATGTCGTAACAAGAAGTGAAACAAAACATTAACCCAGCATCAGTTGGTCATTAATATTTGGACAGTAAGTTACACTGAGAACAAAGATGTACAAAATCGTGTTTATGATTGTTGCTTTTTGAATAAATGTTGTCTGTTTCTTATAACATGGTTTTAATTAACTCTAGAATAATTAGACTTTCCTCTTTGACTATCTTTGAATCTGAAAAGCAATTGATAAAATAAGTAGTAACTACGCTCATTGCAGTAAATCCATGTTATTTTTTTATTCAAGGATTGATTTAAGACCAATTAATTCTATGATGGAACATTCATTGCTGAAAGAAATATGAATTAATATAATACCACAATATTACCGATGTCTATTCTGGCCCAATTTTTTAATGGAGTGGTTGTCGGCTTTGTTGTCTTGTGTTCTGTTTTGGCCCTCTATATTACAAGCTTTTATTTTGCAATGGATGTACCTATGAATGTATGAACTTATAAGTTCGGGTAGAATCTTGCAAGTTAAATTTGACCAACTTCCCGGTTTCCAACTAAGCTGAAATTTTGCAAGCATATGTATATCGCGTGACAATGCAATAATATGGTACCATGGAGCTGATCTAATGATGGAGTCGGAAAGTGGCCATAGAAACTCCTGTACTAAACAAAATAAACCCGTCGTGTTTAGGCTCGTTTTGTCTTGGCTAGCACTCTGCTGCTATATGATATCCAGGATCTCAAAAGTTTGTATTTCAAAATCTTTTAAATAAAGCTTATACGCCCATGAAATTACATCACAGTTCACTTGGGTCGGTGATAAAGTGTTAATGTCCATTCATATATTTACAGTCATAATTTTGTATTATCCCTACTAATACCTAGATGTACATATGAATACCGTTCAGCGATAGGATATTTATTTATTTAACGGTATTTGCATCTCCATCATTGAAATGAGATAAAATAAATAAATAAAATTCATTTATTCATAGCCACTTTAGTTAACAAAGGAAAAAGGTAAAATAATAATTTTGAGCAATCCGTCCGCTATTAAAGTCCCAAACTAGGATTCAACCTGTAAATTACAGTTGACTTTGGTAACTTTCGGTACAGCGGATACACAAAATACATTAAAGGTTAAACATAGATTTTGATATTCTCAACCCTATACTAAATTACTGTACTAATTTAGTATAGGGTTGAGAATATCAATTTGGAATGAGATGATAAATATTAGATATTAAGAAAGATAGGTTTTGTTTATATATTCATTCTTTGATAATATTTTAATTTCTACATTATAAAAACTTAGTGACGATGAATATCACGCGACAAAAAGGGTAAACTAGAAGTTTAATGAGTATAAGAGTGAAGATTCAAAAAAGGGATAGATGAACTGTGTGAAGGATAACATGATGATTTGTGGCCACGCAGAGGACGTATGTCGAAATAAAGGATTATGGAAAAGTGGAAACTTTTAGGAAGACCCGTATAGAGTGGAAGAGCAATATGCTCTAATATAATAATATGCTCCTGATTCTGAAAGGAAGATCTTCCAACGATGACCTTGCTATTCCTCGCAGACCCATCTATTATTGCTGGAAATTTGTATATATTTTTGTGCGTTTTGGGAATCGTTTGCGACCTCAATTTTTGCACAGCGCTCCACTACAAAAACCTATTCTGTTGGGTTCAAATAAGATATTTTTAGAATAACACTATGAAAATGACACGTCAAAGTTCAAGGTCAAATCATCAAATCAAGGTCAAAAATGCTTCCGTTAAAAACAACACGCAAAAATGCGATAAACACGCGAAATGCGTACGTTACTTTCACGATCATAGACATACTTTGGTTTATTTAATTATTTTTTATATGTACAAACCGAAAATTTAGAAATTAAGCAATTATCACCGTGAATTTTATTTTACAGTATAAAAGTCGTAGGTACTTTTGGATTTATATCACTCAATCACAAGATACCACAACAACAAGATGTCAAAAAGCATTTTAGCATACAAAATGTTTGCTAAGGTATTATTTTTTCGTTATCTATTTTTTTTATAACTTTAACGACAATCATTTCGTGATTTAGTTCTGTTAATATGTTATTAATTTTTTGGTGATTTAACAGCTTTTCAAACTATCAATATATCACGTAGAATCCTTTTACCAAAATTAACTACTGCATTTTACAGGTCTCATTCTTAATGGTATTAATTGGAGCCATAGCCGCAGAACACGCGTATTCATCACAGCATATACACAAGCATGAGGGGCATCACGAACCGGTTTACCATCACGATCATCATGGCCATAAAGAGCATCATGACTATTACGTAAGCATAACGAATTCTTACAAGTGAATCATAGATTCCGCATTCAATAAAATTTAAAACGTTAGTTTAAGTACAAAGAGTCCTGTGTTTATTATCGTTGTTAAAAGTACATTTAGAGAGTCTAGCCAGCGAGTGGTGTCACATACTATTTATGAAGATTTTTCTTACAATCACACTATTTCTCATCGGAATTCAAAATAGAAATGGTACAGCGTGGGTATAGCTAAAGCATTATCCTTTTCTAAGGGCAAAAGTGGGCAGCCCACTTAAAGTTAAGTGGTATCGTCGCTTAAAGATGTTTACAATACCTTGTGCGATGCCAACGCTATACTAGACTTTAGAGTGGGAAACGGTGGATGAGACAGGATTATTAATCATATTATCGATATTAATTATAATAAATATTATATTATAATTATTTCCACTCATAACACACACATTTCTACTCGTAATATTACTTTGTTTTATTAATACAAATAATAATTTATTAATATTAATAATTAATAGAATCAGATTTTTCTGAGTATGTTTTTTGTTGCCAAAAGAAGATTTTTAAATTTGCCACCATTTAGTTTTGCAATAAATAGCTAGCCAGATTCGATCTAATAGCACAATAAAGAATTAATTCATAATGCCGTGAAAACAGAACAACAAACAAATTTCAAAATAAAATTTGATTTAAATTCGAATAAATTTTCAGATCTTTACGAAAATGTTGTTTTATAAATTAAAATTCTGTTATTCCTTACAGACTCACCCCAAATTTGAGTTTGAGTATAAAGTAAAGGACGGTCACACTGGAGACTATAAGCACCAGCAGGAGCACCGTCATGAGGATGAAGTCAAGGGCCACTATGAGCTGCATGATCCTGACGGCACCCTTAGGCACGTAGACTACCACGGCGACAAGCACAGCGGCTTCCACGCAACTGTGAAACACAGCACCCACCACATCGTACCTGAGAAACATCATCATCATTAAGAAATTTATTTTTAATTATAGTTTTAAGTCTTTTTAATAAAATATAAGTAAATCTAAGAAAATTGTCTATTTTCTTTTTAATATTGCAAATCTTTTATCCTTTATACAGTTTCAGTCTCATATAAGTACTTAGCCAATTTTTAATAAATAAAAAATTTACTTGTTGTTTACGAGTAAATATTTAGGTACAGTTAATAAGATTAAACTTAATGTAAATACGACATATTATAATATGTAGTCTATTTATTTAATTAATTAGTATTAAAATTGATTTTAATGCATAATTTAGCTAAAAGATATAACAGATTTTACGAAATTTGACAAAACAGGAATTTGAACTGTTTTTATCTCCAACGCCCGGAATAAAACGTATAGGCACCATTAGATTTTTTATTCTAACAGAATTTTCTTTATCTTCCAAATTGTTATCCCTTATACTCCATACTTGAAAATGAGTTCATAAAAACATCCTTAGATTTTCATTTATTTTAATTGAGGAGTCAGTTAACTTGCAAGTAAGTTCTTATCATCATTAGGAAAAATACATGATTATCGATCTTATTACTTAATAGGAAAATTTCTGTTCAAACTGTGAAAAGATATATTCGCCAATTTTGGAAGCATTGAGTTATAACATTTAGATCAATGCTTGCAAGTTAACTAACTACTTATAGAATAGAATATGATAGAACAGAATAGAATATTATTTATTGTAAAACTTAATGAATTACTGAAAACTTAACTTAAAAAAATTTATGAAACAACACACA
This sequence comes from Dendrolimus punctatus, assembly GCA_012273795.1. Classification (NCBI taxonomy): domain Eukaryota; kingdom Metazoa; phylum Arthropoda; class Insecta; order Lepidoptera; family Lasiocampidae; genus Dendrolimus; species Dendrolimus punctatus. Next base: position 6,537,069 of record CM022534.1, on the reverse strand, counting down.
AAAACCGATATGGCGAAAAAGCTAGGACAGGGTTTTGTTGCACAGTATTTAAAAATATATTTTTGTTAATAAACTTGTCAAAAGTAACTTAATTAGCCCGTGTTTATTACATATTTGCGTAAAGTATAATTTGGCTACCTATTATAAAGGATTTTCGACTTTTGGTTTTTCGCCTGTGTACTTGTCGTCTAGTCATCGCTAATTTTAATACTAGGGCTTTTTTACCGCTTTTCTCACCCAAAATTTAGTTTCGTATCTGACAGAAACTTTTATAACTTCGATTAACTATGTTCATTTTCGCATCTAAATGGTCCTATACAGCAAATTTCTTAAAAAGTGCCTTTTTAGAAGTATTATCAATTATATATGACAGTTATACTACCCTGTAGCTTAATCTTAAATTCAGAATTAAATCAAATGGTTTCGAAAATAGTTTAAGGTTTTCGTGTGATCCTTGTGTACTTATTAAACTTAATTAAAACTACGTTTTAACGGTTTTAAACGCGGTATTAAATTAAAACCATCAAAACATAGTTTTAGTTGTGCGTACTACTAGGCAAGAACTTATGAAAATATTTACTCAACTTGTCAACCATAAAAACGCACGTATTTTATACGATTATAATAAAACAACAATTAAATTTCACTACATCGCAATTAATGGAAGTCATAGTTGTTAATGAAGAAATGAACCGATACAATTAAGAAGGTCATATTCTTTCACCCCAGTTCAAATTGTAAAAATAACTGGTTTTTGATTTTTTAAGGCTTTTGTTACGCAAACGCTACTTACGTTATCCTACCAGATCATGTATAAAAACTGAAATAGTCTTCTTAACAGTATCATTCGGAAGATTTTGTTTAAAGAGACAGCAACTGATTAAGCATCATGTATTTTAAGGTAAATTTGTTTTAAATACGTGAAAAAAGCAAAAAAGAGGAGTAGATATTATAGGTTATATAAGTATACCCTTATAATTTAATTATACAATATCCACCAGATCACTACTAAAAGGAAGCGTACCCAAAAGGCTAGTAGCACGAGAACATTTCTTGGAAAGTTTTTCGACTCTTCGAATTGCATGCGTAGAATTGCTCGCATATTTTTTAATTCTTCGAATCAAACAAATTCTTTGCGATTTCATTTTGTATGGTCAGGTGGTCAGTGGAATCCATTGGAACAAAATTCTACTCTTTGTTGATGGATTCCACTGACCCATTGTTTCAAGTCCTTATGGCACAAATGATTAAACATTTTTTTAATATTTCTTGATAACTTAATTTTCTATTTTAGTTATAAATAATAATAATAATAAATAAAATATAATATTTCTTAAGTACAATAGACAAGTAATATTACCATGTAGGGTAGTCATGTGATAAGTAGAAAGTAAATAAGGCCATATAAAAGCTCTCCCCAAAGAGACAGAGGATGGTGCAGAAAAAAACCTTTTAATCTTTACTTACTATCTTCGTCCCTTTGGTAGGTGGCTAATAGCCAGGTTAAGCCTTTAGCGCCTTACCTCGCTATAACTCACAGAATTTTCTCCATTATTTACTATGCTCTGGGTGTCTGGGATCGGTCCCAAAGTAGTACTTTGTATATTACCCAAGCGTAACTTGCTTAGTTTGGGGATACACAATATGATTGTTTGTCTGCCGATTTTGTCCTATTTGTTTAATTATAACAATAAATTTTAAAGGAATGTTCACATAAAAAAGCCATCACTAAAATACCTTTCACCCACACACGTACAGGCTAGTCCTAGTGCAGGAACCTATATAAGCATTATTTCTGTACGAATTTTTGATTTAATTTGTAGTCGTCTTATTATATTTAACTTACTTTTTAGACAATGATATCACAACTTACTATGCTTGCATAGAATCTTCAGCTTTTTGTAAGATGAAAAATCATCTCACTTGATTTAAGTTCTAACTATTGGTTAAATATCCACATCATTGTCTATCGTTTAATTGATTATTAAAATGTTTTGATAAATTAATTGCTCCTCTTTTATTAGGTTTTACTGATTGCTGCCACGATTGCGGCTACGTCAGCGCGTCCTCAAGACGGACACTATGGTCATGAACATGGCCACGCATACTCCTCGCAGAGCATTGTGTTGCACGCTGGTGGACACGATGATAACCACGGTCATATAGAATCCCATCTGGGTAACCACGGACAACATGAAATTAACTACGGTCACCACGATATTCTCCACGGTCACCATGGAATTCAACATGGACATCAAGAATCCCACGGTCACCACGAAATTCAAGTTGGACATCTCTACGGGCACCATGGGGAGAGTCACGGACACCATGGACACGAGGAACATCATGTTGATTATTATGTAAGTCAATTGTTTAAGTTTACATTCAGTCTCAATAATCTTTATCAATTTGCGTTTGTCAGTGAACTATATAATAGGCCTTTGAATAGATATTCTGCCACTCCCAAGAACGGATAAAGTATTATAAAGTATGCAAAACTAAAATAGCAACATAAAATGAAGATCGAAGGTATATAAAATACAAATTTAAGATGTGAAGCCATACATAATTTAGAAAAATGTGTTTTCATTTATTTTCCATAAAGTTTAGTTCGTTTGGATGAAAATCAAATAATTGTCGTGATACTTCTGAATTAGAAGCTTGCACGAGAGAAGTAGCACCTTTGGTGTTGCAAATGTCCATAGGCGATGGTAACCGCTGTCCATCAAATGGACCGTCTGCCTGTCTCCTGAACTCCTGCAATAAAGAAAAATTATCACATTCTAATATTATAATAAAAAAATTAAACTTTCACAATATAATAAATTTTCCCCAGAATTCCCCGAGGATGATGAACCTAAGCCAGTGTTGGTACTGGCTTAGGTTCATCATTATGCTGAGTATGAAAACCATAGCATAATTCATCCACTTGGATCAATTGACGATGTCACGGATAACCATACTGAAATACGATGTATGGATAGACATAACTAAACCGCCACTGTTGAAGAAAGCTTTTAAAGTTTTCTTAACTCGTATAAAAATTTTGATTCCAGGCTCACCCTAAATATGCTTTTGAATACGAAGTGAAAGATCCCCATACTCATGACCTGAAGTCCCAGCACGAGACCCGCGACGGTGACGTCGTCAAGGGATACTACAGCCTACATGAGCCTGATGGTACCATCAGGGTGGTCCATTACACCGCTGACAAACATAACGGGTACGTTAATTTTCAAAAGACAGAATTTCGTTACCTACTAGTAAAATCTATGTATCCATTTTTATCATCCAGATATCGATTGTAAACAATAATACACAACGGCAACCCAAACCATTTGCATACCAGTAAACTAGATAGATCAACATTAAGACTACTAGAATATCATCCGTAAATATAACATTCATAAAATAGCGTGAGGATTGCAACGGCTTCTCTTAATAACATAATATGGAGCACAGCAATTATACCTTCTTAATACCAGTACCATTTCACTATCATATTCATGTCAGTCACAAAATATTATAATTATAATACTAGTTAGTATCTGGTTCGAACTTAGTATTACATTATTTTAATATCATAAAAGCCAAAGGGTAATAAAGGTTTGTACAACAGTAATACTGTCGTTATATGCTATATTTATTTTATAAGTCTTATTATATGTAACTGCAATTTGAAAAGAACCAAATAAATATTTTACACTAGCTATGCCCGCGACATTGTACACATGAATTTTATTTTCGCGGAATCCTAAAAAGTAGCCTAGTTACCTCTTATAATATCTGCCAGAGAAAGTCCCGCCAAAATCGGCCTAGACGTTTCAGAGATTAGCCGGTACATCCAGAAAGACAGACGAAAATTCAAAATAATTGCATTTACGGAATCTCCTAGTCCGAATTATCGCCCCTGATTTTATTATCATTTTTATTTTGACATTACAAACAGATACTTCAGATTCAGATAAAACATATTTTTTGACTTTGACAGATTCAATGCCGTAGTGAAGCGCAAGGGTCATGCTGAACACGTTGTACCTGAACATCATCACCATCATCATTAAACCTGTGATATTTAGTTAACTACCTTGAAGTTGTTATATGTGTAAACTGTTAAATGTATTTTGAATAAAATATTCAGTTCGAAAGTTTTGCATTTTATTGCTTACTAGCTGTCCCGGCAGACGTCGTCCTGCCCGGAAAAGCTTCAATCGATATGCCAACAGCAGCGCCACCTGCCGGGTCCAAATCTGAACCAATGAACCAACTCAGAAACCTTCTCTGGCTCATGCACAACAACTTTGTTAAAGATCATCACATGTTCAAATGTATAGTTTGCGATTCTATAAAGGACATACAGACAAACATTAATTTTTATATATAAGAAGAAGACAAGGTGTTACCCGCAACATCATTTGCATTAAATTTTTTGAACTTAAAGTTCCTGTAAATTTTTACTTTCTATATATCTGCATTTTATTAGTAATTATTGTGGTGACGTTTTCTTTTTTTTTTGTTCAATATTGACGTAATGTAAATTAAATAGATATTTTATGTAATTTTCGTATTTGTATTTCGTAAATTGTATTTCTTTTTTTGTAATTAACAGTTTGAGACAAGTTTTATTTTTATTATATAAATTATTTTATAGTAAATTAAACTTGATTGATATATTAATTGTATGTACTTATTTTGTTTTATATTTAAGGATATTAATTATTGTGTGTTTCCCAAACAATTTAAATAAAAATTATCCTCTTCAAGACTGTATTTGAAGACTAAGCTTTTAAAGATAATTTTAATGTCATACACCAGGACACAATTTATCTATTTGTTAAATTTCATGAAGCCGTAAAAGCCGTATAGCCGTAAAAAGTCACAGAGCTACCTTTGCATTTATAATTTTATTCTGAATGTAAGAATTGCTCAAAATGTTTATATGATCCCAGAGACAACTTAATGATGGGTTCAGATATTCCTGTTTTAGAAATACGAACGGTATTTGCAAATTTCATATCAGTAATCCCGATGTTTAGGTTTGCTCACAATGTTCTCTTCCACCGTCAGCACACATTAATTGTAACAATAGTCAGATAAGTTCAGAAATCACTATTAGTTGTATATGTCCCCCTGCCGGGATTCAAACCTGTGTCATTTAAATGAAACTTCTGAACCACCGACTCTAGCTCCCAAAACAGACACCTTTTAATCAGGCTATAACTTCTTCGATATTCGATAAAGGCCAACAGTGTAAGAAAACCAACACATCAAAATTAATAATGTATCAAACCCGCTACTATGACGTATCATCAGTTTCTTTGAACTTGTGAAGCCTAAGTTCGACAACGTGATGTTTATGGACTGATATTAGAAAACGAAAACCATAATTTACCAAAATAACAGCCATGAAGGAATATTTCGAAATTAAGTTATATCACCTATCGATTACTTAGTGAAATCAAATCACCTTGGGCCATACATGTATAAAATATAAAAGTCGTAAAATTTAGAAAACATATATCACTTAACAACTAGACATAGTTTTATTAGCACGAGCCAATAACAACAAGCATTTAAAATGTTGTTTAAGGTACCAACTTTTACAGAAAATTTGATCTTCTAACATTATTTGATTAATGGATATAGAGGGTCTACTCTACTGGTTGTAATTTTAAATTTCAGGCGGTGTGCATTTTTGCGTTGCTCAGTGTAGCTGCTTCACACCATGCGTTCTCGTCGCAGCACGTGCACAAACATGACGGTCACCACGAGCTCGTTCATCATCATGGCCACGGACACGAACACCACCATGACTATTACGTAAGTCTGTCAATTGCATTGCGTTCCCATATTTGAGGGAAATAAGGAAGAAAAATCTTCGAAAAATTGGGCAAATGCCATGCAATACATGAACTATGGTTTGGGTAAATGTTACAAAAATCATATTCGTGTTTTAACTACGCAACCATAAAAAGGTTTCATCACATAATAGCTTGTTCACATCAGTTCCCTTGAAAATAGTTTTTAAGTGTACGACTTAGAATTTTCTAACAATCCACCCAATAGCTCCACTTTTATTGACGTAAATAAAATATTATCAAGAAATATCATTAGGATTATTTTCAAAACCAGACTACCGACACCACAACAGACCAATGATACTAAATTAGTCAAAAAATTTCAATTAATTTATTACAAGAAAAAAAGAATGATCTTAGGTGTTATGCAGAATTTAGAAACTGTTTTAGACACATTTTTTATTGATTGTCATAGCTAAAAAAAGTGCTTTATATACTCGAATGTATGTATATATTTATACAGGGTTATAATTATTAGATACATATATACATTTTTAAATTAGTTTTTCATTTCTGTTTTAAGATCTTTAGTATTGTAATTATCAACTTTTGTCAGATTTATCTCGCAGGATTTTATTGGTCTGCAAATTCTGCAATGCATGTTGTGACATCTTTCCAGACACACCCGAAATACGAGTTTGAATACAAAGTGGAAGACCATCACACAGGTGACAAAAAGAGCCAGCATGAGCACCGCGATGGCGACTCTGTGAAGGGCTATTATGAATTCCATGAACCTGATGGTTCAATAAGGCATGTTGAGTATCACGCCGATAAACACAGTGGGTAAGTATCATGAGTTTGATGAAAATATACCGCTTTTTATATCATAATTTGATCTGTGTATAAAAGTCGACTACAGTAACAACGGATTAGTGTTCATTCATCCATATATACACTAATATTTTTGCCTATTATATATTTACACTTTCATCAGACAAAAGGGTCCTGAATGTTTGTATATTAGCTTGATCTCACATCTGCCTGTCACATCTCTTCGCACCCGCTATGATTAAACCATCTAGTCTGCTCAAAGGTAGGTACCCGTTGAGCGCTTCATTGTTTAGACCGTACTCGTATTGAAACGAATGAAGCCTCATTCAAAGCCCTAGTCATTATATATATTTTACATATTTAATAAAATTGATCGATTTTGTATTTAGAGTCACATGTATTGAATAGGTACCTTATTTATTATCTGTCACTAAATTCTACACTTACTTTTCTAATAGTCATAATCATTTATATAAAGTAAATCTGTCTACTTTGTAGTTACCTTAACGACAATAAAGCATTATAGCTAACAAATATCACCAGTTAAACGGCCCACTGCTGATCTCAGACCTGCCTCGCTTATTTAAAACGGATTGTCGGAATTTAAACAACACATTATTATATACAAATTTTATACAGATATTTTACCTTATAGTCAGTGCGTGATTGCAAACAATGTTCATATTAGATCAGAATATTTACTTAAGTGCTGTATGTTTACCAACATTCGAATTCAAGTTTTTAGAATATGCACGCTATGAATGTTTAATCAATGTATGCATTTGTGAATTTTTTCAGATTCCACGCAACAGTGAAGCATAGCACTCATCATCCGCATCATCATCATCACCACCATCATCATTATTGAGTTATATCCATTGTTATATCAATAATATTCCGTTGGTTTAATGTTAACAACGAAACTATTGTATTTTTGTTTTAATAAAATATTATCTAAACTACAATGTTTTTATTTTATCACTTAGGCATTTCACATCATAGAGTTCTGTAGGTTATGAGAACTTTTACAGAAAAAAAACGCACCAATTCATATTTAATCACACAAAATTATAAACGTGGATAAGTACATATGAAAATAATTTTTTTTTTCGTACATAACCAAATACAATACAATTCGCTCAGTTGTTATCATTAGTTGGACATAATTCTTCTAACTTCAAATGCAATTATCTGGCCACCTACTTAAATAAAAACCATTAACAAATATAATTTTGATTTTTAAAAATGTAACCCTTACTTACATGTATAGCGGTAAACCTTGTTAGGATTTCACTACAATTTTGGCTAGTATCATATACTGCGCCTATACGGTATTCTACTGAATTTCATGCATATAACATCAGATATAGAACTATTCCATTGCATTCATTCTGTCTGATCTTATGGATGGCTGGCATCGCGTTTCTTTTGAACCTGGCGTTGTAAATGTATAGGAGGGGTTACCCCTACTGATAAGCTGAGCCGTTTGTCTATTTGTCAGTTTGGCAAAAAACAGAAACATATCGATGAATGCTTTTATGGTATTTACTATCTACGGAATCCTCAAAATCTATTAACAAAATATAGTTCTTAAGAAGATTCTTTGAGTAAGTTTTTGGATATGGGGTCATTTATGATAAATAACACTGTCCCACAAAAAAAGTAGTCTGTACTTTTAACCAGACTTGGAGTCAGTTTAGTCTAAGCAATCTCAAAATTTTGAGGTGACTGTTTAAAAGTTTGATTTAAAATAGATACTGCATTTTTATTGCTTAAGTACAACACATAGGCTGATGGCCCATCTGCAGGAAAGTGGTTATTGTAGCCTACGGATAATACCACACCAAAGGTGCTGCAGCCAGCTTTTAATGGGGAACTGAAACCTTAGTGATGCAAAAACACAACTCAAGATTATTATGGCGTAATACTCCAGAAGGGGTGATAGCGATCCAGACGGACAAACGCAATTCCACCTACATACATACATACATACATAACTTCACGCCAGGTCCCTTGCGGGGTAGGCACGAACAACAGAGCGCCACACAGGCCCATTCTTACACACCTCACTTGCTTCTTTGACATTCATAGCTCTTGTCATGCACGCTCGTCTGTTCTTAAGGGTCCTGACATCACCTTCTGCTAATACATGATCAATTTGATCATGGAAGGTGTGCCGTGGCTCTACAATTCCACCTGCCTGTAGATTATTTTGTATCCTATTACGACAGACTAGTCGGCCGCAGGAATTATTATTATTTTTATGTTCCTGTACGAATACATTTTTTTTGATCAAAAACAACCAGTTAAACATTTTCTGATAAGATCCTTTTAACTCAATGACTTCCAAAAGCAATATCAATTCAATAAATTTATAAACTCTTAACATAATATTAATCGGGAAATTACAATAAAACATATGGCAATTAAATGAATATCTCATAAACCAGCTGATATACTGTAATGCTCAAGGACACTTCATTTCACCCCAAATTCATTATACTTATAAATGATCTGGTTTATACAGTTTTGAGATTTCATTACGAAACCGTTACTTACCTTATTCTTTGCAAATAAGTATAAAAAGACAATTGTCATACATTTAAATTATCAGTCGCAGTGTTATATTTTAAGTGTTAACAACTACTAAATATAATAATGTACATGAAGGTAATTAAAATATTTGTATAGCTAGTTAAATATAAATACAAATTAAATATTATAATCGGGTCGGGAGCTTTAGAAATGTATTTTTGAATACTACTAACTTTTAGCTTAAGTATATCCCGACAACGTAGTGTGGTAGACATAATTGCCATTCAAAACAATAAATTCAAAATAAACAGCTCTTAGCTATACCACTGCTGGGCTCGGGCCTTCCTTTCATTTACACAACTCACCTTTGCGGAAAAGTATACTCGCCACGCACATCCAAGGCGGATGACGGGATTGACAGATCGGTTATCTCTACGCGCAGGTTTCATGACGATGTTTTCCGTCGCCGTTAGCACGTGGTAATTGCTACAATATGTATATTAGGTTTGAAAACTCCAACCAACATTTGTGATTGTGACGCGAATGCTCTAACCACTAAATTATTACGGCTAATCCGTGATAATATCACGGATTATCCTAAATTCGTAACCTGTATTAATAAAAAAGCTTGTAGTGTCTGTCCGTGATTTCAAAATAATAAATGACAACATTCAATTGCTCTCTGCTGTTTACAAACACGAAAACCGTTTTTACAATTTATGTCAGTTTATCGGTCTGAAAGATTTCAATGAAAATTTTAGGGTTTGAAAACGGGAAATTTCTTTTAAATTTTCAACCATTTTACGTTTTGACCTTTCAGGGCTAAGAAGATTAACATCTAATATATAAAATTCTCGTGTCACAGTTTTCGTTGCCATGCTCCTCCGAAACGGCTTGACCGATTTTGATGAAATTTTTTGTGCTTATCCGGTATCTATGAGAATCGGCCAACATCTATTGTTGATCCCCCTAAATGTTAGGGGTAGTCCACCCCTAATTTTTTTTTATTTATTTTTTAGACAAAATTTTTAATTTCTATTTTTTTATGATACAACATACAAAAATACATACAACCCTAAATTTTCAACCCTCTACGACCAACCCCTATTTTTTACCGGGCAGGACGACGTCTGCCGGGACAGCTAGTATAATATAAAGTCCAAATATTCTGCAGGCGATGTCACCGGCACAGCTACTACTTAATTTTCGAAATTGAAATGTAATATATTTCACAAAATCTGTCATTTCAGGTACTTCTAATCACAGCAGTTTTTGCTGTAGTCAACGGAAGACCTCAGGATGGCCACGGTCACGGACATGGTCACGCGTATTCATCGCAAAGCATTGTCTTACACACCGGTCATGATAACCACCACGAGTCTCACCACGGACATGATGAATCCCACCATGGACATCATGAATATCACCACGGTCATCACGATTCCCACCATCATGAGCAGGGTCATGGACATGAGGAAAACCATCATCATGGACACGAAGAACACCATGTTGATTACTATGTAATTATAAAGCAGTACATATACAATATTTTCATATATTAGTCAGAAATTATCACCACAAAAAAAAACAACTTTGGGGTCATTTGAAGCGTTTTGTTTGACATCTTTTTTACACATCTCAAAGTTGTTATGGCGGTATACTCTAGACCTGGGGTGGTGGCCATCTAAGCGGGCATTTGACCTACCACTTGCCTGTAGGTTGTTTTGTCGCTTCTTACGGCAGGTCGCCCAGCTGCAGAAAATTGTATCCTTTCTCCGTTCCTGCAAGGATTGGTATCTTATGATGTCAAGCTAACATTTCTTAAACCAACCCCTTCTATCAGGACCAGATGAAGACGGCACAACTGTACATTTATTTCCTACGTGACATTCGGTCCTGCTTCTTGGTGAAGTCAGTGATAATTTAACGAAATTATTTGGTCTTTTCTCAAATATTTGAGCTAGAGGCTGTCTTTCTACAGCCTTCTATTCGAACCTATATCCTTTGTCTGTATTGATTTTAAGTGAACCTTTTCATATACTGTTTCATAGCATGTCAGAGGACGTATGCCAGAATAGAGAGATAAAGATAAGGTAGATATTAGAAAATGATATGATGTTGAGCCCCTAAGACTAGTGCAAAGTGAAAGAAAAGAGATAATGTGATTAGAATTTACGGCAATTATAAATATTTTATTGTATCGCAGGCTCATCCTAAATACTCGTTCGAATACGAAGTGAAAGACCTCCACACCCATGATCTAAAGTCCCAGCACGAGACTCGCGACGGCGATGTCGTCAAGGGATACTACAGCTTACACGAGCCTGACGGCACACTCAGGATCGTCCACTACACTGCTGATAAACATAACGGGTAAGAAACTGCACATAATAAGTTAGTAGTGATAATCATCAACATTTGAGGGGATAACAAAATATTTACTTGCAACGATCTTGGAATATGTTTTAAAATTAATCAGCTACTGAAAATGTTTGATATTATGATTTTATTTAAAATGTTTGGTGTTAGACATTGTCTTACAAAGTTGTAAAAACTGCAATAATGAAGAGTCATTCTGTGTATATATACCTACTTATATATTTATATGTAGTTTATTTACACTACAATATTATACGACCACATAAGCCGCAGACAATGCATAATTATTGTATGTACATAATGGGAATACAAACTTAGTGATTGTGTAGATGCTAGTAACCAGTACTTTCTTCTTTTCTTAATTTTATGTTTTTAGTTAGGGTTTTTATTTATTTAAAGTGAGCATTCTCACTGAACTTACATTGCATTATATTTTTATCTAGGCGCTATTCACTCCCGGGCAAGTCTAATCCATCTCGCCAAATAACTATCCTATTTTCCAAAATGAAAAATAGATTTAGGTTCAGAACAGATTACAGTCAATAATTCTTAAGCTATAACCTATAAGCTATATAATAAAATCTATAAAACTTTTCTTATAGAGAAAATTCTTAAACGTTAACTTGTTACAATTTTAGAGGAAAAAAACCATAAATTATGAAATTATTTTTACAGATTCAATGCCATCGTGGAACGCAAAGGTCATGCCCAACACGTCGTACCTGAACATCATGAACACCACCATCATCATTAATTCTTTATGTTGTTGATTAATTAATTACCTCCCTCGTTTAATTGTTGAATGTTGTAAACCATTTGTAAATATATGTATAATGTTGTTAAACAAAATATCTTCTTTTCCTCTCTATCCATACATATAAAAGCAAAAATTAATTATATACACTTTAATCTTCGCCATCTTGGGAACAAACAAATCATAATTAAATTTGGTATATATGGGCTAATTGATGCCCATAACTTTGATCGCATTTGTTTCTAACCGAATTCAAAAAGGAGGAGGTTCTTAATTCGAATATTTCTTTTAAATATTTGTTAAGCGATTTCTCCTTCAATTTTGGTTGATTTCTTTACTTGAAAGAGTAGTCTCCTGACGTGGGAGGATCCCAGCGAAATAAAAAACAACCCTCGAAAGGTATAGGTACGTTAAACGTGTTTGATGTTTTTTCTAAAGCTATTTAAGCATTTCCGGAACTAAAAAGTATAAAATACAAAAACAAAAGTGACTTCGAAAGTAATTAAAAAGCAAAAATAAATATTTTCTACAACATATCGTGTTGGTGCCAATAAAAACATACAAAAAAAAACAACAAAAATGTAAATTATAGTAATTTATCACCGACTTCAAGATGTTGTAGATTTTTTTTCTCTTTAGCTGTTTTTGAAGTCTGTTTTGTTTTGTGTGGATGTTTTTAATATTAGCTTGTAGTGGCAGAATGGTAAACGGATCACCTGGTGGTAAGTGGCTACCGTCGTCCATGGACATCGTGAACATTAACACAGCCGATACGTTGCCTACCTCGTTGAGACTTTAAGTATCTACTCACGCCATTTATCAAGAGCCCCTTTACTTTTCATATGGATTAAAAACGCAACTGTAACTCTTAAACACAGTAATAATGAAATCCAATTGATTTTTATTACTAACCAACTGTCCCGGCACACGTTCACCTGCTCAGAAAAGCTTCAATCGATATGCCGACAGCAGCGCCACCTACCGTGTCCAATTGTGAACCGACTCAGAAACCTTCTTTGACTCATACAGAACAACTTTGCTAAAGATCATCGCATGATCAAATGTATAGTTTACGATTCTATAAAAGACAAACAGACAAACATTCATTTTTGTATTTCAGAAAGCAGAAGATGACATATATATAAATATAACACGGTAGTGATATAAATTAACTGATGGGAATATCGAACCTAGGTCACAAAGTTTTCTATGGGCAAGAAGTTTGAGCAAGGGTGGAATACTTTTTGGAATTCAACATTTTTTTTATTATTTTTTTATTATTGCTAATAAAAACTGAATAATACAACCAAAATATATTAGCACAGATCCTATTAACTGCAGAAGAAATGTCATTATTTCAATAGCAAATTTTTTCTTGTTCCATACAAGATCACATGTGGTTCCGTTTTTTCAACCAGTAAGAGTTGAATTCAATTATCCGTATCAAATTCTATGTTGCAAAAGAAATTGTTTCGAACATTGTTTACTAGGGTATCGTAAAACTGATAATTAGTAGTGAAATCTAAATCACCTTGGCTAAATCTTAACATATAAAAGAAGTAACGTTCAGAAGACATGTATCAGTCTACTTTTGGACTTAGTTGTAACACAACTACAAAACCACAACAATACAAGATGTTCCTTAAGGTAAAAATAACTCATTATTACATTTGAGAACATTTTAAATGTCACTTCATTAATATTTTACAAATTGTGCCTTGGAAAAATGTGAGAATTGTACTTGAAACAAATGTTTATTACAGTAATAAATAATGTTTGATCTAAAATAGCTAGGAACTCCTTTAAATTTCTGAAAGTCTTTTAAATTACTATTCAGAAGGAAGAAGTTAAACGCAGATTTTCTAGCCATGAAGAATTCATGCCAAGAAATAAGTGATATATGTAATTGACGTGTAACAATTGCAAGGAAAAATGAATTTTTGATTAAAATATAGTATATTATATTGTATATAATAATTAAATAGCTGAGAAGCCCGCATCTATGCAATACTAATCATCAAACATTCTCTTTTAAGGTCACGTGTCTACTTTTCCTCGTTGCTGCAGTATCGGCTCATCATCATGCCTTCTCCTCGCAGCACATTCATAAGCATGATGGTCACCACGAGCCCGTCCATCATCACGGACATGGACATGAACACCATCACGACTACTACGTGAGTACTATCAAGAAAAAAATTGTTATCAAAGCTATCTGACAATGGATATCTGAAGTATCATACAGTTAACCGTTAGGAATTTTAAACACGTTAATGACTTTTACAGTGTCACGACAGACTAGAATACATTTAAAACATTAAGGAACAAGAATAAGTAGATATATTATTATTTTAATATGGCTTCAATTCTAACAACATTCATTCAGTCATTTTACGCTGGTCTTTTCTAAGAATAGTATAATAATCTAAAAGCACTTATAATGACGAAATACCTAAGAAGACTTTTTTGTATGTAGGCATATGATGGAAATTAATACAAAGTAAGCAAACATTCTTATATAAAGGTACGACACGACAACTGACAGTCATAATTGACTTGTAACTTCAAATTCTTGAAAGTTTTTCAAGCAAATTGATCATCCATTCAAACAATAATGATGAAACAAACTTACGATAAATATAATTTAAAAAAGTTATTTTGAGTTTTATATCCTAATATGGAAAGATCTATCCTTAGAGAAATTCTAATATTTTTATTTTATTTTAACATGCTATGAAATTTTCTTACGTTTACAGACTCACCCAAAATACGAGTTTGAATATAAAGTAGAGGACCATCATACTGGTGATAAAAAGAGCCAGCATGAACACCGCGATGGTGATAAAGTAGAGGGATACTATGAGCTCCACGAGCCTGATGGCTCTGTCAGACATGTCAAGTATCATGCAGACAAGCATAGCGGGTATGTACATTTTGCTACATCATTTATGACTTACACTATAAATAATAATACGACGGATTACTGGGTAAGTAAATTATATGGGGTTTATGTAAAATTTATTACGTCAATTAAGGAAATGCACAGATACTAAAATGGTGGTTAATTATGATGTTTTTTTTAAATACATTCGAAATATAAATTTATGAAATAGAATCTGAAACATAAAATAAAACCACTGCATTAATAAAAAATAAATAATTGAATCTCTGTCTCATTTTACTAGATACATTATATTACTAATACGTTCTATTTTGCGTTAGTAAAGTAGCAAGCAATCTTGAAGTCTTCAAGTTATAAGTGAATAGGTATCTTCTAAGTAAGCGTGCTTCATGCTAGACTGGGTCTTTATTTTTTTGCACTCAACATCAGGTGACAGTGGTCAAACGCAAACTTATACTCCCAAAAAAAGCACCTATAAATTAAATGGTAAACCAAATACACGTTCATTTCACATAGCATAATATTAAGTACCTATATATTTCTCTGCCAGCTATCCCTACACTGATCTGACTATACTACTGAACCCTAAAAGATATCGAAATGGAAAATACATGAAAATTTAAGATAAAACTTCTGTTTGAATCCCTAAAAGTTCCATTGAAATCGTCATTAACTGACTAATTTTCAAATAGAATGACAGACAAAATTACTGAAAATAGGTTTTATACTTAAATATACAGATAGATAGATACAGTTTTAAGTTAAACAGTGACATTGGTTATTAAATTATAGACACTTCTATTTTATCTATTGGTATAAAGTTGTGATGCGATTAAATACAATTCTTGTACTTTCAGATTCCACGCTGATGTGAAGCACAGCACTCATCACCCGCATCATCATCATCATCATCACCATTAAACTTTGTCAATTAATGTTAACCCTTAACATTTCTATGACTAATTGTTTATTTCGTTTGTTTCATGCGTTATATTGTGATGTTATTCTGTTAGTTTTTCTATAAATAAAGTTTTTACTTTTCATACGATATAAACATTTATTTTTTATTTTACGTGATAATTGTTTATACAAATAACTTGGTTCATATTTGCTAATATTATGAGGTGTTTAATCCGTTACTTGTGTCGGGATGGGGAAGAGTCATTGCTTTTTTATGTCTATTTCTTTTTTTAGTTTTTTGGGTTAGTTACGCAATATTTTCTTCCTTTTTTATCTATTTCTCCCTATTTAAAAATACTGTTAATTGTTACTAAATCATTAACATCAAATTAGAGACTTAACGTGCTTAATATTATATTGTATTCTACCTATAATCCCTTAAGACTACAAGTAGAATACTGAGCAAGGTCATAGAAGTGAAAGTGTACGGTTTCATATCTATTATCTATCTCATTGTTAATAAACTCCATATCTGGTAGTATAATGTTTTAGAACAATTCAAAAGTAATTAACAGCATATTCTATATTACAGTATGTAGATATCAGGACCACATACACGTCTAATTTAGATATAAATATCTCAATTTCACTGAAAAATGATGAGTATTGTATCTCCATTTAATTATTGTATTTTATTGGAGTGCTTCAGAGTGTGGTGTTTTCTTAAATATCATTATAGTCTAGTAACATAAAAGTAGCCAACAGAAACAATACGCTTTTTGTTTTACTAAGTAAAGTCTTTATTCACGAAGATGGCTTACGTTTTCTGATAAAATATTTATAATACACGTCATCAAATCGCACAAATAGTTTGAATTTTCCTTGCAATTACTATTAGATAAGCAAGTGACAGAGGCCTGGTAGCTTAGTGGTTAGCGGACTCGCGTCCAAAACTCAAAGAGTGCAGGTTCAAAACCTGACCGGAAAGCATGATCACTTTTCTTTCCTAATGTAAAGCACGGTATTGGGACGTTTATGGGTTGTTATCATATTATTATATAAGCAATTGATAGCGCAGACACAAGCTTAAATCAGTAGGTAAGTAGTAAACTAGTTTGAGTGAATAAGCTAAATTAATTGCTGATACCGAATCAAGCGATAACTCGAAACAGAATATATAATAAGGAACCTGAAATAAAATGTGGAATATCTCGTCCTTATCACTTTAATTATCCAAATGTTTAAAGACAGGCTAAAAAACAACCAGTATTGTATTGTATTCGGTAGAGTTCGTGTACCCAGTATGAATTTTAAGGTAAGTAAAAATAAATTATTCAGTTTTTAAAATTCCATCATTGTAATCGTATCATATCATCAAACTCGTAGTATACACATAATATAATGGTACCTACGTTTGCGTCTCACTCAAGCAACCCTGCCGGCGACCTTGCGCAAGTTGTCAGACCACCGGGCTGGAGTTGCTGGCGTCTTACACTACATTTGCCAAGACGTGGTCTCCACCCAGGACACCTTTGCTCCATCGGCCGTCGGTTCGATTTATTGCCACTTAAACTTACAAATTTTGCGAGCTATGTCGATTACCTTCGTTCTCTTACGGATATAATAATTTCTAATTCTATCCATAAGAGAAACACCTATCATAGCTGAGCTCCATAGCCCGTTGAGTGACTTTAAACTTGTGGACCAGTCCTACCGTCCGTGTCCCTTCAGAACCGTTTGTTATCATTGGTAGGACGCACTGTTTGAAGACTTTCGTCTTCAAGCATTGCGGAATGGTCAACGATAAGACCTGTCGAAGTTTACCGTACCTTTTTTATATTTACCTATAGCCAATATATTCTACCCCAGTATTCGTATTATGACAATTACCTAGTATATTGACGGTGTAACAAAATAATCATCGCAATAAGTTTTGTATAACGAGATTAAATACACAGTATACAATTATAATATACCAGTATGACAAAAAACGCAAATACAACCAGTACGCGTCATGATAAATGGTTCTTACACTCTTCTTGATATTTTATAGAGTTAAGTCACAAGACTTATAATATAGATAATCATAACTTTTTGAAGACATGAAACACTGGCACAAACATGACACCCATTTGTTACAACTTTTAAGCAACATTAATAGATATAAAATATTAGTTGCAGGTAATTCTTTGCATATTAACAGTACTCGTGATGATTGCTGTAACTAAAGATATTGAAAATGATACACCCAATCGTCGTAAACAGTCGAGACATGATCGAAATAAGAAGGATGAAAAGCAAGACTCAAAAGAGCCTGATTCAACCAATAGCGGCGATGATGATCAAGATTCTCAAATTGTAAGCGATAAAGAACAAAGTAAGCCGCCCAATAATGATAAATACGGTCAAGGAAATAAGGAAAAACTAAAAGAAGTGAGAACTGGGAATATGGATGACTGTGGTAAGAAAAAAGAAACTAAAAATAATTGTGATAATGAGGTTCAAGGAGCTGATAAACACAACGACAAGGGTCATAAGTCTCATATGGATAACCACAACATGTGTGAATGTGGCTGCCATTAGAAAAAATGGGAAAATAACAATGTATATAAAGAGCTGTGCTGAAAGTTGCTGTTGCAATACAAATCTTTATTTTTCTTAAAACTTTATTTTATTTTCCTTTGCCCTGATTATTACAATTATTTAAATCCTAATAACAGGTGTGTAGTTTTCTAATGAGTCACATGTTCCTGGCTAAATAAACCTTCAAGTACATACGATATAGCGATCACATGTGTGACATCACTTCGTGTATGAATTGTATTAAAGGCTCTATAATTATACTACAGATAACAAACCCTATTCATTCTAACTTTAAAAATGAATTATGTTTTTTGTTGTACAGTAATAAGATCCTTTTATTTAATACCTGAACAATAAGAACAAAATCGTTTATCCTATGGCATTAAGCACGCAAATTTAATTAGTAATTACATCCTTAAAATTATGCTATTACACATCACATAAAATACATATTTAAAACATTATTATAATAATTAAACCTGTCATGTCAGTGGAGCTCATGCGCGCTGAATGTGACATGAGAATAGATGCATCCTTTGAACACTAGTGGGTCCGTATTACCTACTATCATTCTCAGAATAGATCCCGCAATCTGTGTAGACTCAAGACAGTTTTGTTTCTTATAATGTCTTAAAAGTCCATAACATGTGCCTTTAAACATGCCCGTTGAACTAAAGAAACTGGGAAAAATCGACCCACAGAGTATAGTAAGATCTAGGTTTAAAACCAGCCCACGATACACTCTTGTAAAGGTTTTGAAAATATATCTAAAACAAGGCTTTTAGATACCAATATTGATACGGATGATGTACCAGCATATTGGCCTCTAATCACCAACAACTTACAAAGGGAACGCAGTTTTTCGAATTTTATCTAATTGAATTTTTCTAAAATAAGGTTTCAAATAGTAAAACGTCAAAGACGATAATAAATATCTGTGATATCCTTTTTTATCATGTAAGAAGAGAGAATAAGAATATCATTCATATTTTTATTTAGGATTTAGAGAAATACAATTAAAATTTAGAGTAGAATTTGCGATATTTTCTATAAATTCTTATTACAAAGAGACCAATTAAATTATTAACTGATAGGTTTAACGCTGGTACAAACCACAGCCAATATGCATATGCAACAGTAACTACACAAACATGAACATTTATATAGTTTTTCTAGGTTAAATACTCGTAAGTGTTCCTGTCTCATTAGTATAAAAAAAACCTTTATTTCTTATAGAATAGCATTTTGAATGTGATTTTTATTATGTATCTCAAACTCCTTTTTTTGTTTGGCCCGTGAAAAATATTGACAGAAATACATGAGTTAATTGCTCATTAATTTTATATGACTAATAAAATAACACAAAAAGCAGAATATTTTTTTAAACCATTGTATAAGTCAACTATATTGCAGATATGTAGGACCATTCGACTTGAAAAGTCTATTTAAACTAAGTTCTGTTGAAGATTTTTTGTCCAAAATCGTACGTACCTACATAGAATTAAAAAGTAAAGTTTATTTTCTGGTCTGTGTGCATCTTTCGCGGCGTAATGTTGGCGTTAAAAATAAGTGGCAAGTAATTTTCCAACAACTCGCCTATGATTTTTTATTTCGTCTTTTATCTTTGTTTCTGTCTTTTTTTTTAATATAAATGTTATACGAGACATTTTCCTCTCTTATTATTGGAATGTGTCAACTATTTGTAACATGCAAATAACAATGTTTCAAATAAAAGGTTTATAACTTTTAAAGGGGGAACGGGGAGTATACCCGCCACGCTTGTTCAAGGCGGGTCGGTAGGTTTGACACAGCGGTTATATCGATATGTAGGTTTCACGATGTTTTCCTTCACCGTTGTTAGCACGTGGTAATGGTAACAATCACCCCTTGCTTAACCTGATAGTGGGAAGCTCGAGTCTAACAGAGCGACCATTCATGGGCTGTTATTTATTACCTCAATTTAATAGTGAAATTGTATAGTTATGAAATAATTACAAAATTTCACATGTAACTGTATTCATACTATCGCCTATTACTTTGACGTGAAATCAGTTTTACCTTGATTTAAAGTTTTATCGTTAAACATAAAAACACGCGAATTTAGAAAAAATAGATCAGTACATTTAGTGTGTTTGTAAGAAACAGTTTTCTATCTCTAGAACACAATGTTTACTAAGGTAATAAATATGTTAAATACATAAAATATATTTTAAAAAATTGATATTGTTCTAACCACATTTTGGAAATTATTTTTAAAACATGACAAACACAATACACTTTTTTCTGAATTTTCCATTTCATTCGAAAAAGTTCACGACTGGATCTCACCCTTAAGTAACTTAATATAAATTTTCGAAATCTGGGTAACGATATCTCACATGAATTTGAATATTGAAAAAATATCTAAAAAATATATCATGTATATATGTATATTATTACAGTGATACGTATATATTGTGGTTTTACTACACCATTGTGTAATACGAGAGACTTGCACGTTTTTGTCATATTTTATCTATATAGACGTAGGTTCTGAGAAAAATTACTGTAATTTACAAAAAAAGACGGAGAGATGATTGGACGGATATGACAATTTCTCTAGGGTAGCATTTTATCTAGTAAAACAAAAACAAAACCCTAAATACTAAGTACTCATAAAACAGATTCAACAAAATTTATTAGTAACTACTTTTACTCTTTCCCCTTGATAAGTATTTATAGGTATTAGTATAGAGAAATCCAGTGAAGTATCTATCAAAATTGCTGTCGCTGAAGTTTATTAAGATATTTTCGTATAAAATGGGGCTTAAAAATATTTTGAATAAAATATATATTCATTTAGAATGAATTTCAGATTACATCTCTAGTAGCATTGTTTGGAGTAGCAGTTGCCCACGACGCCTTCTCCTCCCAACATGTCCATAAGCACGATGGACATCATGAACTCGTAAGCCATGGACATGGGCACGAACACCATCACGACTATTTCGTAAGTTTATCCTAATGAAGGAATATCATAATAATTATTAAAATATTTTAATTATAGCAAATGATCCAATTCTTAATATTTATGAAGTTTTTACACAACAATTCCAGATCATTTAGAGCATTGTTATTCAAATTTGTTATTGCTGGTAGACACACCTCAAAGTCAAATTACAAGAACACTGCTATTATTGTGATCGAAAATTCTGTCAAAAAAGCCATTAATTCTTGCTTAAACGTACATTAACATTCTCTGCCTGATTTTTTTATAATCTCAGGACGTACATATTAAATAAAAGTTGCATATTTTTTCGATAAGCTCGTAAGACGTAAATATGTTTAAGTAGGTATGACTAGTATTTTCATAATTTATGTGGCATAACCATAATCCAACCATAAAGAAGAAAGAAATACGTTAATACATTTTCCCAATACTTCACACTTTATAATGTTATTTCAACTTCTTCAGACTCATCCAAAATACGAGTTCGAATACAAGGTTGAGGATCATCACACTGGCGACAAGAAGAGCCAGCACGAGCATCGTCATGAAGATGAAGTTAAAGGCCATTACGAACTGCATGAACCTGACGGTCACTCAACAAGACACGTTGACTACCACGGTGACAAGCACAGCGGCTTCCACGCAACCGTGAAGCATAGCACCCACCACATTGTACCTGAGAAACACCATCATCACTAAATTAAAAATAGTATTGTATTCTTGTTTTTTAATTGTTTCAATATAAGGATGTTTTTTGTTATTTTTTACAATATATACTTCTTTTAATTTCTATTTTGTTGTTTTTATTTTTGTAGACGTCATAATATCACAGGTTTATTAAGATTGTTAGAAAAGTCTATGGTATGAGAACTTAACTAAAGACAATTAAAATATTTCTCACTTATACTCTTCAATATATCCCTTTAATTCTGAAGTACATTATTTAAAATTAGTAATTTAAGACCTGTAAGTTCAATTTATAACTTATTTTTTACAAATTATAGTTGTCTCATATTTTATACTAAACTCTTAGGTAAAATTAGTGTTTCTACGAAAACTTCAATATATTATAATATTAACAGTATTATATAACTCCAAAAAAATTATTTTAGCCAACACGCTGAATATTAGAATACAATAGAACACAAGAAAGTTACATAAAAATCGATAAAATAAGAGAAATTCACTAATTCATAATCAGTTAATAATTCATGCATATTATAGGCATTTGTATAGACGGCAAAGGACCAGCACATATCATAGTGTTGATAGCAGAAGAAATAAAAAAATAAAAATATGTTTGATTCAATCCTTTATTATGTACTTAAAAATAAACAACAAGTAACAACAGTCTTATAAATAAAATCAGGTGGCATTAATCAAAGTTTTCATTCCTTATGATGTTCCTTATGAATGACATGGG
The DNA here is from genome assembly GCA_012273795.1 of Dendrolimus punctatus. NCBI lineage: Eukaryota > Metazoa > Arthropoda > Insecta > Lepidoptera > Lasiocampidae > Dendrolimus > Dendrolimus punctatus. The sequence goes on along the minus strand of CM022534.1, from coordinate 6,513,972 downwards.
GATGCCCTTCGTGTTTCACTTTAGCAGTGAATCTGAAAGAGAATACGAAAAATTTTTGAGTATTTGATTTCAAACATTCTGTGATAGATCTATGAATCTATTTAAGAAGACTAGCAAATATAAAGTAAGGAGAACCAGTAAAAATATAACTAATTTTAACTTTGTCACTCTAATCTTGTTTTATGAGTGAAATTTAGAAAAAAACCGAATATCTTGATTACGTTTTCAAGTTATGTTTATAAGAAGAAACTTATTCCTATATACATTTTGCCACAGTCTTGACAATTAATTAAAAAAAAATAGTTTCTCAAAATACGCCTAGGGATAATATTATTAACAATAGTAAATATTATGAATTTTATAGTTATTCGCTTGGTGATGTGGAGAGGCATTTAATCTTCAAGTATACCAAACTGAAGGATTTGACAACATACTTAATAATATAAAAAACGAAATAAGTACACAATGGGTGACACCAAGTTACTTTCAAACTAATAATAATGCAAACGTTACGTACCCTTTATGTTTGTCAGCGCTGTATTCTACGATCCTGGTGGTGCCGTCAGCTTCATGAAGAGAATAGAAGCCGTGAACGAGATCACCGTCGCGGACCTCATGATGGGTCTTGTAGTCACCGGTATGAGAATCTTTCACTTCGTAGTCGAAAGAATATTTGGGATGAGCCTGAAATCAATGAAACGAATTGATTAATAGAGTTGGCTATGAATATAACTCTCGTTTTAGAAATTGTTAAAAAAGTATTATAAGATCATACGTAGTGGTCGACATGATGTTCTTCGTGATGTTCCTTATGCTCAGGCTCGTGGTGGTGGACAGCTTTTACGTCATGATGGACTGGTGCTTCATGAACCTCGTAGGCTTCATGTTCCTCATGTTTAGTATGGTGTTCAGTTTTGTGTTCGTCATGGGACTCGTGTTTATGTTCATGTTTGTGGTGTTCCATTTTATGTTCATGGTGGCCATGATGACCGTGTTCATGGTGCTCGTGATGTGATTCCTTGTGTTCATGCTCATGTTTCTTATGATGGATAGGGTGTTCAATTTTGTGTTCATAATGATGGACTTCATGATGACCGTGGTGATGTTCATGATGCTCGTGATGGTGGTCATGTTCGTCTGTATGAAGAACTACGCTTTGTGAGGAAGAAGCGTGACCATAATGTCCATCTTGCGGTCTTGCTGCTGCCACATAGAAGACTACCGCTACGCAGATGATCTGTTAATAAACCACGTAATTAGTATAAATGTAAGATTAATACACACACTGATATTTATACAGAATTCATATTTCTAATTGATAATTTAATCAAGGCAAATACAAAATTTTTCGTACCTTAGAAATCATTTTTAATATGCGTGTGTATTTTGCCACGACACCTGTTTGTTGTCTGTTAAATCAAAGAACAAAAACCTTATATACTTAAATATTCGAGACAGTTTTCGTAAGATTTGAACTTAATTGTAATATTTTAACACATACCTAGTAATTTCAAGTGTAGTAGCCGGTGAAAGTAAATCAATGAGAAATATTTTGTTCACACGAACAAACGACATAAGTGTAAGCATTTGCGAGTGTTGACACAAAAGATTAAGTCGAATATTACACTTGAATTTCATAATTAAATGTATAGGCTGTAACATATGTTGCTTACGGTGCGGTGTCATTGTCGATTTTTAAACTTAAGCGCTAATTTTACTCTACAATGTTTTGCATTCAATAACTTTTACACACCTTTTGGGGTAACTTTGTTATAACAGCCTCTGAATTTCAATCTATTTTTGGTGGTTGAAAGGAGGGCGGAGGGTAAAAAGGTCATTCTGGAAGGAATATGCCCAAAAACTCATAATTTCGAAATAAAATGAAAACATTTTCGGACTAAATTATAATTTAATCTTAAATTAAATTAAATAGCGCATAATTAAGGGGTTGGAAAGTACCCGTCACCATTTCCAGCTACCGAAGGTGCGTATTTTTTTTCTATTAGAGGGAAGAGCAATGATTTCTGGGTGCTCTAAAAAAATAACCATGAAGGCTGAGACGAGAGCGGAGCGAAGCGTAGCTTCCGTCTTAGCTTCCATGGTTAGTATTCAAGATAAGCAAAATTTTATTTTAAATTTACTACCTATATATATTTTCATATCCCGGATAACAGTTTGATTTGAATCGAAAAATGCTATTACGGCAGAAACCGTCTAGGTGTGTGGGGAGTATAGATATGTCTGTGTTGGGGAATAAATTTCTAGCCGTGTGCTTCCGTCGGGTCAATGTAGGTAGGCCTAAAATAATATCAGAAAAGGAAATGCCCCCGAAAGTGAACTCCGAACTCTAAAGCAGAAGCTCCGAATGCAACTGGGATATTTAAGAAATAAAATTTAGTTTTAAAATTGACGTTCACGTTTTATAAGATGAACTTCATCAACCAAAAACAACTCTAAGCAGTCAACTTAATTTCCAGGGGGTAGGGCATTTGCCCGACTGGATGGCTACTACCCCTGGTCTAAAGTATGTCACCATAACAACCTTGAGTTGTGTTCCGGTTAGTGATCAGGTTCCAGACTCCCTTAAGACAGCAGCTGCGCATTTGTAGCACCTTTGGTGTTGCCAAAGTAGGCGATGGTAACCGTTTTCCATAAAGTGGGCCGTCTACCGGTCTGCTGATCTCCTGCAATGAAAAAAACTTAAAACTCGTAATAAATTGAATTAAGTAATACCAAGCGGTGGTTACATAATGAAAAGCATAACGCAGTCGAATACCTCGTGCTCCTATCTTTTGCATCATTAGGTTGCGGCACCCACTAGCTTAAGTAAATATCAAATCTTTAATATTATCATTAGCCCATCGTCATCATATCATCATTCTCATATACCTACAGGTGAAAATTACAAGTTTTTTTTTTAATATGGAACATCCTAAAATAATCTAAAATAATCCTAAAATAAAAAATATCTCAATTTATGGATGCAGCAGCAGTTATTGACAGCTTTTTCTAGTTTTATATTTATTTATGTAAGTGTATTTTATAATATTTTGTTTACATTTATAATCTTAGTATATTTTTTATATTTTATTAATGTATGAATATTATATCATGTATGTATATATTAATGAGATACTGATTCAGTAGTGAGAATAATGCAACATACCTCTGTTCTTATCTTTTATGTCCATCCAAAGGTGGTCTGGAACAAATCGCTAATAGCGATAAGACCGCCGATTGTATTGTAAGATTTTATTTCTGTTAACTGTATCTTTTAAAACACAATAGAACATATTCATTCATTCATTAGGATGAATACTTTATTTCCTGTGACAATGATAAAATCACACACAACGCCTGTTGAGGATTTACTAACCCATTGTAACAACTTTGCATCGATTCAAAACGAAGGCTTTGAGATTTTAATTTAAAGTTTTTAGATTTTTATTACAAATGTAAATAGGTAAATGAATTATTATGAAATTTGGTATACATAATTAGGTGTATATAATTAACATTACATTCTGGAATACACATGGTCTTATAACAGAAAATGGGGTAACTTCCGCAGAATAAGGATACGAAATTTACTCAAACCAAATTAAGTTAAACAAATACAAATATTCAAAATAACTATGTATGTAAGTTCAATACTGGGAGTAAATTATATATACTTTTTTCTTTAAATAATAAAAATGTAATTGCGTCTAGTGACCTACTCGTAAGCAGGTTATTAAAAAAAAGCCGTATTACTACTAGACGGTAAATTGAATTACAGCCATAAGAAGATGTAAAAACAACATTCTCCTTTTTTATTTAATACGATTAAGGCCTTAATTACATATATCAAGACAACAGATTTTTAGCAACTCTGACCGCTGAGACAGGGGTGCGCATGTGTTCCACGTCAAGAACTGGATTGCTCGATAAAGAATGTACTGATTTGGTTTTGTGCTTTTCAAAAAGACGATTCAAACAATATACCTATAATACAATAATTTTGTTTCCAATGAATCGGGGAAAAGTGGTTTTATAGTTATACCGAACAAACATACAAGCAATCAAAGAGATGTAACTTTTTTTACCTATAACATTTTTTTTCTTTCTTTGTTAAATAAATCGGCCCAGTGTGTTTCGGACCATGCACATAGAAGAGATTCCGTAGATGCAGTAACATTAGAAAATATACATTCAAAAATATCTCACATCTCAGAAACTACGCTCCCTTTAAAAATATTTTAATCTCTGTTTTAAAATAATTATTCATTATGAAATATACATTGATGAATAGACAGAGTGATAGTCATGACAGTTTTACAAGAATTTCGGTTTTTTTATGTTTACTTATAGGCAAACTGGCATACGGGTCTACTTGTTGGCAAGTGGCTACCGTTGCCCATGGACATCTGCAACACTAAAGGAGCCGATGCGTTGCCTACCTCGTTGAGACTTTAAATATCTATTTATGCCCTTTTTGAAGAACCCCATATTGTAGCGTTCTTGGAAAACCGCGGGAGAGAGCTCATTCCATAGCTCGCTCACGTATGGCATAAAGGAGCGAGCGCTACGCTTTTCCTACCCTAAGCGCGGGGCACATGGAAGGAGGATGGTTTTAGTGGAGTATTGATTAGTTGAGTCTCCACACAAGCCGGCGATTGAATCTGGTAGCTATTCGCAGCTCACCTCTCATCGCTTTGGTCTAATCCCTAGCACAGGACCCGGTAGTGTGCCCCCAACTTTAAAAAAAAATTCCGACGAATTGAGAACCTCCTCCTTTTTTGACGTCGGTTAAAAAAAGGAGCGAGCGCCACGTACAGTGGATAACCATAAGAATACAGTTGCGATAACGGCTACGGAACTATAAAAAAAATATGAACCTAGCAACCTTGTAATCAATATTCATTCGAATTGTTACACATTTTTAAGAGGTGTCAAATACAGGTCTTCTATGAAATTAGAAAAGAGCTATGAGGTATGTAGTTTGACGACTTTGACTAAACGGCCTTGTCATGGCCAAAATAATTGCTATATAAACTGCTCTTTGCAGATGAATTGCATATTAGAAGTTCAAAGCTCAACTAATAACAACATAAACATGTTCGCCAAAGTAAGAATTAAAAAGTTTCTCGTACAATTTTAATTTTCTAATTCTCTTTACTTTAAAAAACAATAATCAATTTATAACGTGAATTTTATCGATTCAAAATTCCTGCTAATTCTTTCTTTATTAAGGTCCGATTATTCATATATCAGATAAAAACTACCTAACTGAATGTAAAAATAATAGAATTTTATCATGCAAGTTTCATTTCTTATGAATAATACAATAAAATATAAATAGTTACATTGTATTCCTTCTATAATCTTTCAAGATTATTTTTTTATTTTGTATTTTATAATTTGAACCACTTTAATAATTATAGTGATTGAAATTGCCCCAAGACTCAATACCTAAACATTTATGTAACAAAAATTATAAAGCTAAAACAATCTATAGCTTTGTGTTAAAATTTAAATCTACGGAAATACTATGGGATACTTTTTAATAATAAATCAATAACAACATTTCATTATCAAAATGAATATATAGTTATTGTATTATGAAGGTATGATTTGAGACACACGGCCGCGACAAGCAATAGTGATGGCCAAACGGATGTCGTGTATTGCGATCACCTGTCGCTTACCTAAAAGTAAATTCAAGCACAACCAGCAAGTTTGTTGTTCTAATTTTTAAAAAATCTTTCAGATTGTTACTGTCAGTGCCTTGATGGCTGTAGCCTCCGCTGGGCTGTTGCCTGTGGCCCAATATTCTTCGGCGGCTGCTGTCTCTTCCCAGAGCATTGTTCGCCACGATGAAGGTCAACGTCTAGCGTCGCCCGCCAGATTAGCGATCACTTCTCCTGTTACCTACAACGCCGCTCCCGTCGCATACCAAGCTGCTCCCGTTGCCTACAACGCCGCTCCTATCGCATATCAAATTGCTCCTGTTGCTTACCGCACCGCCCCTATTCAGAGAATCGTCTCGGCCCGCCAAGACGAAGACTATGTAAGTATTCATACCAGTGGAACTGGAAAAGTAACTTTACATCTTTAATTTATAAAAAATAAGTATTAACAGATTAGCTAAGAATTTCCTTTAATTTGTTGCCTGTTGCCTCGAAGAAATTGCTTTCAGTGATACCTAGAAGTATTCTAAATATGGACTTTTTGTAATTGTCGATTTATAAATGCAATAAAGCGTAATCTGTTTATTTTAAGGAGACACAGATCTGAAGTATACCTACGCGCTCTAGGCTTCTTGGGATGCTTTAATATGTATTTCAATAAGTAAAGTAGTAATTACGACTTTGTATAATACCTTATAATTGAAAGGACAACAATTTAAATTAAATGCCTACCCTTTCGAACTTAAGGATAACTCTGTTTCAACAATCAACCACGTATATTTTGAAAGAATCTTTTCTATATATTTGCAAGTATTATTTATGAAATAATTGATTTAACCCCTTTATTGCAGGCGCACCCTAAATATGACTTCTCATACTCCGTGGCCGATGGACACACCGGTGACAACAAGTCCCAACAAGAGTCCCGTGACGGCGACGTTGTGAGGGGATCTTACACCCTGCTCGAGGCTGACGGTTCCATCAGGACCGTGGAATACACCGCTGACGACCACAATGGCTTCAACGCAATAGTACACAACTCTGGCTCCAGTCAAGTCGTCAGGGCCGCACCCAGTCTATTGGCTCACCACTAAATTTTTCCTGTATATTTAAGGGACTGTCAACTTATTTTAAATATTTATTTAAATAAATAACGTTTTCTTTAATCTAACGACTATTATAATTTAATTTATTAAGGTGCAATCTACACCAAAAAATCAACAGGTCTGTAATATTTTAATGTATGTATATTAGTGCATAAAGTGAAATAAGTAAATTACACTTTTGCAGATATTCTAGGGGTTTAAAATCCGGAGTGAAAAATTCACGACGGTAGATTTCAAATATTTCAAATATGAATTTATTTGAGCAAGATCTGTTGAGTAATATTTAAGATACGAGGTATTTTCGATTATATACAGTTCTCTACCCATAGGTTCAAAACACTGGATTTTCGCAGTCTCTACGGAACCATTCACATTCACGGATTTTTATATATTTAATACAGATCAGGTGTTTGATTTCAACAAAAACGCTGCGCTATCCAAGGCATATTGTCAGATTTTGCAATAGCGTTAACTTGATATTCCTGTTACCCCAAAAAAAATAAACATCGTCAACATATGGTTAAACATAACAAAAACATGCCTACTGCCTTCTTCTAGATTTGAAATCACGTTACTGAAATAAGACCAGTGTTTTAACCACTAAGTATCACGACTATGTCAACACATCGATGCATTTTATTACACATACATATTATTTGCTAAAATATAAACAAGTAGCACCATGACCACCTGTCAATGAACCATGACCAACCATTTGAATTTAATTAAGTCACTGAGGTCATAAATTATCACGATATAAGCAGGTTTCCACTTCAGGACGACGTTTTATCTGACCCTAATTATGGGGTTGCCATGTGTCTAGAATTTTCCGGACATCTTTGACAATATACGTATGTATCCGACATGTAGAGGAACCCTAAGGTATCCAAGAACGTCTACGATTTAGGTACAAAATAAATGAAATATATTTTCGAAATGAAACTTCTATAGAATAGTTGTGATTTGACTCGATGAAACGAAAAAAGCGACACTAAAATGAGATATTTAATAATAATAATTTAATCACTATTATCATGAAGATAGAGTTGGAAACATTTTTAAGGTTTTTAATCATTTAAACACTATGGGCTATACTTATAATAATCTCTTTGAGAATGGATTAGCCATATTACTACTACTTAAGTAAGTAATTTAATAATAGCCTAGTGATTCTATATTTGATTTTATAAAACTTTTAGCATTTACTTTAAAATTTAGCACTTTAGCTACGGTAGCACCACCGATTTAATGCATTTTGCCGTTACTTTACTACCTCTTATCTTTAATAGGAGTTTATGGGTAAGATTTTCACTAATCAGTTGCTGAGCAATTTTCTATAGTTTAACAAACGATTATAAGTAAGGCCATATATCTTAAAGATAGAGTTGGACATATTTTGAAGTTCATAGATCAAATTGAAACTAGAACAAGTGTTCCTTATTTCAATTATAGTAATCCTCTCGTCTCATTTGTTCAAAGTGAAAACGTAGAACCTGAATAATATATCATAAATATATAATTTTTGCATTAAAATGTGAAATAATTTTTGAGCTTGGTAAAAATATTATAAATATTCAATATTTATCTCATTCTCACGTATGATATTTTCTAAGTTTCACTTATGCCATGGGTGTATTGCATACACACATTTTTTTCAATAATCAATACTACATTAATAATAAAAAAGCCAAAAACATAATCATAGTTTAAACCCCTACATTCTTTCGGGATTTGTAACTTATATTATAGTTTTAATGCCTAAAACTTTTATTAACATTCAAAAATTTTCACCCCGACCGACAGACAAAATCTAAACAACTGTGGTCTATATATTTATACCTACCTACCTACCTACCTAGGTATTATAGGTAGGTAGGTAGGTATAAATAGTACGTTTTTTCCTAATTTTTGGCATTTATTGTAAAATCATAAACAGACATTCCAGTTTTATTGGTATAGATGGTAAATAACTATTATGATATCTTGTTGGCGCTCAATTATATTCTCTGTATATATGGTAATGTTCTTACATAGAGTGTATACTGACATGAGCGAGCTACATGAAGTCGATGTAAGAATCCCGAATGCTCTGAAACTTGAATAATTCCAAAATTAAATTTAATAATTCTATATTTTTTTGGTTCTGGTAACCCTATTCACACCACCTTTTAAATAATGATGCTCTTGATGACTAAACTTTTTATAACGAATTTGACCATGATCTTCGTTTCAAGTTGACCGACAAGATGGCAACTAGTTCAATGAACTTATAACCTGAGCGGTGAGAGTATGCTTGGAGTTATTTTAACTACATTGTAATGGATCGGTGATTAAAGCACCGCCATTTCAATGTCATAGGCTAAGAAAGTATAGATTGTTTAAGCAGTTTTCTGTCCTAATATACACATTGTTCTTTTTGAATTTTTGGCAGAACGCTACGATAACCTATTTTTATAAGCGGAATCATAAAATTCCTTCAATGTCGGTTACATCTCTAGAGTTGCAATTGTTAGAGTCAACAACAGTAACTACTTTCCATCATATGGTCAGTTAGCTTGTATGCAACATTACATAAGTAACAACATAGAATAGAAAAAGTACATATGTATGTTGAAGTACATTTAATTTTAGTCATGTAGGACTTGTTCAGGACATTTTCACAATTACCTCCTTTTTTACAAGGCTACAGTCATTCTTAATATTCGACAGCTTGTAAGATTTGTAATTTGTAAGATGAATAATATTTAATGTTCATATTCATAATAGAAAATATGTAACTAATTTCATAATTATCAGCTAATAGTCAATGTCACCAAGAACGAACAAACTACATACTAACGAAAACGCCTTATCATTGATATATTAACATGGACTTTCGAGTTATCCAGTGCCCTGTAAGCAATTTTTCTATGTAATAAATATAAAATAGTTGAAGAAACTATTTTTGGAAACAGGACAAAATTGTTGACCCACTTGACTAGAACTCTCAATAAATAATGATTCATTGATACGTACTTATTATACAACCATTACATTGGAAGACAAGTTCCAAAAATACAAGCGTAATGAAAGTCGCCGTCCTTTGGGTAAGAATGACAAATTCTGGACCAAATACCTACGCATGAACAGCAACACTACGGTAATTAATCACTATAAAATGCAGGGCGAAAAATCATAAAACATCAGTTAAGAACAATACTTCACAGTAAACTGAAGACGAAGAGAAATACCTAATAATGTTTATTAAGGTAAAATATATTTGAATAATTAAAGGGAATAATGTATTAAAATTGAATAATTTTATACCCCTCTAGTAATTATCACTAAATGACTGTTTTTTCAATACTGTCCGCTTTTAAAACCATGGTTTTTAATTATTTTTGATCCTCTCAGGTTTAATAGTGCTGCTTATTCTGTATGTATGTATTATGATATGTACTGTATTTATATAGTATATAATAAAGATTTTATTCACTTATTTTATATGTTTTATATTATTTATTGTCTACACCGCCACTGTCATGTTTTAATATTTTCCTTACTTTTGGGGGTTGCCTGGAAGAGATCGCTTTAAGTGATAAGGTCGCCTTTTTTTCAACATCTCTTGTATGTTTTTAAGTACTTAGTTTTAACTTTGGTGAACAATACTACTTTCATTTTTATTTTTTCCTCCTAGCAAAATAAGAGTAAAGAAATATTCTAGAAGTTCTGCTTTATTATGATAATCCTATGATATACAATATTTTAGACGCATTATGGTACACAGTCAAAACTTTACCAATAAAGCCTAGAAAACCTTCGTCATTATTGCGAGTGTTTTTATTATTTAAGATGTATAGTCCATAGTTGTATTTTTTTATATGTTTCAGTGCTTAGTCCTAGTTGCCATATTTGGCGTTTGCCAAGCAGTTGACCACGCATACTCTTCCCAGAGTATTGTGCGTTTTGATACCCACCACGAGCATGAACATAAGCACGAAGAACAAAAGCACGAGCAGAAAGACCATAAATATGAAGAAGACAAACACGAAGAACACAAACACGAGCCCCTGAAAGTGATAACTTATTCAGTACCTGTTGTCCACAAAGCTGTCCCAGTTGCTCACCACGTTATTTCGCATCATAATCATCAGGAAGCCACTCATGAAGAGCCCCACCACGATGTTGAACATCATCACAAAATAGAGCATAAGCATGAAGTTGAACACAAACAAGAAGTTGATCACAAATATAAGGTTGAACACAAGCACGATGTTGAACATAAACACGCAATTGAACACCATTCCGAGGAGCATAAACATAAAGAACATAAGAAAGAACATCATGAAGAAACACATAAAGAACCAGCAATCTCTTCCCAGCATTTTGAACGTCACGATGTACCAGCCGAGCCTCCCAAAGATTTTCATAAATATGATGTGAGTAATAAAGTCAGCTAAAATATTATTGCTAAAAAATCAAGATATAACACTGTGAGTTTTTTTTTATTGGGCAACAACCGCCCACGTTTGGGAATTACTACACTACATCACAGTCTTAACTTCAGTATAGTAGTAGTAAATTTGAAATTTTAATTAATTATTTACAGCACAGCTGAGAAGCTGAATGCCCTGTGTTATAAAATAGTTATTATCGTGGCTATACATCGTGTCATTGCCTCTAATTTATCATAAGCGAAATTTGGGCTTGAATAGATTTTTTGCAAATGATATTTAAAAGTATTATACTTTTATAAGATTTTGACTAGGATCTAGCTTATCTATCTTTTGTTGAACAAAAAATAATCATTTACAATATTATTTGCAACAAAAAACTAGATACAAATGCAGCTTATGTTAAACTTTCTGTAACTACCATTTACTTATATTATTGGTAAGAATTGATATTAATAAATATATTACAGGGTCCAGCCAAATACGAGTTCGAATACAAAGTTGTAGATCCCCATACTGGTGACAAGAAGTTCCAGCATGAAACCCGCGACGGACACTCTGTAAAGGGAGTATACAGCCTGCATGAGCCCGACGGTTCAGTACGCACTGTTGAATACCACGCCGACAAAAAAGCTGGGTTAGTATAATATGTTTGTATGAAATTACCATTTTATATTCCCTCTTCATGAAACTGCAATAAAAATCTTATAAGCCCTTAATATTTTAACCTAATAATATAATCAAAACTTCCACCCCAGTAACCAAATTAGAAAAATATTTGTATGTGACTCAGTGTCATCTCGCACATTCCGGAATTACCAATATTGCAGCGGCGATGGGTTTAGGATAACAACGGACTATGTCAATTTTATAGGATACAACTGTGGAACAATTCCGAAGTGGAAAGTATAGGAGGAAGAGCACGCACGTACCTAGACTGTAGTTTGTGTGACTCACTGCTCCTCTCCTGACTTTCACTTCCTCTTCACAAATGCACTTGATAGTATATATATATATATATATATATATATGTGTGTGTGTGTGTGTGCGTGCGTGCGTGCGTGTGTGCGTGTGTGTGTGTGTGGTGTGTGTGTGTGTGTGTGTGTGTGTGTGTGTGTGTGTGTGTGTGTGTGTGTGTGTGTGTGTGTGTATTTTTTTATGTTATTATATTTTATTGAATTTAAATTGATGATGAATTTAATTTAATTGAATGTCTGACGTGTTTGAGAAAAAGGGGACACGCCGTCAGTTTTAGATAAAGAATTTTAATATGTTACAAGAAAAGTATGAATTCAGCGAAAGAAGGTTTCTTGGCGGTACCAATTAATGACTTAATACATGTTATGTGTACACATAACATATTATACATATACGACATACATATGACGTTAATACAATTAATGTTTTATTATTTTATATAAATTAAAATTTATTTTTTCCCAATATTAGGACTTGTGTTTAGAATTAACACAGAGTAGATTTTATTGTCGAAAGTTGCATAATGGCCTGGGGGTTATAGAAAAGCAAGTAAGAGCACTAAAACCTGTCACATTGTTAACATTGCAGATATCATATTACATCTGCAATTATATGCATCATTCCATTGTTGACTGTGGATATTTTTTTTATACTGGACAACATAATTATATATAAAATCGTAAAATATTAATACTTAGAGCTTTAAGCTTAATTAAAAAAGGAAACTTTTAACTCCGCTCTCCCCTATTCCATAAATAACCTACCATTATTTATCTTCCTAAAAGGTTATATTTTATATACATGGTTATTTATTTTCAATTATAATATTAATTTCAACTCTTAAGATATTTCTTTTACATGCAACTCTTCTTATATCTATTATGTTTTTGTACAATTATTCTCCAAAATACCAACAGTAATTGCTTAATAGATATAATCTTTATACTTTACTTTAATAATATATAATCTAATTCATTTTACATGTATTTTATTCAGAGCTTAAAATCTTATAATTTAGAATAAACTGCATCTACTGTTAATTATAATGTAGGTATTACATGTCATACTTATTATTCTAGATGATTAAATTAAATATGTTAATGTTATTCAATAAAATTCAAAATTGGAACGAAATTAAAGTGTTATTTTTACATTTACAGATTCAACGCCGCAGTGAAGCAAGAAACAAAGCACATTGAAGAATATAAACATCATCATTGATTTATTAGTTACTTGTTAAAAACACTATTTATTTATTCAAAATCAAATAATTGTTGTACAATACCTTATTTCTCTATTAATAAATACATATTTAAAAATATTTGTTCTCATTTTATACAATGATGAAATCCGGATCTACATAACAATATTATTAGGCATTAGAAGTTATAATTCTCGTGCTTGACATTTTTTATCATTTAATTAAATAAAATTTTAAGACCAAATCAGTCAGGAGTTTAAAATCGTATTTCGATGCTTGACTTGATCCAAAAAGACAATAATAAAACGTCAAAAGCGAGTAGAAAATAACCAGTGGCTTCATACACGTACAGTCGCGGTATGAAAACGTTCGTCATTTTTCAAATCGACTCATTTAACGTTCCGCGAGCACATGTTAGCTTTTCTATTTAAGCCACAGAACAGACTGACTGTTCCAGAAAATATATGTTTTCCTGTTTTACAATAAAGTTTCAAATTACTTAGATCAAAGTCGTTTACAGACGTAAAACTTTTTCATTGGTTTTAATATTTATGATAAGCTTTTTTTTATATCCTCTCAGTTTCTGATGTTTAAAACTATTGTTAATTTCGGTGTCTGTCATTGTCAACATTGCAATTTTCTTCTTTTGTTTCTAAAATTTGTAAACGTAACATTTGTTAAAACGTTGGCAGTACTGTTTCTTGTACTCGTGCAAGCAAAAGTCGACTTTAAGGTGATGATCATTTTCATACCGCGGCTGAACAATTTAGAAATTTCTCAATTGCATTATTAGTGATCAGTATGAACTCTATTTTAACATTGATATATTTCCAAATAATACTGTTATACAATTTTTCAACGTCCAAATATTACTGTTAGATAAGAATCTAAAATTTATGCTGGCAAAAGCAATCAATGTCAAAAAGTATGCAAAAATATTTTTGCATGTCAAATATATAGTATATTATGCATGTTCTAAACAACTTTGACCCGTCGGCCTTGTCCGCGACGAAAATATTATGAGTATATAAGCAAGTCCCAGTGCTAATAATACATCAGTTATAGCTTAGCTTATCACAACAACACCTTAACATGTTCTGCAAAGTAAGTCAGATCTTAAAATCAATCGCCCACATTTGACATTATCTAATTTTTGTCATTACTTTGCAAAAAAACTAAATTAATCATTTCGAGCGACTGATTGTTTAATAATTAAGAGCCTCAAAAGAGACATGTTTTCCAATCACAGCCGGGAAAATTTAACGCTTGGGCAGTTTTCTTTCCTAATGTGCATATTGTTATAATTACCACGAGCTGAAGGTCAAGACCAACATCGTGATGAAAGCTGCGCATCGAGATAACCGATGTTTCAAAACCAATCCACCTTAGACAAGCGTGACGGGTCTAGTACTAGTATGCCTCTAAAAACGGGAAGGCACGAACTCAGCAGTAGGACCTTACGGGCTGCTCTTATACCAAGTTAGCAGAAGGAACATCTAGGCACGCAAATCTCAAGATAGCGCAATGGCAGAACTACAGACTGGGTGGATCTTTTTTTTTTCTACAACATATTTGGGACCAGTAGGCAATCTTAAATCTTAATTGTGGTACTTATGCTATAGGTGCAATATTAAGTTAAAGGTCTACAGTTTCTTTTGAAAAGACAATTGATGTTGCGAATTATTGACACTGTCATATTAGTACATTTTCAATTGTATCTAGAATGATTTAATACATTACTAGGTGTTATTTGACTTTAGATTAACATAAGTAACTATAGTAAAATACTGAAACACATATATTATTTCAGCTCATCACCCTCGCCTCTGCCTTAGCAGTAGCCTCTGCAGGACTATTGCCTGTAGCTCAATACTCTCCAGCTGCTGCTGTCTCTTCTCAAAGCATTGTTCGCCACGATGAAGGTCAACGTTTGGCGTCCCCCGCAAGACTAGCCATCGCTTCCCCTGTTGCCTACAACACCGCTCCTATTGCATACCAGTCTGCTCCCGTTGCTTACAGAATCGCCCCTATTCAGAGAATCGTCTCTGCCCGCCAAGATGATGAATACGTGAGTATTACTTAAAACTTCAGACACCAATGTCATATTATAATTCAAATAATATATTTATAAATTATGTGTGTTCTGATTGATTACTATAAAATTTCATCCAAATTCGTTTAGCAGTTTTTGCATTAAAGGGTAGGAAATTCTGCCCCGATTGTTAGAGCTGAATTTAGTGGTGTCTAATGGGATTACCTGCCCCATGCAACAAATAACTTAACAGCCACTAAAAAATTATAGATTTACGGATAACATAGTCACATTTAATTCTATCATTTCAAAGTTGCGGCTTCATTTCCGTTAGTGGTAAAGATTTAAACCGTGGCATTCGGCCACGGTTTAAATCTTATTTAAAGCGTTAAAAAATAACGCATTACGCCCATCGCCATAACTTCGTGAAATGACCTATATTTGTAACACTATAGCAGATGAAGATTACCTTTAAAGAAAAGTATCTAAAATAAAAAACAACGTATCAAATCAAAACTCCTATAAAATTAATCGAGTCATGTATGCGCGTGAAAGTAAATAAATTCGGTTTTTTTTTCAGGCGCACCCCAGATACGATTTCTCTTACAGCATTGCCGATGGACACAGTGGCGACAACAAATCTCAACAGGAGTCTCGTGATGGTGATGTTGTGAAGGGATCTTACTCACTTCTTGAGGCTGATGGCTCCGTGAGGACCGTTGAGTATACCGCTGACGATCACAACGGTTTCAACGCAATTGTCCAAAACTCCGCACCCACTCGCCAAGTAGCCCACGCCCCAGTTCTCCTTGCCCGCCACTAATTTATGCATTTATAATAGCAGTAATTCTTAAAGATTGTTTTTATGTAATTATTTATTAAACGAGCACATTTAATTCAAAACTAAATATGCTTTCACTGTATTTCTTACTTTTTAAATCAATATCACATTATTCATCTTTCACGTAAAATACTTGACTCATTTTTATATTATGACCTAACATGTTTTCTTTTAAATTGTGTGTATGTGTGCAGTTTATAATATATTTATAATATAATATACCTTCAGCCTACATCCGTCAACATATTATAATTCAAAACAAACTTTTTAAGTAACACTTTAAATTCTTCGATGTTCAAAAGTTTAAAAAATATTATTGTCAGTTTTATTTCGGTCCAAATTGGACCTATGTTTAATCATCGATCTTATTGACTCTACCTTGCGCTGCACAATGTACAACTCGTATCTTATTCTCTCACAGGCTTAGGTTCTATATATTGTTTATCTCTTATTAAGTAATTTTTAAAAAGTTTCACTTCAATAATGACAAAAAAAACAAGAACATCGTTCTAAAAATTCATCACGCTGAGATCATACTTTGCAAATAATTAAAATTTATTAACACAATTATAAAATTACATACTATTGAATACAATGTAAGAAAACTTAACTTATTTGTATTGTATTCTACCCATAATTTAAAAAAAAATATTAAAATATTAAATAAATAAATAAACTTTAACACCTAAAGAAAAATACGTAATTAACAATAGTTTTTAAAAGTGCAAATCACCACTTCATTTTAATCTCCTTCAAATTTCGGCCAAATACGAAATGAAATAAAATTGTTCATCACCATTTAGGTATATAGGTCATGAAGTACAGTATAATAAAAAATCTGTATTATATAAGCAAATATGTCCAGTGCAATCCAAAACTTTATCATTTTAACCGAATATTATAGCAATACTCGATTCATAGTTAATTGTTGTTATATAATAGGTGTCTATGATATCTTTTTAAGTTGGAAAAACAAAATACACGAAACTCCAGGAAGGATATTTTTACCTTCTTTCTTTTTATGAGATCGAGGCAGAGGTTTGCTTCCGTAGAAAGGTTTTTACTTTAGTTTCAACTCATCGGATCAATTACGATTAGTTTACTCATAATCGTCGTCGTCAGCCATTCAGAGTCCACTGCTGGACGTAGGCCTCCCCAAGACGGCGCCACTCATACCTGTCTACTGTCTTCCTCATCCAGCGCCTACCGGCGACCTTGCGTAGATCGTCGGTCCATCGGGCTGGAGGGCATCCGACACTACGTTTACCGAGAGGCGGTCTCCACTCCAGGAATCGTCTGCTCCAACGGCCATCGGTCCTGCGGCAGAGGTGACCGGCCCACTGCCACTTCAACTTGCTAATTTTGCGAGCTATGTCGGTTACTTTAGTTCTCTTACGGATATCCTCATTTCTAATTTTATCCATAAGAGAAACACCCAACATAGCTCGCTCCATATCCCGTTGAGTGACTTGGAACTTGTGGACCAATCCTGTCAGTTCCCACGTGTCGGTCCCGTAGGTCAAGGTTGGGGAGGACGCACTGCTCGAAGACTTTTGTCTTCAAGCATTGCGGATTACTCATACTCGCAAGTAGGATAAACAAGCAGGTATTTTTATTTAGAGTATCTAATGCATCAGAACGGTATACTTGTTCTAAAATTCATTAATTTTGTTTTATAAATTGGCTAAAATTTAAAGGTAACTATCAAAGCCACGCAAATGTAACCACAAGCACAGTAGGAAAGAAATCCAAGAAATTTAAAATCATTGTTTTCAATCATGTTAATAAACATTTGACATCAATCATTTTATAATATTGGTAGCATAATTCACAATTGCAGGTGTTAATATGATTAAGTTTAAACAAAAACATACAGGTTTTATTGACGACAACTTGGCCGATTTCATAACCTTAAACTGGATACGAGAGTCATGTATGGAAATTGCGATAAGTGAAAGGAAGGTGGTGTTAATGGAAGGCAGTGACAATAAATAAGGTTATAGAGGATGCTATGACTAAATATTAATCATCAATCACCCCTACTATTAACTGCGCTATAATGTCTTCATGTTTGCTTATATTATGTGGTTACTTATGAATACATGCAGCACTAAAGGAGTCGATGCGTCCTCTACCTGCTCTACCTCATAAACTTATAATAACTGTTTACATTCTTTTTATATATAATAATTATTTATTTGTAACAAAAACCAGATACAGTGACATAGAAGTATAAGTATATCTTTTACATAGGTTCACAATATTATACCACTCTATGTCAAATCATGTGAATTCATTTCCCCCGTTTTATATTTAAGATATAAAGTTAGTAAATGACTAAACAGATATACAGTGCAAAAGTGGATGCAGAAGTCGCGGAAGTCCACGACACACCTTCCATGATCAAATTGATCGAGTACTAGAAGAAGGTGATGTCAGGAGCCTTAAGAACAGACGAGCGTGCATGACAAGAGCTATGAATGTCAAAGAAACAAGTGAGGTGTGTAAGAATACGCCTGAATGACGCTCTGTTGTTCATGCCTACCCCGCAAGGAACCTGGCGTGAAGTTATTTATGTATGTAAGTTAGTAAAATCCTGGTATACCAAACATCCAAGGGTCCAATTCTACAATGTCAATGTCTTGGCGTTTCCAAGACATTAAAAGTACGATTACATTATGATAGAGCCGAAATTTCGTATTCTACTAACTCCACAATATCTTTTCGATATTGTCACGTCGGAATAATACTAGAAAAAAATAGTATTACTATTATCTGAAATAACGCTAGTTGAAATGAATTTTTGCTTATAAATATTAACAAAGGTAGTGTGGCGTGCCTGTCGTACGCCATTGAAGTTAACAAGAATACTGAAATCAGGGAAACCAACAATTGAAACAATGATGTCAAGCGATTTTGGCAAAATAGGAAAGAAACAAAATTGGCCCCAGGAAATATAAATGTCGCCGGCGAGTGTGCGATAGAACAGTACTAGTAAGACCAACCACAAGAGTTGTTTAGAGCGTTTCCTCTAGTAGAGGCGATCTGTAAAACAGACTTATATTACATTCATACTTATAAAGTGTGAAAATAAGTTTGTTTGGATACTCTTTAAGATTAAATGTGTCATATATTTGTTTGTTACTCCTTCACATGGAACTTAAGAATAAATTTAGGGCATGGCAATTAGTATATACATAATACGTATTTATAAATAGAATTTTGGATTACTCATATTTGTATAGATTTGAAATAAAACAATATTAAAGTAATATATAAGTATTTTTCTTTCTTTAGATCTTCCAATAAACGAATTAAATTTTAAATCATTATGATCTAATGATCAATATTCTTACTTAATCCAATTATCGTAAAAATCATTATCTGATCATTAATTAATTTAATCTGAATTTCCAAATTTCTTCGTAAAAGTAGGTGCCCTTCACTCAAAACACACAATATGTATCAAAGTTATCAATACCACTATATCAATTAAAAAGTATAAATTGGAGAGCTACTTATGATTCAACATCAGTTCGGTAACGTTAAACCAAGATAATTAAAGTAAAAATAATTACCATAAAATGTTTTTTAAAGTAAGCAATTAATAATTTAAGCATAATAATATTAAAACCTTCTGGGCAATTTACCTAAAACAATCACCTAGGCTCAATGTTCTACTTGAGGGATTTTAGTGAGAATACAGTGTAGTTTTCTTTGTAATAATAATTAATTAATACTAGTTGTCGATGAATGTCAAAATTTTACCGTAATTACCGAAATTAAGTTTGAACCTTATTGAGATTATATTATTTTATGTAAATGTTAAAAAAACCTATATGATTATTGCATATTTATTAAATACATTGCCAATTATGAGATTGTGATATTTTCAATGTTCAACTTGCAGAAAAGTTCTGAATACCATCAAATTTAATTTAATACGTTTTAAATTTAACTAACTTGTCATTTATTTATTTAACTTGCTACTTGTCTTCAGCAAAATTAATGATGATTAATGATGCGTCGGAGTCATTATGCGCACAAGTAGAATAGTTAATACGATATTCTTTATATTTTTGGAACGAAGTTTGATTTAAAGTCCTTTCATCCGCCTTACATCCTTGCGATAGAAACAAGTTAATTATGTAATATGTCTAAAAAGGTTTTTTTAACCGGACTAGTAATATTAATAATTAACGTATATACGTAGTATATAAATGAAAAGAAAGAACTTATTTACATTATACATATGTTATTTAGGAAACTACCGTTATAGTTACTTATATTTCATAGATCGCTGCCATCTGCACCTTAATGGCTATATGCCTGGCTGCGCAAGAACATCACCACAAGGAACCAGCTGTGTCATCGCAACATTTCGAGCGCCATGATATCCCTGCTCACCCACCTAAGGACTTCCATCATTACGATGTAAGTAACATCTAAATAAAGTAGCAAGGGCAATGAAACTAGTTTTTAAAGTTTATTATACACAAGAATAACTTAATGTATTTTGCTGATAAAGATTATATACTTCTACTTCTTGCCTGTATCGGCAAAATTAACAAATTATGTGACAAATTATGAGGCTGATGATGCGGCAATTACGTAAGGAGATATGGTACTTACCCGTTTGGATGGCTACCACCACTGGTCTAGTGTATGATGTCATAACAACCTGGAGTTGAGTTTCGGCATTAGTGTCCAGGTTCCAGTCTCCTTTTAGAGAGTGGCAGCTTATTGGTAGCACCTTTGGTATAACAAATGCCCACAGGCGATGGTAACCACTTTCCATTAGGTGGGGCGCCTGCTTGTCTGTAGAACTCTTGCCATAAAAAAGGTCCTGAACATTATTAAATATTTTATTTACATGAAGTCGAAGTAATAGCAAAATTCGTGTCGACACGTACGGTTACCAACAATCAAAAATATTAACCAAGCTAAAGTCAAAAAGAAAAAAATTCTTGCCATAATTATGATCCGTTTAGTTACTTAGTCGTCATAATAAATCAAACAAGTAGAGTTATTTTTGCAGTTTTATTTAAACTTGGATTATAGTTATTAATAAACTAATCTTATACTTATATATAAAGCTGAAGAGTTTATCTGTTTGTTTGGTTAAACGCCCTAATCTCAGGAACTACTGGTTTGATTTGAAAAATTCTTAGTGTAAAATAGCCCATTTATCGAGGAAGGCTATAGCCTACATATCATCAAGCTAGGACCAAACTTTTTTTTCACTATTCCACGCGAACGAAGTCGGAGCGGGCTAGTGAATAATAAATACTTTCTTCGAACGTACAGTTTGTAAATAAACTTATTTTAATGCATAATCACATTAATGTTTCTATTGACAGGGTCATGCTAAGTACGAATTTGAATACAAAGTAGAAGACCCCCATACCGGTGACAAGAAATACCAGCACGAGGCCCGTGATGGACACCAAGTGCACGGAGTATACAGCCTGCATGAGCCCGACGGTTCCATCCGCACCGTCAAATACGCTGCTGACAAAAAGACAGGGTAAAATAATTATTATTCAGTATTTTTCGAGACACTTGATCATGCTGTGATTTACATCTAGATCCAACTAAAGAGTCCAGTATAATACTGATATTAGACACGTCAACCAAATTTAATCAATTTGTCTAAAAGACACAGAATTGAAAGGGCACGACGGTAATCAATAATATTGAATGATTCAAGTTCACTCAAGTTTGACAACCGAGATGAACCGTTTAATATTTGCTTAACATAAAATACAGTTTCAATTCATATTCTTAAACTATATATATTCCGTTTCAAATTCTTATGCATATAGAGTTAATAGTGCTTCTAAAACTTAATAATAGATTGTCCCACGAGACGTGAAAATGACCCATTTAGGCACAAGACGGTTTGCGAATGAGCGTAGCGAGTGCGCTAATAATTTGAGTACCTAAATAGGCCTTTCACCTGAGGTTAACGCTTTACTTTTCATTTCGAATACAAGGAAAGTAAATAAAAACTAATTAACAAGAGATAATTTAGCTTCGAGACGTTTTTGCGTTTGTAGCTAGCAAGTTGAAATAAAAATGTGGTTGTGGACAATAAGGGCCTTACTTATAATAATTCCGTTAAGAAAGGATTAACCATCTCTTAAATAAGAGGCTCTTAAGCCTCTAATCAATGGCTGTTTCAAATAAAACTTGCCATTTTGCCTCTTAGCAGTCACTTAAACTACCTCTCGATGTTTGTTAGTTTTGACAGTTATTTACGAGTTTCTTTACCACCACCTCTTATCCTTAAGAGGAGTTTATGGGTAAGATTTTAGTTAATCAGTAGTTTCTTAAAATTTTAAAAACGATTATAAGTAAGGCCATAATACGCTAAGGGCGCGGCAGACGTTACTTAGTCCACGCGTGCATTTCGTACGTGAACACTAGGATATTACGCCATATGTTTGATATGACCGCGGCCGCCACCGCGCCCGCGTGTCGACGTGTTTGAACACTAAGGAGATTCGCCCTTTTTGAACATCGATAATCAAATTGTATAGGCTTCCTCACATTGTGTTTCCTTACGTTAATTTATAAAAACCATCTAAACAGACATACTATTTGGTCAGTATTTGAATTCACGTCATTAGAATATCCGTTAGGTACTAAACTACGACGACTTTAGTAACAACTAATACAGATACGTCTAATGATTGACTTGCATTTTTTTAATTTATAAGACGTTTGATAGTTCCACATAAAAAAGAAAATTCAATACAGCTGTATGTAACCATAGTAACTTAAAGCTTTCTGTTTTGTTTTTTCAGTTTCACCGCGGATATCAAGCAGACAACCAAACATATTGAAGAACACAAGCACCACCACTAAAACCTAATTTTTAGATGTTTATTTATTTAAATCGCTAATTTAATGTTGTCTGTTTCTCAATAAACTTTTAACTGAAAACAACATTTGTATTCCATTTATAAAAGTGTCCAAAATATAATCTAATATTATTTCCGAATTTAGGGTGAACGTGTTGACATCGAAAATAAATTAGATTTTTTATTTTTGATATCTTATTTAAAATCAAGTTATATGTTAAAGTTGCATAATAGTCTTAATTTATTTTATTTTCTTGCGGGGCTAACAGCTGTAGTTTTACAAACTGAAGTTACAGAGATAAGTCAAGATTAGCTATTTATAGGCCTCCACAGATGGCATGATATCGAACATAATAACTTTATCAAAATATAATAAGCTTTCAGAGTTCAGCTTTTATAATTATAGACTTGTCTTTAAAAAATACATGTACATGTGTAATGAGATATCAATATAGTCCTGGCAGCCATGGATAGATGGTTACTGAAACTAAAAAATCAGTAGGGTTTCTTGACATACAAAAGAAATGAAGGCACAAAAGAACCTTCATTGCTCTGTAATTTTACCAATAGAAATCTACCTCATTTGAAAAAATAAATAAAGTACATACGTAATACGTAAATTATAACAGAAAACTTCACAATTAGACAAAAACTAATAGTATAGGATCCCGCTATACAACGACCTTCAGCGAGTGCTTATTTGATTGAACCTATTTTATATTAAGTTTAATGTGTCAATAAATATATTGCACATGGGTTGCCTTAAAAAATTCAGTCCAGTATATGATTAATTAATAATTTTAAAAAAAATACATTTCACCGGTTTGTTTATTAAACAAATTCTATACCAATTTAAAGTATGAAGCCCATTCAACAATCGGAATTCGGGACTGAATTTTCGCAGGCAACCCTATACCACCATGTTCATAATGAAATAATCTTCATTTAGTTTTAATTTAATAATCAGACCGGTGCAAAATGCTAGTATCGATTTACCTGTTTATACCTGGCTACCCGAGAGTTGTGACGGGAAAAGAATAGGCAACCTAACATTTGCATATTCTATGGGCTTCATACTTTCGATTGGTATAGAATTTGTTTAATAAACAAACCGGTGAAATGTATTTTTTTTAAATTATTAATTAATCATATACTGGACTGAATTTTTTAAGGCAACCCATGTGCAATATATTTATTGACACATGAAATTTAATATAAAATAGGTTTCATCAAATAAGCATCTCGGTGAAGGTCGTTGTATAGCGGGATCTAAGCTAATCTAAGAAAAATCGCACTTTCCATTTATAAAATTCAATGGCAATCAGAACAACGATTTCTAAAAAGTACGAAATATTTATTATTGTATTTAAATCCCAAAACTTTTATTTTAATTTATAATAATTCAAATTTCATTCCAAAAGTAATATCTGTTACACATTTCGCGGCGTATCAAAAAGAAGGAGCTTTTGAGCAACTTACAACTTTGGCCTGCCGACCTTGTCACAGTCAAATTGCCAGTACTTACACTACGAGTATATAAACGGCTCATAACACATGTTATGCATCAGTTGTTTCTTAACTAAACACAAGATGTACTCCAAAGTAAGACCTCTTTTAATTTTAATTTAGTTACAGTACAATTTTACAGTATTCATAAGGAATATTTCAATATATTAAACTAGTGCAAAGAGCCCTAAGCTTTTATATTATACATACATATATGGAACTAGGATACGCTCGCAACTGCGTCCACACTTGCCTTGAAATTCCTTCAGGATTCTCGGGACACAAAGTACCGCAGCATTAAAAAAGAAATGTAAGCGGTCATTTAAGTGAAAACTGTGTCAACAAACCGCCTAAGGGAAGATTCCTGGGATAATAAATATAAAACATTTTGTTATATAAAATTTGCTATCGATTAGTGAAAAACATTGGAAATCGATTTTTTTAATCGGGCTACTTTAAATCGTTCTCAGAAAAAATCCCGCGGAATTAAAAGTAGGAAGTAAAAAGTAGCGCAGATTTTAAGTCTAAGAATTTGCTGTCGTTCGAAGTCGGCCCAGTTTTTACGTGAATCCCGGACAAACAGATGGTTTTTTTTATAAATTCAATGTAAAGACATTGTGTTTTTAATCGCATAACTAAAGTTTTAAAAATGTGAACTGAATTATTACAATTTGAGTGTATTTTTGATCCTAATTTCTTGTGTCAGAGTCAGGATCTAATTTACTCGAAACCAGGATCGTAGTATTATCAATTTAAATTTAACAGTAGTTATAATTTTCATATTAATCTTTTTTTTATATTTCATAAACTCGTTCAAACTATAGAAAGCGTATTCTACGTCTTAGTCAGCCTACAAGTGAAGGCAATTACTAGCTAGAGTTTCGAATTGAAATTGACCATATTAAACTTTTGTTTCCAGGTAGTTGCTCTCAGTGCTGTGTTGGCTGTAGCTGCTGCAGGAATTGTTCCCGTGGCTCACTACTCTCCAGCTGCCGCCGTATCTTCCCAGAGCATCGTCCGCCATGATGAGGGCCAACATTTGGCTGCACCCATTGCCAAGCTGGCTGTAGCTGCTCCAGCGCCTCTGACCTACCACGCTGCTCCCGCCGTCGCTTACCACGCCGCTCCCGCCGTCGCTTATCACGCTGCCCCAGCTGTCGCATACCACTCTGCTCCAGCCGCCGTCGCCTACCACGCTGCTCCCGTTACTAAAGTCATCGCCCCTGCTGCTAAAGTTCTTGTATCTGCCCACGAAGAGTACGACGTAAGAAAATTTCGAACCCTGTAATTTGAATTTGGTACTCAAACCAGTTACTAAGAAGAAATCAATTACCTTAAATAATTCCTATAGCGTAATGACAGTATTTTTTTTGATACTCATATTGCAACAGTGAATTGTCTCAAAGTTGTAGCATTTTTATTAACGTGACATATTTTTCAGGCGCATCCCAAATACGACTTCTCGTACTCAGTAGCTGACGGACACAGCGGCGATAACAAGTCCCAGCAGGAATCCCGTGACGGCGATGTTGTCAGAGGATCTTACTCCCTACATGAAGCCGATGGCTCCGTCAGGACCGTGGAATACACCGCCGATGACCACAATGGCTTCAACGCGGTGGTGCATAACTCTGCCCCCACGCATGTCGTCAAGGCTGCTCCCGTCCTCTTAGCCCATCATTAAAGTCATTCAATAGTCATCATGAAAAATGATTTAATTTTAAGGACCGCCATGTTGTAAATAGAAAATATTATTTATTAATAAATTGAGCAAATTGTTAATTTACGTCTTTATAATTATTTTTGCCGAAAAGTACAATACTTTTATACCATTTTATTGTTAAACTTTCCATTTCTGATTCCATTCCTCTAAATGTAGTTATTACAAATGTCCACGAAAGGTGGCTTATTTTTGTCTCATTCTATATTATAATCAGTTAATGACTCTCATATTATTATCATGAGTTGTCCAGTCAGACTCAAGATCTGTAAATAGGACTCAGGATGGTTAAATTTGTAGAGTTAATGGAAAATCAATAACATTATATTTGGAACTAAGCGTTTCTAAACAAAACACGGAACAAAAAATAATACGCATACATAGGTTCATATCATCATGTCTGTTTCCCATTGGGGCAGGCAGAGATGATGGATTTCCATTTGCTACGACTTTGATGTACCTCATCAAATAATACCAACTGAAAATCCAACAAAATATTATATTAAAATGTACTCTCGCTTATTCATACATAATAAATTGTACAATAGAATTTATAAAACAAAATAAAATTTGAATACATACCTATGCGTTAAAGCATGTATTAAAGCATTAACATTTATCTATATGCAACAATTACTTGTAACCTGAAATTAAAAGCCAAAACACTTTTTTTTTTAATGTGTGTTCCATAAGTTCTTTGCAGTCCCAATAAAATTAAGTAATTAATTAATATAATTAATTAATTTCATACAGATGATAAACAGTATTTTTTTACGTTTTATATAGTATTTGAATGCGGAAAACAAGAAAGTATTTAAATTAATATGACTGAATAGTCTTAAACGGATCTTGTTTAAAATAATTTCCGTATAATTATACAAAGAATATTTAATCTAAGCTTTACGATTTTGATTTTATATTTTACACCTCATTTACTAGTTAGAGGGGACAATAGCATTTTTTGTAACTTACAAATCAAATGTTTCGCCACGTATTAACAACCTTATATTATGTTAGAATTTTCCATCTCATAATTCGAGATCTAAAGAGAGGCAACACAATTTTTAACATTTTAAAAGGAAATGTCTTGCTACTTTTGACATATAGATATAATAGATATGTTATCAAGACCAACCTATTTATAAATTTTTTCTAACTTAACTCAAGATGCCCGTTAAATACACGACTATATCTTTATATATATATTTCTTCTGTGCGTGTGTATGTCACTGAACTCCTCCTAGACGGCTGGACCGATTTTGATAAAAAAAATGTGTGAGTTCAAGGGGATTGGAGGATGGTTAAGATTCACAATTGGATTCGGTAGGTGGCGCTGCAATTGGGTTCTAATTTTTTTTTCAAGACAGGACAACGTCTGCCGGGACAGCTAGTAATATATAGAATAATATAAAGAACACTGAAAATTAAATTTAAACTTAATTTTTATTTTGATCCCAATTTAATTTTACAATTATTATGCATTAAAATGCACGTTTTCGCAAAATTTCACGTACGAGTATGTAGATTACTGAGTTTTACTCTTAGTACGAGTAAGTAAGAATTTCTGAGTAAAATGACTTATTACTTAGACATACTACGAACATAGACGGACCGTTATACAAATGTGATGATTCTGGGATTGATAAGAATTTCATTTTTAAATTACTAAGGAACCGTAAAATTCTGCAAATGGGTGGATAGTAAATAATTATCACAATAAATTCTAAAACAATTTTCATTCAAAAGTCACTTTTATAAGATTGCTATAATAACAATACTTCATTTTTATGAAATCATAACTTAGCAACGTTCGTACAAAATCTAGGTGACTTCGACATTGTTTTAAGGTGATAAAATATATCTGACTTGATTTTACTGCTAACATCTCAATTGTTTTAATTGAACATTTATCCTAGAAAACAACATTAACAAACAGATGACAAGACAGTGAAAATCAGTCGCCACTATGGAACTCTTTACTGTAATTAGTGAAGTGCTCTTCACTATATAGTGCTGAACTTTACCAACTAGAACTGGCTGATGCTAAGACATTACGTTTAGACGTATGAACCTATGAACAAATTAGAAAATGTAAGCTGGCGTGGCTTAGACCGACTCCACTGCCATGACCGGCTACCCTCGCAGCCACGGACTCCCTAAGTGAGTGACAATCACTTAGCCGATATACGTAAATCACACCGTAGTACCGTATGAAAATACGGCAAAGTACTTAGGTATGACACTTGACGCTAAACTGCGTTGGAAAGCTCATGTCAAAAAGAAACGCGAAGAACTGGAGGCTCGCTATAGAAATATGTACTGGCTACTTGGAAAACATTCAAAGTTGTCGGTACCTAACAAACTGCTTCTTTACAAACAAGTCCTGATGCCAGTCTGGACCTACGGTGTACAGTTGTGGGGCTGTACCAAACCAAGTAATGTAGAAATCATACAACGCTTCCAAAATAAAGTGCTGAAAGGAATTGTAAACGCGCCATGGTACGTTAGATCGAGCGATCTCCATCGGGACCTGAAAGTGGAGTTTGTCAACAACGTTATTAGGAAGTACGCGGAAGCCCACGAGCATCGGCTTCATCATCACGTGAATGTCGAGGCGATCCAGCTCCTCGACAACACGGACTTAACGAGAAGGCTCAAAAGGACAAAACCATTTGAACTAGTGGTTTAACAAAACAAAAGTGTAGTGTAATGTGCTTGCTATTAATAAAGAACACATGAACAAAGTGTCTTCGCCTTAATAGAGACAATAAGAAAAGTGTTAATGGACACTTTCTTAGTAATAATACTTTTAGTTAATTTAGGTTATATTTAAATTACTTATTAATCTTCTTAGGTTAGATGGTAATATTAATAAGGTATTGCTTATTAAATAGAAAAAAAAAACTTTAAAAAAACCGATTTTTATGGCATTTTTAATTCATGAATTTTGTTGTAAAATGTCTATGACATATATAGACAGAAGGATAACGGACAGACAGCCGGATGCACGTTATGAAATTATACCGGTTCGGTTTTTGCCAATTACCTACGGAAGCCTAGAAATAAATTGAATTCACTTTCAATTTTTCAGTAATATTATTTATAAAAAAAAAAACGTTATTGTTTATGTAAGAATCACAAAAATCTACGAATATGTACCTGGTTCTGGTTAAAAATAAATATGCATGTATATCGATGTATTTAGAAATTCTACCTTTAAGATGGTGAAAAGCATTTTATTGTAGTTATTTGACTTCTCAAACTAGAAGTATTTTTAAGTCCCGGGCAACAGCTAGTCGTATAAGTATGAAGTAAAATAAAATTCATAGAATTTAATAACTTGCTGAATTTAATAATAAATATCTATTTACAACACTTATTAACCTAAGTCTAAGGCCGCTGACTATTAAAATCAATGATGTGCGAGGAGAACGGGAGCATGAGCATCATGATGGCTGGGAGCAGAGTTGTGGACGATCGCGTTGAAGCCATTGTGGTCATCAGCGGTGTATTCCACCTTGCGGATGGAACCGTCAGCTTCGACAAGGCTGTATTCACCATGCACGATATCACCATCGCGGCTCTCATGCTGGGATTTGTTGTCACCAGTATGTCCGTCAGCCACGGAGTATGAGAAGTCGTATTGTGGGTGTGTCTGCAATAAAACATACAAGTAATGCAACATTGTTAAGATATTTATTTGTTCCTTCTTCACAGCTTTGAAAATGCCACGATTAACATGTAATTTAATATATATACTTTTGATAATGTGTATGAACATAGGATAATTTCTATCTTAGAAAATTGAATATTTTCCGCGGGATTTAGTAACAAAAGTTACTCAAGTAAAGCTGAATATACCATACCAACTGTCATGAAATTTGGAATATGAGTAGATGCTTTCAATAATAGAAAAGAACACATAATGTATATATGTATATTCCGTAAATTATTGATTCGAATCGGTTTCAAATTTACCTACGTCAGCAAAGCAAGAAAGAAAATTTAGTAGGTAATGTAAAAATATTATCAAAATTATAAAATACAATAAACAATTTAGAGCGTCTGATTTACAGAGATATGATTTTCGATAACACTATTTTACTTCTGTGTGGTTAAGGATTTTATACTCATTTATTACTAAAGAGTTCTTGCGATTTCTTGTTATTCATACATCATTATGAATACTGAAAAAGGTTTAGTATTCCATCAGCCGAGAATGTATTTGCTTTCACATAAGTGAAGGCGCTTATAGTTTATACTGATATTTTTTTCTTTATCTTTCGAAGCAACTTGCTTGCTCAACTTTTAAGTGAATAAATTTCTTGCAGGAGGATTTTTTTATTTATACCTTTATGGAAATGACTATTTTATGACAAATATTAATAATATGTTTCAAAAATTATTTTTATGGACTTACGTTGATGTACTGGTCCTCGTGGTGTCCAGAGACGACGATTTTGTGGGCGGGAGCAAGAACCTTAGCTACAGGAGCAGCATAATGGACTGGGGAAGCTAGGATTCCATGAGCTTGGGGTTGATCGTGACGGAGGATGGTCTGGGAAGAGACGGCATTTGCGGAAGAGTAGTGAGCGGGACCAGCTTGGTAGACGGGGGCTGCCTGGTAAGCTACGGGTGCGCTGTGGTAAGCGACTGGAGCGGTGTGGTAGGCAACAGGGGCGGCTACGGCTACTTTAGCCAAACGTTGACCCTCATCATGACGCACGATGCTCTGGGAAGAAACTGCGGCGGCCGGAGAATAGTGACCAACGGGCACAATCCCAGCCACGGAGACTGCCAAGATGGCGCTCAAAGCAATAATCTGAAAACAATTCCCATTAATTACACACTCATAATATTATGTACTTCTTGTGGTGTGGCTTCATCTGAGATACTGTTACAAGTATAGGCCGTTTCACACAGATATGGCAATTGGGTTACCGACACTTTTGAGATGCAACACTGTTAATGAAGTTAAATATTGACAGATAACGTGATATTTAGACTAATGTGGCTATGCGTTAACGGCGTTTTTTAACGCTTAAATAAGGCACATTCAAATTTTAAACCATCTTTATGATTCTTAAAGGAGCATTCAAACTTATTCTAACTCTCTATGAATAATACCACTAATTTTTACAATAACGCAGATGAAGCCACTCCATTAACAAACTAAACTCCGTTTATTATTTGAACAAGGAGCTGTTTAAAGTAATTAAAATAAATATATGCATGGACTAACTTTAGAGAACATGTTGTGATATTTGGTTCAGGTACAACTGATGTTTAACATATGTTAAAAGCTGCTTATATACCTTCGTCATGAGTATTTGGGTGCGACAAGGTCGCCAGGTCACGATAGGCCACTGTTTTAATACTCGAGCTTTCTCTATGACTAATAATATAAGCCTTACAATATGAACTTGAAAATACTTGAGGACGTTATTGAACGAATCTTTTAATGACGGATCAGAGTTTGGTTAGCTAACTTCACTTTTTTAGAATCGTTATGATTTGGAAATCGATGACACGAAGAAATGCGACACTAAAAAGAGATATTTAATAATTTAAACACTAAGCTCATAAAGATAGAGTTGGAAATATTTTGAAGTTCTTTCATTATTTAATAATTTAAATACTAAGGGCCTTACTTATAATCGTTTCTTAAATTAAAAGAAACTGCTCAACAACTGAGTAGTGAAAATCTTACCCATAAACTCCTCTTTGTGTCGAATATTTTGGGTACAACCTACGTTAATCATTCAAATTTCGTTTATCTGTGCGCCTCTTGGGTAAATAATAGGTAATACACATTCATAAGTGACAAAAAAATATATTAATTGTTTGATTCTGATTCTTCCTTAGGAGATGCCTAATCGTTTCTTAACGAGACTATTATAAGTAAGACCGTAAGCTCATAAAGGTAGAGAAAATATTTTTAAGTTTTGTAGTTCATAAATCAAATTGAAACTAGAGCATTTGATTCCTATTTTAGTTATCATAAGACTCGTGTTAGTTGTTCAAGGTGCAAACATGGAATCTGATGATATGTGTTACAATATATCTTAAAATAGCTTCTGCCTGCGACTTCGTTCGCGGGGAATATCTTAAAAATAATAATTTTAAAAACTCCCTGATTTTGAAACATTGTTCATTGGTGCTCCGCTCCTATTAGTCTTAGCGTGATGACACTCGTATATAGCCTTTCTCGATGAGTGAGGTATGTAACACTGAAAGAATTTTTCAAATCAGACCAGTAGTTTCTAAGATTAGCGCGTTCAAGCAAACAAATAAACAAACTCAACTCATCAGCTTTATATATTAGTATATAAGATATAGATAATATATGACATGTGATCTTTTACGTTAAAATATGAAATAATATTTGAGCTTGGTAAATATATTAATAAAAATAATAAATCTTATATTACCCTAATACTCCTGATCCCCTATATTTATCTCACTCTCTCGTAAGCTACTTTTCTGGAGTTTCGCTTCTGCCATGTGTGAATTTCCCACACATATTTTTTTTGTTTCTTCAGTTGTCCTTCAGGCTGAAAGTTTCTCTTATCCAAAAGACTTAGAGCAAAACTCAGGCAGTTTCTTAGAATCGACTTCCTAACTTTTGCCTTGAAACTTATGATCGAAAACGTCTACAATAACATAATCTAATTTACGAGAGTAATAATTATATACATAAATAGTTACAGATACACATGCATTTTGTGTCTTATGGCCGGTTTCTACAATTTACCGACCGCCTTACTATCGGTTATAATTTAAGATAAGCTCCATACAAGCAATATCAATCTTCAATCGATGTTAAATAGAATGAACAAAAAGATATAAGAACCGGCTATTGAACTTATTATTATTGAAGTAATATATGTGACCACAACAAATAAAACTGTTTCTGAATTGAGAATCTCATCTTATGTTGTCATAACATGAATTTAAATACCCTTGAATTTTGTGATGGTCACGATGCTCAGGTCTACGAACTTTGAGATTATATAACGGAAGATGATTCATTCATTCATAACTTTGCCGCATTATCAAATCGAGGATGAGTTCATAATACAAATGGCAAAGGTGTTGACCGCATTTACATCCAATATCCATATTAATGCTTAAATATGAATATCACCGACGTGAATATCATCAGGTCAGCACTTTGCATAAAAATGAAATTTACTCAATATAATTTTTGTGCCAACTTTGATTTACTGATTTATATAAGTAAAGCAATTCTTTATGGTTTTAAAGGTTGCGGGTAAGTTTTATTTTATATAAAAAAACTTTTGAATTTGAATCAACAGTCAAATAATTTAGATTTTTGTTGTTTCTTGTTTCTTCGTGAAATTAGATATATAGGTAAGTATCTATATGTAGTGTTGTATTTTACTTGAGATCGGAAATAAAGTTAAAATGGAATTTTATTCTAAAAATAAAGTTAAAATGGAATTATTATCGAGGGACTATCCTAGTATATGTGTAACAAACCTGAATCAATCCGTCCTTTTTCATCATTATGTTCTTTTTTTCGTAAGAGATAACTAGCCTCTGTATCGATATCGACCAATTTATCAGCTCAAAACTTCGAATGTTAATTGCTAAATACTGTAAACAGCAGCAATCGTAATCTTGAGGACTTAACAGCTCACCAATAAAAGCATTGATATTTAAAAACGTTATCATTTATAGCTTCTTTGACATTTAAATGTTTTTCTTAACATGCCGAATTCAATTCATTAAGATAAGTTTTAAATTTATGACTCAGTTTTGGGGTCAGGGCTATCTGGTGCATATTTGACCGGTCCGTGTCAGACAACTTACGCTGTACGGTTCGGCTCGTAGTTTTAATGTATTATTATTGTATTCATATTGTGTGTGGTACAAGTGAAAAAAAAAATAAGAGCCATACTTCAGAAGCCTTCGTTGGCTCGGTCACGTGGAGCGGATGGGAGAGGATAGAAGCGTGAAGAGAGGTTATAAGGGACGATCGAATGGGAGACGCTCGGTCGATCGCCCCAAGTACCAGTGGAGACTGACTTGTGTGAGCTTCAAGCTGATAACTGGCAATAAATCGCACAGGACAGAAACCGGTGGCGTGTTCTCGTCTCAGAGGCCAAGACATATTTTGGGTCGCTCGCCAATGGAGTAAGTAAGTATACTCCAAAAGAATACTCAAACTTAAATAGTCTTTTAACGTAGTCCGTGTAGTACGAGCATAACTAAAATTCGTACTAGACGTTCGTATACATCACCTCAAAGAATACAATTGATAAGGTTTACAAATTGGTAATAGCTGTAAAGAGGAATGTTGCCCACTCGATTCCCTACTATCTGGGCTATGGACGGATGGAAACTAAACGCTCTTGGTCCACCTTGATCTTATAATAATGCTGACTAACTGTGCCCGCGACTTCATTCGCGTGGAATTTTTTTTGTAGAACCCTAAGAAATTAATCTAAGTTACTCCTTGTAATATCAGCTGTCTGACAGTAAAAGTCCCATCAAAATCGGTTCAGCCGTTTTAGAGATTAGCTGGAATTTGAATGCGTGTCTAATTTTTAATAAAAATTCAAATCGCTTAGTTCTAATGACTTGAACCAAGGTCATCAGCCAGAGGCTTTAGCTCAAACTTACAGTGTCAACAACTTATCATAAACTTTATATTGGCAATATAATTTTCGTAACAATAAACGTCTAATTGGGATTATGAATTCATTTATTAAGCGCTATTACTTTTGGAGAGCGTGTTACGAACACTGTGTTTTATTTGTGTAGATTTATAAATTGTTCAAGTAAACATTTAAACAAAGTTCAATATATGTCTTATGAAAGCTTTTTCGGTATGAAATATCGAAAATCAATTTTTGTGTAATCGATCGATCGATGATCTCATTTTATTTTTAATAGTATCTAATTGCCATGAAGGAGAATCAGAAACTTCTCGGTGCTTGAAGTGGCGTGTCGTATAAAGCCTAGAAGTACGGTGGGACTGATCCACTTTAAAGTGTATTTCGATTTTTGAATGTTAATCTTATGAATAGAATGATATATAATATGTGCAAAAGAATCAAGGTAATCGACATTTTTAACAAAACGGGAACGTTGAAATGGCAGTGGGCCAGTAAGTCTATCACAACCTATAGCATTTGACGGCATCGATAAAAGAGGTACAGGGCACTCTGTAACCTGTTGTATTAACGATCTACATAAAGTCGCCGATAGCGTATGAGAAAGCGATCGAGATATACGAAGCGAATTTAGAAATACTTTGTTTTCCAAAAGTGGATTGATTGACTGACGTCGGCAAACTCAAATAGATAGTAACTTATAATTAAATTGATACCTGGTCGTCAAGGAAACATGTTTCTCGGAAATCCGTTCAATACGGCATTGAATAAATTTAATAGGTTCATACAGATACCATACCCAGTTGTAAACGA
Organism: Dendrolimus punctatus; assembly: GCA_012273795.1. Taxonomy (NCBI): domain Eukaryota; kingdom Metazoa; phylum Arthropoda; class Insecta; order Lepidoptera; family Lasiocampidae; genus Dendrolimus; species Dendrolimus punctatus. The sequence goes on along the minus strand of CM022534.1, from coordinate 6,478,165 downwards.
TTCTTTGAAATATAATATCGGTCTTGTTTTGAGAACAGGGCCAAGGTTTATTAAATAACAACCGAAATACAAGTTGGTTTCCGTATTTTCCTTGGTTATTTATGGTTTTCAAGTTTAACGAGACGAAATCAATACTAGGATGTTTTAGTATATTATATATAATAATTTTGAGTCCTTTTCAAATCATTATCCTTTTTATTATCCGGCCATAAACGCTTTGCTCGGGAGCAAAAAGCTTCAAAAGCTCAAGCTTAATAGTTTTTCACACATTGGTATGTGATATCGGTATCCAGGATTTCAGTAGTTTAAATTTACCGTTAACTCTAGACATTAGTAAGATCATGGCTTGAATCACGTAGATTTTACACGACTATTATATCGAATTTGTCAAATTTAGTAAAAAGTAAAGTTAAGTAATTTTCGCACGTTTCATAAGTTGCTACGTAAGACTTTCAACTTATGGCTGATTTCTGTTAAAAGCATGTTTTAAATTATTAAAGGATGATTGAACATTTAAAACTTTACTATCAAAACAAGGAGGGACTAGATTACTACCAGGGTCGCAAAAGTGTCCTGCGAGTTAGGTTTTTGCCACATAATTCAATATTTTTCCTCCACAGCGCCACATAGTACACCTTCTTGCCTTTCAAGCATATTAGACCCAGTACTTTATTAGAAAAATTACCATTACAGACAAACGGACAGGATAGTTTTACAAGGGTTGCGTTTTTACCTAAATGGCTAGGGAACCTTAAAAATTTAATTAAAAATTGAAATTACTGTATTATTTCAATTCTTAATTAATTACTTAAATAGACCAATTAGTCGTTTTAAGCTGTTTTAAACAAAGCATTTACATCAAGCAAATTTTGAATGCAGTTGTTGCACACAGTTTCTCACACAATGCTGACGCAATTCATTTCCTTCACGAGAAAAACAATGGTAACAAATGGAATAATAGTTCCATCAGCTGATATAATCGCTATTGAATGAAAACATCGTTTGACGCACTCATAGACGAACTGTTTTAGTGAACACACAATCAGCGTAATGAATTGGATCAATATACTTTCATTTTTCAAATAAGGTGAAAGGTTTGGCCCATGGGCTTTGTTGCAGGACACATATCGTTAGGAAAAAAAAACAATAATTACGTTTTAACATATTTCTAATCATAACTGTTATGTAACCAGTGATTTCTCTTTGTGATTCCATTGACGTATATAAGAGAAGTATCTTGTATCCGGCACCAAACACTTCCGATCTACACTTGATTCTGTTACACGAGGAACATGATTTTAAAAGTGAGTTATATTACATTTCTAATTAGATATAATATAATTTATATGTTTTCCCCCTTATTAAATGTAGCACCATAGAACATTAAGTAAGCTTTAGCCTATAGAAATTAAATAAATCAGCAGCCATGTGCGAGTGGGACTCGCAAATACAAGTTCAAATTGGTTTTGTCTTACGTGAGTCGCACAACTTCTACTATTGCATTAAGCCGAAGTTAGTAGTCACTTATTTAACCTTTTTTAATCATTAAGATCATTTTGTTTTATTTTTTATGCTTATTTATATACAAATTGAAATTCAAAATTAACCAATCTAATATCAAGATTAATACAGCTAAGCAGTACACGCGCTATTATGGCGAAGTGCCATCTCCTACATTTAAAGATTTATAACTTTTCTAAATTCAATGAATCTTATATCATTACGCTAAGACCAATAGGAGCGGTGCACCAATGAAGAATGTTTCAAGATCGATGTTTTTTTCATTTTGAGAGCTTCCACTGCGTGCGCTGCGTAAACGGTTGAAGTTTCGCAAAAATCATGAGTGACAGAAGCTATCGTTAGTCCAAAGTAACTATTCCACGTGAACGAATTTGCGGGTAGAAGCTAGTTCATTATAAAATATAAATATAAAGGAATATACATGTGTAGAAATTACTCGAATTCGGCATAGTATAATTAGAACAGAGCAGACCTTAACCTATTCGTATGTTATACAATATTCTCCAAGTACCAAAATTTTATGTCTATTTATAGATTTACGCTCTTATTTACATTTAAGTATCTTAAAGAAGCCTATAAATACTATAACTTAATACGAATAAGAACGTTAGTAGTTCCTACGATAATCAATCTTAAAAACACTCTACTTTGAGATCAATTTGCTACATATTATTATACTCAATTAATCACTGTCTCTTATGATTTTAGTTACTGATCTTTATTTTCCTAGGTAATAACAGTAACATGGTTAACAATGTTAAGTTCAGTTGAAAATCAACAACAACCACCGAAGTATGCAACTTCATCCCAAAGTTTTCACAGAGATGATGTGCCTCTATCATATAAATACAGTGCTGTTCATGTTGTATATACCACTGCAAAGCCAAGGAATATACATCGAAAACGACCCAATGAAGGCAACCAGCAAAATAATTATTATACTATACAATACGCTCCTCTGCACGCAGCAAAAATCGAAGCAATTAATTCACAAAATAACAAAAAATCTGACTACAAATTAATACATCAAGATAATAGAAAAGAGCATTTAGAGCCTAAGAAGAATTCGGAGAGGAATCATAAGGTTGCTAACAAACAGATCATACCTGGCTATAATATTGAAATGTTACAAAATAATATAAATCCAGGACATAATACTGTCTACAGGGACTCGGTTCAAAATGTTCAACATAAAAAGGTATCATGAACTAACTTTAATATAGTTTAGATTATATTTAAAAGTTTAGGGGTCTAATATCAGCCTCCATGTTTTCGAGGAATGTGCAGTTTCGCCACACTTGTCCAAGGGGAATTATGTTTTAAATATCAATAATTTCGATGAACAGGTATCTTTGCTATGTTTTCCATCTCAATATCTGCATAAAGTAATCATTGAGAACTGCCTAAACAGTGCATGCTCCTTAGTAAGGTTTGCTAAAATGCGTGTACGTTCGGTAACATAAATGAACATGGGATACTTTTTATCTCGAACTAGCTGTCCCGGCAGACGTCGTCCTACCCAGAAGAGGGTCAATCCATATGCTGACAGCAGCGAGACCTGCCGGGTCCAATTGTGAACCAACTCGATCTCAGCGCCACCTACCGGTTCTAACTGTGAATCTTAACCATCCCGGGACCCACTCAAACACAAACAAAATTTCATCAAAATCGGATGTATAGTTTACGACTCTACAAAGGACATAAAGACAAACATTCATTTATATATATAAGATTAGAGAATAATTTTAATAGGATATAGATCCGGATTACATGACAATACCCAAGTGAAGCCACGTAAAAACACGTAATGTATCAATTAAAAAGAGTATAGCGACCTTTAAATGAATCTCTAATAGTTATGATATTTTGTTACAGGCTAACCGTCTCCAACACCATCTCCTAGATATGAACGCAAAGCCTTCACACAGTTCTAAAGACAATACAACAAGTGTCTGGACATCTACAACGGAAATTCCTCCGAACGCATATGCTTTACTTGCAAGACAAAATCTCCGAACTCATTTGTATGTAGTTACATAACTATATATAGTTATAATAGTCTCAGCTCGTTTCAGTTTCCTTTAAAACTGCGGTAGAATCTTTATTTTGTAAAGAGCAATAGGTGATTTGTAAAATGTAATATTATAAAGCAGTAGCAGTAAGTATTATAAAGTAATATTATAAAAATTGTTCTATTCCCAAAGCCGTAAACAGGGAAGAAACAAACATTAAGATAAACTAAATTTCACATTTATGTATTAACATGGATAAGGATTGACTTAATTCATTTTCCCATTTATTTATTGTATTGAATCTTACTAATAATATTATAAACCCGAAAGTATGTATGTATGTGTGTTACTCTTTCACGCGAAAACTACTGAATGGATTTTAATGAAACTTTACAATAATACAGCGTACACGTCAGAAAAAAACTTCGGCAATTATATATAAAGATATAGTGTGAATTATCCGAAATATAATAATTTTCCATCACCACGCGGGTAAGACCGCGGGGCGCAGCTAGTTATTGAATATCAAAAATAACGGACTATCCTCATCATCTTCAGCCAAATTCAGTCCACTGCTGGACGTAGGCCTCCCCAAGTACGCGCCACATATCCCGGTCTCCTGTCTTCCGCATCCAGCCCCTGCCGGTGATCTTGCGCAAGTCGTCAGCCCACCTGGCTGGCGGGCGTCCTACGCTACGTTTACCGAAACGGACTATTTACTCTAATAATAAACGATATGTTTTTTAAGTGTGTTTATATATGTGTGTGTGTCATTACCAGATGGAAACGTTCCCAGAAAGCTGAGCTAGATGACAATGTTCGTTTCCTTTTCAGTTTAATTTAGTGATATGATTTTATGTATCTTATCTCGTTCATTTCTTTTTAAATTACAGACTTGAAGACGATGGAATACCAGATATTCAAGGCACCAAGATTCCACATCCAAAAGCTCATCGTCTGCACCTAAACATTGCTCGACAATACGGCGTACCGCAAATGATTCCAGTGCCAGCCAACCACATCCTTGATCCATCAAACCTTGAACAGTCACAAATATTTATGTACTTACCACAATCTTCTAAAACACAACAATCAATAGAAAAAACTCAATTATATCCAGTTCAAAGTAAAAATAAGAATTTCCTTATTAACATCGCCTCTTAGTGGAAGCTATTATTGACATGTAGATATAGATTAAAGTTAATAATAAATTATTTATGATAAATAATAACATTTTAATCTGTCCATATTTTTTTCCACTTAACCTATTGAAAGCTAAGACAATATGTTATTAAGTACTTACTTGAAAGCATTACTTAAATCTAAATGGGCACATCGAAGTTCAGAACATGTAGATAGATACTTATGCATAAGTAAGTACAACTAAAGAATTTCTTGTGACCTTCTATTAGTTTATACCTGTATTTCGAAAAAACATCCCATATTTCGGGGTGAAAAATTATATGCACTTCTCCGTTATCAAAAATATTTATGTACCAAATTTCATGGCAATGATGAACATGTATAATATGTAGACATAAATATTATATAAAATATATATCAATTTAATTATTCTTAAAGCTGTGAGAAGGTAGAAACATTCAAAAAATCACTTTCACTTAAAAGGATATTAGTATGGACATATTGACTTCCGAAGGAAATAACATAATGGATTTTATTGTCAAGCCATATGAACCAAACTATTACTGGCTGTGTCAAATTTCGTCATAATTCTATGACCTAAGGCAAGGCCGCCTAGTAAAGCCAGTTGTTTCAGCCCACCGGCTGTAAGGCGATTAGTATAAAAAAGCTGATCACATCTTTTAATGTATCATTCAATAGTTTGATACACTATCAGAAGAAACAAAATGTTCTGCAAAGTGAGTTTCAAATAGTGTTTGAATATATAGTTTCATTCACATTAATTTTAGTTATCATTAATAAAAAAAACTAGTGTGGTGATTTTGCAGTGATACCATCAAAATAGTGAAATAGTAATAAATATTTATAATTTTAGATTGTAGCCCTGTGCGCGTGTGTGGCGGTGGCTCAGGCCGGCATCCTGGCTGCACCAGTCCACTACTCGCCCGCGGAAGCGGTCTCTTCGCAAAGCATTGTGCGCCACGATGAACCCAGCAGGCTCGTTGCTCCCGTCGCCAAGCTAGCAGTCGCTGCTCCCGCTCAAATCGCCTACCGCACTGCTCCCGCTGCTGTAGCCTACCACGCAGCACCCGCTGCCGTGGCTTACCACGCTGCTCCAGCCCCCATCGCCTACCACGCTCCCATTGCCAAGGTTCTGGCTCAACCTGAAGAAATCGTAAGTTTTTAATATTATAAAACATCTTGTTCTTTTCAAATATCATCACTCTTCACATTTATCTTTGTTTTTTGTATATGCAAATTTATATTTAAGAAAACATGATAATAGTACACTCATACTCGTAATTAGGTCCTCGTAATCCAGGTCAAATCAAAATGCATGTGAACATCAATGACCTACCAACAAATAACAGAGGAAGGCATACACATTTAACACCGGATACTTACAAATCAGCAGTCTATTATCTGACATAATTTGATTTCGAAAATTACATAAAAAAATGATATTGAAAATGTATACAATATAAAATACATCATCTTGACAAAATATCATATAATTTATACTTGATTTTGATGTTATTTAACACAAATTGTCAATCCTATAGAGATGTAGAGGAAAGTTTTCTACATCCAAAATCAATTCAATGATTGAACAATGAATTGATATAAAATCAGTGTTCAAATTTTTAGACGGACCCCAAACAATTTCTGTGGCATTTGAAAAATTAAATTTTTCTAAACATTAAAAAACACAAACATACCGTCCTACTTACTATTCATGCCTAAAAACAATTTATCAATTAATAATTGAAGACGTGAGTGGATGAAGGTGATATGTCGCATATTCGGTTTTTTGCTTTTTTTGCGTAGATGAAGGTTATAGGTCGACACCAAATGACTACAGACCTTAGACCATAGATATAAGGCATATTTAAAAAATAAAACGTTGAAAAAGGTTTAAGTTCAGTTCAGTTTCAAATAAAAGTAAAACTTTTATCTCGATTTACTCAGAATTGGAATTATGTGACTTATCACCTTCATCCACTCATGTCTTCAATTTACTTATGAAACACAATATGTCACAGAAAAAAACGCTGCACAGAAAATTTTTATTCTTCACATTCCCGACAATATTTATTTTTTTAAATATTATTTGGTATTACAGTTCTTACTTTACAGTATTGATGAATGTGAAAACAATTAATTAACCATTTTCGTATTATTTCTAGGCTTACCCCAAATACGAGTACAACTACTCTGTTGCCGACGGCCACACCGGTGACAACAAGTCCCAGCAGGAATCCCGCGACGGTGATGTTGTGAAAGGCTCCTACTCCCTGCACGAGGCTGATGGCTCCATCAGAACTGTTGAATACACCGCCGACGACCACAACGGCTTCAACGCGGTGGTGCACAACTCTGCTCCCACCCATGTCGTTAAAGCTGCTCCTGCCCTCATCAAGGCCGCTCCTCTCGCTTACTACCATTAATCATGAACCGTTGAGCATCCTGTTTACAAAGACTATCGTTATTTAATTTATTAATTGCAATATACGAATAAGTTCGATAAATATTTGTTTCTTTTAAACTGTTGCATTAGTGGGAATATAACCTTAATGATATAGCAACCCCGATGAAAGTTTCCTAATCACATCTGATTGTGTTCAGAAATTTTCAAGTTATACGCCGAACTTTTTGCACCGCTTTTTCTTGTAGAACCACACGTTGTGAAGTGGTGATCAATTAAACTAGGCTCCCATAGAGTGATAAACCATAAACAAATCTAACCAAATATTCAATGTGAACAAGTTGTCAGTGGGGTAAAAAACATCTTAAACAATGATCATTGATACATTAATTTATCATTGATTCTTTGTCTTCTGTGATCACGGCTACTGAAAAGTGGCCGAAACGTTGGAACCGTAAAAACGTAATTTTATTACCATACGAGTCAAGGTATCGCAACACTCACATTGTGATGAACTTGGTAACAGGAATCTTGGAACTAAAGTGATAGACTGATACTTCGGTATAAAACTTTGTTTATTTTGAAAATCATATTCTCGTAACATGTATTTACTAGAAAGTACGAGATTACAATGATTCTCCTATTATTTTAATGTATTCTGTGTAATGATCTCAATCGTTTTGAAGTCGTTCATAATTTTTGAATTAAGTTTGAAAATAATGATTCTCTTTAATTACATTAAAACTATAAAAAAAAACTGGAATAGACTATATAAACGATGGAGAACAGGGTGCATTTTCTTAGATTTCTTGTCTGTTTGTCGTTTTATCTGTTTATTCAGAATTCACGGAAAAATTACTAGGCCGATTTTAATTCGGTTTTGGCCAATTCTTAAACATAAAATCTGCGCCTTTTGATCTTGGGAATTCCGCGGGAAATTTTCTGGGAATGACGAAAAAGATCAGATTTAAAAAAAAACAATCAAATGTGATTTTTTTACTGATCGGTAGCAAATTTAAAGTAATATATAATATATATTTTTTATCCCGGGAGTCCCGCAGGAATTTTCCCGGAAGTGGTTTGAAGTTGTTTAGATGCATAACAAGTTGCTTATTCCGACACAGTTTTGACTTAAAACGATTGCTTGCATTATTTTTAGTGCTACGATACTTTGTGTCCCGGTACTTGGTGTATGGTACAAATTAGTTAAAACGATAGCTTAAGTCCTTTTTAAACTGATGATTTTAATTTTCCCGGGAGAGTTATTCATTATATTCGTTCAAATCAGGTTGGCTTCGTCTCACATGTCAAACTCTAGTACATAATTTATGTAAAACGTTTGAAAACTTTAGTTGTCACAATACCAAACATCAAGTACAAGATACCTTCCACCAATTATAGATAGATAGATAAGACTTTATTACTCGCCAAATATACAATTCCAAAATACACAATTACAATATTGTCATGGTAGAAACAAAAGGCGACCTTATCGCTAAAAGCAATCACTTCCAAGTAACCCAACTTAAGGAATAATTCAATCTAATCTGGCGATGTAGGCGATTTCATATAAAAGTAGTAATATTTCAAAAACGCCAAGGCGCTAACCCATGCCGGGTTCAAATCCTGATAGTGGTTTTCCAGGTCTAATACTACATTTTAACGTTTCAGAACCCATTTTTACTAATAGCCAGTTTATATGTCTTACGTCTAAACGGTCGATAAGATATAAGAACTGGCCATAAAACAGAATCCTTATTCCTTTTTGTAAAAAACTACTACTTTTGGTAACGATATGGCCATAGCGATAGAATGTTTATATATCAAGAAACTGGTCTTGGAAGATAAAATCATAAAAGCAAATTTATAGTTGCGTATCTACAAAGTGTTAGTAGTTATGTTCCACAGAACATTAATATACTTCGGTGTGATATATAGTTACGATAACATGAAAATAATAACGCATGAAATAAATTACGATATCAGACATGCTAAATATAGTTCAATGTAACGTGCATTACCTAATGCACATATAATATATATATATATATATATTTATATATATATATAATGGCCGGTTTCTATATCTTACTAGTCGGTCACTTGCAGCACAACAAGTAATCTCAAAATTTTACTAATTTTGAGATTACTTGTTGTGCTTATGTCAAATTTTAACCAATTTTAACGCAAATGAATGGTTGGTAGGATATAGAAACTGGCCATAAATAGAAAGCCGACTTCGGGTACAAACAGTAACTGTCAGGTTTTTAATTATGGTAGTTATTATTTCTAGAGAAACAGAAATGAAATTATCCAATTTTTAGAGTTCAATTTAAGAATTTATTCGCATATTGCTTTTTAATAAATTATTTAACAATATTATTATAGTTGAACATAAATTGTTTTAATGATGGTAGTAGGCAAGGGGTGCCGCGGCTTTGACGACTACGGGAGCATGGGTGGGGGCGGTGTTGTGCACCACCGCATTGAAGCCGTTGTGGGCGTCGGCGGAGTACTCCACAGTCCTCACGGAGCCATCAGCCTCGTGCAAGGAGTACGAGCCCTTCACGACATCGCCGTCGCGGGACTCCTGCTGGGACTTGATGTCGCCGGAGTGTTCGTCAGCTACGGAGTAGTTGTACTCGTATTGTGCGTGACCCTGCTGAAGCAACCGCTGTGTTATTAACATAATTTCAACTTTCCAAATAGTATATTGTAAAGTGAATCCATAATGAACTTACAGTTTCTTCCGCTTCGTGGGCGAGGACCTTAGTGACAGGAGCAGAGTGATAGGCTACGGCAGCGGGAGCAGCGTGGTAGGCGACGTGGGCTGGTGCGGCATGGTACGCGACGGTAGCAGGAGCGGCTTGGTAGGCAATATGCGCGGGAGCAGCGATGGCGAGTTTGGCTGGTTCATCATGACGCACAATGCTTTGAGAGGACACTGAGTCGGCAGAGGAGTAATGTACGGGAACAGCGGAAGAATAGTGGATGGGGGCTTGATACGCAAACGAGGCGGGTGCGGATTGGTAAGCGATGGAGTCGGCTGCCACTAGTTTTGTGTCGAAAGCATGGGGCTCATCGTGGCGCACAATGCTTTGTGAAGACACTGCCTCTGCAGAAGAGTAGTGAGCGGGCGCAGCCAGGAGACCTGCCTGTGCTAATGCTACCAAAGCGAAGAGGGTGACGAGCTGTAAACAAAAAAAAAAATTTTTTATCCAAATGTTTAAAGTTATTATAAAGCAGCTTAATAAACAAATGTTTTTCAATATGATATAAGTAAAATCACGCCTAATTAGTTGGTTCTTTAGGTTTGTATGTGAAATAAGATTTGTCCCTCAAGCTTATCCAAGAGTAATTAGCGGCTTTAAAACTTAAGTGATCCTAAATAACATGCTCTATTAACAAAATTGTCAAAGCAAATAGTTTGTAAACTAAACCATCATAAAGGCTAGGATTTATAGGAATTATTGAACTATAATTTAAGAAAAATGATATTTATGCAAATAAGAGAAAAAATGTTCTATAATTTCAGATTAATTTTTTGCTTGTAGTTTCGTTGTAAATTATAAGTAATTCTTACTTTAGAGAACATGTTTACTGATTTCAGTATGTGATGTTAATGTAATGTAAAGAGTCAAAAGATAAGTATTTATAGTGCAAATTTTAAATTGTTGAATAGCCTTGTAAAGGCTTGTTCTGAATTTTATGTGTCACAGGTAACCACATTCACTATAGTCATTTAAAAATTGCCCTACTGATACTGATAATAGTATGGAATTCCAAAATTGCTATTTTGTAACCTCGGTTAACAAATAAGCGGCATTTCTCTGACATGGGCCGGAAACGAAATGATCCAGAAATGTCTTTTTTAATTGTTCAAGATAAATCAGCTTATCATCTCTTAGATTATTTAGTTAGTCCAATAAAGCACATCTTACGGGTAATATGTTAAAGCACAGTCTGTTGTAAAGTTGAAAAATATTGGATAATACAATTAATAGACGCGTCGATTGAGGTTCACTTGGCTAAATGTTCATTATGATTAAAGATTGATAAACAAATAAAAGAAAACGAAAGAAGATCTCGATTTAAAACAAAACACAAAAGAGGAAGAACCCAATAGAAATATATAGAACTTGCATATTAGTCATCATCACCCTTTCGTCAGTTCTAATAGAAACTTTTTTGACTAAAATGGTAATTGCATTTTAATTTCTGTTTTAACTATTCTGTAAAACTTAAAGCCTAGTTATTAAGCATAAATGTAGTAACTTAATTCGATCTGATTAAATCTTCATTCATTGAGTAAAATTGGTTTTTTTAAATGCAGAAACGCAATAATACTTACGCCTTTACTAAAATGTTACACTGTCGGGTTTTTGCTGACACACAAACCCAGAGCGAGGTCGTACAAGGTTGTAGGACAACTTAAAGTGCATACGAATGTGGTTTATCGTATCAAAATTGGTGAGTATAAATACAAAAGTACTTGAATCAAACCTTATCATTCAGATTTCGATCAACATACGAAATACAACATGTACTCCAAAGTAAGACAAATGAGATACTATACTGTATGGAAATAAGATATCATAATAATTATAAGAATAAAAAAACAATAATTGATATCATCTTTCAGTTGGTGACCCTTTGCGCTTTGGTGGCGGCAGCACAGGCTGGACTTCTGGCTTCACCCATCCACTACTCCTCCGCAGAGGCTGTGTCTTCGCAGAATATCGTACGTCACGACCAGCCCCATGCCATCGAGACAAAGCTGGTAGCCGCCGCTCCCATCGCCTACCACAGCGCTCCCGCCTCGTTATCGTACCACGCTACTCCCATCCAATATTCCTCCGTTGCTCCCATCCACTACTCTTCTGCCGACTCAGTTTCCTCTCAAAGCATTGTGCGTCATGATGAACCAGCCAAACTCGCCATCGCTGCTCCCGCGCATATCGCCTACCAAGCCACTCCTGCTGCAGTCGCGTACCATGCCGCACCAGCCCACGTCGCCTACCACGCTGCTCCCGCTGCCGTCTCTTACCATGCTGCTCCCGCTGCCGTAGCCTATCACTCTGCTCCTGTCACTAAGGTCCTCGCCCACGAAGCGGAAGAAACTGTAAGTTCATTATGGATTCACTTTACAATATACTATTTGGAAAGTTGAAATTATGTTTATAACACAGCGGTTGCTTCAGCAGGGTCACGCACAATACGAGTACAACTACTCCGTAGCTGACGAACACTCCGGCGACATCAAGTCCCAGCAGGAGTCCCGCGACGGCGATGTCGTGAAGGGCTCGTACTCCTTGCACGAGGCTGATGGCTCCGTGAGGACTGTGGAGTACACCGCCGACGCCCACAACGGCTTCAATGCGGTGGTGCACAACACTGCCCCCACCCATGCTCCCGTCGTCGTCAAAGCCGCGGCACCCCTTGCCTATTACCACCATTAAAACAATTTATGTTCAACTATAATATTGTTGTTAAATAATTTATTTAAACGCAGTATGTGAATAAATACCTAATCTGAAATCGTAATGCTCCATTGTTTTATTGCTTTTATTTTTGAACTAAAAATATTCTCATCTACGACCTCGCCGATTACTCATAAGCTTAATCTATGATTGACAGGCTCGTTTACTCAAATCTTTCAGCAATTCGTTTTTGTGTATAGTTTTTTATCCTTAAGATTTTCTAGATGAGATAAATAATCATAGTAAAAAAAGTTATATTGACCATATGTCAATCTATACTGGCAAATCATCTAGCTCAATTAACTCCTCTTAAAACTAACATAGAATTTTAAATAACTACGAATATCTTCGTACTGACTAAAAACTATATTACAACCATTATTTAAAGGCAGAAATTATATACATCTCTAAACTTTTCTTATTGATAGACACATCAGGATATTCATATAGATGAAACTGAGTTTCTCAATAATAACCTAGTATTACATGTATTAGATAGTTAACGTGCAAATATTGATTAGAAGTAATTTTCAGATCAGAACATATTGTAATGGAATATCTCTATTGAATATTATAATCCGTAACTATCTCGAATACTTTCAGTTGTAAATGTAGTTCCATTTGAGACACCTCGATCCATCCTATATCCGATCCGATAATTACAACCAAATTATTCTAAATTAACGATGCCGTAGATGCGCCATATTCTTGCTAAAACGCCAAATAAGAACATAAGAATCGGTTACACATTCTTATTCTTAGAATTTTCGTGAGAATGTGGTACGTTCATTGTCTAATTGTATTAATAATTAAGAAAGGACCCCCATTATTTATAATAGTTATACGTGATTTAGAGTTATTAACTTCAAATAATCGCATTCATTTTTAACGAGCCTATAAATCTTGTTAAACTGTTGTGAATAAAGGGGCAGGAGTTCCTTTTATCGACTTCAGAGAAACTAAGATCATAATAGAGAGATATACTCCTGAGCTAAGAAAGTCACGCTTATGTTACAGGTAATATTAGACAAAAGACAATTCTAGGGCCGATCCCAGACACTCATAACAGAGTTAAAAAAGTTCGCTTATGAATTTTACCCTGCCGGGAATCGAGTCCTAGGATTTCTCCATTCCAGCGAAGTAGGCAAATCAACATTTACTCTACTAGACTCCACAAAGGCAGACGGTCGCCTTAACCCGTGACTTTGTGATTTGCTACACATAAATCTGCTTTTATTCATGGAACGATGAATTAAAAAAGACCTAGTATTCCAAAATACAATGTTGATTAATTATACTAATTAGGGTTTTTTTTTATTACGTTTTGTTATTTTTACCACTTTATTAAAAAAAATATTTTGCCTTATAACTGCCATTATAATTACAATAAAATCCATAAGTGCTTGGCAGTTCACGCCTAGCAAAGGATTCCGCATATGTGTTAAATCCGTGCAGGAACGGAGAAAGAATACAATTTCCTGCGGCCCGGCAGCCTGTCGTAAGAGGCGACAAAACAACCCACAGCCAGGTGGTAGGGTATTTGCCCGACTGGATGGCTACCACCCCTGGTCTAGAGTATGTCGCCATAACAACCTTGTGTTGTGTTCCGGCGTTAGTGACCAGGTTCCAGGCTCCCTAAAGAGAGCAGCAGCGCATTCGTAGCACCTTTGGTGTTGCAAATGTCCATAGGCGATGGTAACCGCTGTCCATCAAGTGGGCCGTCTGCCAGTCTGCTGATCTCCTGCAATAAAAAAAAATAAAAAAATGCCCAGCGTTTTTGTTATTTGGCAATAATACCATTAAAAATCTTATAATCGATAATACTTCATATATCTAAAAGTACTCAATGAATATTATTAAAATTAATTTCAGTTTAAACTATTTTTGAAGCTTATACAACATTCCTGTTATTTCAAATTTTTCAAACTATGTGACTTTATAAGCTATAAATAGAGAGGACACAATTTCACGAAATTGAGAGCTTAAATCTCGCCACCTATTGATTTCGTTAAATGTCCTTAAAGTAAATAAAAAAAATCATATGATCTGACTAAAGAAACCTTACACGACTATGTATACTGAAAATATCTGCCGTGTCTATAACGAACTCTCTTTAAAAAAAATGATATATTTAATGCAAAACCTTTAGCTTTTAAAAAAATATAGTTTCTACGCTGAGAGATCACCTCTTCACTCGTTTAGTAATTCTTAATCTATTACCTTATAATGTTTCACAAATAATCCTAGCTTTAATTAGTTATTGAATCACTATTATTGATATTATTCACATAGTTTTGTTTGCGAAAATATAATTTTAACATGGATGTGTCAGCACGCTTGGGTCTCAATCTAGATGTAATAATTTAGAAACTAAATTATATAAATGAATTACTGATTGTTATCTGTTGTGTTGTCCAAATAAATAAATATTCTACCCTAGATGACTTTTCTTTGTATGTTTATTTTCAAAAAGCATTAGCTGAACACACAAACAAAGAAAAATTACACAAGTATCATGATTTCATAAAAGTTCTGTTTTTGCCAAAATAGCTTTTGTCACAATTCATTAGAAAAACTTTTACCTAAAAATAAGTAAACTGATGAATGCTGAAAATGAAATGAATGAATTATGGGTATCATTAGAGAATGGATTGATTAGCGTAATCATTTGACAAGGAGCAAGGTTATCGTAAGCTGGTTTGACAACCTCCACCTCTATCGATCATGTATCCATATAAAAAAAATCGTATATAAGCTAGACACGTGCTTTAGTTATCATTAAGTGCTTAATCACTTGAACTAAACAAACATGTTCAGCAAAGTGAGTTGGCTAATATTTCTAATAATTATTTCTAGCATAAAAGAAATTGATACTAACGCATTTTTTTTCAGATTGTAGCTCTCTGCGTTTTTGTGGCAGTAGCCCACGCTGGTCTTTTGGCTGCACCAGTCCAATACTCCCCAGCGGCAGCAGTCTCTTCCCAAAGCATCGTGCGCCACGATGAGCCTGCCAGACTTGTTGCCCCAGTCGCCAAACTTGCCATTGCTGCTCCCGCTCGTATCGCGTACCAATCTGCTCCAGCTCCGATTGCCTACCAGGCCCCTATTGCTAAGGTCTTAGCTCGCCAGCCCGAAGAGATCGTAAGTTTTCATAGTCACTTTAATCCACTACTCGAATTGACGCCGTACATACTAAAGACAATTTTAATTAAAGATAAGGAAATTCAAACTGCTATTATACTTTTATAAAAGAGTAGTTTTCCAAATTATCACATTAATTTTCATAGACACTAGCTATAATTTGCTTATTATAAAAGAGTAGAAGAGATATATGATCAATGTTGCTTCCAGAGAAGACCATGATTATACTTAAGAATGAAGTCTTGAGTGTACCAACTTCATTATATTTCTCGTTTGTAGGCCTACCCCAAATACGATTACACCTATTCTGTTGCTGATGGCCACACCGGAGACAACAAATCCCAGCAAGAATCCCGCGACGGCGATATTGTGAAGGGCTCCTACTCCCTGCTCGAGGCTGATGGCTCCATCAGAACTGTCGAATACACCGCAGACGACCACAATGGCTTTAACGCGGTGGTGCACAACTCTGCTCCCACCAAAGTCGTCAAAGCCGCTCCTACCATCATCAAGGCTGCCCCACTCGCTTACTACCACTGAATTATGATACCAAAAAATAACATAAATTATTTATTTTAATAAACACTTAAACCCGCAGTAGTTACTTTTACTTACACTTTAAGCTATGGACTCCTTGAAATAAAAGTATACCAATTATGGCTTTCATCTATTATCATGTGGATTAAGCAATATATAGTACACTGGGATGCGGAGAGCTCAGGTTCTTTAGAGACAAATTTAATTAAGAAAAGGAACTTTTTGATATTTAGTCCGCTTCGCGTCTGCCACCGGCCTAGACTCGTTCTTTACAAGAGTACTGGAGTGTGCCCGCGGCTGCGCCGCAGGTCAAACTCTGGTGCGTACCTCTTGATTAAAAAGCAGGCGTTAATACTGGTTACATCTTTATTTATTTGCCCCCGGAAGATTCACTTCATTTTATATCGCAAAGTGTCCCATCTCCCGGGATGAAAAGTATATATATGTATATTTTCGGTATCAAAACTACATTTAATCAAAATTACAGCAAAACCGATCCGGCACTCCTAGTAGGTCCGTGAAAGCTTAATAGGCAGGTCGAGTTACTATCGCATTTTTTTTTTGATGATATTTTTCATATATATTAACATGAGAAATGATTGATCTCCCATACAAATTTTCCAAAAAAGAAGAAAGGCCAAAATGATTAAAATGACCAAAATGTGCAAATTATCCAAAATGTCCGATGTGACCAAAATGGCAAATCACACAACTCCCACTTTCTGGGATAACCTTTTCATAAATCTGTCCCATTATGCGGGATGAAAAATATTCCTTGTCCACCCTTGGTATTCAAATTACATATATAACGAACTTACCGTATATGTGTTTGTGTACCGATTTTAAAATATACTACCTTATTTCATGACAAATCAATACTTTTGATGGTAAACGAATAAACTAACTTTCACATGTACTGTATAAGTCCATCAGTAAATAAGGAAGGACTGTACATTGTTACCTACTTTTCTTAGTTTTATTTTTGGTTTATATTAAAAACCAATTCAATAGCAATATGCTTATCTTTAGATGTAATTCGATTATGGGTAGTGCCAATACAAAAATGCTCATCTGAACAAAGAATTTATTACGGGCGTCCAATTTTTGCGATGCCTTGTATGATACCGATATCCACTCACTTCTCTGAAATTTTAATCTTAGAAGAGGATAATGGGTCTTTTAAGTAACTCGAAAATTCTGAAATATAATTTTGAAGTTTATATTTTTGATGTGAAACATCTATAGGCGGAGGGTAAACCTGATTGTTGGCGTGGCGATACAGGCCGTGGCGACGCTTCGCCACGCTATATGATGGAATATATGTACTATACAGAGTCTATAGGTAATAGCGTGTTAGACATACAATTTCGATGTTTTACATCTGCCAGGCTCCCGTGACGGCTCGCACCGATTTTTTCATTTATTTTTTCATTACAGGAGTTAAGCATACAGGCAGACAACACACTTGATGGAAAGCGGTTCCCATCACCTATGGACATTTGCAACACCAAAGGTGCTACAAATGCGCCGCTGCTCTCTTAAGGGACACTGGAACCTGGTCACTAATGCCGGATTTCTTGTATATTATTAAATATTCCTTTGCTATAGTTTATATTAGTTTTTAATAGACTTCTAAAAAAAGAGGAGGTTCTCAATTCGTCTGTATGTTTTTCTTTATGATCGTTACTCGATTTTTCCGTCAGTTGCAAACCAGTTTTCAAAACTTTTCTTTTAATCGAAAGATTATACTCCCGAATTGGTCCCATTATCATCGTGTTAGGATCTGATGAGTGAATTGAAGTTAACCAACTTCGTCATAAGATAATATCTCTGTCAAGTGTAAACCAATTTTCAAATTATTTTCATTACTCACAAGTGTGTACTCCTGAGGTCCGTGTCACCAAATCAGGATCTTAATAGTAGAAAAAACATATACACTTTTTTTGTAGGCATGTTACACGATTTCTCCTTCAATTGTAGACGATTTTTAAATTGATTTGTTAACTCGAGATGGTCCATACTTATCAAGTCAGGATTTGTGGATCGCAAATAAATCGAAAGCGTTGAAAAGCTTATACACCGAAAAGTGTGATGGCAAATTTATATACGCGTGCCAGTTGTACAATGTTCACAAGTGCTTAAGATATTATTTTGAAGTATTTACGCAACTAAAATGAAGAATATTTTTTTAACAAAAACCAAACTAACTTTATACTAAAAACCAAATATTTAATCTACTTCTTTCTCCAACATCTTGAAGTCGGTGTCAAGTAAAACACAAAAATTACTATATTTTGTAAAGTTGCTACTCTTTTTATTTTACTTGGCACTTACTCCAAGATGTTTAAGAAAGGATTCGGTGAAGTATTTATTTTTGGTTTTTAATGTGAAGTCGATTTTGGTTTTTTTTACTTTTTAATGTAATCACCAAAAATAATTAACCATTTATTCTTACGCGATAACCTCATTAGATTGTGAAATAAAAATGGAGATTCTAATATTCCCCAGAAAAGTACATAATTTTTGTATATTTAAAACTGAACCATTTGAAAAATGTAACACAATCGCAGCTCTTATAAACCACTCTCCCCTTTCGTATGGACAAAACAGTCTCAAAGCCTCTTTTGATTGTCCGATAACGATGACACGTTAAATTGGTGTAGATTTCATCTGTTTCCGGTGGTAGCATAACATAGATACTCCCAAATAAAATTTCACTTTCAAAGAGTTAAAAATTAATATTAGAGTTAGACCTATCAATTTATGATATTCATAAGCTGATATTATACTTCAAAACGATAAAATCAAGCTTTTGACCAAATTGGAAGAGTAACTAAAGTAAATTACATAATCATTCTTTCAAGAATTCAGCATGAGACCATGGTTGGAAGGCAAAGCGGATAGAAATTCATGGTCTCTTTATGCAATGACCGTTAAGATGGCTACAAAGTGCGACAAGTTACAGACGCACAGGCGCCAATTCGGGGCACTGAAGGGCAACCAGCCACCTATGGTAGCCGTACACGCATAGCCACAGGTGACGGCAATAAGAACACAACAAACACCTAATAGTCTAAGGAAGTCTCAGACGGAGGCACGGAGGTTTTTCGCAAGCACCCTTCACACTCTATAATTAAAAAGAACTTTGCTGCGAAGGAGGGGTGATCCCCTCTCTCAACAATATAAACCGGTGCTTGCCTGCTCTAGTAATTCGTAAGCAAACTGCAGAATTCGATGTATAAATCTTGTGGTAATCAAACACAACGGAGAGTTTCATATGTCTACGATCCATGCACCTAATAAGCTACAAATTTATTTACACGTTATTTAAAAAAATATTGAAATAAATAATTTATCCATGTAATAAGGAAAAAATATTATAATAATTTCTTAATTATAATAAATAAAATAATTATAAGTATTAAATTTTGCAAATTTACTAGATTAAGCTGTAACAATATACGAAACCGGTTCCGCTCTATTCTTTCGCTATCAAACTAAAGAATGGTATCCCAATAATGTAGAATTAGCTATTTTATGTAAGAAGTATCAAAAAGTATAAAATGGTTTATATTGGTATATTTTGTTAACAGTCGGCTAGTACATCTTGTTAACGACAGTTCATTACAAGCACAAAAATGTTTGAAAAGGTATTCAACTTATTTCAATTACTTACTAATTAGCAGCAAAAAAAACTTACGAGTACGTATATATATATATATATATACCAAAATTAAAATACCAGAGAGCATGCGACTACAGTCTTCTAACTTTTCCGATTTCACATCAATATTAACAATTATTAATCTACCCTACGTACGTATAAGCATATTTAATATTTCAACTTATAATAAATAACAGAATTAAGAAACATTATATAAAATGTAAGATATTTTGTAATAAAAATACATGCATTGAGATTGCAAGAATTGTTCTAGATATTAGTATTTAAAATAAAATACTTTATGAATCGCTCGAATTCTTTCCTTTAAATTTATTCTTTTATATTATAACTTTTTGAAAGATTTCAAAAAAAAATTCAACATAATTATATACTCATTGTACTCTATACAGAAGCAACTTTACAGTCAGTCTTTTACATTTTGCATATAATATACTAACTAGTGATTAATTTACTTGCTAACATATGTGTCAATTTAAAGTGGGAAGTTAAAATACACTGTAAACTTTATTTTTAAGCACAATAAGTTTTTCGATTTTTTTCTAACATTTAGTGAAACGTGAATTTTTGAGCTTCCACAAGAATTCCATTTTTTGTCGTCAGTTGAGAATCTTAAATTTGGTCTAAAGTCGAGGTAAAGTACTTTCAAATGTCTCTCTGGCATTTAATGCCTAGTAAGTTAAAGATTAATTTAAAACTAAAACAAACATAAATACATAACACTGGTTAAAACCCTATGAATCCATATTTGAAAAGGAAATTAATTTGGAAAATGTTACAAAACAAATAATTATAAAAATAAACAAAACTATAAATTGTTTAATATATTACACTACTTCTAGTCTTCAATTATTTCTTTTAAATGTTTTAAAACAACTCGTTACTTCTAGCATTTAACTACAACTATACAATACTATTGTCTATGACATTATAGAATTCTAAACGTGCCGTATTTGTACATTGCAGATATTTAAAAAAAAACAACTGAATACACTATATAAATGATGGAGAACACGTTGAATTTATTAGATTTCTTGTCTGTTTGTTCGGGATTCACATACTGGGCCGATTTTGATGTATTTTACGCTGAGGCGCAACTAATTTTTAGACTTAAATTCTGCGCTACTCGGGAATAAAGCGGAATATTTTCTAGGAAAGATGCCAATAGCCAGATTGAAAAAAATAATTCGAATTCTAATTAGATTTTTTCACTGGCAAATTTTATTCAATAATATGTGTGAGACTTTTTATCCCGGGAAGGTTCGAAGTTACTCGAATGCATAAAAATTAGCTTATTCCGACACAGTATCGTACTAAAACGATTGCTTACTTTCGTTTTTAAAAGTTGGGGTACTTTGTCCTGTGGGAATTTCAAGTCAAGCGGGGACGAAGTCGTGAGCATATCCTAGTTTAATATAAAATTGTTTTTTTTTTGTTTCAGATATTAGTGTTCATTTGCTTCATTGGCATTAGTCAAGCAATTTTCATAAATCCCAATAAGAACATAAATAATGACAAAAACGGTAAAGAAGAATCAAAGGTATGGCAAGTAATGAACGTATATCAATCACCACATACGCAGTACAAGTATGAAGCACATGTAAGTAAGACAAAGAAGCGATGTAAAAGATGCACCAAAAGATCACACGTTGACTATTTTATATATTATAAATACAAAGCCATTGGGCTGCCAATATTAATTTTATGAATGCACATTGCGGCTAAGGAATAAGTTGACGAAGTATTTATGAGTTCCCCTACTTATTCTTCTTCGCATATCTTACTATTATTGCAATAAATTTTTTCATCCTTTCGTATATTTGATGGTCTCATTGTTCTAGTTTCCTAGTTGTTGGCTTGTCAAGGCCCCTCGAGCACAGAGGTACTGGATTTGATTGAGTAGTTTGCCTGGCATCTCTTGTCAGTAACTACTTGTTTAGTAATATTTTGTAAGTACCTACAGAAAAACACTTTAGGACACAATGGGGCTACAATCCTTTTTTGGGTGTTTTATCCTTGTGAATAAAATACGCAAACATAGATAGGATAGATAAAACTTTATTGTACACCATTGCAGAAAACTTAGGAACTAGTACTATTCTAATTGTGAACAAAGGGCGGTCTCTCGCTAAAAAGCGATCTTTTCCAGATAACCTTTGGCAATAATTTTGCTGATTATGAGTGATATTTATAAAATACTGAATAACAAAATACTAAAAGTAATGGACGACCAAAGAAAGGTTTTTTAAAGGTGATTTAAAGTTTGTCAAATAATTTGACTATCAATTACCTTATTTGCAAGCCAATGCCATTGAATGAGTTCGGCCTGCTTAAATTTTGATATTTTTCACAGACATACCCGAAATATGACTTCCAATATGCTGTGTCTGACAAGAAGACTGGAGACCATAAACAGCATAGGGAATCACGTGACGGGGATCGCGTTCGTGGTGAATACAGCCTCGTCGAACCTGACGGCTCAATCCGGAAGGTGGAGTACAACGCTGACGGCCATTATGGGTGATTAAAATGATTTATTTATAGTGTGAATTAAGGAAATCATAGTTCAAGGGAATTAAAGTATTGTTTGTAACCAAAGTTCCTTCCTATTTATTCATATTTTTCATTCATACGTAACTACAAATATTTCAAATAACTGGAAGATTTTCACAACAACACACACGGAATTTTACCGTTTTAGTTAATAATAATAAAACAGCTATAGCCGCCTGATAAACAAACATGTCGAAATTAGCTAGACCTGTTGCTAGGGAGTTTCTTGCCACATGTTCTCCTTAACAACGATAACATGTTGCGAAGCGGTGTAAATAGAACAGAAACTAAAATTAAACGTATATTTAGGTCCTTCAAGAAGTTTTCTACAGTGAAACACTTAGACCACTGGACTATAGAGATAATCAATTGTATAAATGTCTTTTTTCAAAAGGTTCATCCTACACGAAATTGAGCAGGAATTTATAAGCGTATACTTTTATGTGTTTTTCATTACAAGTATGAACATAATATACTTATTACCACGAAAGTTGGAACACTTTTCATGGGCTAAAGGATATGAAGTTTTAAATAAAAATTATACATATGTTTAACTTTTCTTATAGGTTTAATGCCATAATTAGCAAAGGTGTCCAAAAGCATGGTGAGCACGCTATTTCTATTTTTGACCACACAAGACATTTCTACCCTATCGGTCACAATGTGAAAATCAATCACTACTTCCCAAATAGAGGCCAAAATAGCATTGAGAATATATCAGAAAATATAAAAGAAGAAAAGCCTACACCAGTCGAAGAAGATCAAGAACCCAAAAAAGATGCCATTATGGTTCTGCTTAACGCAAGAGACAAATTAGTTGTTCTCAAACCAGTAGAAACAACAGAACTACAAAATAAAGAAATGGAATCGTCTAATTTGAGTACAGAAGTAAACCCCGTCACGATTTCTCCTACCATTGGTACAATTATAGTTCCTGATGTTGCACATGATAAACTGGAAGTCGAAACTGTCCCTTTAAAATCTGCAATTGAAAAAGATGAAATCGTGGTTGAGGCAGAACAAAATCCAGTTAAAGATATAAATTCTGATTCTGAAGTAGCCTCCTCATATTCTAGGATGTATTATATGTACTAATTTTTAAAGTTTAATTTGATATCTATCTAGTGAATATGAGTCATTATATTAAATAAGATTTAAGAAAATTGTTAAACAAATGTTACACGAAGTAAAAATTCCTAATAAATTATGTTGTTTTTCTTACTTTGACGCATACCAAATTAATTTTCACTCTTCATTAGCAAAATGAATAATATCGTAGTACTTTAAAGGCAATCTTAGATGGCGCTACTGCAAATTCAAAATTCTTATACAGTTACATATGTGGCACGGCACTACTTACGTTAAAAATATGCACTTGAGCTAAAGGGAATCTGAGAGGTATTAGTTTGAACTAGATGGCATTGTGACCAATAAATCTTTTTTTCCAAAGGATTTCTTTCTACTGAATTGAATTGAAATTGACCACGGTATAAAAGTCGTAGTTCTTAAGTACCAAGATTAAAGGCCGAGACACTAATGCCGCTTATAGATATATTGATACTGTTATCAAGATCTAACTACGAATAAAATACACCGTGGAGAAATCTGTATATCTAGATTACCGATGTGTTAAACAAGCCAATCTGCTCAGTGGGTATATTTCCCATTCACCAAAAATGGAGAGGCTCGACGCTTAGTGATACGTTTTAAGATCTCAAACAAAATTAAACATGTTTTATAAAGTTAATCAACACTTTTTGCCTTCATTTAATTTCACTACATGTATTAGGATAATATTAACACGGCTTAAAATGTAGCATAGGTCTTAGTAAAAATTTGGCTGACAATTATCTTTTGTCAAGTCATACTCTAAATCCTATAAAAAATATGCACTTACTCATCACTATATTATGTGGTTGAGTAGATAACAGTTAGAAACACAAAGTAACTATTATTAAAAAATGTCTTTACTTATTGTTAACGCACACAAGATTAAAAAACGCATAACTTCATTTGACGCGTCTGTTTCATTGGCATTTAAGAGAAAGAAATTAGGTATATTTCCCATCTTATACATAACGCTTCGCTATATGTTATAAACGGTGCTTAGTTACAATATGGCACCAGTTACATTATAAAATTTCAATATCCAAACACGAACGATGAATGTAACATATTATCTGTCATTTATAATCCTGAAAAATACATTACGCAAACTGCATGAAGTATGCAATACATTGCATCTTTTTAAATAAATGAGTCCCAGATTTTAGAGCCGTTTATGCAAGTCGTCATTGCGCACACAACCTTCATGTGCGTCGCACACAATGCTTGATATATTATAATGACTATGTAATCATAGTTTTTAATGTTAATTTCTTTTGAATAAATATTATGCTTTCTTCCGTGTACCAAGCTTTTTGTAAGATATTCCGGTACTCTGCTTTCCTCATCCAACATCTGCTGGCGAGCTTGTGTAAGTCGCTAATTAGACCATGGGGCTGCAGGACATCCTACATCCTATCCTCCTATGTTTCTTAACATATGGTTTCCACAACAGGACTCGTTTCGTTCTAGGGCTCCGTCGCCCCTTAATCCTCCCAATTAGGAATATCATGGTTAAAACTCACTAAAATAATTCAAAAACTGTACAGCTATAAATACTTCTAACGTATATTAATTAGAAAATAGTGTTTGCAATGTGAATAATTTTTGATAAAGTATCCAAAGCTGTATGATAGAATATTTGCCCCTCTGGATGCCTACCATCTCCGGGCCTAAGTAAACCGCCATTACAACCTTAAGTTATCTTCCTGCATTAGTATCTGCATTCCAGTCCCCCTTTCGAGGCCGGAATACAATGGTAACAACTTTCCATCACATAAGCCATCAGCATGCATACAGTCCAGCAACGAAAAAAACATTTTTTGATTCCGTAGCCGTATGATTAAGTAAACGAGTGACGTTCATTATCTTTATGGAGTTCATGGTTCATTATCTTCTGCATGAACTTATACACTTCTGCGAGATTTATTTATTATAATATTGCTCAATAGTTGTAGAGAGAAAATCATCAAACTGTGCGAACATTAAGCAATAAAATATACTCGTATACTTTACCAATGATAAATATAATGTTATCCAATAAACGATTATCTACGCTGATATAAGTGTAATTACATATTCGTGTGTATCTAAAACTTTATTATAGCTTTTGTTCAACAACATAAATCCTTCACATTTGAAAATAATTCGTAATTTATTCGAGAACACTTGTATTATTTGATGTAGTTATAATTTTAATTTAATGTAACCTACTAGGACTTTTTAAATATCCAAAGAGCGTGTACCGGCCAATATTTAGCGCATGCTGATAGTGAAGAAAATATCAGTTAATTTTCCCATCTCTATCAATGCGTGATAATATGAAAGCTGTGCTTAATATTATCGATATGTGAAACTCGTTATTCGTTTTAGATAACCGCAACGGGTATGCGGTTTTTCTGTATTTATTTGTCCCCGTGGCCAACAATAAGGTTTCTTTCTCGAGAAGGGTTGTGTATACTAATTTGCACCAAAACTTTTGAGTTAATCTATTGATTACAACATCAGATATTGATGGTAGATATAAATCTACCTTTACATATATATTTTTTCTGTGCGTTTACTGTGACTAAACTCCTGCTAAACGGCTGGACTGATTTTTTTGTGAGTGTTCAGGTGGATTTGAGAATGGTTTTGATTCACATTTGGACCTGGTAGGTGGTGTTGCAAACAGGTTAAAAAAATTGTCAAGGCAGTCCCGGGACCGCTAGTAATATTATAAAATTCTAAACAACATGTCTGTACATTGAAGCTATTTAAAAAAACAATTCAAATAGATTATAAATGGAGAACACGATTTTTAGATTCTTGTCTGCTTGTTCGGGACTGACGTAAAAAGTATAGGGCCGATCAAAATGCGGTTTTCGCTGATTGAGAGCAAATTGTTATACTTAAAGTCTGCGTTACTTTTTATCCAGGAAATACTGCGGGAATTTTTCCAGAAGCGGTTTGTAGTTGTTTAGATGTATACAAATTTACTTATTCCGACGCACTTTTCACTAAAAAGAGGGTTTATAATATTTTTAAGTGCTGCGATACCTTGTGTCTCGGGAATCCCGCGGGATATTCAAGTTAAGCGTAGACGAAGTCGCTGGCATATCCCAGTTCATTAATATATTTATTAACTCGCTATGACCCGTGAATCCATACCTACTTCATACGATACGGAGTTGATCCAAAAAGCAACCTACCAACCTTTTTTTATTGCAGGGGTTCAGCTGACAAGCAGACATCCCACTGTTAGAAAACAGTTACCATCGCCTATGGACATTTGCAACACCAAAAGTGCTACAAATGCGCTGCTCTCTTAAGGGACACTGGATCCTGGTCACCAATGCCGGAACACTACTCAAAGTTGTTATAGCGTATGTCGCCATAACCGCTTTAGGCCAAGATTGGTAGCCATCAAATTGGGCAAATGCCGTACCACCTGGCTATGGGTTGTTTGTTTGCCGAGTCGCAGGTAATTGTATTATTTCTCCGTTCCTGCACGGATAAAAATCTCATAATCTTTAATCTCCTACTTTGCCCATTCAAGGAACATTTTTAATAATGCTGAATGAAATCATTTCTACACTTCATTCATATAAGTACAATTAATCTTGTAGCCTTAACTCCGTTAAGAGTCGTTCCGCGGTTTAGTCATGAAAAATTAACTAATAAACACAGGGTTACTTTCGCATTTGTATGAATACTTACTGTTACGAGCTAGTGAATTTACGAGAACTGAAAGAAAATGCTAATTTTTTACCTAAGCATTAAGCTATGCAGGTATGTCTCACGCAATGAGCTCTGCTTGACCATTTCTTCAACAATACCTGAAAAACATAAAACAGTTGTAGAACATTATAGATTAGCATAGAATATTCTATAAATTCGCCTGGAAGAGATTGCTCTAAGTGATAAAGGCTATTGTTCTGCCTAAATACTTTCTAATAATTAATTAATGTATTATGTGTGTCTGTTATTTGGTGAACAATAAAGTGATATATCTATCTCTCTATCCAATATTATTGATTGTAGTCAGGCAAGAATTGAAGAAGAAAAGTACTATTAATTATTTTTAAGAGTGGCATTTTTAGAACTATTTTTTTTCTTTCTAATAAGGTAAAAGGCAAATGCTAACTAATATTATAAATGTGTATCTAAGTTTGTTTGTTGGTAACCCTTTCACGCCTTAACTGTGCAACAGATGGTCACGAAATTTTGCATACACATGGTTAGGGATATAGAAAAGGTAATAGGGTACCTTTTTTAATGCTGTTTCCGAGGAATACATGAATATAACCGAAAAGATGGCGCTCCGATCGCATTTAATTGGCGCCACCATCAAGGTATGTGCATATTATGACGGACGCGACTGAGGGGCGTGTCTTACTATATATCTGGATAAACAAACTCCATTGGAGTGTGTACATTGTAAGTCGTAAGTCAAGGGCGTGGCCCAGTGTGTTCGGACGTCAAAAGTAATCTGGAGAGTGTGTTACGGTTCTGGTGTACTCATTGTTGCACGCATCTGACGGAAGCGTCACATAATGTGTGGGCACCTTCACAATTTACTAACAAATACATCGTCACGGCAAAAACAATAACAGCAACAATTGTAAACGTTGCTATAATGGTCATTTCCATACTTATGAGATGGCGTTACAAATAAGTATTTATCATTATTCACTTTGAATTAAAAATTAACTTCGACATTTCTAATAATTATAACATGCCCACATTATGGCATACCTACTCCGCTTTTTTAACGAGAGCAAAGCCGAGGGCAAGAACTACTTGTTTAATACTTGACACTGGCTAGATATAAAAATCGTGCAGAACCATATTTAAGAAAGTAGTTATATTGTATCACACAAACCTTATTATGTTAACATTCCGAATAATAAGCATGTTATAACAACAATGCCCTCCTTTATTAATTAAAATTTAGGAACATTCAACGTAAGAATTTTTTATATCATAAAAGTAAATTACAGCTAAATAAATGATGTAATTATACGTTTTGGCCTAGTAAACCTGATGCGAGATTATTTTGAAATCTGAAATATCCAAAATGTACAAGGTTTTTAAACAGTTAGTTAATGAGATCATTTCATTACTTATCAATGAATATTACTGAAATAACTCGGTTGCTTAAATAACATGAAATATTTTATGAATTTTAAAATGTAGAAAATCTTTTTAAATTTCAAGATAAATAGCAAACAATAGACCATTATAAATACGTTATATATCTACTACATATATATAGCACTATTCTATCAAATCAAATTTATTTGTTCTTTCACCTCCTCCTAATTATTTGGGTTCGGCGCAATGTCTCTTTTCTCACACTTCTCCTTAACATCCTCTGTACACCACAAATCATCATATCATTCTTTACACAATCCATCCATCTCTTTTTTGGTGTATATACCTTTGTAATCTATCTTCTTATATATAAAAATCAATTGCTGCTCGTTAGTCTCCCTAAAACTCGAGAATGGCTGGACTGTTTTGGCTAATTTTGGTTTTGAATTATTTGTGGGAAGTCCAGGTAAGGTTTAAAAGGTGAGTAAATATGAAAAAGAATGCTTGGAATATAGTGAAAACAACAATTTCACTTTCCCTTACAAACTATTCCTACCTGTAACCTGTTTAACATTTGATTTTCGTCTGTCGTTTGGAAATCAATTAAATTTAAAACTCATTCAGAAATTATATTAAATTTAAAAGTGAAGTACTTATCTTTTTTTTGGGTTTGAATGTCAAACGTTTGATGTTCATCCTATCGTTCGGAAATCAACGTTTTTTTATTTATTCATTCTGAGGCGTTACGAACTTTGCCGGGTCATCTAGTCATATATAATAATACCCATCAAACTTGCAATTTAGCATTATTTTAGTCACTTAACGTTCATCCCTCCTCATTACGTACCTATACCACCGTAATGTTCGTCTCTCAATTTTTCAGTCACGTATGTAACTTTCAAAGATCCCCTTATCGTTTCTCGTTTGTTACCTCGTCCATTCTTGTAGCACCACACATTCAACTTAACATTCTCGTCTCAGCTGAGTGGAGACGTTTGTGGTTGATTGATTATATTTTTTTTATTTGTTTGAAATAATATAAAAGATACACAAATTGCCTAACGTAATTATCAGGTGATTACAAGACTGGTTCCTACCTCAGACAATGGATCCATATGGCGATTCAGCGAGGTCAACATAGCTAGTCTTCTGGAACCTTACCCATAGACTTCGATGACCTAGGTTCAGTATTCTACCAATAGTTTTAAGAGATTATAGATAGAAATAGTGGTAGCGTAATGACTTGCGCATGCGTCCCAAACTCGAAAGTAGTGGGTTCCAATTCTGAACGCAAGCACCGTTTATTCAGTTTTTTGTTCTAATGTATATATTCTTACAATTACCAAGCAGTAACAACGGTGAAGGTAAATTGAAACCTTCATGATGAAACCTGCACATCGAGATAACCGATGTGTCAAACCAGCCCAGCCACTTAGGACAAGCGTGGCGGGTATATTGCCCGTCCCCTATTGTGGGAAGCCCGAACCCAACAGTGGAACGTTTATGGGTCGACATAGGTAGAATATTATATAAGTTCTTTATTAATAGTTCATAATTAAAAAATATATACAATGAAATTTTTATTGAAAACTATTTGTTCGGGTGTAATTCGACAGGAACGTGGATTCTTCACCCACAAAATGGTATAGTTAAATTGCATACTAAATACACATTAGAGGCGGCTAGTTTCTTCTAAGCTATTCCTTAGTGACTTGGTTATTTAATACAACAAAGTATTGCAACTGTAATAATATACAAGTGCGTTCAACATAGCAAAAGACGCAAGATTGCATAGTTGACATAACTCATAACAAAATGACCTACATTTTCTCCCGGGAAGTAAAAGTTGAATATAACAATTCCCAATTTTAATAAACCTTTTACTTTTTTTGTATAACTGAGTCAAGTTGTATATCAATATTGTGTCAGTACATATTTCTAACAGATGGTGGTGTTCTTATCTAGCGTTTTTGTTAAGAAAAATTGTATTAAGTATAATACATACATATAATACATTTTGGATTATGATTTCATAGATTTATTAGATTATTGATTAAAACATTCCACATATAAATAAACATATATAATAAAATAACCACTGCTTTTCCAACTATTTCTAAATTCTTATGGCGTAATTATTAAAGGTTACACAAACACCCTATTCGTTCATTAATGTTCTTTGCTTCTTGGAACTTTAGAAATTAAGGATCAATGTCCATTGGGGTAAAACTAAGTAACAAAATTCCATTCTTGTCTCTAAACTAACTAGTGTTGTGTGTTGTGCCCATAATAGCTATATGTTCATCTTCGGATTTATCGTTATATTATTAAGATTATACAATAATTTATTTATCATTTGAAATACGACAAAATAAATTAAATTATTGCTCGGTTTAGAACATATTAAATATTTGCTCATAATGAGCAAATTCGTTTCTATTAAAATATATCGGCAAGAACATCGCTAGTTATCGTTAATAGATCTGTCACATAACAATGTAAAGCCCAATAGTAAACCCTTCACTATTTTCTCTACACATTGTAACTATATCAATTGTTGCGACAGCTGATAAAGTAAGTTTGGCAACGGAGCAATTACTGTGATCCGATCGGATATCATCGGGAACAATCCCCCTCCCAAACAATATTGCTCTGCTTCTGTTTTGTTAGTTATATAAAAAGAGTACACTACCACAGTTACACCAGTCAAGGCATCTGTCTCTAACGCAAAATGTTCTCCAAAGTAAGTTCCTTTCAAAAAAATTATGTAATGTTCATAAAATTACTTAAAACTGCTTAAACATAACTGCTGTTTCATAGGCTTCCTAGGTTTTGTTTAAGGGATTAATAGATTACGTTCGTTCATCCGTCGAATCGTGCGGGAACGGAGAAAGAATACAGTTTCCTGCGACCACGCGGCCAGAGTTGACAAAACCACCCACAGTCAGGTGGTAAGGTATTAGCCCATCCAGATGGCTACCGCGCCTAGTCTATAATATACCGCCATAACCTACTTAAGCTGTGTTCCGGCAATAGTCTAGTTTCAGTCTCCCTTTAGGGCAGCAGCGCCATTGTAGCGCCTTTAGCGTAGCACATATCCATAAACTGTTGCTATCCATCAGGTGGGCAATCTGCCTGTCTGACGAACTCGAGCAATAAAAAAAAGTTCATATACAAATGCACCATAACATGGTTTCAATTTATTTTTTTACAGATCTTAGTTGCCTGTGCCATCGTGGCTGTATGCCAAGCTGGTCTGCTCCACCATGCACCTGCAGTTTCAACCCATAATATAGTTCGCCATGAACAAAACATCCAACATGAAGTTCCTGTAGCCCTTGCAGCGCCAGCATACCGTGGTGAATCAAGTGCATATGCTGGTCGTGCTATCTATGCTGCTCCTGCCATTCAAGCTGTGCATGCTGCTCCCGTGGAACATGAAGCTCAATATGTTGATGAATATGTACGTATATCTTAAGTGTGTGTGTTTTATAATTATCTAACATATTTTTTTGTAACTCTAATAATGAAACAGAACATATGCATTGCGTGTTCATAGAGTTAATTAACGCAGCTAATAATATTCTTTAAGATCTTTATCAAGGCATAGTTAAGGAATAAGAAGGTTACGATAAGTCAAGTTTAGGTTTGAGTTTAACTATTCAAGCCATGAATAAAAGCTTACTATTAAATGAATTTAATTTCAGGCTTATCCCAAATACGACTACACCTATTCCGTGGAGGACCCCCATACCGGTGACCACAAATCCCAACATGAGACTCGTGACGGCGATGTTGTCAAAGGCGAATACTCTCTTCTTCAGCCCGATGGCTCTTTCCGCAAGGTGACCTACACCGCTGACCACCATAACGGGTGAGTAAAAAATGTTCAATATACTAAGATTTTTAATGATCTCAAAAATACACATATTTTAGTATATAAATACCTACTAGCAGTAAGCTTACATCTACTAATATCTTCTTAAAATTTTATCTTTTAAGTTACACTCGCTTGATTTTATTCATCATCAAATTTAAAGAATCAGGGAGGAGAAAGTTTTAGGGCTTTATAAATAAATTATTGACACAAATAGTCCTAACGAAATTTTAAAATCTGGCTAACGTTGCCCACGTGTGTAGTATGTGTTTTTAACTCGGTTACATATATGTAGATTGAGAAAAAGGGGTGTACCCCTAGTTATTAGTTTTTACATGTTTACACTACACCATTATGTGTATACATTCATGCCAGAATAAATTTTTATAAGCACAATTATTTTTGCAAAAAATTACTGTAACAGACAGAGAAACTAAAATGAAATTAATATTATCTTATAAATGAAGTTGTGTATATATTATTAGAATAGGATATATTATTATATTTGTTTATTTTAATTTTAAGTTTGTCTATGTTTGTACTGTAAATAACCAATAAAAAAAATAAGCTTATACATTAAAAAAAATATTATCTTATGTTATTTATTTATTTTAAAACATGTGCATAAGATTTATACTTAACATAAAGACCATATTTAATTATAATTATTTTGTTATATGTCTGGGTTTTATTATAAGATAAAGAAAATAAAGTAATTTATTGATGTTTATTTTTGTTCACAGTTTCAACGCGATCGTCCATAACACCCCACCAGTCATCCATCAGCATTAAGAGGACATGTTTACTCAGTCTGTGATATTAGAGTTAATGCCTAGTATAGTAGTAATCGACTGGTTTACTTCCATCTGTTCTCATAGATTAATGTACCATCTTATATACTATCCTCTACAAAAACACATGATTTACATTTACTGAGTTGGACTAAAAGATACGGAAGGCTTTTGTCAAATTTGCCGTCACTCTATTATCTTGTTGTATATTAAGGTCAATGCTATTTAATTACCTAAAAAGATTGTATGTACTTATATAAGTCAAAAGACATCATGATTTTAAAGCCTAAATCGACATGTGTGATTAATAGTTTTCTTTCAGCAATACGTCAAGATTTACGAAGTGTGATACTTTCGGTATTATTTGAGATCTCTCATACATGCAGATTAAGGCCATACTGCTATAATTGTTCATACAGTCAAATTGTACCTTACAGTTATTATGCAAAGGCCTAAATTATACACAGATACCAATAGTTGATGATTTAGTCATTGTAATTGCGTGCTGAGATTGGGTAAATGTATATAATGCTTCATTGTGTTTTACGATTAAATACTCGTAGTAAGAATTAAACAACTTGTTTTTTTCTATCACATGATTGAACTTTCTTATTACCTATTATTGTTACTAAACCTATATTTATATATAAATCAATACCAACTATATGCAGTTATATGCTAACTTTGATCTTAATTTTCTTTTAATTTGAATTTGAATAACGCAGTACGCGTTATTCAAATTTCAAACCTAATATTTACATACTAATTGATATGTAAAAAATATTATTTAAAAACTATCTATTTTCACCCAAAATATCTTATATATTCTCTCTCGGTCTTAATGATAAAGGCGTAAAAAGTTATACGACACGAATAAGGAGTAAATACCAAATACAGGATGCTCTGGCGCAATATAGAGGAAAGTCATTACCACCATGTCACAAGAAATATCTAACTCAAAGTTTTGCAACCGCGTCCGGCCTTCGCTGTATTGCAGCTCAAATCTTGAATACTAATATATCAAATTTAAGAACCAGATCTAAAATATTACATCAATGTTTAAAACAGTTTTGAGAATATAGATTTTATTCCTATAAGATGACAAAAATGTCATATAAAAATACATACGAGCATTATCTTGTCCAATTAACCTGAGGCAAATGACACGCCTGCATGAATAAAAATAAAGTTTTATAGACAATAATATTTTCTTAAGCTATCGCGACTTGTTTACACAATAAAACTACGTTTTAACGGTTTTAAGCGTGGTAATTTAACCAAACTTAATAAATTACCGCGCTTAAAACCGTTAAAACGTAGTTTTATATTATAGACAATGTTAATTATAACTAATTTCATAATCTACTTAAAAAATATAATATATAAAATCTGCAAAACTATTAGCATAGTAAATTATATTAAATTACTGCTATTATCACTTGTATCTAAGATATAAATCTCTCTCAACACCATTCTTGATGAATTTTAACAGATTTTCGAATTATATTATTAATACTGACATACTAATTTTTACATATTATATTAACGGCCTTACTTATAATAATCTCGTTAAGAAACGATTAGGAATCTCTTAAGTAAGAGAATCAGAATCAGACCCTAATCAAAGAATATCTTTTTTTCACATATAAACGTGTATGCCTGTTGTTTAACTAATAGAAGCACAGATAAACGATATTTGAATTATTAACGTAGGTTTTATCAAAATTATTCGACTACAGAAGAGTTTATGAGTAAGATTTTCACTAATCAGTTACTGAGCAGTTTGTTTAAATTTAAGAAACGGTTATAAGTAAGGCCCATAGATTAAATTATTATCATTTATTTTAGCTATGATTGTTCGTATGTTTTTAATTGAAATATCCCCAAGATCTAGAACAACGACTGACTGTAGTCCAACACTACACCTACATTATAATATCAGAGTTTAGTTTAATATCACTGCTGAGAACTAGGCTCTCCTTTTCTATGGGATCGGACGGCACTCTCGCCATTCTTATAGAAGAGGGATTTAAGGACTTCACACATGTGTGTAATGTGTGCAGGTTGCTGACGATGTATTCCTTCACCGTCTGTTCAGGGTAATTAAATCAATATGCACATTCAAACCCATATCATTTA
Organism: Dendrolimus punctatus; assembly: GCA_012273795.1. Taxonomy (NCBI): domain Eukaryota; kingdom Metazoa; phylum Arthropoda; class Insecta; order Lepidoptera; family Lasiocampidae; genus Dendrolimus; species Dendrolimus punctatus. The sequence continues at coordinate 6,442,684 of CM022534.1, read as the reverse complement.
AACTTAACGCTGGAATGTTAGCCACTAAGATACCACTGCTTTATTTACTACAGTTTATCGAGCGATTTATTTTCTTTTTGACAGGTCGATTATTGATTGATTCGTGACGCCCTAAAGCATTACTAATCCGATCTTCTATATGTATAGATAAATAAAATGGAAGTATTTATTTGAAATGTTAAAATAACAGCTTATTATTTAATGCTTATGAAAGTATACATCAAAATATCATTTTTTTTAAATATTTGTCTGTCTGGACGTTTCGGTTAATCTCTGTAAAGGCTAAATTGATTCTGATGGGTCCTTCCTTTTTAGGTTGATGTTATAAAGAGTAAAGGCTACTTTTTTTAGGGCGCGAAAACATATTCCACGTGGACTAAGTCGCAGGCAGCTAGTTTTATATGAACATTGAGTTTCTTTGTCAATACATTTTAATCAATTTGATACAACCATATCTTTGGTAGAAATACTGTGTGACGTAATAAATAAACCACATACCTAACCCATAATTGTTTTTACACTTAAAAGTGAAGTAAAAGGGAATATGACTTTTTGAATCTAAATTAATGCTGTGTCTTTTTGCTTATATTAAAACATTTTCAATGCAAAAGCATTCATTACAATTATATTTAGATAATGATGACGATGGTTGTCGTCATTATACTTATGGGACGGCCCTACTACGTCACTAGTCATTGAAGTGTGACAATTGTAACAATTGAAATGTATACTCAAAAATACTCAACTTGATGGGCGTGCAAACGTCAAAAAGAAAATAAATCTTTGAACACGGTGCAGTCTTCTAATGTCTTAGAAATATATTTTATTTGCAAATTAAATTCATCACAGAAGACTTATAAATAAAAATTTGTAGACTTCATAACGTTATACATGATTATGTGACTTTATAAAATTAGTTGGCATTCTAGTTAAGTGAGTATAACAGTCGTTAAAATTCAAAAGGCCTCGATTACACAAGAAGAAACGCAAGAAGTTTCAGAAATAACAATTAAGATATTACAACCAAAAATAATGATAAAGCGAAACAAAACAGTGTAATAGGGGGAGGTATGCATTAGACTGCATATGTTAATTGCACTAACGATTCCGTTGGAGCGTGAGAACTGCTTGAGATCTTCTAAATTTCATACATATTGATGATATAACCTTTCATGAAAAGTTGTGGATTTTTTAAATCACAAAGTTTAATCAAAATTAGTTGACACCCAAGAAGACCCTGAAGAAGTTACTATCAGATATTCAAACAAAAGTTCATATATATATATATATAATATAGATATATAAGCGGAATTACACATCAACTCGAATAGGTTTAATATCATACACTTAACACTACTACCTTTGTTTAACATTTATTGTTTTTTTTTTAGTTTTTAAGAACGTAGTTTTAATTGTTGGTAAAGAATAAAGTATTTTTATTCATTCAATTTATTCATACGACACCAAAATTACGGATATAATTTTGTAACAAATTCTTAAAATAATTAGGTAAACTGTATTTTCTTTACCTTTGTTATCAACAATAATCAAGTCTGGCTCAATTCAAAATTACCATACAATGTTCACTCAAAATATATGGAGTGAAAGCATTCAGACCGTGGTCAGTGCACCGTGCCAATGTTAGGACATACTCTAAAGCTAATATGCATAGACCGTACCTTGATTTTTGACAATGTAAACCTTTAATAGGCCAAATGCGTGGCAGTCCACGAGGTATACCAGGTTCTATAGCTTGCTTTTTTCTTAAAAAAATAAAAGTAAAAAAAAATGAATTAAATTTTAGTTCTTAGATGGAAAACATTTTCTACTTTAATACTAAATTGATATTCCTTCAGCTGACAAGACATTTAAAGATAGTTAAATAATGCAATGGATTGCGAAAATTGTGTGTGTATTATACAGTTACATACTATAATGATCTTGTAAAGAATAATACAGAGTTAACACAGCAACCCGTGTCAGTCAAGCGTTCACTCTTTTCATCAATTAATAATAGCTACAGCAAAACATTTAATCTATAATACCCCGTATTTCAAAAACTACTTATTAAATATTAGGTGAACTAATTCTTCGTTGAAAGTAAGTCTAAATTAATGCGTTATTCTTATTTTTTATTTTCCACTTAATAGTTCAAAATTGGAGGAAGAATGGGGGATGGAATTTTAGAAACTTCCTATGGAACAATCCTACAATAATTAGTAACACGATTTTTCAACATCTGAGTAACGATATTAAAATCATTAGTTGCAAGCTTCAATTACATGCATGGCGACCACCCCTTACCTTTATTTGTAATTGTTGCACGGTTTTAATGCATCTCTGTGTAGCGTCATGTACCATTTACCGTACTGCTGAATTTCATTTATATAGCCATAGCACTTTTAGAGAAAAAATAGAGTGACTTACAAAAACGTATATGACGAAAATATTTAATAATAAATAATAATAATCGACAGACAAACACACATACTATACATCCCCAAATTAAGCAAATTATGCTTGTTTTATGGGTAATATACAACGGACTACAACTATTGTACTATTGTTGATACTATTTGTATCTAGAAAATGGATGATGATGATGAATGAAAATTTGTGTATGTAAAATATCTGGGATAATTTTATGGTTATAAGCCGTTTCACACAGATGTAGCGATGGTTTAAATATGCATTGACAGATAACGTATGTCTATATACTAAAGTAACTATTCCTTAACGGCGTTATTTTTAACGTTATAAATAAGATGCATTTGGCCACAGTCAATAACCGTAACATTGTTCCAGATGAAGCCCAACGGTACTAAAAACAGTGTCTTTCTCATACTTCCGAAGATAAAAAGGGCTGGTCAAAACCAATGTGCACACTATAGATATCACAGAAACCCTAGACATGCAAAACGTTTAGCAATTGAGATCACTGGGATATCGTTACGAGACTGCATAACTAGATCTGTTTTAGTGTTTAGAAATGTAACACTTCCCATACCTATTGACATAACTAGGCCAACTGTGCAACTAATTCAAAATAATTAACAAGTGATTAATTGAGTGTGGATAAGCGAATCAGAAGAACATTCAAATATAAAAGAAAAATCGTGAACTTTTAGTTCGTTTGATGTCTAAACGAAATAAAAGTAAGAATAAAATTTTATGAAGTTACATTTAATTTTGTTTATCCCCCTACTTGCTTTAACTTACACTTACAATCCCACTAATATTATAAACGCGAAAGTTTGTAAGAATGTACAGGTGTATTTATGTTTGCTACTATGTCACGCAAAAACTGCTGAATGTATTTTTTCTGAAATTCGAATCTTTATTCGAAAAAAATGAAAATTAAAACGAGTTTTAGTCTTAAATCTCGTTCAATAAATTGTAATTTTCATATCTTTACTCGAGGAATTATAGGTTACCTATAAAAATAATTGTATAATTAAAACACGTGTTGTCTTTATAAAGCAAGCTTACATTCAGAATTATACGAAAAGCATCCTATATTAGTAGCCTGTACCATTTAATTTAATAACAGGGTTCAATACATTAACCCAGAATACTTTGAGGTCAAGCGGTAAAAGCTGTTAACAATGCACTTGATGAATATGAGAGGAGAACTTTCAAAACCTTGCAAGTTACTTTTTGAACCCTTTTTTGGTTTTTGAAAACCTTTTTACGAAAATTATTTAACTTAATGAGAATCAAGTGCCATATGAAACAGCAAAGAAAATATATTAAGAAATCCTAAGCTATGAACATCTGGATGCAAGTTAGATTTATAGTAGTTTGGCAACAAACAATATTTAAAATCGTTGTCGATCTGAAACTGCTATTATAAATAAACAAATTAAATAACATATTAAATTCTATGTTCTATTTGGAGTCCTGACAATACCAATCCCTGATATAGCTCTATCTTCTCTTGAACTCCAAAAACGACTAGAGACAGTTTAGCGACATATTTTTAAACTCGCTTTGCTTTGTACCCCAGCTGTGAATTAAGTCTGTAATTAAACATATATGGCCTTACTTATAATCGTTTGTTAAATTTTAACAAACTACTCAGCAACTGATTAGTGAAAATCTTACCCATAAACTCCTCTTAAGGATAAGAGGTAGTAAAGTAACGGCAAAAGGCATTAAATTGGTAGCGCTACCGTAGCTAAAGTGCTCATTTTTAAAGGAAATGCTAAAAGTTTTATAAAATCAATCAATATAAAATCACTAGGGTATTATTAAATTACTTACTTAAGAGATGGCTAATCCTTTCTTAACGAGATTATTATAAGTAAGGCACATATTATTTAACAAATTTTTAGTTTCTGGATATTTTTTCCACTACCACATTATTTTCTTTTTCTATTATACTGCCTAAAGAAATGAAGGCTATTTCTATTTTGAATAAAATGTTAACATCTAAAACTTGTTATATACTCTAGGGACGTGTGTTAATGTTATAAATCTAACAATAAACTTTAAAAAAATAACTTGAAATATAAATAGAACAAGAAATATAAAGAAAAACAATTTTAACTAGACGTGTTGCTGGAGTTTCTTGCCGCTTCATCTCTTTAACAGCAATAGCACGTTGCGAAGCGATGTACATAGACTAGGAAGTAAAATTAAATTTTAACCTATATGTATGACCTTTAAAAAATGTTCTCCGTTAAAACTTATTTTGAATAAAAACTTTTGAATTTGAATTGAATAATAAAATAGAAACAGACTGTTGTCAGGACGGAGCGGCTGGCCGTTGCAGCCGTTTGAAAGGCTGGGCACCTTTTTATTAAATTTTAATTAACAAAATATATTACTGAATTCAACATGAAGATATTGAAAATCCATCATGACTAGAAACTATGAATATTATTTTATATATTATCTATGGTGAAATTGTAGGGCATTGTTATCTATGTCAATACATTTACCTTCTCATTCAAGTCGTATTATCCTCATGAAGCTTTAAAGAATACATTAATGGAGACGATGTTATACGAATTTTATTCGACATTTATTGCGAAACAAAGACCCTTTCCGAGTCGATGATTTATGGCCCGATTATTTCACAAGTTTGAGAAGATTGACCAAAGCCTTATTCGGATAATTTATCGTATAAAACTTCAACGTTCACCTTTTATCGATACCGCGACCATCATTTATGAGAACTACAGCTGAAGATTTGAACGTTTCTTTACATTGTAACAAAAATAAATGTCATACTGAAATTCTCCCTTGTCGACCTTTTTAATCTCATGTCCTGGAATTTAATAAAGGTGGTGTTTAGTACGCACTCCAATACGGCAGACTGATACCGGCGCAAGGTTTTCAGCAGAGGCTGGATGAAAAAAAACGGAAGTCGGGCATGTATAACATAAACTTTAAGAGGCAGGGCAGCTGTTACTTGCAGTTTACAGGCAGTTAATTTTAGGGATATTTTATTGACTCACCGAATACTGAATAGTAAGATAGTTTGTTACACGTTGAAACAGTAGCACTTGTAATGGTACATACATACATATTGATATTAATATCGTACTTAACTCAGCTTAATGCTCGGTAGCTACATAATAGTGTAAATATTTAATTATGTATTTCATCTCACAAGAAGAAGTGACATATTAAAAAATTAATAGCCATGCAATGATTTTTAAATCCTCCCTGCTCTTCTCTCACTCGCAAATTATTGAACCGCGCAGGAATACTTCCATCGCAGCCCCGGTCTTTAGATCATTACTGTGAATAAAAGCAATCGGGAACAACATAATCCGTTATACGAAATCAAATTAGCAAGACTAGAGTGTGTAAGTATTTCACGCGCGCTCTTCTCACTTCGACGTAAGCATACCCTTTTGCTAAACCCTGTAGATACTTCGTCGCTTTTAAGTAGTGCGAGCGGGTCCACGTTTGCCAGATTTAGGACGCGCCTCAGCCAATATCCCGCGACATAGGCTCGGAAGATTGATGTACACTGTACAATATACGAATCCCTCGTACCTCACCCCTTAGTCCACCGATATGCATAAAGCATTTTCACCTCGATAACTTGCATACTCAAAGGGAGCATATACTTACTTATATGTGATCTTTTTTGCACGGGTGTTTGCGTGCGTTATGACCATTTTCATATAACAACACATACACAACTAGACATGAATAATATTGATATAATTCCGTCACGGTTGTAACCGCAAGGTCATTACAACCATCTTTACAATGAAGCTAGATTTTAATCAAGTAAATAGACTAATTATGTGGTTCAATTCCTATTAGGTCCACGATCTACATTTGCTTTAATTGTTGAGATATCTGTTATTGTCTTAGTCAAAACTAATACTTATTATTAGCAGTGCATTCACCCCCGCCCAGGATTCCAATCAACGATATTGAAATGAGATTCAGATTTTGGTTTAATATAGAGTACACACATACACATAAAATAAACAATTTACAGTAGTCACATTAAACAGTAAAAGTAGAAGCAATGGGCGGCCTTATCGCTTTAGAGAGATCTCTTCCAGACAACCCAGGCTACGGATTTCATGAAGGGTAATTTCGCAAGTGTATGATGGTGGTGTGCAAATTAAATACATATATAAATAGAACATATAAATATGTAAATATCACACAATACATATACCTATAATGAATAAAAAATAGAGAACAAACAATAACACATATTAATATTACATATATATAATAATATAGAAATATAATATAAATATATAGTAATATAGTTTACGTAAACTACTAAGCCAATACAACTTAATGTTTATGTAATATAATTTTTTTTTAAAGTTCTACAATGCTTCTTCGGTACTGCATTAATTTTATAACGGCATCCTGACAAGTAGAATTAAGAATGCAATTTCCAAAAATACAATAAGGATAAAATACGGTCGCCAAGAGGTCTCATTAAAGTTGGTCAATAATTACACCGGTGACCTTCACAGAAGCTGTGCGGCCAAACCGACACGCATGTACATGCATCAACTGGAAAAATATGCAATTAAGACGCAGTCACACCAAGCAATTCCAACTGACCAAAATTCTTAGAAAATTAACTTTTTTGCCTTTTGGCAATATTCTATCTTATGTCAGTGAAATATAAACAAAGTATATATGTTATTTTAATATTAACGTTGATCCCAGTTTAAAATCCTCTAAAAAAACAACTAAATATGGAAGTAAGAATACCAAGTTTCACGTGAGCAGTGATTTTTAAAGTTTATCAAGGATGTATGGTAGAAATTGAAGCAAAAATATTTTTGTTATAATTAGATATTTATCAAAGAATAGCTAACATGACAGGTTTGTAATAGTCAGTTTAATTTCTTTTAATCAAATAATTCCTGTTAATTAACATAAGGTGTTCAAGCTTATCTTTCAAAATTATAGTCATCAACTATCATAATAAACATCACAGATTATGTTGTCAAAGTGCGTATGTGATAAATAAAGCAACTTGATACCTGTACGATGTTTGAGGTATTATGAAAATTACTAGTAAACACCTAAAATTACTTTTTTCATAATATTGGAGTTGCTAGAGTTTAGACAAATTTGCGAAAATGCTACTCCTATTATGTTGCCACCTTGTACTTGATTTAACATATCTGGAATATATAGGTCAAAATATGTCATTTTCTTAAATTTCCTTAATCTCCCGTGCTGAATTATGCAACGGTTCTCCAAAACATTTATTCCGCATACAGCAATATACTTACTACTACTAGACAACCCTCATTTTTTTCTTACTCTTTGACGTTTTAATACGTTAAGCATTCGTTTTAGGCCACATAGGTAAAACATTAAAAATAAATATAAATAATCTATATATATATACAAATCAATTGCTGTTAGTTAGTCTCGCTACACTAACACTAAACTCGAGAACAGCTGGACTGATTTGACTAATTTTGGTTTTGAATTATTTGTGGAAGTGCAGGGAAGATTTGAAAGGTAAATAAATATGAAAAAGATGCTTGGAATATAGTAAAACAACAATTTCGCTTTCCCTTAGAAACTATTCCTACCTGTCAAACATTTGATGTTCGTCCCGTCGTTCAGAAATCAATTAAATTTAAAAGTCGTTCTAAAATCAAATTAAATATACAAGTCAAGTTCATTTTTGTGGTTTTGAATGTTAAACGTTTGATGTTGGTCCCGTCGTTCAGAAATCAATGTTTTTTTATTTATGGATTCTGAGGCGGTACGAAGTATATAATATAATATAATAATAAGCTTTTGCTTCTTTACTATTTCAAAAAGGCTGAAATGATTTTACGTGTTAAAGTTTGTGGTAGTTTGTTATTATAACATTTAATTTAAAGTTTATTTCGAATTAACAGTATGGGAGAAATTAAGTAAATAGGGAAATAAACATCTTCATTTAAGTATAAGATTATTATTGAATAGTAAAATTAAGAAGGAAAGTTTACGATAACGCTACAAACTACATTTTATAGATGTATCAACCATAACGTGCTCTTTGAAGTAAACTTTAATTTTAGAATGTTGGTGTGACTTAGCCCTACGTTTGCGCAATAGTTTACTGGAGCACTCGGTACCCAGTGCTGCTTTCTTACCTACGCGTATAAGGCATCGTCCATAATCATCACCAATATTTTTAATAGTTTTTAAATTGATAAAATTGCATATTATTTGTTATAACATGGGTATGAGTGGCTACGGGGTGTCGAGAGGTGGGCTGCAGATTAACCGAAGCTGATTCCGACGTTATATAATTTATTATTTCCACCCCTGGAACTAAGTGTTAGATGTAGCGATCTGCACTCGATGCCCGCTGGCTAAGACAAGAATGGAGGCGCGGGGGTCGTCTTCCCCCCCCGGAGTCGGGTAAAAGGCTTCGCCACAAAGCCATCGATTAGCGTAACATGTATGTCTCTACAGACTACGGGCCCAGACTTTTGGACGGCTGCGTGGCCATACGAAGACCAACTCTTAGAGGCCCCTTGAATTTTTTTATGTAAATATGTCGTAACACTGATCGGCGATTATCCCTGTCTACTCCAAATAAAAATGCACATAAGGACAAGCCCCGATAAGTGTAGGCCTATTTTGGGGGACTATGGCGTCTGTCCGTCAAGATTTTCAAGGAACATGGAAAAAATGGGTTCGCCACTCACTGTATAGTCCCCTAAATTTGCCAAGATTGGCGAGGGGCAACATGGGAAAATATTAATATTATCTTCATCATTGCTGTTAATATATTTAAAATATATGTTTACTTGAATTATATAATCCAAAAAATTGACAGTTTAAAAATTAATTGCATTCCTGGTAATTGTTCATTAAGGGCTTGTGCAGTTAGCTTTAACTTAACCTTGAATAAAAATAAAAACGTCGTTGCAATGACGTAACGTGAAGGTGTAAAGGTGATCGTGTATACCGGTGTCATGTGTTGGGCCGGTCCGGTCAGATCGAATGACATGCACCTCAACAGCTTCCCGATAAGTATAAAAAGTACCACGCATCTGGGAAACTTATCAAACGAATCCCGGAGTTCACTGAACAACATCAACATGCAACTTAAAGTGAGATATTTATTAATCCCTATAATAAACTGTAGGATAGAAGAGCCTGTTCATAGTCAATGAATAAAATCTGTTTAGAGAAGATTTTACAAGCTTATCTATATACAAAACGTTGCCAAAAATCAACCATGATTCTGTTATACTTCAGGCAGCCCCACTATAATTGGCTACTTATTTCTTTTTAATTGGAACTAATTTTAATTAATATTTTTTTTGTAAGAAATTTATTAATGATTATTTAATTTACAGGTAGTACTAATTTGCGCCTTGATGGCGTACTGCCACGCCGGTATTATTGATGACAGCCACGGTCACGCTGTGTCTTCTCAAAGCATCGTTCGCCATGATGAGAACAACCATCAATCTACCAACCACTTCATACCAGCACAGGAACATACAGCAACTTACTACCAACACGCTGCTCCTATCGTCCATTCTGCTCCTTTGATACATCAAACGTCGTACCTTGAGCACAGCGCTCCTATTGTTCATGCTGCCCCAGTTGTAGAGCATATTGCTCCATCCATCCACCATGCGCCTATTGTACAACATGTTGCTCCTGTAGCCATTTCATCTGGACATGCTGACGAATATGAAGAACGCGTAAGTACATTTTAACTAAAAGTTCTTCAAATGTATGACTATCAAAATTTATAAGAGTTCATTTTCATCCTAACAATTTCAAGATTAAACTAATAATTCAGTAATCTGAAGTATCTACAAAATTGCCATATTTAATAAATATGCCTAGAACAATAATTAGGCGAGTGAAGCAGCATTTCTGATGTTGCAAATAGCTATAGGCGAGCTAACCACTTTTTGTCAACAAAGAAAACACCAACACGGTTTTGAATTTTAAAGCTTGCAAGTCTAATTAGTTTCTGAATCCTGCCATCTTTAGCAATTTAAAACAAACCTTTTTTACTATAATGTTACTCAGTTATCATAATATTATTAAAGACAATTATCGCATGATCCAGAGATAAATTTAGGTATTTTTATGTTCATCACTTACTGACGAAAGAAGTCGTAAAGAAATAAATCAGCCCATCTCAATTAAATATAAGATTCGTCTCGTAGCCAATCTTGAATAAAAAGTCTTTATTGTTCATTCAGATACAAACCCAACCCAGCAGTTGAATGTTCAGTTACTGATATTATTCATGATATGTTGACCTCGACTTTCTTTACTTTTTTTGCTTTTTAAACATTATGATATGCGGAAATAAGAGCTTGCATTTCAAAAATCTAAAGCGTATTGTAACAGACAAAATGGACAAAGCAAGTGAAAGGCCAGCTAGGTACCAGTACTACTATGATTAAAAATGTGATCAGCTAATATAACCCAATTAAATGTTTATTGTGCAAGCTCCTTGTTACGATACCCTATTGAAGTTTTGTAATGTACATGTAAGCAATTTATCAAAATCTGATCGGGATTATGCTATATTTATCAAAAACATCATTAGTCGGTTTTTCTGTGTGCCTAAAACATTAATGTATCACGAAATCATAATTATTTGAACTAATAATCAAATCCCGATGCATCAAATGATATCTATGGCGACAGATTGATTATTATCTTTTATTTTATATGTGTAACATTCATTTAACAGGATCTTTCAAAAATACTTTTCAAAGCGATGATCTTCATAATAAGTACATATTTATACTGATTTACGGTGTCATGTAGCTATATAGTGTTTCATATTTGATGTCATATAATTATTACATAGTATACATATTTATTTTGTAAATTCATTAATAATATTAATACATGTAAAACAAGGTAGTCCTATTTCTAACTGTACAGCCGAAGGTAGTTTGGAAGAAATAACTGTTAGTGATAAGGCTTATTATTATACATACTAATGACAAAAGTTAACAGATTTACGTTATTATTCATATTAACTTAATACCTGTGTACCTATGTTTCAGTATTTATTTAGTAATTATAAAGAGTCCTACAAACATACTCTAATTCAATATGAATACGACCGTTAATGTTTAATGTGTGTGCAATAAAATAGTATATTATGTGTTATTCCCTATTTTTCTATGGTATGATGAAATGTAATGTGATCTTATAGGCTCCCGCCAAGTATGAGTTCTCATACTCCGTGGAAGATCCCCACACTGGAGATCACAAGTCACAGCGCGAGTCTCGCGACGGCGATGTTGTGAAAGGAGAGTACTCTCTGCTCCAACCTGATGGTTCCATCCGCAAGGTCGAGTACACTGCTGATGATCACAATGGGTGAGAATACGCATTATTATTACAATTTATCTGTTAGAAGTCTCATGTTTTCTCTTACTAAACTTTTGATTTATATTCTATTTTTACCAAAATATCTACGAGACATTAAAAATCAATTAATTAATTAAATTATGATTTAGCATTACAACTGTAAGACGTGCAAGTTTTGTAAAAAGTTAAATCATGCACCTAAGGGAGGCGCTTAGGTACCGATAAAAAGTAAATACTTACTTGCCGACATAAGAGGTGATTGATATACCTGCCAACGGTCTAACAGAAAATGATCCTAAAATCTGTGCGAAATGAAGCAGAAAAAGTAGAATACCGACTATGGGCTCTAAATGTTAATAATATGATGATGGCTTGACTTTATCATTTATAAAATAACACTAGCTTCTTATTGGTCATGAATACAGTGCATCCACAGTAACAATAAACTTCTTAACATTTTAATTAAAATTAAATTGAACATAAATAATTTTTAATTGATTGAACAGAAATCTTGATCAATTCTGATCGATGTTCAATGATTTGCTGCAATGCGGATATACCTGCTCTCTGTTCTTTGCACACTCACATCGAGTCCATTCATAATTATAAACTTAGTTGATCATCTGTCATATTACGTAAAAGCTCCGACTATGTTAAGGCCAGCGTAAAGCATAGAAACTATCTGCGAATCTCTGCTAGCGGAACTAATAATGTATTAACATGCAATTTTGCTAATTTTCAATCTTCACACAAGTATTGTTCTGGTCAATAAACTAGATACAATCTTACGAGTAGATTCCTTTAAACTGGTGCAATTTCGATGCACGCATACAAACTCGATTGTACTTCAATACAAGTTTGTTACGTATGTTATACAACAACAAGCATGTAATTGGTTCCTTACGTGCATTACGGGTGTCAGCTAATAGCGTTACTTATTATTAGGCGCTACTCAATAAACTCGTTGTTTAATTAAAAGAACATTAGGTTAGTGCTCAACAGTACCAGCATGATGGTTTCCGAAGAGATGATAAACTATGACTACTTTCTTTATTTGACTATGGAACCAAATGCAAAAACTTAAAAAAAATACCATAATACTCCATATATAGAAAACTACTCAACATATATTTTTCAAAATATTTTTTATTGAAGGTACTTTTGAAAACTACCGCTTAATTTTTTCCATAATTTTCTATTTGATAGTTTATAAGTTAGAGAGGGGGATGCAATTTATACGACCTTCGGAACTAATGTCTCGCCACCTATTGACTTCATTACATAAGTTATTAAGAAACTTTATTGTAGTTTTTCAACTAACCTGGCACAGTTACATGTATGGCGGCTACCCTAATCTTTAATTTTTTCGCAATTTCGCTACTTATCATTGAAATGCTAAATGGACTATAGCTTTCTGTCAAATTGTATATATGTAAACCCAGTTTCCGAAAAAGATGAATGTGAAAACAGACGGATGGATTATTTTTTGCCTGAATGGCTACGAAGTTCTACAAAACTGAGAATGATTACGCAATGCCCTTAAAGATGTACACTATAAATTCCGATTTTCGTTGAAAGTTATGACGCGCAATAACTGGAGCATAAAATATTTTTATTTTTGTCTGATAAATTATAGTTTCACGTTTATAGTTTAATTCTCTAGTTAAGCATCTGTTTACTTTAATAAATTATGATGTAATCTTTTGCAGTTTCAACGCCATCGTGCACAACTCTGAGCCCGATCCTCATGCCGCACCTCCTTCCCCTGCTCCCGCTTCCCACGCAACCGCTTCATCTGTCCATTCTGCACCAATAGTCCATGCTGCTCCGGTAATCCATGCACCTGTCGTCCACGCGGCCCCAGTCGTCCATGCAGCCCCAGTCGTCCATGCAACGCCCATCATTCATGCAACCCCAGTGGTTCATGCCGCGCCTCTGATCCATGCTGTTCACGCTGCCCCAGCGCATTATATCACTACCCATCATTAAATTATCATCTCTTTTAATTTAAAAGTGTTTACTCGTTTGCTTAATTTAATTTAATTAAACTGTTATCAATTTATTTCACTGTTTTACTGAAGTCCTAAAAGTAATATAATAAAATCGAATAACCGCTTGACAGTCAGTTCACGCGCATTAAAGGATTGTGTATTAGAAACATATTACAATCAATTCCAAAACAGTAGTCATATAAAAAAGCTGTCGTCAAACCTATGTATTCTTATCATCTTACTTTCAATAATTTATCATATATTTTTTATTATAGTTTAAACCATAATAAGTATGCTATTTGGCTCGTTAAAATTATGACGTTATAAGCCAGTATTCTCATACAAAATCAAGGAGGTTATGACGTTTTGTACAATGATAAAAAGCGTCTCAGTTGATTTGTATAGAAAGAAAAGAATTTGTATTTTGTATAGAAAATATATTATTGTTGACTACCAAATTCTAAAAGATATTTAATAATAAAAATTACTCCATATGTCAAAACATAAAAAAATATTTTAAATTTTAGACTTCTATACAGTTATACTTACATTGAAAAAAAAAACATTGTGATGAAGAGTAATATAATTTAAAAAAGCGCTTACTATGGCGCTAAGAGCAAAAATATTTTTTGAGCGTTTTCAGAGACGAAAAAGCGTTTGATCTGGCGCTAAATTATCAACAGTGCGACCCTCATTGTCTATAAAAAATGACGTCCACATACGGGCCCTATGCAAAGAATAAATAGAAATGTTCCATATGATATTTGTCTAACCTTTCTACCGATGAAAATGAAGGTTCAAGCAAATATCATTCGTTCAGTGTACATAAAATAACAACAGAAAAATAAAGATAATTTTACTAGTGCCTGCAATTTTTATATATCTCATTAGCAAGCTTGTTAGCGAGCTGTCATATACAAAATGAAATAACGTTGTATTTACAAAACAATTATATTATGAAAATTGCAATCTTGCATTTTCTGGAGTTAATTTCAAAACTTTGCTTGAAATAAGTATATTTCGAATTGTTTATACTTTTATGAATTTCTAGTGCTTCTTTAATTACGTTAATATAATGTAACTGTATTTAATAAGGCGATAACGGTTTTGTCTTAAAATATTTTAGAATTGTACTATATTTTTCTGTTTCAAATATTATCCGCTATTCTTGATTAATGTTGAACATTATGTTAATGTGTTCTGTTTTTTCACAACTACTTGTTTTTTCAAGCTTTGGTGGTCTAGTGCTTAAGATACACGCATAACTCAGTGACATAGTTTCAAAACATTGTAGAAAGAAAAAAGTTTGGACAGTTTAGCGGGTCTACTGTTCATATTACAATTATCACATATTTATGGTGAAGAAAAATTTGCCATGGAAATCTGTGAGTGTTACGATTACCAATGTCTGAAATAAGCCAACCCATCTTAGACGAGTTATGCGGGTATATAGTCCTTTTTTTCAGAAGGCAACACCCAAGCCTTGCATTGGATGGATATATATATATATATATATATATATACATATATATTAGAAAAGCACAAATAAATTGTGTTAACCTCTCTTGTAATAAAGAACACACGAGCAAGTGTCTTCTCCTTAATAGAAACAATAAAAAAAGTGTTATTAGACACATTCCTATTATAACTAAATAAATCTATTATTTTACGACAAATTTAAATTACTTATTAATCTTGTTTCTTAGATTAGATTAGAGTGACTTTGATGTTAAATCAAGACGCAGCATTTAGTAAAAAAAAAACTCTGTCGTAAAATGTATTTATGATTGAATATCGTACAGCTACATAATATTAATATTCCTAAATCATAAAATCAGAAGTCGAAAGTGACTAGGTACATCTCAGAGTCTGATGTCATACAATACAATTACTAAGTCTATACTTATCTTAGATACAGCACCAATAAATAGAATTACGAGAGCAACTGATCTGAATTAATGTTGGGATAGTTTGTATAATTTAAGTGTAAAAGCATAAACAGCATAGTCAGCCCTAACTTACGTCATTATTTATCAGATGACGGAAGCAATACAAAACAACATAATATACGTAACTTGTGATCAACGTGGATCTTGATTTGTCAAAATCTAGTGCAAGATTATGAGTGAATTGGTCACGAGTGACACATATTTCACTTCTTGCATTTAAATGTTTAGCAATATTTTGTAGAACTTTATATATAAGTTGGAATAACTAAGCTTTATTCCTTGGAAAGTTATGAACATTTTTGTAAGTGATTGAGGTTATTAGCTCCTGTGATCGTAAGTAATGGTGTGGTCAAAAAGGGATTACACTATCCTAAAAAATAAGATGTTCCACAGCAGATCGCTTTATGAACATATGCTATATACAAAGCGATTTATTGTCACAATAATAATAATAAAGGTTATGATTTCTTAAGATAACTGGTACATATAATTATTTATGGTTAATAAGATTACCCACTACTTTGTCTGAATTTGTAATTTTCTTAATAAAGTAAAAACACAGTTGTAACGCTGAAATATGTATCTCTTTATTTCTTATAAGTACAAAAAGCGTCAATTTTTATTTCAATTTTTATTTTCTTGCAAAATTATGGGCTACTAACACAAATCTTCATCCCTCCAAAATTGTTGTTTGAGATCAATATACGTTACGTCTTCCTCCAGTATAAACAATTGTGTAATTATCTCCTTGCCAAATTTTATTAAAAAAATCTATCCAGCTGTCAATTGTAAAAAAGTTACAAATGTAACTATTTACTATCGCATTTATAAATTAATATGCAACTACAGTCTGGAACTAAGACTTAATCCATCCATGGATTTTTGGTAAGTAGATCTTGTAATATAGGTAGTGCCGACGAGATAAATTTTACCTATTGTTTTGCGATATATCAATACTAGCTATGCCTCATGATTTTACTTGCACTTATTTCATTTTATAGTCTACTAACTTTCCACATAATGATGGTATCTAACCCAAAAATATTTTTGAATTAGATAGCTTGATTATACGATCAAATATGCAGAAACTCATCTCAGCTTTATTGTACTTATATATCTTTACTGAAAAAGGTCACATCACAGGTGTAACAGAAATAGAAAAAAACAATTAATCATTTTATATATAGCATTTATTTTCATTAAACAATAGCTGTCAGAAAATTAATTGAGAAAGATTGAGCAAGAGCATTTTAATTTTTATTGACTCATCATAGTGTTAGGCCTTGTCTCGAACAATTTAAACAAAAAAAACCTCAATAAAATGAGTAATTACTGTTTGTGATGAAAACAACTCATTGTACGAGCACGCCCCTTGACAAGGTTACTGTGATTATTTTGCCTTTTGGGTACCCGACCGCTCTAGTTAGTAGAAACGCTCCAGTTCACTACTTGCGTGTAATTGCTGCTCTAACAAGATGGGGTTAGAGAAGAACTACTCCTAATTTATTACTTTAACGAGCATTGTAACGTAACATGCTCGGCCAGCCTACATTCATAATTTCTTTGTTGTATATCTAATTAAAAATTCCAGACAGTTTTGACAACACACATTAATTATCGATTCTAGTATGAGAAATGTTTTTTTTCTAAAAGCATACATTAACTACACGGATCACTTTACGCCTATGTATAAATAATATTAGTTTTAAACTGCCTACCTTTGTAGTAATCAAATATGTTTGAAAATTTCATATATCTGAATCCTATAATTGAAATTAGCATCCTTCGCTTACGACTGGCAGTTATTATACTATACATGACAGATTTTATAGAATTATTTTAGTGTTATAGTTAATTTACTGTGGCCAAATACGTCTTACAATAATTAGTCTTTCTTTTTCACCAAATCCCAATTAATTAAGGTCGCCACAACATGTCTTTCCTTCCACTCTCCTCTATTCTGACATACATATTCCGTCACACCACAAATCATCATATTTCATCCTTCACGCAATCCATCCATTTATAGTGTTAAAAATAACACTATTATCGAATAGCAACGTTGGTGTACATACATACGTTTCGTGTCAATTTAACTTTAACATCATTAACAATTAATAACTATATTGCAGCACAAATAATGCTTAAATCTATCGATACAGCTGCGTAAAACGGTCAATAACTATATCACTATTCCAAAGGAAGCAATAGTATATACATTACAAGACAAAAGCCGTCAAAAAAGCTTTAAACTCACATATTCCGCTTAAATACATTTCTTAATCTATAGCAAAAATAATATGTTTTGGGCTCTTAAAGTGTAATGTCCTTAGAAGAAAACTGATATATGCTAAGTATGTAAACAGGAATTACATTACGTGCTTCAGTTAATGTAAACCCATAAAAATAAATAACACATAAAATGTATTGTAGTTTGGCAGCTGGTATTAGTTGCGTATTTTATTTATCATTCTAAGACAAGATAAATAGGATCGTAAAAGCGCTATTGAGATCGTGAGTAAAAATTATAACATCACAAACCGCCGAAACAGACCAATCGCGTCGAATTAAAATGATCTACTTTCTTCAGATGAATTGTTTCTATGCATATTTTTCTCACCTTGAACCACGAAGAATGCTAGATAATTTTACGTAATTGCCATATTATTATCGACTACCGTATTCTTGCGTGGACCCCTCATGCCTCGTCGCATCATGCTGGTATACGAATATAAAAGTCGACGGTCTCCACGATTTACCATCAGTTGTGTGTGGTCGTGCCGACGAAGCAAACCTTATTCAAACTCAAAATGATTGCTAAAGTAAGTGTATCCTGTGGTTTACAATTAAGTGAAAGGATCGCCTTGAAAAGGATTTGGATTCGCGATGCAGTCTAATAGCTTTTGAAAAGTTCTGTTATCGACATATCTCTTGTTCTTACCTATACATTATATATTCTATTCTTAAAATGGTTATTCTACATTAAATATAATTATTTTACGATAAATAAATTACAGTTCAATGCAGTTATATGAATACTTTGTTGTATTTACAATCATTATAATACGTTAATTTTATTATTTTAAATTTCTCACCAAAATTACAATTAAATACAATAAGAGTTTTATTTATTATCTAATCTTATCTATTACCTTTTAATTTAATTTACGATGTTTTGTAAATATTGCATTGAATAAATCAGAAATATTATTTATAAGTATATGTAATATGGCCTCAGTGATTGAGCAGGCTAAGCCTTTACGGTCCTATCTTCCTGCAACGCAGACGCTCCGTGTTCGATTCCTTGTATGGTAAATTTCGGAAACGAATATACTATGGTCTG
Source organism: Dendrolimus punctatus (assembly GCA_012273795.1). Taxonomy (NCBI): domain Eukaryota; kingdom Metazoa; phylum Arthropoda; class Insecta; order Lepidoptera; family Lasiocampidae; genus Dendrolimus; species Dendrolimus punctatus. The sequence goes on along the minus strand of CM022534.1, from coordinate 6,423,584 downwards.
GGTGTCTGGGATCGGCCCTAGAGTGGTCCGTTATATTATTATATACCTACAGCATAAGCGTAAGTTGCTTAATTTGGAGATATACAGTGTGTGTTTTTCTGTCGATTAATTATTAATTTATATTGGTGTAATTCATAATTTAATAAATTTAAAGAGTAAAAAGTATTGAGAGACCTTTTCTTATGTGTAAAATACTTTCCAGACCGTTGTAGTCCTATCCCTGGTAGCAGTGGCCACCGCTGGAGTGATCGCAGGACACGGATACGCCGGCGAAGCTTACGGCCACGAAGCGGTTGCGTATGCGCCGGTTGCTATCGCCCCTGTCGCACAATACAGCGGACATGAGGACACACACGTAGACTATCACGTAAGTATGAAGACATATGTTTTTTTTATACATTTTGCGATTTCCCCCATATATTTCAGAAACACAACGTATTATACAATTATCTTAATATTAAATTCTTATTAATGTTATTCATATAAACTACTCAATAATCTAAAATAAATTTGTATAAGTTTTATAAAAATTGATATATTAGCAATATGTAGACAATATTTTTCCATAGATCAATTTAAAATTTACTATTTGAAAATACATAGTATAAACCTACATATATCATATTAAACTGGACACTTTCCTGAATTATTCTAAAACTATCTCAGAATTCATACGAAAAGTTCTTAAATTGTTAAAAAACTTTTCGTAAGGGTTAGACTTATGCAAGGGTATCGAACGAAACCCTTACATTTTCAGATGTAAAAATATCCCATATTCGCGGTAATACTTTAGGGATAAATGAATTTAAAATTAATATTTCAAAGTAAGCATAGACTAGAAACCAAAAAAAGAGTAGAACGTATTGCTGTTTAAAACATACATATATCAAACCGCTAACATTCAGCTATAAACTTCTTCCATAAAAGACCTGTTAAAACGATTAAATATATTAAGCTAATCTTACGTTTCAATGATAAATTAATAGCTAAAATAAAGATTTAAAATATGGAATAATTTTACATCGTCTAAAAGTATTTAAAGCTATGAAATTGTTTACGTAACGAAAGTCTATTATAGAAAGCAATATTAAGCTTGTAACCAAAGCGAAGACTGTATTCTTTATAACAATACATATTGTTTTATAATTAAATAGACTGACCGATTGACATTAACTTGAGTATAATGAACTAGAATCTTCAAGCTACGAAGGTGAATAGTTGAACGAGTTGGTATATTTTTTATAACATTGATGCCGAGGTAATAGATTTTATTTTCGGAGCAAACTGTAATACAAACTTGTTTGATAAAAAATTAATCATTAATACAAATTTGAAAATGAGTAAATGTTCACAAATATAACCCACAATACGAGTTTGTCCTAATCAATAGAAGTAGCAAATGTATGAATTATATTTAATGTAACATATTTTAAAAGATAGTAATACATAATAGACAGTGTTCTAAAATGAATTTAGATAAATGATTCTTTGTCATTTGAAAACATACCAAATTTAATTCTGTACGTGAACATAGCTTCCACAAGTCTCAAAGTAGCTCCAGACAATGAAAATAATATACATGCACGTAGAATGAGAGCGCAAGGTAATTGTATCAAAGCTCATAAACATTACGAAAACCCGTTAGACCTACTGTCACACCAGCCGTAACATTCACACACTATGAACTGCAAAAATTTGGTCAAGGATACATAAATCAACAGAAACATTGAATCGAGATGGTTGCATTGTTTTCACGCATTTTGATAATAATCTTCACGCAGATGATGATTGCAATATCTTTGAACAAAGTTAGGTCACATACGAGAATGCGTGTGCGGTTTTTATAGTGTGTGCAAGAACGTAACAAATGAACAACGTGCGAATACTGAGACGATTTTCCGCAGAAGTCTCCTTTGTATTATGTTTGAATAGCTATTATTCCTTTCAACATTTCAACGCGATTGCAATTTCTAAGTTCGAAACAAATAAAACAATGCATTTGTGATGCAACTGTCTGTTCTTATATTAATTATAATTGCACATAAGAACGTGGCTAAAAGTTTGCTGTATCATCTGCATTAACTTTAAATAATAAATGAAAACCTTTTAAACTAATATTATTTTGATTGTTAACCAAATTTTAATTACAATAAAGGTGGGCATAATATTATCCCTCGTCTGGGATAATGTTACAGTTATAGGCCGTTCCACACAGGTGTGGTGATGGGTTTAAGGCCTTATTTGTAATGTGATATTATTTTTAATTATATTGACAGATAACGTATGTATGTACATTATTAACTAAAGTGGCTATTCATTAATGGCATTATTTTAAATCTATAAACAAGACAGATTTGGCTACGGTCAATAAGTATAACATTATGGCAGGTGAATACTGAGCGTAAAAGAAGTAAGTACATAATATTTGAAAACGATCGCATTTGCGTACACCACCCAAAGCGTAAAATCTCGCCATTGCATATTAATTAAACCTGTTGCGTTACGGCCAAACAAACTTCGCGAATATCTCCGTAAGTAGAGCAGCAAGAGCGGGTTCTGTTTTCCTATATTTGAAGAGTTTCGTAATACAATAGTTACTAGCTAATTGATAGCTTGCATAAACGCGCGTGTTGGGCCCCGATTCAATACAATCGAACGACATTTCCTGGATATAATACCTATCAACATTATCCGGCACTTACCTATCTTACAATCTTATTACCACATCATAATTTTCTCAATAAGTCGAATCAAGCACATAAATAATTTTCTCCCCAACATACATCGTTAGTGTTCAAATATAGGGATTACGAAAACAAATTAATATTGAATACATAAATTTAAATTGTACACATTCACGATTCGTTTATAAAGCATTTTGCCGATAAAATGGCTTGATATGTCAAGATAATCGCATGCACAAATTAGCAGCTCTGAAATTTCTCGATATCCAATGTTGCAAACTTAATTATAAGGGGATCATCGATTTTATATCATTTTCTGTGGGGAATAATGTACAATTAAATACATGAAAGGACGCTAAAAGGACATTGTTTGTGGGTTTTTGCAAATATCAACTCATTAAAATTCAAGTAAAAGATTTAATGACGTTAAAGCTTTATTCTAGATCCATACCTGTATCATTTACATAAACCATAACCAAAAATCATCCGATAGTCGAATGACTAACTAGCCCATCGATTAACGGATCGTTCAAATAATACAGATGTGAACTAAGCTTTATGTATTTACATAAGTAAAATACCTAACCTTACGGTTTAAATTTTGCTTACTAATTTATTACCGGACTTTAATTAATTCAGTTTATACATAAGAAATTGCGCGGTTGCGTAAAATGACAACGTTCTGCAACGCATGAAGTAACTTTTCACGCGGTAAATACATAATTCCCCGCATAATTCACTCGATCCCTATCCGAGAGGTTGTCATAAATCGAACGCCATGGGGCAATGGTATAATCTACTTTGAATTACATAACCTGCCGATGTGGGATACAGATGTCGTGACTGTCGGCAAAGTTGGACAGATACTTGCAGGACGATTGCACAGTCGGCATGTCGTGATGTTGAAAATTGACCACCATTGTTTATTGTTTCGTATTCAGAATATCGGATGTTGCACATCTCATCGATGTTTTGAAATATATATCGCCTCTTTGCTTCTAAAATGTGTTAGCTTGAAAACTGAAATTTTGAAGAGTTTGATTATTTTTCAAAAAATAATTGTATTGAAACGAAAATTTTTTATGAAGACTAAAAAAATCTATGCTAAAATGCAATTTTGAAGATAACACATTAAAGCGAAGAGGTGACACAGTCTATTACAAATATTTATCAACCAAATATGTCTTAAATAATGTGTTTAAGGAATTAAGGTCAGTGCTTTAATAAAAACGGTGACTAAAAAACGCTTTCTTTGACCGTTTCTTCTCTGAATAGCGATAAGTTTAGATAGAAAGCGATTAGCATATTTAAAACTAACAAATCTTTTAATTTTTCTCAAACTCGCGTAATTTAAATTTTTAGTCAAAAGTCTACTAATTATATAAATCTAATTTATAAAATAAACAACTATAAAATGATGTATATTATTATCTTTGAACTATTAAAACACTGTTTCTGTTTTATATTATAACTTAATATTGACTGATCAGTCTGAGCATACATATAGCATTTTACGCATATTGTTTGCTTGGACTGACTGACTGATCTGACGATGAATTGTTTTAATTTTATACTTCATAAAAAACACCAAAGCTATAAACTTGAATGAATAACATCAGTCTGCTGACATTATTACGTAAAACATAATTGACAATTTGCGTATGTAATGCTATACTTAATCTAGTTTTGCTTCTATTCTCAACTTTAATTGCGTATTACGTTGCTTTTACATAAACGCTTGTGTAGTGTTTAATTAAAATTTTCAAATTAGTTCCTAGGTGAAATTACATTTTTCTAAATTCAATGTCTCTCACCAAATTATTACTATAAGGTTTGTATTAACATGAACCTTAAACTAGCTATTACTCGGGACCAGATTTTTTATTTTCCGAATAAAGTATAAACGCAACTATTATGTTTAATCTTCGTTTGTTATCAAAATCCTTAATACAAAACACTGATATACTTAACCTGAGGAATTAGGAACGCTCATATATTTTTATATTTCCTAAAACAACAAACAAATTTGAACGGGGTTGGTTCATAATAGGTACTAACAGTAGTCGAAACAATTCCAACAATCAGCAAATCCCTTCAGCTGTTAAGTGAAAAGTTAACGACAAACAGACAATTATTTTATATAAATTGGAGTGCAATTCGGCTTAACACCAAAACATAGAGTTAAATTGTTTTACCCACATTTTATGAAATGAGGAAAAATACTTGGCTTTTATAAAATCTACATCGTATTAGAGAATTGCATTTCTTTAAACTTAGAGTATTACAGAGCTGAAATGACAAACACATGACCAAAAAGAACATATTCAAAGTGCGATTCCATTTCTATTGTAATAAAAATTTGTTTTCTACTAAATTCAAGATATCTTCTCGAATAATCGCTCCGGAATAATAGTCATAGTTTAATAGTAATAGTCAATAGTTTGTACAAATATTTTATACTAAATTCCCTCTTACTAACGAATACTCCAACCAGCTGCCATTATGCCTGTAAAATGATCGCCAAATACAAATAAAATAAACTAAAATTGTCTGCCAACTGGTCGCGAAAAAGCAAGACCTATTATGGTAATTCTCGAGACAGAGAATAACCTCGATATCACATTTTGTTCCAGGCCCACCCTAAATACGACTACTCCTACTCTGTGTCGACCCCACAACCGGTGATCATAAGGAGCAACATGAGATCCGCGACGGTGATGTTGTGAAAGGAGAATACTCCCTCCTTCAACCTGACGGCTCCTTCAGAAAGGTCACCTACACTGCTGATGACCACAATGGGTAAGTTTCTGCTGATTGACCCTATATTATTATTGTTAAAAGTGGAAAATAGAATAAAAGAGATTCTCTGGCCAGCATGGACATCAACATTCACAGGTCGCGTAAATCGTTTTGATGCTACCGACAATATGTCGATTTCTCGAAGTATTTAAAAGAGAAACACCACCTAGTGGAATATAGGCAGAATCCTGACAATTGTTGATCAAACCACTTTATATATACCTACTTTAAATTTAGAGCAC